>CM077012.1:66982498-68195831 GCA_039090855.1 Macrothele yani
AAGCATTTTCCATCAGAAGCTGTATCCGGTGCAGAAAGAATTTTTCAAATCAGAGTTTTAGAAGCAGAGATATCAGAAAAAACATAGTTTTTACCTTTACACCCCTAGCAGAAATTTTATGAATTATGAAATTATATGAAAAACATTTCGCAGTGGAAACTATCCAACAAAGAAATATTTTTTCAAATCGGTCTCTTAGAAGCAGAGATATTAACAAAAATAAGATATACGTCACCGCCTCCTGATGGAGAAACCAAGCCTTATTTTAAGAAAATATTCAGAAAAGGTTTACCGACGTGAGTGGCATCGGTCGACAAAAGAATCTTTTCAATCGAGATTTTAGAACATCAGATTTTTGCTGCAAATGCAACAGAAGTGGAAATTAACACTCCCCCCCCTGGTGGCCAAACCGTTTTTTACTAAAAATTAGAAATTATATGCAAAAGATTTCTCAAAAAGAGCTGTATCAGCTGGAGAAAGAATTTTTCAAATCGGAGTTTTAGAACCAGAGATATCAGGTAAAATGCTTACTTTTACACCCCCTAGTGAAAAATCTATGGGTAACTTGAAAAAATGACTATAGCTAAAATAGTCTTCGATAAAAATGGAATTGAAAGGTAAACAATTTTTTTCAGTTGGACGTTGGGAAGCAAATCTATGGAATTTAGAACATCAGATTTTTGCTGCAAATGCAACAGAAGGAAATTAACACTTCCACCCCCTGGTGGCCAAACCGTTTTTTACTAAAAATTAGAAATTATATGCAAAAGATTTCTCAAAAAGAGCTGTATCAGCTGGAGAAAGAATTTTTCAAATCGGAGTTTTAGAACCAGAGATATCAGGTAAAATGCTTACTTTTACACCCCCTAGTGAAAAATCTATGGGTAACTTGAAAAAGTGACTATAGCTAAAAGTCTTCGATAAAAATGGAATTGAAAGGTAAAGAAATTTTTTCAGTTGGACGTTGAGAAGCAAATCTATGGAATAAAATGTATTTTGAATTTGATATCATCTGCATTTACACCCTCTAATGGCAAAATTGTGCAGCATGAAAAAAAAAAGGGGGGGGGGATAATCTTATTCGCACATTTCATGCTTCCCAACGTAAAAAGAATTTTTCAAATCGGACTATTAGCTGCAGAGATAGGGTGTCCACAGACGGACAGATAACATAAGCACAATCTAATCCCATTATGGTTATTATTAAATCAATAGCCTTAAACGTTACGTGGTTACGATAATTTTATTCGAACAATAATATGTTACTGCCACTAATATTACTGTTTCACACGTTGTATGCGATAATGTCATTTGGTGCTGGACGCCTTGCTATAAATGTCAAATATATATATATCAACCACAGTATAAAAATATAAAGCATTAAAAATAGAGTAAACTCACCACAGTGTTGTCTTAGGTTGTTATTTTTTTATTCGCTGAACAGTACTTGCATTCGCTCCCCTGGCCCATTTATTCGGAATCCGTTCTCGTCGTTTTCTCAACATGGCTGGGAAAACTGATGCTGGATGGCACCAACAGTCAGCCATGTTGAGAAATCGAGGAGAATGAATTCCGAATAAATGGACCAGGGGCGCGAATGTGAGTAATATTCAGAGAATAAAAAATAACAGCCTAAAACAACATCGTGGTGAGTTTACTCCATTTTTAATGCTTTAAATTTTGATACTGTTATTGATTATAGTATCATATTCGACATTTATAGCAAGGCGTCCAGCACCAAATGACATTATCGCATACAACCTGTGAAACAGTAATATTAGTGGCAATAACATATTATTGTTCAAATAAAATTAAACACAATGTTTTTACAAAAGACGTGCTTTAAAATGTAGAAAAATTAATTTTCCGAATTTTCAATTAAAAGACCTGAAATTATCACAGATGTCATAACTGGGTCACAATAAAGTTACCCTGGAAATTTCACTACAATCGAATGAAAACTTTGACTTGTGCATAAAATTTTTTATTATGGCGTACTGCTACCGATGGCAATTGCAAACATGATTAAAAAATCTAGTGGCTAGTTTTCACAATTTTTATCTGATTCACGCAAAATTTGGTGGGTTCGTTCCTTTTAGCAATTTATTATGCACATTAAATTTTCAGCCAGTTCTGTCGAAATTCTGCGAAGATAGAAAATCTTTTTTTATCCCAGTAGCATGCAGGAGATGCTTATCAGTCAACAGCGTGCTGGCCCCGCGCACCCATTTTAGGCAAGAAGTTTCTGCAATCCACTCTCTCTCATATTCTCATTCCAGTTCACAGCTGGAGAAGGGCTAATGTTTCTGATGCAGCACTGGCTGCCAAATCTTTTACCTAAACTAGTTCAGTATAAAAAGAAATACAATAATTCCAGGAGTTTTCCAGGAGTCATTAAAAATTGCATTTTTTCCAGGAGTTTTCCAGGGCCCTGGAATAAAAAAGTTATTTACAGGAGTTTTCCAGGAAATCCAGGAGGCATACAAACCCTGGCATATGCTAACCTCGGTTCGTAGTGCCTTCTTTCAGCAGGATAATACATCATGCCACACAGCTTGGATTGAGAATGGTTCACAGAACATGAGCAAAGCTTCCAGGTATAGCCCCAGCCTCCAAATTCCCCATATATCAATCCAATCAAGCACCAGTGGTTTGTGTTGGAACAGCAAATATGATCTGTTGCAGCTCAATCACATAACTTACGAGAGTTAAAAGATCTGCTGGTAATGTCTTGGTACCAGATAATATAAGAAACCCTTAGAAATCTTGTAGAACCCCTGTTTCACCGAGTAAGAGCTGTTTTGGCAGCACGTGGAGAACCAACATCAAATTAGGCAGGTGGTCATAATGTTTTTGCTCTTTTGGTGTATGTCCCACAGAAAGGGAGGAGATTGCTCCTTTTAAGAAAACCATAAATTTCAGAAGAAAATGTGTACAAAAGTTTGCCCATTGGAAGCATAGGAAGCAAAATCACTAGACGTCCACCTTAAGTGCATTGCTTCCCTTACTTATGAAGTCACGCTTCGCCACTGCTATATCTGTGCTTCTAGGAGACATATTTGAAAAGCTCTTTTTTCCGTAGCATAGCTTTTGCCATGAAGAATACTTTTCGTCTATTTTCAACTTTTCCATTATCCAAAATTCTTCAGCGAGAAGGCATAAAAAGTTATATGTTTCCTTCTATCTCTCTCCTTTTAACTGTTCGATTTGAAAATCTCAATCTCCAATACCTTCCTTCTGCTATGAGAAAACTTTTTGTGCACCATTTGTTAGTTTTCGTAACATACTCTTTAGCCACTGGTGAAAGTACGTAGCTGATTCTTTGTGTGTGCGTGCTTATTTTGACAGTTACTGAAATTTGCTAATGAATACTTTATGTAAAAATTTGCCATAAAATCAGATTGCTTTCTAATACCAGCAACTTAAATCTAGTTGCTTCTTAGTATTTTCTAAGCTAACTAATCACTTTCCATCTGCTATAATTAGTTTTCTAATCATGCCCAGTTAAATTTCCTTGATCACTGATGAATGCAGCTCTACACACAGCCTTCGGATTTAACTTTTTCCCATTATTCTCTTTCATTTCATTTTGGAGATTTTTGTGCATACTTTGTTTGCTGGTGAGTACAAAATTAAAATATAGCTAGACCATCAATATTATGTTGAAAATTCCTTTCTTAAATAAAATGTAACCCAAATCCTTGCTCTCATGAGTATTAGCCTATTGAGTTGCTCACAGTGGTCGTTAAACCTTCACTTTCATGAGCATTTGTTTTCAGAAATAATAATCCCTTTCTCTTTGAAAAAGTTCCAAATATTTCACCTTATCCTTAAATTTTCAATGTATGCATTATTTCAAAATAAATAAATATAAATAGTGTTTTGTATATTGATTGTGTGGTATATGAAAGCATTTCAAGAGTAATGCGCATTTATGTTCTAACTGTAGATGTTATACCATATATTTTTGAGTTTTGTGGGTTTTTTTATTCTGCATTTTGCTTCAATAATTAAACTGAAGCCAAAGTAGAAAAATATTTTTCTTCAGAACCAGTATAGCATAATATAGACAGAAGTTTTGTAGAAATTAAACCTGGTTACGTTTTCAGTGACAATTTTGGTATTTATCTGCGATTCTAAGTTTCTTATTAACTGCAGCAGACATAATTTTCAACATATCTCATGTGATTCTATCATAAAGTTCACATACCATTACGTGACCACAAGGTTCTTCAGGAAGACGCTTTGACGTCTGTAAGTTCTGTTTTACACGTTCTGTAAAGTGGATACAGTCTGTGGTGGTGCATTAACTTATTCAATTAAAATATAAATCGGTAAAAAGTCCTAAAAATGTTACTCACGGAAGTGCGTGTTCAGTCCGACGTCAGTAGTTATTGAGAGTTTTTTGTCCAAAGCTGTATCATGCTTCAATATGGTCAGTTGTTAGGGTTAGCATGAGAGCCATTTCGTCATAAGTTGTACCCTACTTCGGTTATGTCCAGATGTTATGGTTAACTCCGTTCTGGCTGTGTCGACATCATACTGAATGGGTAAAGGTTTCCAGATAATAATTAAAGATTCTTGAGTTAAGAGTTACTATTTACATACCACTTGAAGCTCCACATCGTACTTGGCCATTAGGGCTATCTCGTCAATGCTGCACTCTCATAGAATTGCTGCAGAAGTCTTCAAGTTAGGGCAGGTTCATAAAATATTTAAAAGCTTTAAAAGATTCCAGTTAAAATCGGTATGAGGTGGTGTATATAACGATTTTAACTGGAATCTTTAAAGCTTTTTTAAATATTTTATGAACCTGCCCTAACTTGAAGACTTCTGCAGCAATTCTATGAGAGTGCAGCATTGACGAGATAGCCCTAATGGCCAAGTACAATGTGGAACTTCAAGTGGTATGTAAATAGTAACTTTTAACTCAAGAATCTTTAATTATTATCTGGAAACCTTTACCCATTCATCAATATGATGTCGACACAGCCAGAACGGAGTTAACCATAACATCTGGACATAACCGAAGTAGGGTACAACTTATGACGAAATGGCTCTCGTGCTAACCCTAACAACTGACCATATTGAAGCAAGATACAACTTTGGACAAAGAAACTCTCAATAACTACTGACGTCGGACTGAACACGCATTTCTGTGAGTAACATTTTTAGGACTTTTAACCGATTTATATTTTAATTGAATAAGTTAATGCACCACCACAGACTGTATCCACTTTAAAGAACATGTAAAACAGAACTTACAGACGTCAAAGTGTCTTCCTGAAGAACCTTGTGGTCACGTAATGGTATGTGAACTTTATGATATAATCACATGAGATATGTTGAAAATTATGTCTGCTTCAGTTAATAAGAAACTTAGAATCGCAGATAAATAAATACTAAAATACCAAAATTGTCACTGAAAACATAACCAGGTTTAATTTCTACAAAACTTCTGTGTATATTATGCTATACTGGCTCTGAAGAAAAATATTTTTCTACTTTGGCTTCAGTTCAATTATTGAAGCAAAATTCAGACTAAAAACCCACGAAACTCAAAAATATATGGTATAACATCTACAGTTAGAACATAAATGCGCATTACTCTTGAAATGCTTTCATATACCACACAATCAATATACAAAACACTATTTATATTTATTTATTTTGAAATAATGCATACATTGAAAATTTAAGGATAAGGTGAAATACACTGGCGGAAAGTGAAAAAAGAACACCAAGGAGACGTCTGATACCAACGAAATTTATACAGCATAATAACGGAATACAGAGGATCATGTGATCAAAACATTATGGCAAAATACAGCTGTATTTGCTGGTAAACTGAAAAATAACATTTCCATGTAACATGGTTATAGTACGAGGTTGAACCGCCATGAACTGTGTCACACGTGCAATTCTGACATGGAGTCTGTCGTACAGATGTTGGATGTAAGTTTGGGGTATTGAGTTCCAAGCATCCTCAAACTGGACGCGCAAATCGGGGATGGTCGTGGAGACCGGATAAGTCATTGTCCCATAAAAACCCACACGTGCTCAATGGGGGACAAATCCGGTGAACGTGCAGACCATGGAAGTTGTCTCACACCCTGAAGTGCATGTTGCATTGCACGTGCTGTGTGTGGGCGTGCGTTATCTTGCTGGAAAACACCAGGATGGACCGACCTTACAAATGGCACAACAATGGGCTGAATGATGTTGTTGATGTAGGAGGTGCTGTTTAATGTACCCGGTACACACACAAGTTGTGTACGGGAGTGGTAGCTGATCGCTCCCCACACCAGGAGACCAAGTGTAGGCCCTGTGTCGCTGACGTATGCAAGAAGGGTGGGGACGCTCCCCTGTGCGTCTGCGAACACACATACGGCCATCGGAGGCTCCCAAGCAGAATCTGCTTTCATCGCTGAACACGACAGATCGCAATTGCGTTCTCCAGTGCAGGCGTTGGTGACACCACTGCAGCCGTTCCTGACGGGAGGGGGGGGGGGTGTAGTCCGAGGTGCACATGACAGATGCACACGTGCACGTAGTCCTGCATCCAGTAGATGGTTGCGGATTGTTCGCACAGTCACCTCAGGATCAACGGCAGCTCGGATTTGCGTCGCAGTGGATGTTCTGCTTGACAACGCCGCTCTTCTTATGCGTCGATCGGTCTGCTCATCAGTCCGTCTGTAACTCCCGGTTCTACGTTTTCTCGTGTGGGAATGTTCCTTAGACCATTTACGCCACCATTGTACCACCACCGATAATTCCCGTTCAATCTGCTCCGCAATACGACGATACGACCACCCGGCCTTGCGGAGTCCGACTAGATGACCTCGCACAAAGTCCGATAACTGCTGAAATCGTACACGTCTTCCATGTCCAGGCATTGCAGCTTCTTCAGGGTCTTCGCATGTGTCCGTACGCCGACGACTGATTATATTCACTTCGCCGTACTCCTTAAATACCACTGATGATAATTTGCATATTATGTCGTGCTGTGGCGTAAGCGCTCACCTGTTGGTCCCGAAATTAACATCACACCTACGTAAACTCAACCCCATTAACATATGCAAATTTCATGATCGTCTGCCAATTCCTTCTTGGTGTTCTTTTTTCACTTTCCGGCAGTGTATTTGGAACTTTTTCAAAGAGAAAGGGATTATTATTTCTGAAAACAAATACTCATGAAAGTGAAGCTTTAACGACCATCGTGAGCAACTCAATAGGCTAATACTCATGAGAGCAAGGATTTGGGTTACATTTTAATTAAGGAAGGAATTTTCAACATAATATTGATGGTCTAGCTATATTTTAATTTTGTATTCACCAGCAAACAAAGTATGCACAAAAATCTCCAAAATGAAATGAAAGAGAATAATGGGAAAACCTTAAATCCGAAGGCTATGTGTAGAGCTGCATTCATCAGTGATCAAGGAAATTTAACTGGGCATGATTAGAAAACTAATTATAGCAGATGGAAAGTGATTAGTTAGCTTAGAAAATACTAAGAAGCAACTAGATTTAAGTTGCTGGTATTAGAAAGCAATCTGATTTTATGGCAAATTTTTACATAAAGTATTCATTAGCAAATTTCAGTAACGGTCAAAATAAGCACGCGCACACAAAGAATCAGCTACATACTTTCACCAGTGGCTAAAAAGTATGTTACGAAAACTAACAAATGGCGCACAAAAAGTTTTCTCATAGCAGAAGGAAGGCATCAGAGATTGAGATTTTCAAATCGAACAGTTAAAAGGAGAGATATAGAAGGAAACATGATATAACTTTATGCCTTCTCGCTGAAGAATTTTGGATAGTGGAAAAGTTGAAAATAGACGAAAAGTATTCTTCATGGCAAAAGCTATGCTACGGAAAAAAAGAGCTTTTCAAATATGTCTCCTAGAAGCAGAGATATAGCAGTGGCAAACCGTGACTTCGTAAGTAAGGGAAGCAATGCACTTAACGTAGACGTCCAGTGATTTTGCTTCCTATACTTCCAATGGGTAAACTTCTGTACACATTTTCTTCATAATTAAAGCGAGTGTTAGATTAAGAAATCTAACACTTGTTTGTCTACTGACGTCATCAATGTACAGGTCGCGCCAAAATCACTAGACGTCCACCTAAATGCGCGATAAATAGCTGGCAAAAGTGATATGAATGAAAACTTATAATAATTAAAATCAGCAAGTGACCCGTAGTTAATATGCTACGTTGACAATACGGCATGGCAGAAAGCATCGTAAGACCCCCCCCCTTGAAAGGCGATTATGCGCGGTTCCAGCAAAAAGAAATGTCTATGTAGAAGTTCAAATGCAAAGATTTATAAAAAAAAAATTTCAGTGAAAATGTTCAAAGGGAAAGAAACTTGCCTACCCACACAGCAAAAAGAATTGGGGGTTACTTCTATCAGAGCTGAGACAGGCTGAGTCCATGCCCGAAAGCCCGAATCGGGGTGGGGCTGTAGAACATTTACTGCGGTTCGGGCTCAGGCTCTTAGGGAGAGCAAGAGAATTTCTTTTATTTATAAATCTGATTTTATATGATTTATGTATAAAATCACATATGAATTATCATATAAAATCACATTTATATGATTTTTATAGAGAATTCTACGATCAGCATTTGAAACACTTAGTTGTTGACACCCATGTGATGAGAGGTGCGGATGTTGGTTCTGATCATTACTTGGTAGTGTCACGAATGAAACTTAATGTTGGTTGGAGGAAAAGGAATAGGAAAAGACCCAGGATAGAAAGAATAAAGGTTGATAGGCCCCTTGAAGATCATCAGCAGTATTCTGACTTACTCAGAGAACGACTGAAGGAGCTGAAGTCTGGTGAGAGGGATGTAGAAAAGAAGTGGGAATGTTTTAAGAACTCTGTTGTCACTGCTGCTAAAGAGGTCTGTGGCACCACAATAGTGGGTAACAATAGAGGTGATGCTTGGCGGAATAGTGAGATTGAAGAGGCAGTAAAGAGAAAGAAGGAAGCCTATTTGGGGATGTTGCAAGGTAGAGTCTCTGTGGATGAATATCGCTGTAAGAAGCGTGAAGCTGCTAAGCTGGTTCGCCACAGTAAGGCAAAAGATAGGAAGGAGAAAGTGGAAAGGCATGAACTGGCTTTTTGGAAAGATAGGAAGTCCTTCTGGAAGTACATGAGACTCAGGAAAAATGGGGGAAATAAAGTTGTAAGTTTTGTGAAGAATGAGATTGGGGAAATGATATGGGAGCCCAATGAGTTAAGTGACAGATGGGGTGAATACTTCTGTGAGTTCTGTGAGATCAGGAAAGCAAAGATGATTCTGAGACAGATGCAGATGATGTCACAATGAGGGATGAAAGCACAGGAGGGATCTCAAGAGAAGAAGTGTGTAAAGCTCTAAAATCTCTTCAGAATGGTAAGGCTCCGGGAGTTGATGGCATAACTGCAGAGATGTTGAAATATGGTGGCGACTCTATAATTGACTGGTTAACTGAAATTTGCCAGTTGTGGTGGGAGTTAGCTTCCTTCCAATTCTGAGGGACCATTCCTATCATTGTTCCCTTGTATAAGGGAAAAGGTGATCAGACTGAATGCAAGAACTATCGTGGTATTAGCCTACTGAGTGTGCCAGGGAAAGTGTTTGGTAAGGTTGTTATTGAAAAAGTTCGAGGTCTTACATCATTGAAAGTGTGGGATGTTCAGAGTGGTTTTATGCCTGGTAAAGGCTGCACTAACCAGATTTTTGCATTACGCACGATGATTGAAAAGTATCTGGCTGTTGGGAAGAAAGTTTTTACTGCCTTAATTGATTTAGAGAAAGCTTACGACCGAGTGAATAGGACACTTTTGTGGAAGGTATTGAATGAATATGGTGTTACTGGGAATCTACTTAATAGTGTAAAAGCCATGTATGCTGGTAGTAGAGCTTGTGTACGAGTGAATGGTGTTTTATCAAAATGGTTTTCCATTGGTGCAGGAGTTAGACAAGGTTGTGTAATGTCACCATGGCTGTTTAATATATTTATGGATGCATGCATGCGTGATGCCAAAATAGATAATAGTGGTTTATGTCTTGGCGATATCCGTGTGTGCAGATTGCTGTATGTTGATGACACTGTCCTATTGGCAGAGAGCAAAAGTGAGTTGCAGAGTATGTTGACTCGGATGCACGAAGTTTGCATGAAATTCAAACTGAGTATAAATAAGGGAAAACCCAAAGATATGGTGTTTGAGAGAGGAACGGGTAGCACTGAATGCAATGTAAGTATAAATGGCACTGTGATTGGCCAGGTGAGTGAGTTTGTGTATTTAGGAAGCATGTTTGACAGAGAGAACAAGTTGGATGGTGAAACCAGTAGGCGAGTGAATTCTTCTTTGAAAGTCATAGCTGCTCTGGGAGGTTTTCACAGGAATGATGGGTTGGTTCTCTAGAGAGTCCCGCATGGCTGCGTATGAAACTGTAATTGTTCCTACTCTGATGTATGGCAGTGAAACCTGGGTACTGCAGAAGAAACATAGGAGTCGTTTGTGTGCTGGAGAAATGCGTTACTTACGTGGGGTTTGTGGCAAGACACGATATGATTGTGTGAGAAATGAAGATGTATTGCAGTTGTGTGATGTGAAGCAAAATGTTGTTAGTAAGGTGGAGACCAACATGCTTCGGTGGTTTGGCCATGTTGAAAGAATGAGTGATGAAATGCTTACTAAGAAAATCTTTTCAGCCCAAGTGGCAGGAAGGAAAGGCAGAGGAAGGCCAAGGAAGACATGGGTGGATCAGATTCAGGAGTGTCTGCATGAGAAAAAGATTATGAGTATGAAGTATAAAAGATCTTGTGTACGGCATGTAATGGATATTAGTGAAGCACGAGTTGTATGTCAAGATCGCGGTAAATGGAGAAGTTTGATACGACAACAATAAGTAAAAATATCTGGAAGTTTGTATTTCTTTTGGAGCTAACCTCTGAATCTCAGAGAACAGCTTAGTGATATGTATGTATGAAAATGATCCAAAAGACAGAGAAAGTATTTTTTCTAGAATGCAGTCTTCGGAGTTTTGGGAGTTCACGTGGCCGTGTACTGTAGATGCGCCAGAGTCCATTGCGCTTACATTCCTCAGAAGAGTCACAGAAACAAATAGCTACACTAATAAAAGTAACGCTTACTTTTATATTCCTGAAATAATGACATGTCACCGCTAAAGAACGTGTGACATAAAACTACTGAAAGTTCAAACCATAAGCCTATAATGGAACTGAATCAACTAATTACACTCACTAACACAGAAAACTTATGACAAATTGCAACTCCAAACTATTGTTACGGGAGTCCTCTGAGCAGTGATGGCAGGTCGTAAAACTGATTTTACCTATATGCAGCAAAGAAAATACCCATCTTATACCCAAAAAACCCATATTCGCAAAAATATTTTTTCAGAAATTTACTTATAATTTTATCTCTTTACTCATAAACTTATTTGAAAAAAATGTGCATTAAAGTACTACAAAAACACAAATTATGATTTTAATAAATACACTAATGTAGGCTTCAGTTTTTAAATACAGCAGCTGTATTTAAAAACAGTAAAAATAATATATAATAATAAGCATTGTGTTTACTATCATAATATAATATTTCTGTATTGTGTAATTTTAAGTGCTTTTCTTCAACAACGAACTTCGCGCAATATTTCGATTGTCATTTAAAGCCATTCCACCTACATATCGAAATGCTCAACTTTTGGTAGATGTTGCGTAATCTCAATAATTCCCGTTAAATATTTATAATACAGGGGTTGTTTAAAAGAGACTTCATGCACCAAATTAGAAGTCTCGTATGACTTTTAAAAAGCGATGGAATAAATTTACCCACAGGATATAAAAAATACCAACTTTCCCATTCCTAATTTTTTTTTTTCTGAAATACCCATGAAATGGGTAATTTCCCACGATCTACAATCACTGCCTCCGAGTTCTGAGTCTGACTGAACGTTTGGAAAGAGCGCATGCTCTTGTGTGGTTCTGCCTTCGGCGCCGGAAGCCTTTGGGAGAGTGCTTCCATGCGCTCTATGCTTAGCATAGCATTACTGGCTGTGGCTGGCCACGCTGCGGGTGGGCATACCGTGTTGCCGAGGTTCAGCTGGATGCATTATCTGCGTTGCTTCCAACGAGCAACTTCCCTACGAGACATTTGTTCTTGTTTTCGTAAAAATACAAATATGAACTTGTTTTCTTAAAAATAAAAGATACTGAAAAAAATGCCTGCAGTGTTATGTTAATGTGATATTTTTATTTTACTTTAATGCTACATATTTTTAATTCACACACAAGAAAGCGCATGAACCAAAGGGAAGCAATGCTTCCCTTGCTTCCATTGACGCTTTGCCACTGAGAGATAGCAAGAAAAAGGTTTTGACATTTACGCCCCCTAGGGGGAAAGTTGTGCATTATTGACAGAGGTTTTTCTTATTGTAGCAAAAATCTGATTTGCTTCCCATCTTTACTGTAGCGAATGGCATATAGTAAAAAAAGAAATTTCTCAATACGGTTTTTAGAAGCGATGATACAGCTGTAAACGGAAATACACAAACACCACCTTGCAGAAAAACTGTGAACTATAAACCTCCTCAAATACAAACCTGAAATGCTCCATAAGGTGAATGGTATCTGGTGTTCAAAGAATTTTTTTAAATCGAACATTTAGAAGTACAGATATGAGAAAAATAGATTAAATATATTTGCTCCCCCTAGCGGCAAAATTGTGCATGCTTTTGGGAAGAAAATAAACACAAAGAGTTTTCATAGTAGTATCTGGTCGAAAAAGATGTTTTTTGAGTTTTTAGTCCCACAGATATTGCTGTAAATGGAAGCGGTTACACCTTCTAGCGGCACACTTGTGCATTAAGAAAAATTTGAAATTACATGAGAAACATTTCGCACTGAAAATGCTCTCCAACAAAGAAAGATATTTTCAAATCGGACTCGCAGAAACAGAGATATCGACAAAAATAAGGTACACATCTACACCCCCTAGTGGAAAAACTATGCACTATTTTAAGCAGGAGGTATTCCCAAAAGGTGTATGTGGTGAGCGGTATCGGTTCACGAAATAATTTTTTCAGTCAAGTTTCTAGAAGCTCAGATTTTGTTGCAAATACATCAGAAGCACAAATAAACACTTACGCCTCTGGTGGCTAAACCATTCTTTACCAAAAATGAGAAATTATACAAAACATTTTCCATCAGGAGCTGTATCCAACGCAGGAAGAATTTTTCAAATCGGACTTTCAGAAGTGGAGATATCGGGAAAAACATTATTTATTTACCTCTCCCTAGCGGAAAATTAATACATTACTTGAAAATGAGACTGTAACTAAAATAGTCTTCAATATAAATGGCATCGAAAGAAAACAATTTTTTTCAATCGGATATTTAGAAGCAAATATATGAAATAAAATGTATTTAGAATTTGATAGGATCCTCATCCTCTAGCAGCAAAGTTGTTCATCGAAGAAAAAAAAAAAAAAAAAAAAAAAAAAAAAAGAATTAAAGGATCGTCATTCTAACATTTCAAGCTTCCTCATTCTAACAAATCGAACTAATAGTTGGAAAATACATAATTAAAGAGATATGGTGTCCCTGGCCGGACAGACTAAGCAATCAATCACATACGCACAATTTTTTTTTCTTTTTTTTTAAACTAAAGACATGCTAATAATGCAGCTTTACTACTCCTAGCAGACAAGAAAACCAACACCCCCCCACACCCACATTGTACAGGGGGAGGGGATAAGATATATCAGTAGAAAAATCCTCAACTACAAAACATAGCACAGGGACAAAAAAGGCAGGAATGGACAAAATTCCAGGACATGAAACAGAATTTTAGGACATTTCCAGGACAACATGGAATTCCAGGATGCGTACAAACCATGCTAAGAAATATTCAGGAAATCTACCATATCTTTGCAACAAGCAAGAACAGGCATGATAAAATATAACTGCATTTTCAACTAATGCTCATGCAAACACACTTTGCTCTGAGAAATAATTTTTGGGCAAACTTACTAAGAAAAGATGCTTTGTGGAACCAGATATGGTATTGCAGGAAATTTATGGTAACCCTTCAGTTAGAAATGTACCTACTTGTGATACCACCTTACAGGTTTTGGGCATGTTTTTACCATCAATTGTTTCTCTTTTAAATCCTTTTTAATTATCATTTGTAAAACAGTTTATTACAGTGAAATCATTAAATCCTAAACTGTATCTTTGAAAGACAAAGGTTTTACATTGCTATTTGGCAAGTCAAAGGTTTTACAAAACTAATTTAGGATGCTCTGTTCAAAATGAGATGCAATACAGAATTAATAAATCCATGTCTTATAATAATAAAAAAAAACAGAACTGTTACTTCAAGACGTTCATTAAATAAAGACAGACAACAGGACTGACATCAAAACATTGGTGAATAAACCACAGATGTAGCTGAAGCCTGTATTCAGCTCAAATAACAAGTTTCAAGTTCTTTTCTTCTAACAGACATTTTAATACCCCCCCCCTTTTTAGGACCATTTTTAGTTAAACACCACTCAACTGTGAAAACACATTTAGTTTTATGAAAATACAGAATTATGTCCTGTACTTCACAGACTTTCTACTAATTCAAGATAACTCCTCCTTAGAATTAGTGCAAATCCATGAAGTTTCACAGCAAGTGAAATTTCATGAATGCATTTCAAAATCATGAAGATAAATGCAGATACTGAGTTTTATCTCTATTTCTTTTCTTCTTGTTTTAATTTATTAACCAAAGTTCACATCCCAGCATCAAGCATATTGAACATATTTATGCACAGTTTGAATGATATCAAAATTTCCTAAAATTTTACCTGAATAAATTCTTGTTCCAATGGAATCAGAACATACTTGTCCAGTCAAGTCAACTTCAATGCAGGAGTTAATGGCTGTCATCTTGGGATTAATAGCAATGTTATCAGTATGATTGACATAATCAACATTCAGCATAACTGTAAAAGGGAAAATGCCTCTTTAATAATGACAGCAAATCTGAACAAAGCAACAAAAAATTATTAAGAACAGTGATGCATGCTTGGTGAAATGACAAATAAAGAAGCAGCGCAGCAAAGGAAGGAAGCATATCTACTTAGTTGTACGAGGGTCGTTCAATATATAAGTTTCCCTATACAGTGAACTTTTTGTTCAGTAAGATACACACAAAAACGATATATGTCTGGATAAGTACATTTGTCGGTACTTCTCCACATAATTTCCATCAACATTGGGGCATTTGTCCCAACACTGCATCAATTTATCGAAACCCTCTGCACAAAAATCTGGGCTCAGGCCCTTTAAAACTGTCCTAACAGCGGCCTGGACTGCAGCATCAGTTTGAAAATGGCGACCTTGCAACTCCCTCTTCAGTAGTGGAAACAGATGAAAGTCCGATGGCGCCAAATCTGGGCTGTAGGGCAGATGAGGCAGCTGCTCCCACCTCAATGTTGCAATTTTTGCCTGTGTTTGTGCAGCCGAGTGTGGGCGGGCATTATCATTGAGCAGGATGACACCAGCTGAGAGGAGGCCAGAGAGCTTGTGTGGAATTACCGCCTTCAGTTTCTCTAAGGTTTTGACAATACCGAGTGGCATTGATAGTCTGCCCATGCTCCAGAAAGTCAATGAGCAGAATACCCCTATCATCCCAGAACACTGTCAAAAGCACCTTACCTGGCGACGCCTTGAATTTCTTTCGCACGGGAGACCTCAGATGTTTCCAGTCCATCGATGTCCTCTTGAATTCGGGAGTGAAGTGATGAACGAAGGTCTCGTCAGCTGTCACAATGCGCATGAGGAAAGCATGTCCGTCTTTATGGTGTAGCGCATTAGACCATCCAGGCTGCAGCCCATTCTCATCTGCCGATGTTCAAGAGTGAGTTGACGAGGAACTTAACGTGTACAAACTTTGCAGCATCCCAAGTCCTCATGGATGATTTTGTGAGCTGTTCCAATGGAAATGTCCAACGTTCGCACCACATCATGAACCTGGATTCTCCTGTTTGCTTGGATCAGTTCATTCACTGCAGCAATGGTTTCAACACTACTGGCAGTGGAGGGAAGACTGGATCGATCTTCGTCAAAAATGTCCACTCTACCTTCCGCAAACATGTTGTACCACCGTTTCACTATTTGCACAGACATTACGGAATCACCATACACAGCAACGAGTTTCCCCTGGATGACATTGGGCATACAGCCATTTGCCCACTCGTATCGTATCACAGCACGCACCTCTTCCTTACACCACGTCTCCAACATGCATGCACCTGCCATGCTGCTTGGCTCCTAATTACGCGAACCCGGTTTCCGCCCCAGCTGCCTTCATTTCTTGCAGCGCTACGCCTGCTCCGTTCTTGTCTAGAGGAGCAATGAGGAAGATTATGTGGCAGGGATGGATTGTGCCTGATAACCCTGTACTTACTCTGCCTCCCATATGTTTGTAACAACTTTTACGGCATCGGGAAACTTACATATTGAGCAACCTACGTAAAACAGTTTCTCAATAACAAATACCAGTCTAAAAACTGTAAAGTAACAAAAATAACTTGACAACATATCATTAACTGGGGAAAAGATAATAAATGAAAGGTGGAATGAATAATCTTGTAGGTTACTATATTATAAATAAAAGTGGTGATAATTTCAAAGCAGAGGGAGCTGAAGACATGAGTACAGCAAAACACTACAGAGATCTCCTGAGATTTTTAAATTTATAAAATCTGCAGAAATGCCAAATCTCCCACAGTGAGTGACACTACACTACAGCTCAAATGTCAAAAGTATGATAGTGATACTATTGATTTGCTAGTGGAAATCTGCCAAATGTGTTGGGAATCAAAGGTTGCTCCACAGAACTGTAGGAATGCCAAAATTGTTCCTTTGAAAAAGTGGTTGAAGATGAGAAAAACTGAATGCAAGAATTACCATGAAATCTGTAATGAAGTGAACCAGGAACTTTTTGTAAAAATCTGTGCTGACAATATACATGGTTTGACTTCAGAGAAGGTTTGAGATATACACACTGGTTTTATGCCATGTAAGAATTGTGTAAACATGTTAGTAGCACAGCTTAAATGCAAGTAAGCAGTCATCTATCCAGCAGGCTCCCCACTGGCAATGTGATGACCCCAGGGTTGTTTATAGTCTTCATGTATGCATGTATGATGCAAAAACTGGTGCACCCCTCTGGTGGCAGAGTAGTCAGAGGTGCCAGTTTTTGGCTAGTCATCTGAAATGGGCCTGGGATCCTGGATGAGGCATGGAAGTGTGGTTGTCTCATGCTGCTGGCTCTTTCCCTTCCCTGGAACCTACAGCCCTAAATTAGGGATGGAATACTGCTTATAGCTCTTAGAGTTGCTCATGGCAGTTGTTTGACCCAGCAATTTAAAAAAAAATACTGTTTGCATTTTGAAAATTTGTTTCATTAATGTACACTGAAAATAAAAGTGAGAAAAAATTACTTTTTCTTATAACAGAATGAGACAGACTCTTGAACAAGTCAAACAGTATTTTCTTCAGCGGTGTGCACTGTGGGCATACACGTAAGCTTTGCATACCTTTAAGTTAAAAATCAGCATCTACTTCTACATATATTACTATCTTTCAGCTCTAAAACTTATGGTGGTTCTTAACATAATTTTGCTCCTTTAAAAACAATTTGCTGCTTTGCATAAAAAAAAAAAGCACATTCAGTTTTTGTTTTGTTTTTCACATCACTTTTCATCACCTAGTTTTGTTAGGGTAGGTAAGCAGAAACATATATAGCTTCCACTTGGTGCATGCACACCCACCATATACTTCTATTTGTCTTCTGTGAAGGTCACAGAAGAAAGCCTCTGCTTAGCTTGCCATGGATAGTGAGTGGCTGGCACATGCACATTGACCACATACATCTCCTAAGCAGATGTTTTGCTGTATACCTTGGCTTCTCTCTCTGCCACTTAAAAACATTATTTCATTTTTTGACTATTTTTTTTTCAGTGAGAAGTGTGAGAGCTTATAAATTATTATTGCATTTGCTATTGTATTGAAGAAAATTATTTGACATTCCTGAATAAGGAAAAGAACTTTCACAATACATTGTAACATTTTCATTCTGCATTGAGCCAATGAATTTTGATAATCCTGTTTTGCACTTTGATAATGTTTTTAGTTAAAGCAAACAAAAACACATCTTTTGTTTGTAATAAGAAAAATATTTGAAAACCTCAGTTAATGCATCTTAAAAATGTCACATTGAGATGTTTCACTCAGAATTTTTCAAATATACAGAGGGTGAATCGAAAGTTTTGTAATATTTGCATAAACGCATGTGCTGCGGCAGGTATGTCACGTGTTTAAACTAGTTTAAGTCACGCACTGCAGTCAGTCTTAAGGTTTATAAAGTGGTAGTGCAGTGAACAGCATTGCATGTCGTCGTTCTGTCTGTGGTTGGGATGCCTAAAAGATGAAGAGCCACAACCAGGTAATTAGGAAACTTTTGCTTTATGAGTTTGAACTCTGCCATAACGCTGCTCAAGCAACACGAAACATTTGGCATGCGAAAGGGGAAGGTTCCGTGGACCACAGCACCTCAACCAGATGGTTCAAGAAATTTCACTCAGGTGACAGAAACCTCGACGATCAGCCAAGGTCAGGTAGGCCGCAAACCATGGATTCAGAGGCAGAGCGCCAGGCTGTAGAGGCAAATCCGACAACCAGCACTTGGAGATTATCAGGCAAGCTGCGCATATCGCAGACCACCATGATTCATCACTTTCAGGACCTCTGCAAGATCTACAGCAGCTGCTGTGTTGTCCCTCACGAACTGAAGCCAGCTGAAGCAAATAGCCGAATGGAAGTGTTCACGGAACTCCTAGAAAACCTGCACGACGTACGTTTCATCAAAAGAATTGTTACGTCCGATGAAAAGTGGGTCTATTTCCTAATACACAACAGTACTGGTTGAGCCCGGGCCAGTTTCCTGAACCTGTTACCAAGCGTGGGCGCTTCAAGCACAAGGTGATGCTCCGCATCTGGTGGAATTTCGAGGGGATAATCCACTACGGATTTTTTTTTTTCCAGACTGTTGGACCATCAACACTAACCTCTACGCTGAACAGCTGGAGCATATTTATGCCGCTTTGGAGGAAAAGTATCCAGCACTGGAGAACAGAAAGTGTGCTCTCCTACAGCAGGACAATGCTCAGCCTCATACTGCGCGAATGACCTGGGCAAAACTCAGGAACTTGAATTTTATAGGGCATCGAACTGATGTCACACCAAACATATAGTACAGACCTTGCCCCGTTGGATTATTATTTGTTCCGGTCCATGGCCCACTTCCTTCACAGCAGCACTTCAACAACCAGGAGGAGGTGGCAGCTGGGGTGACGGAGTTCTTCGCCTCGAAGGACAAGAACTGGTACTGCTGCGGAATCGAAGAACTGGCAGACAAATAGGTAAAGACGGTGCAACACGATGACCTATACTTTGAATGCTAGTCAGCTTTCACTGTAAAGGTACGTATGAAGACAAAGTGCTCCAGATATTGCAAAACTTTTGACTCTCCCTCGGTATGTGGAACACATTTTGACTTAATAGCTAAATAATGATCAAATCCATTTCTGCAATTGAACGTTTATTTCAAGCACTGTTTTAATGAATAAAAAGATTATCTCAAAAACACCATTTTGGTAAAAGAATTAAAATAATTTAATGAGAAAATCTGAAAAAAAAAAAAAAAAAAAAAAAGCTGCAACAATGTAGAATTTAATTGATGCTACGATAAGGCTGATTTGCTTTGACTAGTGAAAAAATCTGAGGTTTCAGATTCCTAAGCCACAACTGCTTAGCTTTAGTTTCTTGGAACTTCATTGTCTTGGGTGGTGTAATGGTTAGCATACTCAAACGGAAATTGGGAGACGCGGGTTCGATTCCCGCTACAGGGCAATGTAATTTTCAAGTTTTCTGAGGAGTTGTTACTTGAAAGACCAGTAAACCACAGGCAATTCAGTACATAATTTTGATTGCTTTGAATATTCTGCTACAAATGTATTTTGACAAAAGCATTAGGGTCAGAAATTTGCAGAAAATTTAAACTGCATAACCAGTGGAAAAGATACTGCACTCCACTTGTTTTTATATTCCCACAAAAAGTAATATGTATCACTGCTAATCTTGAGGTAAACATATATTTGGTCGAGGGTCTTTTCTTTGAAACAGCTTAAAAGAGGGACTGGGACAGGCCTTTACTCCTTAAGATGAATGAGACATCGTGAGGCTGAGCCCTACACCTTTTTTGTTATTTTTTTATAGACTGTAGGTAAACATGTAAAGGCAGGTTAAGTGACAGTAAGTGCTAGAGTTCTGCACAGCCCTTAATTTGGAAAGCCTGGCCTAGAATCAAAATCTTGAGGGGGGGGGGCACGTCACACTTCCTAGTTTATGGCCAGACTTGGCTCGTTTCAGAATTTCATTACCTACCACTAGTTGCAAATAGCACAAGCCTTCCATTTCAGTTGGTGTGTGTGTGTGTGTGTGTGTGTGTGTGTGTGTGTGTGTGTGTGTGTGTGTGTGTGTGTGTGAGTGTGAGTGAGAGAGAGAGAGAGAGAGAGAGGCCATTTCTCATAGAAATTCCTCCCACAGATGAGTAGTCCTGACCAAATACTTCTGTTACAAACGTAAAAGCATTTCGTCTTCCACACTTATAAACAAGGTAGCCACAATCCACAAATATGTAAATAAATACTTCAAACTTCCTCATTGCTAGGTGGGTGGGTGGGTGCAACCCTCTGGCCCCACCTCTAAATATATGCTCATCACCTGGTTTCGCGAAGCAGAAAAAAATCTACTTATGTAAACATTTCTTCCAAAAGTGAAAAAGCCATGTGTTTTAGTCACCCAGTCTTTATATAAACATTGCTCAGAAACAACAGTAAGGTGCTGTGACATCCAAAGAGACTAAGTTGACAAATTCCCAGTAATTATTTAATTTTAAATGAAATCTTTGTAGCAGTCAAGGTGACTGTTGCTACAATTCTAAGCGTAAGCAGTCAAAACTGAGTTTCCTTTCTAAATATGAATACATCATCTGTTAAAATTGTGTTGGGTAGTTAAACACAACCTGACTACTGCCACGGTCAGGAATTTGTAAAGGGAAACAAAGCCACCCAAGTGATAAAGGAATTTGATTTCAACTTTTAAAGAAATAAACTGGCCCATTTCAGACTTTCATCTTACAGCCTGGTTTATCAATTTCAGTTGTAATTAATTAATGCATCCAGTGGTGTATGCACTCCCATGGCTTTTGTTCAACTCTGTGATCTTCACAATCTGATAATCTCAAAAGTCTTAGTTTTGCAAGTCAATTTTTTTTAATCCAGAAGCAAATTGGTAAACCTTTTAGTACAGGCCCACCTGATCCCAGAAATTTTCACTTAATTATGAAAAAAAAAGTCCAATCTGGCCAGACCCAGGCCAAACCTCTAGTAAGTGCTCCATAAATACTCAACTTGAATTCTACAGCTGGATATCTTCTGGAAATTTGAAATCTGAAGAATAAAATGACCAGAATTTTGCTTTTCTTACTCCAAAGCTGAAAAATCAATACAACAAACTAACACTTTACCCATAAAAATGAAGTTGTTTTACACCCCCTTGAATTGGATATGTCGTCAACAGCCAACACAATCCTATTTTCTGTTCTCCTGAGATTGCCCCCAAATCTACCTTCATTTCCTTCACGTTACTAAAGATTAAGATTAATATTCAACACAGTAGTACTTTCAACAGTTTGCAAACAGGCTGGGTCTTAAACATTTGGGTTTGGACTGGACTTTCCTAATTAAGGTCTATGCATATTTCTGCACTAGTAAACATAAAATTAACCACATTTAAAGAGTGGCACAAATACAATGGGTTTGATAACTGCAAATGGATTACATTTAAATCATACATAAATACAATTCAACAAAAACAATATTTCACACACCTGCAAGTTTCTATAATAATGCATTTTCTAATACATAAATCAGAACAAACACCAAATCATGTGTATTCACAGGGACCATCTGTGTATAAATTCACTGAGAAACATATATTCAAGAATGTGCATATTTTAATTTTAAACCTACCAACAAATGGATTATTATCCATGAAATCAAACAGCTTCCTTGTTCCTATTGTAAAACTTCCGACAATTTTCCCAGTATGAAGGGCTTTGTACTTGTTGTTAATGCACCCAAGGTTCACAAGATCAACTACACCATCCGAGAACATTTCAGAATGGATACCTAGGTCTTTGTGGCCTCGTAAACTGGCTAACACAGCATCAGGTATAGAACCAATTCCTGAAATTAAGAATTATTTAACAAATGAAAATTTGCTCTCAGAAGTACTAAATGAAATACACAGCATGCACAAACTAAACAAACCTTCAAACATTTGTAAATTCTGATAGCAACTAAAGACAAATTTCATACAGCATTTTTTAAAACAAAGTTGAGAGGCATGGAGGTCTCATTACAGACATTTTTGAAATCTAAAGTGGAATAGTACAACAATAGGAAGAAAATTTACCTTCACTGATAAGAACTAAGCAAAATCAAATGCTAATGTGGATCTACACAACAACTTATTCTACCATTTAATCACACATACTGTATATAAAAGAATATGACAAAAGGAAAACTCTGTAAAATCCCCTCCCTACCCAGTTGTAGCTACCGCAAAGTGTTTTTTTTTTTTTTTTGCTGGAAATAAAGCAAGAATGGGAGTTTTCGATAAGTGCTAACAGATGGCACTGCATGCATCAGACGAATGGTAAAGTGAAGAAGCTAATGAACATTCCATTTGAAATGACGTTATCCATGCAGTGGAAGGCTATGTGCATGCAATGGTTTATCGAGACTAAATCAACAACGCAAGCACAGAGGAATGTTCTTCGAACACATGCAGTGCGTAATCCACCATCAAGAAGTGACATAAGAAACTGGTATTATCGCTTTGTAGCAATGAGTAGTGTTTCAAAGAATTCCTCTTCAGGAAGGCCATGTGTTGCTAATGTAAAAGTGGAATCCATTACTTAGGCAAGCATTTCAATACAGCACCAGGCAAATTGACAAGGTGGACACATCTCATGGGCTTTAAATACCACACTCAACTGTTAGCTCTATTTTTATGAACCCTCAGCTTCTACCAATATTATTCCTTTCGAATCTTTTACCTTTCAAAATTACGAATTTGCTGCAGTAAAATCCTTCACACATAGAACAAACATTATCTGCAATAATCAACCTTTCCCAAAAAAAGGAGTACTAAAAAATCTGGAATATATTGCCATTTCTCATGGTTTTTCTCAATCAAAAGTAAAAAAAAAAAAAAAAAAAAAAAAAATCCTGGCAGTATGTTCTAAAAACAAAAATAAAAGTATCTAATCAAGCAAAGAAAATCTAATGCACGGGCTCCATCCAGATTTTCCCCTATAAGTTAAGAAAAGTCTTTAAAAAATTTGGTTACCATCTTGCAATCAGTTCTAACTCCACCATTTCAAAGTTCCTGATTAATGACAGACAGGGACATGCCAACTGGGCATACATACAAAGCACCAAGGCTTCAGGTTTTGGAGGGCAGCACAAAGCCCCAGTCAAAATTTACAGTAAATAAATTAATACCAGATACATGGGAAAAATTAAGAAAATACTACAATCTGAGAAATCGTAATGGTATATGTGGAACGTTTATTTTTTAGCAAAAATAATTCATTATACATAGATGCCAACTCGCACAGATTTTCCGTAATGTTACAGATTTTTGGTTGCTGTTACGGAAGTACGGACATACCAATGAAATTACAGAAAATCACCATTTGATTTTTCTGATATGGAAAGCAATTTTCTCATCAACTTAAAATAGTCTGTTTGTTCTTCAATTTTATGAGGTAAAAACATTTAAAGCTGTGTTCTGTGTAATATAGATTTCTGTATCTTATTTGGTAATCCTATGAGCTATCTATCTACAAAAGGAAATTCAACGACAGGGAATAATAGCGACCTCCTGACGCTGGCTCAGCCTTTCGCTCCCATTTTACCGCTCACACAATGGACTCCCGTTTTACCCTTCCTATGCTGCCCTCCATGACACCTGCAGCAACACAGAACACATGTGTTATCTGGACGCTGCTCCACTTGATAGCCTTTCCTTTATTCACGCTCTCTAGTCTCTGCAGCATGCGTTACTTAGAGATGGGCAAAGTCGGTACTTTTTGGTACTAGTTACTTTCTGTATCAGTACTTTTTTGTAACGAGTCCAAAGTAACAAGTTCAAGTACTAACATCGGTACTTTAGTAGTATATATGGAAATCGTTTTTTTATTTTTTTTTATTTATTTTATTAGAGGTTTAGCGAACACCATGAGCAACTCAATGGGCTATAAGCAGTCGCCCGTCCCTAATTTAGGGTCTCTGGTTCCAGGAAGGGAGAGGGCCAGTGCCATAAGACAAACACAACATCCATGCCTCACCAGGATTCAAACCTGGACCCCTTTCGGTCGAATAATCAGAAGCCATCGCTTAGACCACTGCGCCATCGGGGAGGCATGGAAATCGTAGGCATTCAAGCTTGAAATCTTGGAGGCTTCCCTAAATATCGAAGTTTTGCACAACTTGTCAGCGACATGGTATCCACTGTTTCCAGCAACCGCGTGGAAGCAACTGACGAAAACACATATCCAGAAAATGCTCCACAGCTATCTTATACGGATTCCACGCTAGCCTCTGATTGATAACAAAGCAGAGTAAGGTGAGCTGAAAGAATCCTGTTTAATTCAAATTCAACTGTTTTCCATCAGCAATATATATTAATTGAATAACATTAATCTAAGCCAGGACTGTACCATTTTGATGTATTGATCTATCTTATACGGATTCTACGCTAGATCATCATTCCACATCATATTCAAAATTATCTGGGAAAATCGACATTAAATCCATTTCAAAGCAGTGAACCCAAGACATGCTGCCCCGGTGATGCAGTGGGCTAAGCGTTGACTTCTGATCATTCACCCAAGATGGGTCCGGAACTGAATCCGGTGAGGCATGGATGTTGTCATTGTCTAACGGCACCGACTCTCTTCCTTCCTTGGAACTAGTGGCCCTAAATTAGGAGCGGGTGACTGCTTATAGCCCACCGAGTTGCTCATGGTGGTCGTTAAACCTTCAATTTCAATCAAAAGAAGAGAGAGAAAAAAAAAAAAAAGACTTCTTCCTCATCCTGGAAGTCTTCTGTCATAAAATGTAGAACAAGTACCCAGAAATGAACCGCTAATTTCTCACACAAATTATTAACTCGTCTCTAATAACGCACGAGTAGGGATACTAAAATATATATCTGGACTTGTATAATATTCTAGAGGATAATGCTTACCTTGGCATTCCTTGCTAGCGATGCGAACATTTCACACACTTGTTTTCCGATCTTTGTTGATGTTATTGTCCTAAAGTCCGTTGTATGAGATGAATAGCTTTCCTTCTCACACTTTTCGCTGGGTATACTCATTGGATCTTCACTTTAGGATTCAAACACATCAATTTTTACCGTTCTTTATACTCGAAATTTTTGCCCATTCTCTGGGCATCCTCAGGAGCGTGGCGACTTTACTGCCGATGTTCGTGGTTAACTTCGCGCTAATGGAGTCCGATACTCCATGTTGCCATTCGTCGGATATACTTTCTTGGATATATTTCGTTAACAAGCCCAGCTAGCGCCATCTATGTTTCATTCAAACAATTTTTTTTTATTTTATTATTATTATTATTTTTTTTTATTAATTCTTTTCTTATCCTGGTTTTCTTGTCTTTTTTTGCCAGTTTTTCTTTTGTTGTTCTTTTTCTTGTCTTATTAGTTCTTTGCCACAGGCCAGACAATGTGCTAGGGTCATTCTGGTTATATACCCTTGCTTTATTTTTATAGATTAAGATTGCTTCTTCCCTCCTCATTTGCCTTTCCGATTTTTTATTCTTTTTAGCATTTTAATTTCATCGAATTTTGGGAAAGTCCGGTTTTCAATGAAGAATTGCACTAAAGCAGTTTTGGGTTCTTTTTTTTTTTTTTTTTGCCAGTTAGATATGTGTTGTTTAAGTCTTTTTTTTTTTTATTTGTTTTTCGTACTTTCAATGTACATTATTGGGGGTATGTGTGCAATTGGAATTTCGTAGGTTCCTGATTCTTCTAGCAGTTTTCTCTCTGTTTTTTGTTGACAGTCATACTTTTCACAGTGTGCACTGAGCTTCCTAGTTGTAAGTCATATTTAACACATTGCCTATTGATTTCTTTACTCACTCCTTCCAAGTATGGGAAAGCTCCAGTGTATTTCAATTTTTTATTCCTCATCTTCCTTTGGTTGTGCACTTTTTGGCCTTCTTTACTCTGAGTCATATGCTTTTTACTCTCATGTATCCATTTATTAATTAGCTTGCTCGGGTACCCATACTCTTGTGATATTTTCGAGATAAACTCTAGCTCTTGATTTTTTAGCCTGTTGTTAGATGTGTGTGTGTGTACGCTCGCCGTATCAAGTTTACTATGCTGTTTTTTTTATGTATCACTGGGTGGTGCGACGAGTATGGTATCAGTACAGGTATGTAAGTTGCTTTCCTGAACACAGAGTATTCAAAGCTATTTTTGTTTTTCTTTAGTTGAATGTCCAGGAATTATAGGCGATTATCCTCTTCAAACTCAATAGTTAGCTCGTGCTAGATCTTGTAGCTCGGCTTTGTTAAGTTTTGACATTATAATAATGTCGTCTACATATCGAGCATAAAGGTATTGGTTTTTCAGGTAGATTTTGAATAATTTCTTTTTCGAGGTATGCCATAATCACTTCTGCGTATAATGCCGCTAATGGGGATCCCATAGGGCCACCTTGCGTTTGTTTAAATATATTTCCTTCAAAATGGAAGATGTTGTTTTCCTTAATGAAATATAAGGTATTCTTTAGCTCTTTCAGTTGTGACATGTTTAGTTCTTTGTTGATGCTTAGTTGTCGCATAATTAATTCGATGGCTAGCTCGACAGGAGTGTTTGGGTATAATGCCTTAACGTCCATGGAGGCCACAGTTATTTTCTCTAGGTCTTGATTAATTAATTTGATTTTTTCTATAAACTCATAGAAAAAATCAAATTAATTAATCAAGACCTAGAGAAAATAACTATGAGTTTATAGAAAAAATCAAATTAATTAATCAAGACCTAGAGAAAATAACTATGGCCTCCATGGACGTTAAGGCGTTATACCCAAACACTCCTGTCGAGCTAGCCATCGAATTAATTATGCGACAACTAAAGCATCAACAAAGAACTAAACATGTCACAACTGAAAGAGCTAAAGAATACCTTATATTTCATCAAGGAAAACAACATCTTCCATTTTGAAGGAAATATATTTAAACAAACGCAAGGTGGCCCTATGGGATCCCCATTATCGGCATTATACGCAGAAGTGATTATGGCATACCTCGAAAAAGAAATTATTCAAAATCTACCTGAAAAACCAATACTTTATGCTCGATATGTAGACAACATTATTATAATGTCAAAACTTAACAAAGCCGAGCTACAAGATCTAGCACAGCGTTTTAGCAAAATTTGAAACACCATAGAGCTAACTATTGAGTTTGAAGAGGATAATCGCTTATCCTTCCTGGACATTCAACTAAAGAAAAACAAAAAATAGCTTTGAATACTCTGTGTTCAGGAAAGCAACTTACATACCTGTACTGATACCATGCTTGTCGCACCACCCAGTGATACATAAAAAAAAACAGCATAGTAAACTTGATACGGCGAGCGTACACACACACATCTAACAACAGGTTAAAAAATCAAGAGCTAGAGTTTATCTCGAAAATATCACAAGAGTATAGGTACCCAAGCAAGCTAATTAATAAATGGATACGTGAGAGAAAAAAGCATATGACTCAGAGTAAAGAAGGCCAAAAAGTGCACAACCAAAGGAAGATGAGGAATAAAAATTGAAATACACTGGAGCTTTCCCATACTTGGAAGGAGTGAGTAAAGAAATCAATAGGCAATGTGCTAAATATGACTTACAACTAGGAAGCTCAGTGCACACTGTGAAAAGTATGACTGTCAACAAAAAAACAGAGAGAAAACTGCTAGAAGAATCAGGAACCTACGAAATTCCAATTGCACACATACCCCCAATAATGTACATTGAAAGTACGAAAAACAAATTAAAAAAAAGACTTAAACAACACATATCTAACTGGCAAAAAAAAAAAAAAAAAAAAGAACCCAAAACTGCTTTAGTGCAATTCTTCATTGAAAACCGGACTTTCCCAAAATTCGATGAAATTAAAATGCTAAAAAAGAATAAAAAATCGGAAAGGCAAATGAGTAGGGAAGAAGCAATCTTAATCTATAAAAATAAAGCAAGGGTATGTAACCAGAACAACCCTAGCACATTATCTGGCCTGTGGAAAGAACTAATAAGACAAGAAAAAGAACAACAAAAGAAAAACCGGCAAAAAAGACAAGAAAACCAGGATAAGAAAAGAAATTAATAAAAAATAATAATAAAATAAAAAAAAATTGTTTGAATGTAACATAGATGGTGCTAGCCGGGCTTGTAAACGAAATATATCCAAGAAAGTATATCCGACGAATGGCAACATGGAGTGTCGGACTCCATTAGCGCGAAGTTAACCACGAACATCGGCAGTAAAGTCGCCACGCTCCTGAGGATGCCCAGAGAATGGGCAAAAATTTCGAGTATAAAGAACGGTAAAAATTGATGTGTTTGAATCCTAAAGTGAAGATCCAATGAGTATACCCAGCGAAAAGTGTGAGAAGGAAAGCTATTCATCTCATACAACGGACTTTAGGACAATAACATCAACAAAGACCGGAAAACATGTGTGTGAAATGTTCGCATCGCTAGCAAGGAATGCCAAGGTAAGCATTATCCTCTAGAATATTATACAAGTTACTTTGAAATATCGCACGTAAAAGAGAATAGTAGAATGATTAGAGCTATCTAATAGTCAGAATTAGAACTACTAATAGGAATTGATATATCTGTACACTAAAAAAAAAAAAAAAAAACCAGAACCACAGTGAGATACAGCAGTAAACACAGTAAAAAATAACTTTTAACAGTGGCGTAACTACTACCCCCGCAGATGCGGGGGGGTATACAGGTAACGAAGGGGCGTACTGCAGCTGCCAGTCATAGTTTTATGAAAAAATCGAACATGCGCAATAATTAACCCAAAGATTCATATTTTGCTTTAAGATATATTTAGCTTTGCCTAACAAAATGCCTAGTTTTACTTTTAAAACACTAATGTCCTACACATTGAAAGTGTTCGGCTCTTTCACTTCGGGTTGTAAATAATATGATCGCTCTCCAATCGCCCTGTCTCTCTGTACTGCTGAGGAAAAGCGTGAGGCCACAGTGGGATTCTCCGTAGAGGATGTGGGAAAACAGTCAGTTACCTAGGATTACATGCACAACAGGCATCAACATTTATTCACAGCAGTCACAGATCTGCCATGTGTAAGAGGGTGATTCCTTCAAGTGATTTATTTTAGTTTTGGACAAAGCCATTACACGTATTGTCAAATCTATCACTTAAAAAGTTTAAACTACAATGGTCTAGATACCACCATTACTTTTGCAGACACTCCCTGACCCCCCCCCCCCCGCCACACACACAAAGAAAAATTTGAAATCCTGGGGAAATTACTGTGTTTAGGGGTGCTGAAGTAAATCTTGTGGGGAAGCGCATGTTGTGCTAGTTACACCACTGACTGTTAAGGCACGATTTTTAGCATAACATAGTTAAAAAACTGGCCCATAAAACTACATTTAATCTTCCATCCCGGTTCATTATGCTTCACTTTCTTCGTCCCCAAATGCAGCCTGATCTGTGCAGACCAAGAAGGTTAGAATAAGACCTCTACATTAAACCATAAATATTTACATCAGTTTAATAATTTGCAAAGCCTCGTGTGTAAATGCATTGATTTTGCGATTATTCAAGGGTAATGTTTGTGCTACTGTGAAAAATTGTCTATTTATAAGATGCATATTTAAACAGGGGAGGGGGCTGACCAGGCCTTACCCCTGGATACGTGCCTGGTCCGGGTTCTAATCCCAATGAGGCTTGGATTTGGTTTGTTTCATAGTACTGGTTCTTTCCCTTCCCTGGAACCAGTAGTCTTAAATCAAACGAAAAAAAAAGAAGGGTTCAAGTTTCAAGACAGTTACTTAAAGTACGGTTCCAACCACTCTTTTTCTTCTGCCCAGAAAATTTATCTAAAAAATTCACATCCTCTTTGCTATTAAGCTATGGCAAAATAAAATAGTAATGAAAAATATATATAATAAACTAGCAGGGGTACCCGGTATTTCCCGGGTTAATTTAATTTTTGTCCTAAAAAGAAATAAAACAAAATGGAATGTAAAAAATTTAACCATCACTGCTGACGCAGAATGTTATGATGCAGTAATATTTCTGCCCCCCTCCCCCCCACACAAAAAAAATAAAAAATACATGTTAAATATAAAGAAAAAATATCGATTTAGATAATTTACTTTAACGAAACAGAAAAGAAAGAAACAGGAAAGGAATTCAAGGAGACATCTACAGAACTTCAAGGAGACATCTATAGAACTGCCGTACATCTGGCGTGCGCTTCTCAGAATTCTGCGTCACTGAAATGCACTGTACTTATGTCATGTCGTGTGCATGCGACTTGAAATTGATCATCCTTTTGTTTATCGTTTTGAACTTTGAATATCTGGAACTCTCTATTTACATAACATTATATTTCTGCCTGATGGAGCAGCCTGTTGGAGGTGAAAGCTAGCGTAAAACTAAAAAATGGAACTTTTTTTGAAAATTTTGCATTGACCCCGGGCTCTGACCCCTTACAAAAACTGTCTACAGTCTAAGTCAGAGTATCATGAGATAATATACCAAATTTAGTGGTTGTAAATTGAAAACTGTAGAACTTTTTACGAAAATTTTGTACGGAGGCCCTTTGACCCCCAGGCTCCGACCCCTTCGCCAAACAGTCTACGGTCTAAGTCAGAGTACTATGGGATAGTATTCCAAATTTGGTGGCTCTAAATTGAAAACTGTAGAAATTTTAACTAAAATAACGAAAATTTTGTATGCACCCCTCCCTCCCTTGACCCCAATCATTTCCAAACCCCATCTACAGTCTAAGTTAGAGTACCATTAGATAGTATACCAAATTTGGTGGTTCTAAGTTAAAAACTGTAGAACTTTTTACGAAAATTTTGTTTGGGGTCCCTTTGACCCCCGGGCTCCGACCCTTCCCAAAACCGTCTATGGTCTAAGTCAGAGTACCATGAGATAATATACCAAATTTGGTTGTTTTAAATTGAAAACTGTAGAACTTTTTACAACATTTTTGTATGGGGGCTTCCAAAAACTGTCTATGGTCTAAGTATCATGAGATAGTATACCAAATTTGGTGGTTGTAAATTAAAAACTGTAGAACTTTTTACGAAATTTTTTTATAGCCTTTTGACCCCTGGGCGACCCCTTCCCAAAACCGTCTATGATCTAAGTCAGAGTACCATGAGATAGTATACCAAAATTTGGTTGTTCTAAATTTAAAACTGTAAAAATTTTAACTAAAATAACGAAAATTTTGTATGGGGGCCCCATGACCCACGGCTCCAACCCCTTCCAAAAACTGTCTACGGTCTAAATCAGAGTATCATGAGATAATGTACCAAATTTGGTGGTTGTAAATTGAAAACTGTAGAACTTTTTACGAAAATTTTGTATGGGGGCCCTTTGACCCTGGGCTCAGACTCCTTCCCAAAACCATCTACGGTCTAAATCGGAGTACCACGAGATAGTATACCAAATTTGGTGGTTCTAAGTTGAAAACTGTAGATTTGTATAGCGGGCAAACAAATATACAAACTTTCACTTTTATATATACAGATTAGATAAATACATTACGTATGTATTTTATCATGGTTTTCAATGACTCAGTTTTTTAATTCTTTGGGCTACTTCTGTAAACCAGTTCTTGTTCCCGAAAAAAAGAAAAAAATGACTTCCTGCAATAAGATCTGAGGAACAGGTATTGTAGATCGGTACTTGTCCCGAGAAATAAAATGTAACGAGTAACGAGTGAAATAAGAAAGTACCGATGTTCTGTACTCTTTACATTGTAACTGTTACGAATGTGCCAACTCATCACTAGCAACCAGGTCTGAGGAACGACTGCTGTAAATCGTTACTTGTACCGAGATGGAAAATGTAATGAGTAACGACGTACCGATGTTCATTACTCGTTACATTGTAATGGTTACAGATGTACTGACTCATCACTAGCAACCAGGTTTGAGAAACGACTGCTGTAAATAGTTACTTGTACTGAGATGGAAAATGTAACGAGTAACGAAGTACCGATGTTCTGTACTCGTTACATTGTAATGGTTACGGATGTACCGACTCACCACCAACCAGGTCCAAGGAACAACTGCTGTTTTTTTTTGATTGGAGGTTTAACGACCACTGTGAGCAACTCAATGGGCTATAAGCAGTCGCCCGTCCCTAATTTAGGGTAACTGGTTCCAGGGAAGGGAGAGAGCCAGTGCCGTAAGACAAACACAACATCCATGCCTCACCGGGATTCGAACCCGGACCCCTTCGGACGAATGATCAGAGGCCAACGCCTTAGACCACTGCGCCACCGGGGCGGCTAAACAACTGCTGTAAATCGGTACTTGTCCCGAGAAAGGAAAAGTAATGAGTAACGACTGAAATATGAAAGTACTGATCTTCTGTACTCGTTACGAAGTAACGAGTATGGAAGTACCGACCCATCACTAGTGCTACTGTCGGATAGAAAAGCATGGCAATCAGTTATGCAAACGTTAAGGGTTTTTTATTATTATTTATTTTAAATGAAGCATTCTTCATGCCAATCTTCATCTAAAAAGAAAGGGTTTCCTGGAAATGTACAACTAAGGCTGGCCTTGTTATTAAAAGTCACAGGTTTCTGTAAACCCTGTGTTTTGCAGAATTTAGATGAGATTTTAATATTGCTCGCAGTGGGTGGCAGTGGCGGACTCAGTGGGAGTGGCTCAGGTGTTCTTCGTGAGGTTTTACTTGCTCCTTTGCTCTTTATTATTGGTGGTTATATGTGATTATACTTGTATATGTTTTAAAATATGTAATTTACGAATAATCGAAAGTGTACTTTAATATGGTACAGATATTATCGCTTCTTAATATTTTGGGGAGATGTTTTACTCCAGGGTATTTTCATTTGCATCTTCAATATTTTGGGCCACCCTCACAAAGAAATCCTCGGTGTGCCACTGGTGGGCGCAATGATTGCCAAAGCACACAGAATCAAAGAAGCATCAACATTCCAAGGAATGATTTTTCTTCATGTCTGGAGGTAAACTTCCATATTTTTTCCAGTAGACAGTATTTTTAATTTTTCCACTAGCAAAAAATTGTTTATTATATTAACTCTTTTTTATTTTTAAATAGTTGTGACAAACTGGAATTCATTGCCATGTTAAATACCCAAATTTGCAGCTGTGGACTGGATTATGGAAAATTACATTTTTTTATTTTGTTTTTTGGTTACTGAAAATTTCTTTTAGAAGTTAGCATTAATGATTATATAATCACAATCAACTCGAAATCAGAATTTTTTTATGTGGGAGCGAGGCAGTAACAATTACAACTTTACAACTTGTGAAGGACTACATTTTTGTAATATTTTTTCAAATTGTGAAGATATTAGCATTCGTGATATTTTTGAGCAGTGATATGACAATGAGGTAATAACACAACTGATTAAAAAAAAAACTATATATGTGGTAGAATTAAAAATACTGTCTACAGGAAAAATTTAAAGGATAGATTATCTTCAGAAATCTTTTAGATTTTCTTTCTTTTCTTTTCTTTCTCTCTCTCTTAACGCCTTCAAATTATGGCAGAGTTAAAATCAACTGGTTCTCCTGTTAGACTAGGGTCCGGTACGGTAGGGCATGCACATATATGCAGGGGGGGAGTGTAGGGCATGCACATATATGCAGGGGGACATATACGTAGGAGGGGAGTGTCGGAAGGGAATAAAGCACACGGGCGGTGTACGCTCAGCAATTCGGTGAAAGCTATTGCACGGTGTACATCGGTTTAAACGACGTCGAGTTGCTGCCACTGTGTGATATGGCCAACAGGCAATCCAGTAGACAACATCTGGATGACTTTACCTGAGGTCGCTTCATTGTGAAGTTGGAAGAAGGTCGAAGTGTGACTAGTGTGGCCGAGGAGTTCGGGATCGCTCACAGCATCGTTTCACGAGCTTGGAGAGCATTTCAAACGACAGCTGTCCGAGAGTTTAGCAGTGGTCGTCCACGAGCAACTACGGCGGCGGACGGCCGGTATATTGTCCTACAGGCGAGAAGAGACAGACGACAGACAGCGGGAGAAATCGCAAGGCACATGCAACAGACAACTGGACGCCCGTTATCGCGTTTTACCGTGGCCAGGAGGCTGCACAAAGGTGGCCTATTTGCACGCAGACCAGTACGGTGTGTGCCATTAACGCCTGCTCATCGGAGACCACGGTTTCTGTGGTGCCAGGAACACAAGAACTGGACACATTAATTAGCAATGGGGTAGAGTTCTCTTTACGGACGAGAGCAGATTTAGTCTGACGAGCGATTCTGGACGTATACACATCTGGAGAGAGCAGGGAACACGCAATCACACCTCCAACATCATCAAAAGGGACCGGTTTGGAGGTGGCGGAGTTCTCGTTTGGGGCGGTATCATGCTTGGTAGCTGTACTGACCTCCACTGGTGTCCCCTATTGTACCGAGGTTCTCCTGCCTCACGTGCGTCCGTTTAGAGGTGCTGTGGGTCCTGAGTTTCTCTTCATGGACGACAATGCTACACCTCATCGTACAGTGGCTGTTGGAGAGAGAAGATATTCAACGCATGGATTGGCCTGCAAGGTCCCCAGACCTAAATCCAATCGAACACGTGTGGGACCTTCTCGGGAGACGCTTGGCAGCACGTCACCAGCCGCCAGGAACGATTCCGCAGCTGCGATTGGCGTTACAAGAGGAATGGGCCACGATGCCTCAACAGCTCCTTGACAAGCTCGTCCTCAGCATGGCAGACGTTGTAAATCCTGCAACGCAGTCAGGGGTGATCATATCCCCTACTAAAGACTGGATTTTTCTTGGCAGCCGCCTGTCACATGGACGTTTCTGTCTTCTGTCCAGTTGTGCTCGAAGCTACCTTTTCAATAAAGTGCCTTTGTATCATTTGGATTCCTTGTTTGGATGGTTTTGCTTACTTGTCCCATATTCTTACATCTTGGGGATCTTATGGTATAATTTTAGTTGATGTGGAGCACTTCTGCACGACGTTACATTCGAAAAACCGTCTCGTCCTTAATTTTTTCACACCACTGTAGTTTGTCTAGCTAAATATGATACAATGTTCATTCTGTTGGGAACACGTCGTGATCGAAACGAGTGGCGACAGGTGTCAAGTAATGCGCCATGTTCTGCCAACACAAGAATGCATCGAATGATGCACGGATACATGTGAGAGAGCCGATAACGAGACTTTTAGCAGTGCTGTGAGTGCAATGGAGAGTAATTGAAAAAGAATGTAACAACTAGATTTTTGTTTGTGTTAAAAGTTCATATTTGACTAAATGCATTCCATGTCTGGGACATAGTAGCTAAGTGACTAGCCCATTAAGCACCTCCGGCGGTCACCACAAATGAGCTCTGAGGTCGCGTCATTGGGAAGTTGGAAGAAGTATAACCGTCAATCATCATTTGTACTGCTGATGGGATATTCCGACACCTATATTGGTGAATAAAATATCAGTTTAGTTATATGGGTATAAGGTGAGTGATTTCGAATTACCTTGTTTATGCTCTGTTCAGGATTATTTCACTAACCCTCGCTATCGAAGACTGAAATATACTAACACATTTTTCCTGACTTTATGACTATACTTTCATCCATCATACTGAAAGAACTTTCAGTCTGAAGACCATAAATACATAACAAAGAAAGTTTCATTATTTTAGATAAATGAATTTGAACACCAGGCATCATTTCTTAAAAATTTAACTTTGTCACTTCCGTTTTCAGAAAACTTTCCCTTCCTAAACCAGCTGGAATAAAAACATTTATGGGGAGGGGGGGGGGATAATATTTAACAACAAAAAAGGGCAGTGGAATCATCAAGGGGGAAAAAAATACGACTGCGCAAGAAATTCGCACTCCACCCGACTAACGTTTTTGGAAATTTTTCCTCCGTTTTCGAACTGAATTATAAATATTTATTTAAAAATACATTTATGCAAAAAATAATATTTGAAAAGAAACAATAAAAAAATACCATACAAGTTTTATAAATGAGTGTTAGGCAATGCACGTAACTAACAAACAAATTAAGAAGGTAGTGTAGAACACACTAAGTTACGTATAAAAGTTTAATGAAAATATATTTCAGCCATTACTATAGCCTTAATCAGTGCGACTACGATTGGTTTACGTTGCCAGATTGGAAAGGTAAGTTTTGTAATGGTAACTTCGGGTGACGTGATGTTTATTTGTTTCAGAATGATTTGGTATAATATATTTAAAAAAATGTAACTAGCAAATGCAAAAACATCTGATGTAGTTATACCAACAATAAAAGAAATGTTAAAACAAGTAAATGACTGTTTAAAAGAATTTAAAACAGATGGTGGTTTTAGGCATGTTAGCTGTAGCAAAAATTACTGCTGAGAAAATAGTGTGCCAAACAGCATTTCCAGCTCTTGGGGTGGTTAAACCATGAAAGAAACAAGGAATTTTCGCATACCAAAGTACGGACGAGATATTGATCTGACAAAAATTATTTAAACAATAAATTTTTACTTTATTTCTGAACAATATCCAAAGTAGAAGAACGGTTTAAACACCTGAACATGCATAACGGAACTCTTCAATTTTCAAATTACCTTTATTAACACTAAACACAGACAAAAATAAAATACACTACTGTTTGTGAAAATTGCAACACCAAGAAAGAATTGTGCTATTCAAATGAAATTTACGTCACAGATTCCTCATGCTACAGGATATAACTGATTACATTTGTAGAGCTATTCACGATTTTTTAGCTTTAAAACTCAGTATCATGTGAAGCTACCTTGAGTAACAATAACAGCCTCTACATAGTGTGCCATTGAATGGAAGAAGTTTTTGTTATCGTCCTGGGGAATAGCCTGCCAGGCTGCTTCTACACGAGACCAGAGCTCATTTGTGGTAATCACCGGAGGTGCTTAATGGGCTAGTCACTTAGCTACCATGTCCCAGACATTTTTGCTCGGGGACACATCCAGTGAACCTCTGCAGGCCAGGGAAGAACAGGTATCCACCATGCATAGAAGCGGCCTTGGACATTCTGCGCCACTGTGGCAGAACATCACCCTGCTGGAATATAGGGCCAGGACAACTCTGAAGGAAGGGTATCACCTCTGCCTCTAACACATCTGTGATCTATCGATCGCTGACTGTCGAGGGTTTCCTCAATTTGTATCAGGCGAGATTGTGAATTGAATGCAATGGCGTGCCAAACCATGACACAATGGCGTTGGGCCAGTAAGATGCTGCAAGGTGCCATTTGCCATGATGTGTTCAAATACGTATGCAACTATTATGGTGCATCAAGATGAATTGCGATTTGTCAGAAAACACAACCTGTTGTCAATCAGCGTGCCAATGTCTGTGCTCGAGACCCCATTGCAGCCTTAGGTTCAAAGGAATGTGCAGCAATAGGCTTCTAGAGACCAGTCCTTTGTTAAGCAGATGACGTAGAACTATGCTGGAGGGCAAAGCCTGACCTGTGACAGTGTTTCACTGCTGCACTAACAATGTGGATGTTACTGTATGAACGGCCACTGCCGTGCAGTACAGATGTCAGTCATCCTGTGCAGTCCATTTGTGGACTTCTGTGCGTCCAAGCCTCATCTGTCCATTGACGCCACATTCAGATCACTGTACTGGCATTTAATCCCATATGAGTGGCAATTTTCTGATAGGAAAATCCAGCTTCCCTCATCCCAACAATCCTTCCTTGCTCAAAGTCCGTCAGGTGTTTATATTGCGACTTTCTTCACCGACGGGGCAGAGAGACAGAATAAACACTTTCGACTCAATGTAGGCTCTTCACTGATTGCAACATCTGGTTTGAGCCAGGTCATTATACTTAAGATCAGACAGTTCTGAGGGTGCTCCTCCGAAACCGTGTGCACATTTTCATTGACATTTTAATCATTTGTGCGACCCAACTTGTACATATCCTGTAAGTTTCAAGCTAATACCAGCAGTCCTTTATGGTGTTGCAATTTTCACAAAGTGTATTATATTGACTTACAAATTAAATTGTCAGATATTGCACAAAAAGAAGCTGTTATAATTGCTCAGGGTTTGTGTGACAAGATGGAAGTTCTCTGGACTTAAGTTAAACATCATATGAACTCATTTACTTTAGAATACATATTTTCAAATGATTTTATATTGATAAGTATTCAAACTAGTTAACTTTTTTTTTATGGGATTTATCTAGGTAAATTCTTAATTTCTGCAAATTCTCAGAGAGAATTTCTCTCCTTCGTCAGGCAGTCTTTCGTTCAATCTCCGTCACGGTCTTCGGTTACGGTTAACCTTGACGGTTACGGCAATTCTGCAAAATGTCTTGCCAGATGTTAGGCAGCAAAAATCCCTTACAGTCATTAATGATGAAGTTCTGGTATTTTCCAATTTCAAGTCCCTCTTTCAATTTTCGCTTCAGGAAGTTGGACTGATATCCAATGACAGTCGAAGAGTCCCAGTCCATGTGGTGTCCAGTTTCTCTAACGTATCTGTCTAATCCTGTCTTGTTTGCAAAATTTTTTATTGCTGCCTTGTGCTCCGCAATGCGAGTTTCCAGTCTACGACCTGTTTCTCATATGTAGTATTTACCACAGCTGCAGGTTACTTCATAAATTACTCCTTGCATTTTTAACGAGTTTTTTTCTTTTTGAATCAAGCTAGGGCAAAATTTTTTAAGTTTTAAATATGATGTTAGACTGGGAGCTAATCTAACATCATATTTACTGCTTATTCTCTTTAAAGATTCAAACAAACCTTTTTGATATGTAATTTTTCTTGTAAACCTAAACTCCTGCTTGCTTGCATATTTTTGTTTATCTTGTTTGAGTAATTTATCTATTTCCTTTTTTGGGTAGTTATTTTCTGTTAGCATTACTTCCAATTCATCGATGTGGGCTTTTTTCATATCTTCTGAGGAGACTAAATTATTTATTTTTTCTAAAAATTGGTTTGCAAACATTTTGTTTCATTGAATATGGATAAGAGGAGTTAAAATCTAGTATTTTGTTTGTATCCAAAGATTTTTTGTACATTTTTGTGAGGAACTTATCGTCCTGGACATAGTCAAATCCAAGAAGTTTAATTTTCCTTCAGGTTGAACCTCTAAAGTGAACTTAAGGGAATCATCTAATTCATTAAAGCACCTTAGAATTTTTTCTGGAAGATTTTCATCCTTGCTATCTATAATGAATAAGATATCATCCATATATCTGTGATAAAGGCAAAAGTATGAGAGCTAAACCAGTACCTTTTCTTCCAGCATTTTTTACATAGTAATTTGCAAACAGTGGGGCCCATTGCCAGTCCAGACTTTTGGAGGAAAAATCTTTCTTCAGATTGAAAAAAGTTGTTTCTTAAGGAGAAAATCAGCATTTCAAAAATCCCCACTAGTAAATTCCGTGCTTGGTTATGAAAAACAATTTTGTCTGCCAGGTCATCTGCCAAAAATTCTATAAGCTGATCTAAATTTATGCTAGTGTACATAGATACTATGTCAAGGCTACCAATAATAGGTGAATCTAGGGTTGGAAGCTGCTCTAATTTACACTTTAGGGTTGAGGAGTTTTTTTATAATGGAAAAAGGTTCTTCTAATAAATCTTGAAGGTGTGGCTTAAGAAAATAATTCAGATTTGAAAGAATTTAGCATTTTGAATCAGTGGCGTATATTCGAGGCTAGCTGGGCTAGCTGCGAAGCCCAGAGAATGCACAAATAAAACTGAATTAAATATACACAAATAAAAGCCAATTATCAATGGTAGTAAAATATGTCGATGCTTTCACTGCGAAAAAAAAAAAAAAAAAAAACGTGTGCAGATTCGCTTCTTTGATTCAGTCAGGCGAGCGAAAACCAACGGCATAACACAAGCAGCTCTTCCAGAGTCTTCGGCAGTTCTGATGCGAAAACCTTCCATACAAGTGCTTGCTAGCATTTCCATGACAACATGAATCAGCTGGTACAGGAGATTGGCGCATTGCTTTGGGAAACGGTTCACTCCGAAAAAGAAGACAGACTATCTCAGTCACTCGCATACTCCCGCCCATAAGTGTTTCGCGAGAGTTGTTTCAGTTTTTGTGAAGTGTGAATGAATTAAAATCAGAGATATATCTTAAATTCGTGATTTTGTTGGATTCGAACTGTTCTGATAAATTTTGTGAAAGCTTCCCTGAACATCTACTGTCAGAACTTAAATAACTCTAAATTTTGATACAGCTCGACTAAAAAATGAACTGAAAGTGCTTTATTCCCTTGATGAATACAAAAACAAATCAGTAAGAGACATTACGTGTTACGTACAGTTGAATAAATTGGACATAGTTGTTTAGTGAGGTACACGAATTAGCAGAACTCATATTAAACTTTCCATCAACAACTGCAACTGCCGAAAGTTTTTCAGCATTAAAAAGAATCAAGATATATCTTAGAGCCACAAAAGGACATGCACATTCAAAAAACTTGGCTGTTTTGTCAATAAAGAAAAACATTCTTTTTAAATACCAAGAAGTACTAAGAAGAAACATTTTATGAAAACTTAACACCCAAGTTCACACAAAAGGAAAAAAGAATAGAGTTCATGTACAAATAAAGTATTGAGAAGAAGAATGGAGTTCATGTACAAATAAGTGTTCAAATCCTAATCATAATTATTTGGTATCGTGTTAGCAATGGCATGTACCTAAAATTTAGAAAAAGTTACTTCTATTACTTAAAAATTAAACTTCGCAATAAAAAAAACAGTACCTGGGGGGGGGGGGGGCTCCGGTCTCGGACCCAAGATACGCCACTGCTTTGAATCTATAATTGGCCTAATTGGGTGGTTAATTTTCTGTAATTTCACTATTCCATATAGCTGAGGCAACCTGAATTGCAATTTTGAGAACTTTTTAAAGTTATCTGGGAGTTGGCCTTTTTTCTTTTGTACTGAAATAAGCGTTGTAACTTTTTTAATTAATTCGGGTAATGGGTTTTCCTGTATCTCCTCATAAATAGGCTTTTTTAACTCTTCTTCTATTTTCTTCTGATAATCTTCTTCATCCATAATCCTAATTAACTTACTTTTGTCGGTTTTCAAAGCCACTAAATTTTCTTCTTTTTCGAACTGGTTTAAGGCTCTTAATTGGTTGATTTCAAAGTTCTTTAGGGGAATTTTTACTTGTTTAAGGAACTTTGTTAGGCTGTTGTAATCATTCCTGAGGAGATCTGCCTTAATTTTGTCATCTTTCTCCAAAGTGCTGCATATACTTTCCAATTCAATAACTATTTTTTCTGGATTTAATTTTTCCTTTGTCAGATTATAATTTAAACCTTTATTTAAAATATTTAATAAATCTTTGCTCACACCTGCAGAGGAATAATCTTTAACATGCCTGTAGAACTTTATTTTCTCGGACCTTATTTGTGTTGACTTCCTTCAGAAATTTTCCTTCTTTTTCTTAACCCTTTAAGCGGCCGATGTACCCGAGAAAAATGGTGCCCAAACTTTTCTATGCTCCCCAAACAGAAATGTTCACAAAGAAGCCGGATTTTTCGAAATCTGTAGCAAAACAATTCCTTTTCAAGCTCATCTGAGCACAACCCACCATAAACCTGCAAATGGTTATAAGCACGTTGTCCTAGTCCTTTACTCTCTGCTTCACGATCCAAGGTATGATGGGGTAGATAGAGCAAGTCTCTCTGATCATGCCACAGGGTAGGACCAAGAGATTCAACATCTGAAATGATTACTTATTTCAAGGGCTGTAAGAATTAGGCTGAACCTAAAAAAGGAGAGATACCATCTTAATTTCAACACCATTGTTATAGCCCTTTTAGGAGGTAATCAATCGGAAAGAATTAATGTCGATGAGAATAACAGGGTTAAAAAAAAACACTAAACAAAGCTAAGGGGAAAACCAAATGCTTTCTGATATACAGGTTTACTCGTTCTAGCAGCTTTGGGCCCACTTCTTGGACAGCAAATATATTCGTTTGAGCTAATTTCATCTCATTTCACTTACCCCGAGTTAATTCATTCCAACCGGCGAAAGGGTTAAGGTTGGCTAATTTTTTTTTATTTTTGTCTCTTATTCCAATATTCAATCACTCCTCTAACTCTAGCTTATCTGCTGCACTTAAGATACTTGAATATTTATCTTCATTCTCTTGATTAATTCTTTTATAATATGCTAGGACTTCTATATTTTGCCGCTATGCTATGTTTTAATGGCCTATGCTCTATAGCATTTACAAAGCTGTTGGAAAGTAATTCTTTGAATGGTTTTCCAAGCCTAAATGAATTTGGAATAAAATCTGTTACCTTACAATTGAAAACCCACAAAAGTTAATTACAATTATGGATAAAGAAGATTATCAGAAGAAAATAGAAGAGTTAAAAAAGCCTATTTATGAGGAGATACAGGAAAACTCATTACCTGAATTAATTAAAAAAGTTACAAAGCTTATTCAGTACAAAAGAAAAAAGGCCAACTTCCAGATAACTTTAAAAAGTTCTCAAAATTGCAATTCAGGTTGCCTCAGCTATACACAATAGTAAAATTACATAAAATTAACCACCCAATTATGCCAATTATAGATTCAAAATGCTCAATACTTTCAAATCTGAACTATTTTCTTAAGTCACACCTTCAAGATTTACTAGAAGAACCTCTTTCCATTATAAAAAACTCCTCAACCCTAAAGTGTAATTTAGAGCAGCTTTCAACCCTAGATTCACATATTATTGGTAGCCTTGACATAGTATCTATGTCATCATCATCATCATTGTCAACCATTATCAATCCACTGCTGGACGAAGGTCTCCCCAAGTTTCCTCCACAACGGTCTGTCTTGTGCCAGTCTCCTCCACGTCACCCCCACATACTTTCGAATTTCATCCACCCATCTCCCATGTGGTCTTCTTCTGGGTCTTTTCCTGTCCCTTGGAATCCAATCTAAAATTTCGGCTGTCCATCGATGATCTGTCCTTCTGGCAGTATGTCCAGCCCATTGCCATTTCAGGGATTTAACTCTGATCATGATGTCTTCCACTCTTGTCATTTTTCGGATCCACGAGTTCCTCTTCTTATCTCTCCTGGTTACACCAAGTATGCACCTCTCCATGCTTCTTTGAGTTGTCTGCAGCCTTTGTATGTCTCTTTTAGTTAAGGTCCACGTCTCTGCACCATACGTAAGCACTGGAAGGATGCATTGATCAAACACTTTTCTTTTAAGACATAATGGCATATTGCTCTTGAAAATTATGCTGTTTCTTCCAAAAGCTCTCCAGGCAAGTTTTGTACGCCGATTAATATCTATATACACTAGCATAAATTTAGATCAGCTTATAGAATTTTTAGCAGATGACCTGGCAGACAAAATTGTTTTTCATAACCAAGCACGGAATTTACTAGTGGGGATTTTTGAAATGCTGATTTTCTCCTTAAGAAACAACTTTTTTCAATCTGAAGAAAGATTTTTCTTCCAAAAGTCTAGACTGGCAATGGGCTCCCCAATGTTGGCAAATTACTATGTAGGAAAGCTGGAAGAAAAGGTACTGGTTCAGCCCTCATACTTTTGCCTTTATCACAGATATATGGATGATATCTTATTCATTATAGATAGCAAGGATGAAAACCTTCCAGAAAAAATTCTAAGGTGCTTTAATGAATTAGATGATTCCCTTAAGTTCACTTTGGAGGTTCAAACTGAAGAAAAATTAAACTCCTTGGATTTGACCATCTATGTCCAGGACGATAAGTTTTTCACAAAAATGTACAAAAAACCTTTGGATACAAACAAAATACTATATTTTAACTCCTCTCATCCATATTCAATGAAGAAAAATGTTGCAAACCAATTTTCAGAAAAAATAAATAATTTAGTCTCCTCAGAAGATATGAAAAAAGCCCACATCGATGAATTGGAAGTAATGCTAACAGAAAATAACTGCCCAAAAAAGGAAATAAATAAATTACTCAAACAAAATAAACAACAAAAAAAAAAAATACAAGCAAGCAGGAGTTTAGGTTCACAAGAAAAATTACATATCAAAAAGGTTTGTTTGAATCTTTAAAGAGAATAAGCAGTAAATATGATGTTAGATTAGCTCCCAGTTTAGACAACACACTTAAAAAAATTTTGCCCTAGGTTGATTCAAAAAGTAGAAACTCGTTAAAAATGCAAGGAGTCATTTATGAAATAACCTGCAGCTGTGGTAAATACTACATATGAGAAACAGGTCGTAGACTGGAAACTCTCCTCACAGAGCACAAGGCAGCAATAAAAAAATGTTCAAACAAGACAGGATTAGATAGACACGTTAGAGAAACAGGACACCACATGGACTGGGACTCTTTGACTGTCACTGGACATCAATCCAACTTCCTGAAGCAAAAATTGAAAGAGGGACTTGAAATTGGAAAATACCAGAACTTCATTATTAATGACTGTAAGGGATTTTTGCTGCCAAACATCTGGCAAAACATTTTGCAGAATCGCCGTAACCAAAAACCGTGACGGAGATTGAACGAAAGACTGCCTGACGAAGGAGAAGAGTTCTCTCTGAAAATTTGCAGGAATTGTAAGAATTTATCTAGATAAATCCCATAAAAAAGTTAACTACACTGCTGGCCACCCAAAATGCAACACGAAGAAGGACACGAGACAGCAAAGCCAGATTTACTGGACACATAACAACAGATACAAAGATGAAACGATTGAGCTTAGAGGCCCGTGCAACTTGCGGAACACGCAGACATCAATAGTTCGTGTGGCTCCCATGGCTGGCAATAACAGCCGCTACACGCCGCGGCATCGAACGGAAGAGGCTTTTGGATGTGGGCTTGGGGTATGTCGGTCCAGGTTGATTCCACACGTTGCCACAGTTCATCAGGCGTAGCCGCAGGTGGTGCTTGCCGGGCCACTCGGTTGCCAATCAGCGACCAGACGTGTTCGATGGGTGACATATCGGAAGAACAGGCAGGCCATGGAAGCAGTGACACCTGGTGGGCCGTGAAGAATTGTCGCACGATGCGTGCCACGTGCGGGCGTGCCTGTTGAAACGTGGCAGCTGGCCGTTCCTGCAGGTAAGGGAGGACTACAGGCTCCAAAACATCGTAGATGGTGCGGTGGCTGTCGAGTGTACCGGCGATGCGTACCAGAAGGGTGCGGGTGTCATATCCAATTGCGCCCTAAACCATAACGCCAGGCGACGGACTGGTATGGCGATGCATAATGCAGGCATCATACAGTCTCTCGCCGCGACACGCGGATCCGACCATTGTGGTGTTGCAGGCAGAAGCAGGATTCATCGGAGAAGACTATGTCGTGCCATTCCGTAGTCCAGGTGCGGGGTTCAACGGCCCACTGTCGCCACACTCGCCGGTGGCGTAACATCAATGGTAATCGGAGCAACGGGCTCCGTGCGACAGAGTCCCTGCTCCTGCAGATGACGTCTAACGGTACGTGCTGACACAGGTTGTTGCGCAACACACCCTAATTCCTGCGCTAACGTTCGTGATGTGGCGGTGCGAGCCGTCAATGCCCGCCGCACAACATGCCGGCCCTCTCGTTCGGTGGTGTGCCGTGGCTGCGGCAATCGCTCACGTCAGCCCGTCCGTCCCTCCTGCTCCCATCGAATCCATAATTGCCTCACTGTGGCTGGATGTTGTCCCACACGGGCGCCGATGTCTCGGTAAGATAAACCGCTGTCGCGATAAGCCACTATTTGTCCGCTGTCAAACTCTGAAACGTGCTGGAATAACTGCCGTATTCTGCGATGAGGCATCAGGAAGCTTCCCATGCACAGGTCCGGCAGCACAACACACTTCCACTACTTACACCACGCCTTCTGTGCACCCTTCTTATGGGGCTTCTCGGTGTTGTGCCGGGCGCACATGATTTGCATATGCCCTGCAATGCTAATCGTTCGCATGTCCTCTCGCGGGCTACGCATGCTGCAAATTTCAGGCCAATCGGATGCTTCCTTCTTGGTGTTGCATTTTGTGTGGCCAGCAGTGTAGTTTGAATATAATAATCTAGGAAGTCACATAACAAAGATGAGTTTCATTTACAGATTGATAAATATGTTTCCAAACATTTCAATAGCTTTAAAAGAGTATATATACATTTCAATAGCTTTCAAAGAGTATATGAAAAGAGTATTAACAAATATGCCTGTAGGCAAAGCTGGTTGCAGGGAGGAGGGGACACATGTTCCCTGATGAACAGAAGTTTTTTTTTTTATTTTCAGCATTTTTATATGCTGGCTAAAAATAAACATCTTTATTTATTTTTATTCGCTGTTAAGCTTGTAAAATATTCCAAAGAAGTTTTGAAATTGATGATGTCCCCCTTTTACGTTCCATAAAATTGATAAAGGTAATAATAAGGTGCACCCCTATTTGTTTTTCTTTTTTCAATTTCTACCACTTGCAACAGTGGCTTGCGAGAAAAGATAATTTTCAGAACTTAAAATCATAAAAGTTACTCTTTAACAAATATGAAATAGGAATGACTTTCAAATTTAAATACTGTTAAGTATTAAAAACAAAACTGCTGCAGACCCAGACATTGTTAAAAAGTTTTCAATAAAAAAAAAAAAAAGCTAGAGAAACTTGATTTTAGCTGAAAGTATGCACAATTGTTTGCTTGCTTTTTGAGCCTTCAGTTTTTAGTTTATAGAAAATCTTTATTTTATCTAATATTGTGAAAACCAGTTAGTTATCTTGGAGCTCTGTTTTTAGTTTTGTACAACTTAATTAAATATGTATCCACAAGAGAGATTTTTTGACTAGAATTGTTAAGGAGACGTGCATTACATTCAATGTTATATATATGAGGGTACGCTGATAAGTAATGCACACAGTCAAATATCCAGAAAAAGAAACCATGTATTTGCACAAACAAAAACTGAAATTAAAGTACAATATGGTAGGTACAAATTCGCTTATCTATTTTTCTATGTAGTTGCCTTGTCATTCAATACATTTCCCCCAACATGAGACAAGTTTATGCATGCAGTCAATGTAGAATTCACTGCTTCTATATCTGATATATGATGTGACAGTGTGCTTCACTTTGTCATCTGAGGTGAAATGAGACCCCTTGAGATCCCTTTTCTAATTTGGAAAGCAATGAAAGTCGCTCAGCACCAAGTCCAGGCTCTAGGGCAGATGGGAGAGAACCTCGAATTTCAGCCTCAGGAGAACAACAAGTATTGCGTTAAAAGTGTGCGGTATTGCACTGTCATGCAGCAACAAAAAGTTGACTTCCCAACTCAACACACCCTCCTGCATAGGTTCTTTATTGTTTCACTGTAACATGCTAAATGGGCAGTATTCCTAGCTTTAAAAAATTCAGTCGGGTTAAATTTGTGTGACACCCCCCACCCCCCCCCCCAAAAAAACAGACAAAAAGAACCTTACAGGCAGACAGCATTGTTTTGAATTTTTTGGGACGAGGAGAGGAAGTGTATCGGTATTCCATGCTCTGACATTTTTCTTCAGGGTCAAAGTGATGGATCCATGACTCATTCCCAGTAACAATTATTCAACAGAAATTGTGATCGCCCTCTTCATGATAATGCTTTAAAAGTTTTTTACAACACTCAAGACACTACTGTTTGTTTTCTGGCATCAATATGCGTGGCACCTGTCCAGAACAGATTTTTGTGTAGCCAAGTGAAGTAATGATATGCCCCACTCTTTCTTTTGAGATTACGAGCATAGCTGTGACCCACTTTTGGACGATATGACAGCAATTTTGGATTTATTCATCAACTGTTTTTCGGTGATTGATGAAAATCACTGAAACTGGTCTTCCACAGTGTGGTTCTTTGACAAGATTGGAGCACCCAAGTTCACACTGATGAAATTTAATGGCCCAACAATTTACTGTACTTCTGTCGTCAACAGTGTTTCCGTCATACACAGCCTTTAAATGGTGATGAATTTCGGCAGCCATTACATTTCCAGCACTTAAAAATTCAACCACTGCGTGTTGTTTGAACTTCGTTGACATATCCTCATCACACGATGCCATGTTAACACACACTGATTCACAACCATTGAAAGGAAAAGAATGAAAATTGCCGCTGTTGTGGCTGAAGGTTGCAACTACAAGGTCACGCCATGTGCATCGCATCTTGATGCTACAAGGTCATGCTGCACGTGTGTGCATTAATTAGCAGCTGTTCTATGTATATGCACGCACACGCACACACATCACAACTGTCTCACCGGTGGGAGAAGTTGTCATATATATCGTCACACATGGCGAAACGTTTTCACCCAATAAGTGAACTTTTATGCAAATTAACAGAGTGGAAGCTGACTTCTTTGGTTATAATAGCAGCAGCTCCTGAACTAGTGTCTTGAGTTAAAAGGCAAAATCTGATTTATTTATTTTTAATGAGATTTATATTGGACAATCATTTGTATAAAAAACTCTTAATTTAAGGAAAATGATATTTCTAAAGGTATTTTTATTTCCTTTCTAATATGAAAAAAAAAAAACGAATTAAAAAATATCCTTATACAAGGGGCAACAAATGTCCGTAGTATGCCCCTGATGACAGAGATAAAGTTGGTGCCCTTCACCTTCCAAAATTCTCTTCACCAATAAGAACTTGGACAGACTTTCTACATCAGAGGCACATACCAAAAATAGCATAAAAAAAAAAAAAAAAAAAAAAAAAAAAGATTGAACACACCAAACTGCCACAAAAATTGTAAACTCTTTAACACTGCTTGGGATTCCCCCACTATGAAAAATCTCTCAGTAGATCCCTGCTGGGAAAGATTTGAAACAAATAGCTCAAATTTCAAATTGGTATGTATTTCATTACTGTTAAAGCTTACATAGATTCATCTTTCTTCTCCAATAATTGCAATTTCAACTGCCCTCAAATCATTCCCATGATCTGGAAATCAGTTCTCAGTTTGAAGAAAATAACGAGAGAAAGAGATGACAAATTAGAACTATTAAAACCATACAAACTGCAACCAGAAATTTTAAGTGATAGCATGAGATATATATGACTCAACACAGTTCAATGTGTAACAATGAACAAACCTCATGGGGTAAGGAGAGACTTATCAGTACTTTTAAAATGCATCTGCTGAAAAAAATTAAACAGCAGATCCACACCATTTTTCTGCAGAGCCACGCCAGATATCTATGACTTATAATACAGAACCTCTCATTTGGTGACCAACAACAAGAACCACACAACGGATTTCTTCATCTGGGGATGTTGCAAGCACATTGAGTGATCACTGAATTATAACCACTCCTATCTATCAAAAGTAGATGCAGCCCATTGACCAAGTGATTTCTGAGAGGGCATGATGAATCGACCAATGTAGCATATATGAGATGTGAACAGAGCAGTAGGTAGTAAAATTTTGAGCATGATGAGTAACAGAAGGATTTATCAGACTTTGAGAAACGACAGATTGTGGGAGCTCGAAGAGTGGGTGCCTCAATTTTCCGAAAAGATAAACTGGTGGGTTGTTTGTGAGTCACTGTAGTCAAAGCATATTAAAACTAGCATGAAAATGGACAAACAATGACCTGGAGGCAAAACTGCGCAGAACAGCTAAAGGTTGATGTGAGAGGTGAGCGCCAGACCCAATGACCCATACAGGATGACAAATGCAGCACTGTTCAACAGTTAACTAACCAATACAACAGAGGTCACCCTGGAATAGTATCTCTCATGACCATGCATAGCATGCTCACCCCTGTGGGCTGTAACAGCAGACAACCCCGATGACATCCTCTCCTAACCATGGTTCATCGGCACAAAGGACTCGCCTGGTGCAAAGATAATGGAAGTTCGACATTGGATGACTGGGAAACAGTGTGTTGGCCTGACAAGTTGCATTTTTTACTCCACTCCATGGATGGTCATGTATGTATTTGGAACAAACAGTATGAGGCCCTTGATCCATCCTGCACTGTCTCCACAGCAAAGCCAAGCAAGCCGGTGGAGGCGGTTGTATGGTGTGGGGCAAGTTTACCTGGCAGGAACTTGAAACTCTGGTGCATGTGGAACAACATATGATTAGTGCCCACTATCGTGAACTGCTTGCAGACTCTGTATACCCAGCAATGTTGCACTTTTTCCTGAATAGTGATGGTGTCTTCCAAGATTACAATGCGCCGAGCCAAAGATCCAATGTTGTGTAGGAATTGTTTGAGGAACATAGTTCACACTTCCAGCATACCAATCGGCCTCCGAACTCCCACGATATCAACCCCATAGGGCACTTGTGGGACATTATGGAATGGTATATCAGACGTCTGGATACACTAATCACCTCCAATACCTGCACTGAAGGTGGTATTACACACAGCTTGGTTGGACATACCTCGTGGGACATTATGGAATGGTATATCAGACGTCTGGATACACTAATCACCTCCAATACCTGCACTGAAGGTGGTATTACACACAGCTTGGTTGGACATACCTCGTGGGACATTATGGAATGGTATATCAGACGTCTGGATACACTAATCACCTCCAATACCTGCACTGAAGGTGGTATTACACACAGCTTGGTTGGACATACCTCCCAACTGCTCCTGGCATCTTACTGAAGCAATGCCACATTGGATAGCTGTTGTACTGAGGACGAAAGAAGGATCTACGAAGTATTAGGTAGGTGGTCATAATTCAGTGATCACTCAGTATAGATAGCAATGGCAATTACACCAAATTACTCATGGTTTGACAGTCAGTGTACATCACATTACACTGACTGTCAAATTATGAACATCTTATCTCTCTTGCCCACCATGCTGCAGCAAAAGACTGAGGGAAGGCATGCATGTGGTTAGTAATACCAGAAAATTAAGTCCACCAAAATCATCTCTCTTCAGTCAGCATACACAACATAAAAGTGGTCATCAAACAGTTACGTACTGGTGCAATTTTATGCTAAGTTGAATAGTTTATATGACTCTTCCCTTGAGAATTTAAAACTCTGAAGTAGCAAGGAACAATTAACTGACACACCAGAGCATGGGAAAACCTGCTGTAAAGAAATGACTAATGTACGTGTGTGTGTGTGCAGAGGGGAAAGGGGGTTGAACATCACTCATATCTCACAGATAATTCGCCCAGGCTTTGTGAATGGACAGCCACATACACAGACAGTTTCTACATCTAACTTGATAGTCTAAAGCAGTGTTCCGCAACCAGTGTGCCCCCACAAGGTGAAAGGTGTGACGCGAACTTTTAATTTTGTAAGAAATTAATTGTCGATTTTATTTTTTAATTTTATCCCAGTTACTGTGTTTGATATGCTTGTATTTCATTCTCTGCCGCTGCACTGATTAAATAAGATGCTTGTTTATTCTTTATTACATGCCACAAATTTTTATGCATTCTAAGAAATTAAATGTAAATTATTTACTCACAGTTGTAGTTATATCGTAGTTTTGCTTATTGATATATTTGTATTTCTCGCCTCTACCGCTGCGCTGTGCGGCTTCTTTGTTACACTTGCCACCTGTGTACATTCTCGCCTCTACCGCTGCGCTACGCTGCTTCTTTGTAACACTTGCCGCATGTTCTGTGTACGCTTTTACCTAACAGTGCGGGGATTAGCAAAACTTTGTGTCTTTTATTATTTTATTACGTTGTTTTGGTATTTGTTCCTGTACCGATGCACCCATTGTTAGACTTTATTTTAAATAAGCCGGTATAAGTGTCCCTTCTTCCCTTTGAAGAGTATAGGTCCTGCATCTTACAATTATTTCAATTCTACCACAGTTCTGCTCTGAAGTAGTCCAAAAATTGTGTTTGCTAGTCAGTCTTGCTGTTTTCTATTACTATTAAACTATTTTATTTTTTTAAGATGGAAAAGTTCCTTCTACGGAGTGTTCCGTCCACGAGTGCAAGTAGTGAAAGCATTGAGCCCGAAAAAAAGAAACAAAAATTAGTGCACCGGCAGTATAGTGATAATTATTTATTTTACGGGGCGTTTTTTTTTTTTTTGGTGCGGTGATAAAACATGCCCAATCCCCGAGTGTATCGTTTGTGGTGAGAAACTCAGTAATGCTGCTATGGTTCCCATTAAATTGAAACAACATTTGTCGACAAAACATTTTTCTCTGTCGAGCAAAGATATCAATTATTTTAGTCGGTTGTTGGAACAAAACAAAAAACAAGCAACGTTCATGACTGCGACAGTACGTGTTTCGGAAAAAGTACAGGAAGCTAGCTATACGGTAGCCGAACTTATCGCAAAGACCAAAAACCACACACAATAGCTGAAACGTAGTTAATGCCTGCTTGTAAAGAGATGGTGAAAATAGTCCTGGGTTCAGAAGCTGCCAGTGAAATTTCAAAAAATTATCTCTTGCCGACACAATCAGTCACTGAGTTAGTGACATGTCCAGTGACATTGAAGACATTATGAAGGAGAAAATCAACAGCAGTCAGTTCTCACTTCAGATCGACGAGTCCACCGATATTAGCGGTCACGCACTTCTTTCCCACATTCGGTACATCTATGGAAACATAATTGCAACTAATTTCTTTTTTTGCAAAGAACTTCTCGAACGAGCCACCGGTGAAGAAATATTTCATGTGACTAATGAATATGTGCTTCGTAATGAATTAAAATGGAAAGACTGCATTAGTGTTTCTACAGACGGAGCCGCTTCTATGACAGGCCGAGTGAAAGGATTTGTAGCTAAAGTATGCAAAGTAAATCTTAACATATGATGTGATCATTGTCTCATTCACCACGAAGCCACTGTTGCTAAGTCTTTGCCATCTTTTCTGAAAGTTGCGCTGGACGAAGTAGTAAAAGTCGTGAACCTCATCAAATCGCGGTCCCTAAATTCGCGGGGTTTTTCCGTTTTGTGTCAGGAAATGGGTTTAGAACACACTACACTTCTGCACATACAGAACTACGGTGGTTATCACGAGGAAAAGTGTTAGCATGAATATTTGAACTTAAAGAGGAGGTACATGCATTTTTGACTGCTGAGGAGCACCAGTACACAGATTTATTTGCAGGTGATGAATGGGTATGTAAGTTGGCATATCTTCCCGATATTTCCGTACACTTGAATGAGCTCAACAGAAAAATGCATGCAAGGTAAGAACGAAAATATTCTGACTAGTATGGATAAGATTCAAGGATTTGTGAATAAACTGAATTTATGGATAGAGATAATTGAAAATGGGTTGTTTGAGATGTTCCTGACTGTATGGTCACTTGCTGACGGTAAAAAAGTGGCGATGGACTTAATTAAAGAACATTTAGAAATCTTGCAGCAGAAGTTCAAGAAGTATTTTGAGAGAGTGTTCAAGATGTCGACTGGGTTCGTGATCCATTCGTTGCGAATTCAAAACCTCTTCCAATTAATATACAAGAGGAACTCGCAGATTTAAAAAAGCACACAGAACATTGAAATAAAAACTTCTCGAAGTGCTTTTAGACACATTTTGGTTGACAATAAGGAGTGAATACCCGGCTATCTCTGAGATGGCAGTTAATGTGTTATTGCCATTTTCAACTACATATTTGTGTGAACTGGGCTTCTCGACGTTGACTGAAATTAAAACATCCAAGAGGGAGAGACTCAAATCCGTTGATGAAGAAATGTGACTTGCATTGTCAACGATTCCGCCACGGATCAGCCGCCTGCGTGCAGCTAACCAGGCACAAGTATCACATTGAAGGTATGAGTAGAATTATTTACTTTAATAGTAATAGAAAAGTGTATTTTCTTGTATTTTGTACAGTGAATTAAAGTTCATAAATTCTTCATAAAGGCACAAGTCGATTTCTGTTTAATAATAATATAATAATATAATAATATAAATACATTACGTATTTATATTATTAGTGCCATATACGTTTTTGAGGGGATTAACATTTTGGTGTGCCGTGTTGAGTCATGGATAATTTATGGTGTGCCATGAGTAGAAAAAGTTTGCAGAACACTGGTCTAAAGGAACATAAATGAAACAATCTTTTTACCAATGTGCATCCAGCTAAAATCACAATAAATGTGATGGACTAATCAGACTATTTTTTGATAACTGAATTTTTTTCAGTCGTCTAAAGGTCTATAACACCAGTCCAGTGGAGATTAACAAGTCTTAAGCCTAGAACAGGGGGCAAGAATCTTTTTTTAAATGAGAATAATAATAATAATAATAATAATAATACATAACTGACCACGATCGGCTTCGGCATTTGAGAAAGACAAAAAAATTTCAACAATTTATGTTAAGAGTGTTTTTTTGTCATCTTTATATTTACATATTATTTATACCTCTAAGTCACTTCAAAATATTGGCTTCCTAGTTCATTATATTAAAAACTAAATTTTAAAGCAGTATGAATTTTACTAGGAAAATTAATACGGGATAATTTCAAAAAATTTTCAAGTGAAACACCCATACTGCTTTAAAATTTAGTTTCCAATTGCTCTAAGTCACTTAATTTTTCCATTAATTCTGTATGTTTTATGAGTAACTGAAAGAATTGTACAAGTTAGTAGGTATTTTAAAATACCACTTTTCCCCCACAATACCACATTTCAAGAGGAAAGGTATTAGTCTGGAGAAATCTACAAGAGCCCCTAACACCTTTAATCTTTTCTAATTTTTAAAACTTACATGACCAAAAAAATCAAATTGTTTTTTGTACATTTTTCAGTGATCATTTCAATAAAATCATAAAACACAAAATGAAGTTGCAAAACCCTCAATTTAGCAGCATATATATAAGTAAGGATAAAGTTGTAGAAGTTGAAAGTTCCTCTGACAGAGTTGCACGACTCGTTATCCAACTCTCGAGAAGATACCAGGCTCAGATAATTCAAACTTATGCACCCACCACAAGTCATCTTGAAGAAGAAATTGAAGAATTTTATGAGGAAATTCGTCATCTAAATAATAAAGGTAAGCAGCATTTGAAGATAATTATTGGAGATTTCAATGCAAAAATAGGGCAACGGCAACAGAATGAAACTTCAGTAGGTAAATTTGGTCACGGCAACAGAAACATTGAGTTTGCAGAGGCAGAAGGGTTTTTCATCTTGAACTCCTTTTTCAAGAAAAAGCCACAGAGGGAAATGGACATGGAGACATCCAAATGGGACGACAAGTGAAATTGATTTTATTATGTGTAAAAAAAAATTCGTCATAGAAGACTGTAGTGTGCTAAACAAGTTCAACACAGCTAGTGACCAATAGATTGGTGAGATGTAAGATGCATCTCAACACGAAACTTGAATGTGGCAAGCTCACAAGACAAACAAAATGTATTGACATAACCAACCTTAAAAAACACCATAATACCTTCAAGTTGGAACTGAAGAACAGATTCTCTGCTTTAAAAAACCTAAAATTGGAAGAAGTGGATATTTCTGAAGTTAACAGAAAAGTAACCAAAGCTCTTATGGAAACAGCAACAAAATTAGCTGGGTCTAAGAGCAAGTTGCATGTGAACAAATTATCAGGAAAAAACCAAAATGTTGATGCAAAAAAGAAGAGAGATGAGGACAACTAAAGAAGATGTGACTTCCAAAGTGGAATATATAGAGCTATGCAAGACAGTACGAAAAAGTATCACTGAAGACGTAAGGAAATTCAACTGTGAACTAGTGAGGAAAGCAATTGAAAACAACCGAAGCCTAAAGATAGCAAAAAGACATCTCAGTAAGGGAAGAAAACAGATTATGACTCTGAGAAAAGAAGATGGTTTTGCAACAAGAAATAGAGGTGAAATTTTGACAAGAGTGAAAGATTTCTACTCCAAATTATATGAAAGGGATGATACATGTACTCCAGACATCATGAAAGGTACCAGAATTCTTTATACATCATACAAGAAGCAAGTGGAGAAATCGAAACAGTACTCGCCCAAATTTTCACTCTATGCCTTAATGAAGGGAAGATTCCTAAGGATTGGAACAACGCTACAATGATCCTGCTACATAAAAAAGGTGACATTGAGGATCTCAGGAACTACAGATCTATCAGCCTCCTATCAGTGGTTTATAAAATCTTCACTAAAGTTCTTTCACACCGCTTGAAGGTAACACTGGACATGGCTCAACCGAGAGAACAAGCTGAATTCAGGAGTGGCTACAGCACAATAGATCATATCCACGTACTGAGAGAACTAATTGAAAGAGCGGGGGAATATGAACTTCCATTGTGCATGGCTTTTATCAATTATGAAAAAGCCTTTAATTCAGTGAAACCATCAGCAGTTACAATGGCTCTGAAATCCTGCGGTATTGAAGATGCATACATTAATATTATTAATAACATCTATGAAAATGCAAGTGCAAAGATTCGGCTGTTTGAGAATACAGCACACATAAAAGTAGGAAAGGGAGTGAGACAAGGTGACACCATATCTCCGAAGCTATTTAATGCTACATTGGAGGACGTCTTTCAGTCGCTGAGCTGGGAAAACAAGGGGATAAAGATTAATGCAGATTATCTAACTCACCTTCGTTTTGCTGATGACATAGTCATTTTTGCAACTACCCCATCAGAGCTGCAGAGTATGATCCAAGAACTTGCTGAGAAGAGTAAAAAAGTGGGATTAAAAATGAACTTTCAGAAGACAAAAGTGATGTTCAATGCTTTTACAAGAAATGAAGATTTATCGATTGATGGAGAAAAGCTGGAGATAACAGACGTGTACGTTTATCTTAGCAGATATCAAGTGAGGGTCATATTGATGAAGAAATTAATCGGCGTACAAAACTTGCCTGGAGATACAACCTTCGTAGTTCTAATTCTGATATCCTCAGAAAACTACTGTCCTTTAAACGTGCATACATTAATCAAATTAGATATTTCAGCTAGATAATACTTACCTTTGCATTTCTATCTTGCTTGCCTTTACATTTCCTGCACGTGGACCGGCTGTCACTGATGTTATCGTTCCAATTGTCCGCTTCAGGTATAGCTGTTCTTGGAGCTATTCTCGTTTAATGCAGGTTTGCTTCACTAAACTTCGATTAGGTTCCGTTAATATCAACTTTTACCGTTTTCTTTGCTCGAAACTTTTCGCCCAAAACTTTGGGCATCTTCAGGAGCATGGCGATTTTACACCTTTGCTTGTGGGTGCCTTCTCGTTTACTAGGGTTTGCTAATCCCCGTTGCCATTCTTCGTTCGTCTCAGATACGCAGTTTGATCGTTTCTACCCTGTCGCCATCTATGTTTCCTCTTTGGACATTTTTTTTTTAAATACGCTATCTTGTTTGTTTTCCTTTACTTTCTTCTATCTTTGTCTTTCCTCCTTTTCTGTTTTTTTTTTTTTTTTGCTCTTTTTCTTGTCTAATAAGTTCTTTCCATAGGTTAGACAACGTGCTCGAGTCGTTCTGTTCTGGTTACATACTCTATTTTTATTTTTATATATTAAAATTGCTTCTTCCATCCTCAATCGTTTTTCCGATTTTTTATTTTTTTTTAGCAATTTTTGTTTGTCGAATTTCGGGAACGTTTTGTTTTCCAAACAGAACTGTACTAGCGCCGTTTTTGCCTCTTTTTTTTGCCAGTTGGTGATATGTTGCTTCAGCCTTTTTTTTAACCTGTTTTTTGTGCTCCCTATGTATGATATTGGGGGGGGGGGAGTGTGCTATTGGGATTTCGTATGTTCCTGATTCTTCAAGCATTTTTTCTCCTGTTTATTTGTTCACCGTCATATTCTTTAATGTGTTCACGGACATCCCTAGTTTTAGATCGTATTTCGCACATTGCTTGTTAACTTCTTGGCTGACACCTTCTATGTATGGTAAGGCCCCTATGTATTTCACTTCCTTATTCATATTGCTTCCTCCTCGGCTGTCCTTCCTCGGATTCTTTATTTTATTTTTTGTTTCATTCAACCACTAATTTTATTAATTTATTTGGGTACTCAAATCGTGCGCGATCTTTAATATGAATTGAATTCCAGTTCTTGGTTCTTAAGCCTATTATTAGAGTTGTGCGTGTATGCCCTCCTTATGAGGTTAATAACGCTATTTTTTTTATGCACGTTTGGATGGTGCAATGTGTATGGTATCATTACTGGTATATAGGTATGTTTCCTGAATACTGAGTATTCCAACTTAGTTTGTTTTGTTTTTTTACCATCACATCCAAGAATGGCAGACTGTTGTCTACTTCATATTCTAGCGTTAGTTCAATGGATTGACATATTTCCGTGAACTTACGGGCCAGCTCTTGTAGCTCCGTTTTTTTTAGCTTAGAGATGATTATGATATCGTCTACATACCTTGCGTACATTATTGGTTTTTCCTGCATGGTTTGTATGATTTTTTTCTTCTAAGTACGTCATCGCAACTTCTGCGTATATGGCTGACAGCGGTGATCCCCTCGGGCCTCCCTGCGTTTGCGTGTATATATTATTTCCAAATTTGAAAATGTTGTTCTCTTTGATGAAATATAGGGTTGTTTTTAGTTCGTTCATTTGGGTCATGTTTAGCTCTTTTCTGCTTTTTAGTTGTTCCATAATTATCTTGATGGCCAGTTCTACCGGTGTGTTTGGGTATAACGCTTTCACGTCCATTGATGCCATCGCTACATTTTCCATGTTTTGATTAACTACCTTGAGCCTTTTGATGAACATGTAGCTGTTCTTCAGTGTATATTGGCTCTTTTTTACCTTTGTGGATTTGTAGATCTTTTTTTCTAGGTTAATGAGGGGTGAGTTTTTTTTCAACAGAATAAGTCTGAGTGGGGTATTTTCTTTGTGCGTTTTAATCTTTGAGAAAATAGTGGGCATCCCCGCTCCCATTGGGGGGTTTGCTTTTTAATTTCTTCAGGTAAGGTGCTATGGTTTCTTAGGTTTGCAAGGAAAGCTAGCTGCTTGTCAGTTGGATCTTTGCCTGTTCTTTCACAATGTAACTTGGAAATCGCAGTTAGCATCTTGCAATTATAATCTTCCGTGTCCAAGATTACGATTTGCCCGGTTTTGTCGGCTTCGCAAAATTTGATCAACACATCTTTGCTCAGGTTAATTAGCTGTTGCCTGTCGTATTTCAGTTTATCGACTTTGTAGTTCTTTTTTTGCTTACAGTTATACTCTTTAAGCATTATTCTGAACAGTTTGAACCTCATGTCGATAGCCTGTCCTGGTGGTACCTTCTGTACGATACTTTGCAAAATTGGAATGTATTCTTCTGTCCTAGGTGCTTTTTGTGGGAATGCATATTTCTTTCCCCTTTGTAACACCGCTTTTTTGCTGTATGTTAGCTCTCTGGATGACTGGTTAAAAAAATGGGGTATTCGGTTTTTCTTTCGGTTTTAACCGCCATTTCGTCTATCAGCGCATTGAGTTTCTTCGTTGTAGATAACTCCGCTGCCTTAATCTGTCCTTCTATTATTTCATTACATTCCGTTAAAATGTTGTCGATAATAAATGTTTTCCACGTGCTCGTGAAATTTTTGTATTCACCATTTTGTATATTGTTCCACAATTTATAGCACTCTATGTGATTTTTGTACATTTGTCTTCGTTTGCTCACGATTTCAGCACTAAGCCTTTTTTTCTGACACGTTTTTAGTAGTAGCTTCTTGTCCTTCCCATGTATTGGTTTATTGGAGATCCTTAAGTATTTCGGATAATGTTTAGGTCCCTGCAATTTGTTAAGTTTATTTGGATCTTTTCTTTAGCTAATTTGATTTTCTTTTTTTTAAACGTCCTAAAAATGCCTAGTTCATTCTTTGTTAGCAAGCTTCTGTACTTCATGATCAAGCGTGTATCTTAGTTCCGCACGTGGCCGATTCTAATGCATGTTTATCGATAAAATACAATCTTCGTAGTTCTAATTCTGATATCATCAGAAAACTACTGTCCTTTAAACGTGCATATGTTCATCAAATTAGATATTTCAGCTAGATAATGCTTAGCTTTGCATTTCTATCTTGCTTGCCTTTACATTTCCTGCACATGGTCCGGTTGTCGCTGATGTTATCGTTCCAATCGTCCATTTCAGGTATAGCTATTCTTGGCGCTATTCTCGTTTAATGCAGGTTTGCTTCACTAAACTTCGATTAGGATCCGTTAATACCAACTTTTACCATTTTCTTTGCTCGAAACTTTTCGCCCAAAACTTTGGGCATCATCAGGAGTGTGGCGATTTTGCACCTTTGCTTGTGGGTGCCTTCTCACTTACTGGGGTTTGCTAATCCCCGTTGCCATTCTTCGTTCGTCTCGGATACGCAGTTTGATCGTTTCTACCCTGTCGCCATCTATGTTTCCTCATAGGACATTTTTTTTTTTTAATACGCTATCTTGTTTGTTTTCCTTCACTTTCTTCAGAAAAGGAGGAAAGACAAAGATAGAAGAAAGTAAAGGAAAACAAACAAGATAGCGTATTTAAAAAAAAAAAAATGTCCAAAGAGGAAACATAGATGGCGACAGGGTAGAAACGATCAAACTGCGTATCCGAGACGAACGAAGAATGGCGACGGGGATTAGCAAACCCCAGTAAGCGAGAAGGCACCCACAAGCAAAGGTGCAAAATCGCCACGCTCCTGAAGATGCCCAAAGTTTTGGGCAAAAATTTCGAGCAAAGAAAACGGTAAAAGTTGGTATTAACGGAACCTAATCGAAGTTTAGTGAAGCAAACCTGCATTAAACGAGAATAGCGCGAAGAACAGCGATACCTGAAACGGACGATTGGAACGATAACATCAGCAACAACCGGACCACGTGCAGGAAATGTAAAGGCAAGCAAGATAGAAATGTAAAGGTAAGCATTATCTAGCTGAAATATTTAATTTGCCTGGAGAGCTTTTGGAAGAAACAGCATAATTTTCAAGAGCAATATGCCATTATGTCTTAAAAGAAAAGTGTTTGATCAATGCATCCTTTCAGTGCTTACGTATGGTGCAGAGATGTGGACCTTAACTAAAAGAGACATACAAAGGCTGCAGACAACTCAAAGCAGCATAGAGAGGTGCATGCTTGGTGTAACCAGGAGAGATAAGAAGAAGAACTCGTGGATCCAAAAAATGACAAGAGTGGAAGACATCATGATCAAAGTTAAATCCCTGAAATGGCAATGGGCTGGACATACTGCCAGAAGGACAGACCATCGATGGACAGCCAAAATTTTAGATTGGATTCCAAGGGACAGGAAAAAACCCAGAAGAAGACCACATGGGAGATGGGTGGATGAAATTCGGAAGTATGCAGGAGTGACATGGAGGAGACTGGCACAAGACAGACCGTTGTGGAGGAAACTTGGGGAGACCTTCGTCCAGCAGTGGATTGTTAATGGTTGATGATGATGATGATGATATAAGTACTAACAAAACCACTTAAAGCTTTTAACATGATTACTTTAGTAGATTGAGGAAACAGACCTTCAAATTTTGATGAGGTTGAAATATAGTGACATAGGAATTAATAATTATGAGACAAGTTTGATATCTTTTTTATTTATAATAAATTTTTAAATAAGCGGTATCGCATCGCAGTTTGCAATGCAAAAATAGAAGTTTGCGATGCAAACTCATATTTGAATCGCAAAACCACGATTCAAAGTTTAAAAACGAAATTTCCATGAAAATGCTCAATCCGTAAAGCAATTCGTTTTTAGCGAAAATACGATTTTGCTTACGTGTGAAAAGAATAAAATAAAATTCACATATTCATAACTTTACGAATACTTTGTTTGCTTTCAGCTGGAAAAAGGTTCCTCGTGTAGCTCTAGCTGTGCAGTGATGAGGTGGTCATCGTCTGACCGCAGAGCGTCTACGATTGGTTCCCCACTCCCGCCTGTCAGCACCATGAGTCATTTAAAAACAGATGCTCTTATCGCTGTTTTTGTTTCGGTTTGGCCGCCACTTATTTTTAGGGGGATGCAAGTGTTGTTGTTTTACTCTTTGTTATTTGAAATCATGACTACCAAAGTGAAAATATCAACCATGAAAAGGTGGATGGAGGAATTAGATCCAAAAGGTAGTTGGTTACACTATAGAATTGCATAGCATTGAACTGAGCTTTAATTTGACAGTAGATGTATTTTACAAAAATTGTGAATATCTTTTAAATCATATTTGTCAGTGTGTGCATACCCTGGTGGCTAGGTGATTTGCACGAAAATCAGGTTTATAACGCTCCCAAGCTGTTAGAACCTAAGCTTTAGCTAACAGACAAATCTACTATTGCAAATGTTGGTGATGATCAAATTACTGTATTAACTGAACATTTCAGTGAGTTGTTGACAGCCAACAACATTGACAACAATAAAATTCAAGAGGACTGGGATTGTTTCAAAACATTTTTGGTTAAGAAATCTGCAACACCTGTCAAAGCAACAGTTATGCAAATGTTTGAAAGAAAAGTATGCGAATTAATTCCCAAATCTAAACCACATCATAAATATCATGAGATTATTGCCCGTATCCAATGCTAAGGTCGAAAGAGCCTTTTCTGCGATGAAAAGAATCAAGACAGATTTTCGTAATCGGATTAATTCTGATGCTTTGAACCATCTATTGCGGATAATGCAATAGATGGTTCATATGAACATGCAGTGGAGGTATTTTTTTAAAAGAAGCCCCGACACACAAGTGTGAAGTCTTACGAAAAAGAAAGAACAGACGCAGAACCTGAAGCTACCACAAGTTCAGGAGTGCTCTCGCTGTCACTTGACAGTAAGTATATAGCTGCTGCAATGTATGGACAGGTAACATATATCCATAGAAAGACAATTTTTACTTTTTACATATCTACTAAAATATTTTTAAATTTTACTTTTCATTACTGATTTAGAGTATTTTTGATAGATATTGAAAGGTGCTAGCAACAGTTTTATTTGATAATAAATTATATTAGTCACTTAAATCAAAAGAAAAATAAGTGTCAAAAGTGTTCCACCTTACTCAATTGCTCCACAAGGCTAAATTTGAGGAGCAAAATTGCTCACCAAAACATTTCAGTTATTTTTCACCCTGGCCACCAGTTTCAAAACCAGTTCTAGAACATTCTAAACAGTGAGTCAACCAGACATTAAGCTCTATGTTTGTTTGACTCAATGCAGCCAAAAGATACGTTTTACAGTAAATTGCGGCACATTAGACAGTACGTGTATTTTACAGTCCCGGGAAGTTGAAAAATTTTCTCCCACCACTTAAATAGCAACTCTAATTCAATCTGTACTCCTATTATTTAGATATCTATTTTTAAAATCTGACCACTAAATATGTCATGAATCTGACAGCCAATGAGATAAAACAACACACTACATGCAAAAATATGGTACATGTACACGAGTGTCTTTTTCCTCAGTAAAACACACAATCACACACACACAAGTGTTTACAGCAGCAGAATAACACTAAAAATTGCATACCCATTTGCAGAGTAGCTCCATTGTCAACAAGATTTTCAGCAATAAGTTTTCCGATGTTAATTTCCACTTCCGTTAAGATATCAGGTTTGTGCTCTGGCAATTCTCGCTCTCCTTCAACTAATGCATCAAACTGAGATACGTGTACTGTGGCATCTCCAAAAGTGCGAGGCAAACGAGGATTCACTTGGGCTATCAAGAGAGAGAAAATTTCAATTATGATAAAGCTGATGTAAGAATTCAATTAAATTGATAACATTTAAGATCAGTCATTTTGGAATGTTCAGGTTAATGCACCAATCTCTCATATTATTATTATTATTATTATTATTAATTTATTTATTTTTTTAACTGAGACAAAGCTATTTTTATTCTGATAAAAATACTCTTCTCTGTGTAGAAATGTAAAAGAAACTACAGTAAAACAATTGCACGGATTTAGCTGGCAACAGAATGCAAGTTCAGGCACCTGATACCATAAAATAAATTAAGCTACTTTAGGAACATAAAATTCACTTTACATGTTTGGATGCCTGCAATTCCCAAGCAGTTTATTACAGTGAAAATAAAAGCCTAGTGCTTCAAATTAGTGCGAAAGGAATAATAAAAATAATAATAATAAATTACTCCCCCCTTTTTTGCATGGAAATTTTATTATTACCTACTGATATAAAAACATATAAAACCACTATCATCAAATATTAATTTCCATAGTGTTAACATAAAACTATACTTTGAACTATGTTTTTTTAAAGTGTATATCAAAGAAACAACAAAACAAAAAGAAAACGATATTTGTTTATATTTCTAAATGCATCAACATATCTATCATATTGCAAGAAAATGCTGAGACATTTTTTTTAATGATCAGAATGATGTATAACTTGATACTACAACAAATTTGGAATGCCGTAGGATGAATATTCTCCACTGGGTTCAATATATACACTGCTGGTCACCCAAAATGCAACACCAAGAAGGACTTGGGATAGCAAAGTCAGATTTACTGGACACATAACAACAGATACAAAGATGAAACGATTAAGCTTACAGGCCTGTGCGACTCGCGGAACACGCAGACATCAATAGTTCGTGTGGCCCCCATGGCTAGCAATAACAGCTGCTATACGCCGCGGCATCAAACGAAAGAGGCTTTGGATGTGGGCGTGGGGTATGTCGGTCCAGGCTGCTTCCACACATTACCACAGTTCATCAGGCATAGCCGCGGGTGGTGCTTGCCGGGAAACCCGGTTGCAGATCAGCGACCAGATGTGTTCGATGGGCGACATATCGGGAGAACAGGCAGGCCACGGCAGCAGTGACACCTCTTGGGCCTTGAAGAATTGTTGCACAATGCGTGCCACGTGCGGGCGCGCATTGTCCTGTCGAAACGTGGTAGTTGGCAGGTCCTGCAAGTAAGGGAAGGACTACAGGCTCCAAAACGTCGGAGATGCAGCGGTGGCTGTTGAGTGTACCGGCGATGCGTACCAGAGGGGTGCGGGTGTCATATCCAATTGCACCCCAAACCATAACGCCAGGCGACGGACCGGTATGGTGATGCATAATGCAGGCGTCATACAGTCTCTCGCCGCGGTGCCGCCACACGCGGTCCGACCATCATGGTGTTGCAGGCTGAAGCGGGATTCATCGGAGAAGGCAATGTCGTGCCATTCCGTAGCCCAGGTGCGCCGTTTAACGGCCCACTGCCGCCACACTCGCCGATGGTGTAACGTCAATGGTAATCGGAGCAATGGGTGTCATGCGGCAAGTCCCCGCTCCTGCAGACGACGTCGAACAGGACGTGCTGACACACCCTAATTGCTGCGCTAACGTTCGTGATGTGGCGGTACGAGCCGTCAATGCCTGCCGCACAACATGGCAGTCCTCTCGTCCGGTGGTGTGCCGTGGCAATCGCTCACATCCGTCCGTCCTTCCTGCACCCACCGAATCCATACTCGCCTCACTGTGGCTGGATGTCGTACCACACGGGCGCCGATGTCTCGTTACGATAAACCGCTGTCGCGATAAGCTACTCTATTCGTCCTCTGTCGAACTCCGAAACGTGCTGGAATGACTGCCGTATTCTGCGACGAGGCATCAGGAAGCTTCGCACGCACAGGTCCGGAAGCACAACACACTTCCACTACTTACACCCCGCCTTCTATGCACCCTTCTTATAGTGCTTCTCGGTGGCGTGCCGGGCGCACATGATTTGCATATGCCCTGCAATTCTAATTGTTTGTATGTCCTCTCGCGGGCTACGCATGCTGCAAATTTCAGGCCAATCGGACGCTTCTTTCTTACTTTTCATAAATCTAATGCCAAAACAGAAGTAATAAAAACATCATCCTAGTAAATATATTACTTGCATACAAATAAAATGATATTATTTTTGCAAGTAAATATATGAAATCCTTGTTTTTCTAAAAATAATGGTCATAAACACAGAATTATAGCAAACATACAAAATGTTTCTTATTAGAGTAAAATAACTAAAAACAAAATCTTTGAAAATACATTTATGGTATGATTTTTAGTGACATTTCAATTATAAAGGTGTCTGAAAATCTTGAAGATCAGGAAGTTGTAAAGAAAATCATATGACTTACAGCCATCCAACCCCCCCCCCCCTTCCCCCCACCAAAGTCCCAATGCATATTTTTTAGTTTAATCTTGTACAAGGAATTCTTAATTAACTCAACAGTTTAATTATATGTATTTAAAGCATGCATGCATAGTTTTGCATAGCACACATTAAAATTAAAAAAAAAAAAATCCTTCTTGGCAATGAACTTTTTTCATGTATTCCTATCTACTGCAAGATTTTCTGACCCTACCATATTACCATATTGCTCCCAAGTTTATCAATAACTGATTTCACAAATTCCGATCTATCTTTATCTAAGTCTACTTCTTGGTCTGTGATTTGGTGCCACAGAATTTAATACCTGCTTAGGCACTCTTCTTTCATATGCTATTCAGCATGTCCTCACCATCTCAATATGTTCTAATGAACCTTTTATGCCTGCATTTCTAATTCTATTTTGCCACTGGATCCACCTTCATTGAATTCATTCTCAGAAGCATCACTACATTCAGCCAAAACTATAAGATATCTTTGCTTTGCAAATAGGTTCCACATTTGCCCCTTTCATATCCCCTTAAAGACCAACAGGAAGGCATGTCCTCAAGCATCTCAAAAATATCAATAATTGACTTCACAAAACTCACTAGGTGCAAAACTTTAAAGGCTATGCTTGGTGGAACAGTGAGATTAAAGAAGCAGTGAAGAGAAAGAAGGAAGCATATTTGAGGATGTTGCTAGGTAGAGTTTCTGAGAATTAATATCGCTGTAAGAAGCATGAAGAAGCAAAGCTAGTTCACTAGAGTAAGGCAAAAGATAGGAATTAAAAGGTGAGAAAAAATGCATGAATTGGCTTTTTGGAAAGATAGGAAAACATTCTGAAAGTACATAAGACACAGGAAAAATAGGGAAAATAAAATTCTAAGATGTGTGAAGAATAGGATCGGAGAAATGATATGGGAGCTCCATGAATTAAGTGAAAGATGGGATGAATATTTTTGCGAGTTATTAGAACATGAAAGCAAAGGCAATTCTGAGGCAGAAGCAGATGATGTCACTGTGAAGGATGGAAGCACAGGAGAGATCTCAAGAGAAAAGGTGTGTAAAGCTCTAAAATCTCTTCAGAATGGTAAGGCTCCAGAAGTTGATGGCATAACTGCTGAGATGTTGAAATATGGTTGTGACTCTGTAATTGACTGGTTAACTGAAATTTGCAAGTGGTGCTGGGAGTTAGGAATAGTCCCTCAGGATTGGAGGGATGCTATCATTGTTCCCTTGTATAAGGGAAAAGGTAATCAGACTGAATGCAAGAACTATAATGGTATCAGCTTACTGAGTGTGCCAGGGAAAGCGTTTGGGAAGGTCATTATTGATTAGGTATGAGATCTTACATCAGAGGTGTGGGATGCATAGAGTGGTTTCATGCCTGGTAAAGGCTGCACTAACTAAATTTTTGCATTACGCATGAAGATCAAAAAGTATCTGTCTGTTGGTAAGAAAGTTTTTGCTGCCTTCATAGATTTATAGAAAGCTTATGATTGAGTACACAGAATATTTATGAGGAACATATTGAATTAATATTGTTACGAATTTTCCCTCATTATTTTGAATATAATGGGCATGGCTTATCAGCGAATAAATTAATTGATTAATGAATTATCAGGTGCTGATTGGGTTTTTGAACAAAGAAAATAGAATTCCCAAATTGAAGCAGGAACCACCCAAAAGGCTTTGCTGCTGCTTGTGGAATCCCAAAGGCAATGAAAACAGTCATAATTCAGCTGATGTGTCAGGGTTCTAGACTACACAAGGGGTCGAGGACGTCATTTGCAGGACAGATTTATGGGAGAGGTTGCAGTTTGGGTCAAGAAATAGTCGTACAAGTGTAATACTGAGGGACCAATAAACACATTTTTGAGTGCTCATAATATTCTTGTGTCCTAGTGTGCATGGGAGAGGGGACAGAAAAGTGAGGGGCTCTACCAAATAGCTGAAATCAACAGAACAAATAAGCAGTCATTTCCCAATACAAGACAGGAAAAGTAGCTGCACGCTTGGCTCCGATAAAGAGCAGAGGCGAAGAAGTTTGCCTGATTCAACAACAGGAAAAAGTGGTGGATGGTCCAACATCGCAAGTGCCGAGTTCACAAGTACAAACTACTTGCTAGTTCAGGTCACGCCGCCGTTGACCGAAGCTTTGTTTCTCTGGAGGAGAACATCACATGGGGGGTTGTAGTGATACCCCCACGTTTCCACAGTGATACCAGAGAAAGTGTGTGTGCATCTGTGTGTGCTTAAAGACTGCATAAAACCATTTCCTACTCAGTTTGATATTATGTGGTGTCTGCTATTAAACTAGCCAGCACGAAGGTGCTTTTGGTTATTACTGGAGAAGACCAGTAAGTAACAGTTCTTAGATTTTTAAGCACCCCTTATTTGTCGTGCAGAACTTTGTTCTACCAAGACAGAAACAGCTAATCAGTAGACCAGTAAACAAGATGTTTGAGTGACTAGGTCGAAATCGCTCAAATGGTGCAATCTATTAAAAATTTACCTAGTTTGGTTGCAGTGACCTGCCAATAGCTATGATTTGGCGTAACTCATCAGCATATATAAATATGAGATCTAAATTAAAATGTTTTTATGTAACAGCAATCCTAGCAGTTAATTCGTGGATGCTCCTGTAATAGTAAAAGTAAATTTAAGTAAGTGCATGCCCCATTACAGCAGTCTTTGCGAGAAAACCTACCCAATCCTTTTATGTTGAAGAATAACCGCTTGAAAACACATCAATTAGTGGTGCACATTGGGATTTGGAATTAATTGACATAATATGATATTACTGGAAATCTGCTTAACAGTGTGAAAGCTATGTATGCTGGCAGAAGTAGAGCATATGTAAGAGTGAATGGTGTTTTATTGAAATGGTTTTATATTAGTACAGGAGTCAGACATGGTTGTGTAATGTCACCATGGCTGTTTAATATATTTGTGGATGCATGTACGAGCAATGCCAAAATGGACAATACTGGTTTATGACTTGGTAATATCCATGTAAGCAGATTGCTGTATGCTGATGACACTGTCCTGTTGGCAGAGAGCAAAAGTGAGTTGCAGAGTATGCTGTCCTGGATGTACGAAGTTTGTATGAAATTCAAACTGAGTATAAATAAGGGAAAAATCAAAGTTATGGTTTTTGAGCAAAGAACTGTCAATACTGAATGCACAATAAGTCTAAATGGCACAGCAATTGACAGGTGAATGAGTTTGCATATTTGGGAAGCATGTTTGACAAAAAAGAACAGATATGGCAAAATTAGTATGTGAGTGAATTCTTCATGGAAAGTCATAGCTGCTTCAGGATTTCACAGGAATGATGGGTTCTCAAGAAAATTCCGAATGGCTTTATATGAAAGTATAATTTTTCCTATTCTGGCGTATGGCAGTGAAACCTGGATACTGCAGAAGAGACATAGGAGATGTCTGTGTGCTAGAGAGATGCATTACTTATAGGGGGTTTTGTGAGAAGACACGCTTTGATCATGTGAGGAACAAAGATGTGATGCAGATGTTTAATGTGAGACAAAATGTTGTTAGTAAGTTGGAGACAAATATTCTTAGGTGGTTTGGCCATGTTAAAAGATCAGATGCTGAAAAAGAGATTTTTTCAGCAGAAGTGGCAGGAAAGATAGGTAGAGGAAGGAAATAACAGGAGGACTAGATTCAGGAATGACTGGGTGAGAAAATGATGAACATGAAGTATAAGCGGTCTTGTGTGCAATGGAGGTCAGTGAAGCTTGAGTTGTGTGCAGAGATCGCTGTAAATAGAGACATTTAATACATCAACAGTAAGTAAAATCTAGTTCCATCAGTTAAATGTTAACCTAGCAGATGGACTTCTTTGAGGAGCTAACCTCTGCATCTCAGAGAACAGCTTAATGATATGTGTGTATGTATGTATGTATGCAGTGGTCGGAAGTAGTGCGCTACAAGTAGCGAAACTACTGTAGTCGCTACTTTCCCACGTAGTTTGTAGTGTAACGCGCTACTTTAACAAAAAAGTAGTGTAGCGAGTATCGCGATGCAAACCTCTATAGTTTGTAGCGAGTTTCAACACTACTTTTAACGTTACTTCAGTAAACAAACAACCTTGGTGCCCTTCTACATATCACTTAATCGTCACGTGTGTTTGCGACACAATGCTAATACTCGTTTGAACTGCACAGCACCAGCACTAAGTATCGCCATCTAGCAAGCATTTATTTCATGATATCGGCTATGGAGCGGATTAAAATGGACAAGTTATGACGAACGAGGGTCTTGGAATAAGAACGATTGGTGTTTCAAAGCACAGAGTATTCTAGCATAGGTTGGCAACACCAACACTTGTCTCGTCGTCGTTTTCGTCTCATGTGAATACAAACGTGTTTGCTTTCCTTGCTTCGAAGACTTATTTAACTTATGTTTCCAGGTGATTATAAATGTTTCTGTTTTCCTTAAATATGGCACCTACTGTCCAGCTTGATGAGGAAAGAATTGAACTGCCTTGGTTGGCGTATAATAATTATTTCACAGTGCTCGAGAAGCAAGTAAACGGGAATTTTTCAGTAATGTGCAAACTTTGCCCGTTAAATAAGAAGCTGTCGGTTTCAAAGTCATCCGTCTCTAATTTGAAATTGCACATAGAGGTAAGTCAAATTGTTCAGTACTAATAGCAATGAAATAAATAATTAGTTATGTGTATTTTTGGCTGTCTTTATAACCACTCATTTAAAAATCCCGGACTTTTTTCAATCCCGGACACATCCCCGGAAGTCATTACAAATCCAGGACTGTCCGGGCCAATCCCGGACGACTGGTAACCCTAATTATATGTCATAACCAAGTTTTTATATGATGTGCCATATTCTACACTGCTGGCCACCCAAAATGCAACACCAAGAAGGACACGAGATAGCAAAGCCCGATTTACTGGACACATAACAACAGATACAAAAATGAAACGATTGAGCTTACAGGCCCGTGCGACTTGCGGAACACGCAGACATCAATAGTTTGTGTGACCCCCATGGCTGGCAATAATGGCCGCTACACGCCACAGCATCGAAAGAAAGAGGCTTTGGATGTGGGGTTGGGGTATGTTGGTCCAGGCTGCTTCCACACGTTGCCACAGTTCATCAGGCGTAGCCGCGGGTGGTGCATGCCGGGCCACTCAGTTGCCGATCAACGACCAAACGTGTTTGATGGGCGACATATCGCGAGAACAGGTGGGCCACGGCGGCAGTGACACCTAGTGGGTCATGAAGAATTGTTGAACGATGCGGGCGCGCATTGTCCTGTTGAAACGTGGCCGCTGGCAGGTCCTGTAGGTAAGGGAGGACTACAGGCTCAAAAACGTCGGAGATGTAGCGGTGGCTGTTGAGTGTATCGGCGATGCGTACCAGAGGGGTGCGGGTGTCATATCCAATTGCTCCCCAAACCATAACGCCAGGCGACGGACCGGTATGACGAGGCATCATGCAGGCATCATACAGTCTCTCGCCGCGGTGCCGCCACACGCGGATCCGACCATCGTGGTGTTGCAGGCAGAAGCGGGATTCGTCGGAGAAGACAATGTCGTGCCATTCCGTAGTCCAGGTGCGGCATTCAACGGCCCACTGCCGTCGCACTCGCCGGTGGTGTAACGTCAATGGTAATCGGAGCAATGGGCGCCATGCGAGAAGTCCCTGCTCCTGCAGACGACGTCGAACAGTACGTGCTGACACAGGTTGTTGCGCAACACACCCTAATTCCTGCGCTAACGTTCGTGATGGGGCCGTGCGAGCCGTCAATGCCCGCCGCACAAAATGCCAGTCCTCTTGCTCGGCGGTGTGCCACGCCTGCGGCAATCGCTCACGTCGTTCCGTTCGTCCCTCCTGCACCCACCAAATACATACTCGCCTCACTGCTGCTGGATGTCGTCCCACACGGGCGCCTATGTCTTGGTACGATAAACTGCTGTCGCGATAACCCACTATTCGTCCTCTGTCGAACTCACGAAACGTGCTGGAATGATTGCTGTATTCTGTGATGAGGCATCAGGAAGCTTCCCATGCACAGGTCTGGCAGCACAACACACTTCCACTGCTTACACCCCGCCTTCTGTGCACCCTTCTTATAGTGCTTCTTGGTGGCGTGCCGGGCGCACATGATTTGCATAAGCCCTGCAACGCTAATCATTTGCATGTCCTCTTGCGGGCGACGCTTGCTGCAAATTTCAGGCCAATCGGATGCTTCCTTCTTGGTGTTGCATTTTGGGTGGCCAGCAGTGTATATGCTACATTGTACAGTCTTGTGCAGTTCATTTTATATGATATGCTATATGCTACATTGTAAAGTCTGGTGTATATGAGATATACAATATTTTGTAGTAATATAACATCCTTAACTTTGAGTGTGTATTGAATATTCTCACAAAATTCGGGTCCTAAAAGTAGTGACTACATTTTCAAAGTAGTTTGTAGTAACTATTTTGTTAAAAATGTAGTTGTAGTTAACTGCATTTATCATAAAATAGTTGTAGTCTGCTACAAATAAAAAGTAGTTTTTCCAACCACTGTATGTACGTATGTATGTACAATACTCACTAGGAATGATGTGTCAAAGAACATGCAAACAACCACATCCACGAATACACAGTAACAAGAAACAGTGTTCAGCACAGCGCTATTTTTTTTTTTTTTTCATAAGGACTATTTGCCAGAGTCACTTTTATTGTCAACCTTCAACAATGCACGTTTTCTGTTCATGCCACATTACAAACATTTTCAACAGAGCTTGCAATTCCATATCATCATTATCATTGTCAACCATTATCAATCCACTGCTGGACGAAGGTCTCCCCAAGTTTCCTCCACAACGGTCTGTCTTGTGCCAGTCTCCTCCATGTCACTCCCACATACTTTCGAATTTCATCCACCCATCTTCCATGTGGTCTTCTTCTGGGTCTTTTCCTGTCCCTTGGAATCCAATCTAAAATTTCGGCTGTCCATCGATGGTCTGTTCTCCTGGCAGTATGTCCAGCCCATTGCCATTTCAGGGATTTAACTCTGATCATGATGTCTTCCACTCTTGTCATTTTTCGGATCCACGTGTTCCTCTTCTTATCTCTCCTGGTTACACCAAGCATGCACCTCTCCATGCTGCTTTGAGTTGTCTGCAGCCTTTGTATGTCTCTTTTAGCTAAGGTCCACGTCTCTGCACCATACGTAAGCACTGGAAGGATGCATTGATCAAACACTTTTCTTTTAAGACATAATGGCATATTGCTCTTGAAAATTATGCTGTTTCTTCCAAAAGCTCTCCAGGCAAGTTTTGTACGCCGATTAATTTCTTCATCAATGTGACCCTCACTTGATATCTGCTGTCTAAGATAAACGTACGTGTCTGTTATCTCCAGCTTTTCTCCATCAATCGATAAATCTTCATTTCTTGTAAAAGCATTGAACATCACTTTTGTCTTCGGAAAGTTCATTTTTAATCCCACTTCTTTACTCTTGTCAGCAAGTTCCTGCATCATACTCTGTAGCTCTGATGGGGTAGTAGCAAAAATGACTATGTCATCAGCAAAACGAAGGTGGGTTAGATAATCTCCATTAATCTTTATGCCTTTGTTTTCCCAGTTCAGTGATTGAAAGACATTTTCCAATGTGGCATTAAAGAGCTTCGGAGATATGGTGTCACCTTGTTTCACTCCTTTTCCAATTTTTATGTCTGTTGTATTTTCAAATAGCAGAATCTTTGCACTTGCATTTTCATAGATGTTATTAATAATATTAATGTATGCATCTTCAATACCGCAGGATTTCAGAGCCATTGCAACTGCTGATGGTTTCACCGAATCAAAGGCTTTTTCATAATCGATAAAAGCCATGCACAATGGAAGTTCATATTCCCTCGCTCTTTCAATTAGTTCTCTCAGTATGTGGATATGATCTATTGTGCTGTAGCCACTCATGAATCCAGCTTGTTCTCTCGGTTGAGCCATGTCCAGTGTTACCTTCAAGCGGTGTGAAAGAACTTTAGACGTGAAGATTTTATAAACCACTGATAGGTTCTCCATGGCTTTGTCAAGGGCCAGGCACAGACAACACCTAACCAGGCTCCACGGAGACCTGAAAGTGTGGGTTTCTGCGAGAATCTAGTCTGCAAGGTAACGGCAACGAGCCAGCCAAAACCGGTAACAGAAAAAAAAAATTTAATAAAATAAAAAAAACAAAAATCCCACTAAAAATAATAAAAAAGAAATAAAAATTAGTTAAAATTAAGAATTAAAACAAAAATTAAAATAAAAAAATAAAAAATAAGAACGGACCCCCAGAAAGAGGACCAAGTTATATATATATATATATCATCATCATCATCATCATTGTCAACCATTATCAATCCACTGCTGGACGAAGGTCTCCCCAAGTTTCCTCCACAACGGTCTGTCTTATATATATATATCATCATCATCATCATTGTCAACCATTATCAATCCACTGCTGGACGAAGGTCTCCCCAAGTTTCCTCCACAACGGTCTGTCTTATATATATATATCATCATCATCATCATCATTGTCAACCATTATCAATCCACTGCTGGACGAAGGTCTCCCCAAGTTTCCTCCACAACGGTCTGTCTTGTGCCAGTCTCCTCCATGTCACTCCCGCATACTTTCGAATTTCATCCACCCATCTTCCATGTGGTCTTCTTCTGGGTCTTTTCCTGTCCCTTGGAATCCAATCTAAAATTTCGGCTGTCCATCGATGGTCTGTTCTTCTGGCAGTATGTCCAGCCCATTGCCATTTCAGGGATATAACTCTGATCATGATGTCTTCCACTCTTGTCATTTTTCGGATCCACGTGTTCCTCTTCTTATCTCTCCTGGTTACACCAAGCATGCACCTCTCCATGCTGCTTTGAGTTGTCTGCAGCCTTTGTATGTCTCTTTTAGCTAAGGTCCACGTCTCTGCACCATACGTAAGCACTGGAAGGATGCATTGATCAAACACTTTTCTTTTAAGACATAATGGCATATTGCTCTTGAAAATTATGCTGTTTCTTCCTTCATTTTTCGGATCCACGTTTTCCTCTTCTTATCTCTCCTGGTTACACCAAGCATGCACCTCTCCATGCTTCTTTGAGTTGTCTGCAGCCTTTGTATGTCTCTTTTAGCTAAGGTCCACGTCTCTGCACCATACGTAAGCACTGGAAGGATGCATTGATCAAACACTTTTCTTTTAAGACATAATGGCATATTGCTCTTGAAAATTATGCTGTTTCTTCCAAAAGCTCTCCAGGCAAGTTTTGTACGACGATTAATTTCTTCATCAATGTGACCCTCACTTGATATCTGCTGTCTAAGATAAACGTACGTGTCTGTTATCTCCAGCTTTTCTCCATCAATCGATAAATCTTCATTTCTTGTAAAAGCATTGAACATCACTTTTGTCTTCGGAAAGTTCATTTTTAATCCCACTTCTTTACTCTTGTCAGCAAGTTCCTGCATCATACTCTGTAGCTCTGATGGGGTAGTAGCAAAAATGACTATGTCATCAGCAAAACGAAGGTGGGTTAGATAATCTCCATTAATCTTTATGCCTTTGTTTTCCCAGTTCAGTGATTGAAAGACATTTTCCAATGTGGCATTAAAGAGCTTCGGAGATATGGTGTCACCTTGTCTCACTCCTTTTCCAATTTTTATGTCTGTTGTATTTTCAAATAGCAGAATCTTTGCACTTGCATTTTCATAGATGTTATTAATAATATTAATGTATGCATCTTCAATACCGCAGGATTTCAGAGCCATTGCAACTGCTGATGGTTTCACCGAATCAAAGGCTTTTTCATAATCGATAAAAGCCATGCACAATGGAAGTTCATATTCCCTCGCTCTTTCAATTAGTTCTCTCAGTATGTGGATATGATCTATTGTGCTGTAGCCACTCATGAATCCAGCTTGTTCTCTCGGTTGAGCCATGTCCAGTGTTACCTTCAAGCGGTGTGAAAGAACTTTAGACGTGAAGATTTTATAAACCACTGATAGGTTCTCCATGGCTTTGTCAAGGGCCAGGCACGGACAACACCTAACCAGGCTCCACGGAGACCTGAAAGTGTGGGTTTCTGCGAGAATCTAGTCTGCAAGGTAACGGAAACGAGCCAGCCAAAACCGGTAACAGAAAAAAAAAAATTAATAAAATAAAAAAAACAAAAATCCCACTAAAAATAATAAAAAAGAAATAAAAATTAGTTAAAATTAAGAATTAAAACAAAAATTAAAATAAAAAAATAAAAAATAAGAATGGACCCCCAGAAAGAGGACCAAGTTATATATATATATATCATCATCATCATCATCATCATTGTCAACCATTATCAATCCACTGCTGGACAAAGGTCTCCCCAAGTTTCCTCCACAACGGTCTGTCTTTTATATATATATATATATATATATATATACTTAAGAGCAAAACTGAAGACTAAGGAATATATATATATATATATATATCATCATCATCATTGTCAACCATTATCAATCCACTGCTGGACTAAGGTCTCCCCAAGTTTCCTCCACAACGGTCTGTCTTGTGCCAGTCTCCTCCATGTCACTCCCGCATACTTTCGAATTTCATCCACCCATCTTCCATGTGGTCTTCTTCTGGGTCTTTTCCTGTCCCTTGGAATCCAATCTAAAATTTCGGCTGTCCATCGATGGTCTGTTCTTCTGGCAGTATGTCCAGCCCATTGCCATTTCCGGGATATAACTCTGATCATGATGTCTTCCACTCTTGTCATTTTTCGGATCCACGTGTTCCTCTTCTTATCTCTCCTGGTTACACCAAGCATGCACCTCTCCATGCTGCTTTGAGTTGTCTGCAGCCTTTGTATGTCTCTTTTAGCTAAGGTCCACGTCTCTGCACCATACGTAAGCACTGGAAGGATGCATTGATCAAACACTTTTCTTTTAAGACATAATGGCATATTGCTCTTGAAAATTATGCTGTTTCTTCCTTCATTTTTCGGATCCACGTTTTCCTCTTCTTATCTCTCCTGGTTACACCAAGCATGCACCTCTCCATGCTTCTTTGAGTTGTCTGCAGCCTTTGTATGTCTCTTTTAGCTAAGGTCCACGTCTCTGCACCATACGTAAGCACTGGAAGGATGCATTGATCAAACACTTTTCTTTTAAGACATAATGGCATATTGCTCTTGAAAATTATGCTGTTTCTTCCAAAAGCTCTCCAGGCAAGTTTTGTACGCCGATTAATTTCTTCATCAATGTGACCCTCACTTGATATCTGCTGTCTAAGATAAACGTACGTGTCTGTTATCTCCAGCTTTTCTCCATCAATCGATAAATCTTCATTTCTTGTAAAAGCATTGAACATCACTTTTGTCTTCGGAAAGTTCATTTTTAATCCCACTTCTTTACTCTTGTCAGCAAGTTCCTGCATCATACTCTGTAGCTCTGATGGGGTAGTAGCAAAAATGACTATGTCATCAGCAAAACGAAGGTGGGTTAGATAATCTCCATTAATCTTTATGCCTTTGTTTTCCCAGTTCAGTGATTGAAAGACATTTTCCAATGTGGCATTAAAGAGCTTCGGAGATATGGTGTCACCTTGTCTCACTCCTTTTCCAATTTTTATGTCTGTTGTATTTTCAAATAGCAGAATCTTTGCACTTGCATTTTCATAGATGTTATTAATAATATTAATGTATGCATCTTCAATACCGCAGGATTTCAGAGCCATTGCAACTGCTGATGGTTTCACCGAATCAAAGGCTTTTTCATAATCGATAAAAGCCATGCACAATGGAAGTTCATATTCCCTCGCTCTTTCAATTAGTTCTCTCAGTATGTGGATATGATCTATTGTGCTGTAGCCACTCATGAATCCAGCTTGTTCTCTCGGTTGAGCCATGTCCAGTGTTACCTTCAAGCGGTGTGAAAGAACTTTAGACGTGAAGATTTTATAAACCACTGATAGGTTCTCCATGGCTTTGTCAAGGGCCAGGCACGGACAACACCTAACCAGGCTCCACGGAGACCTGAAAGTGTGGGTTTCTGCGAGAATCTAGTCTGCAAGGTAACGGAAACTTGAGCCAGCCAAAACCGGTAACAGAAAAAAAAAAAATTAATAAAATAAAAAAACAAAAATCCCACTAAAAATAATAAAAAAGAAATAAAAATTAGTTAAAATTAAGAATTAAAACAAAAATTAAAATAAAAAAATAAAAAATAAGAATGGACCCCCAGAAAGAGGACCAAGTTATATATATATATATCATCATCATCATCATCATCATTGTCAACCATTATCAATCCACTGCTGGACAAAGGTCTCCCCAAGTTTCCTCCACAACGGTCTGTCTTTTATATATATATATATATATATATATATATATATATATATACTTAAGAGCAAAACTGAAGACTAAGGAATATATATATATATATATATCATCATCATCATTGTCAACCATTATCAATCCACTGCTGGACTAAGGTCTCCCCAAGTTTCCTCCACAACGGTCTGTCTTGTGCCAGTCTCCTCCATGTCACTCCCGCATACTTTCGAATTTCATCCACCCATCTTCCATGTGGTCTTCTTCTGGGTCTTTTCCTGTCCCTTGGAATCCAATCTAAAATTTCGGCTGTCCATCGATGGTCTGTTCTTCTGGCAGTATGTCCAGCCCATTGCCATTTCCGGGATATAACTCTGATCATGATGTCTTCCACTCTTGTCATTTTTCGGATCCACGTGTTCCTCTTCTTATCTCTCCTGGTTACACCAAGCATGCACCTCTCCATGCTGCTTTGAGTTGTCTGCAGCCTTTGTATGTCTCTTTTAGCTAAGGTCCACGTCTCTGCACCATACGTAAGCACTGGAAGGATGCATTGATCAAACACTTTTCTTTTAAGACATAATGGCATATTGCTCTTGAAAATTATGCTGTTTCTTCCTTCATTTTTCGGATCCACGTTTTCCTCTTCTTATCTCTCCTGGTTACACCAAGCATGCACCTCTCCATGCTTCTTTGAGTTGTCTGCAGCCTTTGTATGTCTCTTTTAGCTAAGGTCCACGTCTCTGCACCATACGTAAGCACTGGAAGGATGCATTGATCAAACACTTTTCTTTTAAGACATAATGGCATATTGCTCTTGAAAATTATGCTGTTTCTTCCAAAAGCTCTCCAGGCAAGTTTTGTACGCCGATTAATTTCTTCATCAATGTGACCCTCACTTGATATCTGCTGTCTAAGATAAACGTACGTGTCTGTTATCTCCAGCTTTTCTCCATCAATCGATAAATCTTCATTTCTTGTAAAAGCATTGAACATCACTTTTGTCTTCGGAAAGTTCATTTTTAATCCCACTTCTTTACTCTTGTCAGCAAGTTCCTGCATCATACTCTGTAGCTCTGATGGGGTAGTAGCAAAAATGACTATGTCATCAGCAAAACGAAGGTGGGTTAGATAATCTCCATTAATCTTTATGCCTTTGTTTTCCCAGTTCAGTGATTGAAAGACATTTTCCAATGTGGCATTAAAGAGCTTCGGAGATATGGTGTCACCTTGTCTCACTCCTTTTCCAATTTTTATGTCTGTTGTATTTTCAAATAGCAGAATCTTTGCACTTGCATTTTCATAGATGTTATTAATAATATTAATGTATGCATCTTCAATACCGCAGGATTTCAGAGCCATTGCAACTGCTGATGGTTTCACCGAATCAAAGGCTTTTTCATAATCGATAAAAGCCATGCACAATGGAAGTTCATATTCCCTCGCTCTTTCAATTAGTTCTCTCAGTATGTGGATATGATCTATTGTGCTGTAGCCACTCATGAATCCAGCTTGTTCTCTCGGTTGAGCCATGTCCAGTGTTACCTTCAAGCGGTGTGAAAGAACTTTAGACGTGAAGATTTTATAAACCACTGATAGGTTCTCCATGGCTTTGTCAAGGGCCAGGCACGGACAACACCTAACCAGGCTCCACGGAGACCTGAAAGTGTGGGTTTCTGCGAGAATCTAGTCTGCAAGGTAACGGCAACGAGCCAGCCAAAACCGGTAACAGAAAAAAAAAATTTAATAAAATAAAAAAAAACAAAAATCCCACTAAAAATAATAAAAAAAGAAATAAAAATTAGTTAAAATTAAGAATTAAAACAAAAATAAAAATAAAAAAATAAAAAATAAGAACGGACCCCCAGAAAGAGGACCAAGTTATATATATATATATCATCATCATCATCATCATCATTGTCAACCATTATCAATCCACTGCTGGACGAAGGTCTCCCCAAGTTTCCTCCACAACGGTCTGTCTTATATATATATATATATATATATATATACTTGAGAGCAAAACTGAAGACTAAGGAATATATATATATATATATATATCATCATCATCATTGTCAACCATTATCAATCCACTGCTGGACTAAGGTCTCCCCAAGTTTCCTCCACAACGGTCTGTCTTGTGCCAGTCTCCTCCATGTCACTCCCGCATACTTTCGAATTTCATCCACCCATCTTCCATGTGGTCTTCTTCTGGGTCTTTTCCTGTCCCTTGGAATCCAATCTAAAATTTCGGCTGTCCATCGATGGTCTGTTCTTCTGGCAGTATGTCCAGCCCATTGCCATTTCAGGGATATAACTCTGATCATGATGTCTTCCACTCTTGTCATTTTTCGGATCCACGTGTTCCTCTTCTTATCTCTCCTGGTTACACCAAGCATGCACCTCTCCATGCTGCTTTGAGTTGTCTGCAGCCTTTGTATGTCTCTTTTAGCTAAGGTCCACGTCTCTGCACCATACGTAAGCACTGGAAGGATGCATTGATCAAACACTTTTCTTTTAAGACATAATGGCATATTGCTCTTGAAAATTATGCTGTTTCTTCCTTCATTTTTCGGATCCACGTTTTCCTCTTCTTATCTCTCCTGGTTACACCAAGCATGCACCTCTCCATGCTTCTTTGAGTTGTCTGCAGCCTTTGTATGTCTCTTTTAGCTAAGGTCCACGTCTCTGCACCATACGTAAGCACTGGAAGGATGCATTGATCAAACACCTTTCTTTTAAGACATAATGGCATATTGCTCTTGAAAATTATGCTGTTTCTTCCAAAAGCTCTCCAGGCAAGTTTTGTACGCCGATTAATTTCTTCACCAATGTGGCCCTCACTTGATATCTGCTGTCCAAGATAAACGTACGTGTCTGTTATCTCCAGCTTTTCTCCATCAATCGATAAATCTTCATTTCTTGTAAAAGCATTGAACATCACTTTTGTCTTCTGAAAGTTCATTTTTAATCCCACTTCTTTACTCTTGTCAGCAAGTTCCTGCATCATACTCTGTAGCTCTGATGGGGTAGTAGCAAAAATGACTATGTCATCAGCAAAACGAAGGTGGGTTAGATAATCTCCATTAATCTTTATGCCTTTGTTTTCCCAGTTCAGTGATTGAAAGACATTTTCCAATGTGGCATTAAAGAGCTTCGGAGATATGGTGTCACCTTGTCTCACTCCTTTTCCAATTTTTATGTCTGTTGTATTTTCAAATAGCAGAATCTTTGCACTTGCATTTTCATAGATGTTATTAATAATATTAATGTATGCATCTTCAATACCGCAGGATTTCAGAGCCATTGCAACTGCTGATGGTTTCACCGAATCAAAGGCTTTTTCATAATCGATAAAAGCCATGCACAATGGAAGTTCATATTCCTCGCTCTTTCAATTAGTTCTCTCAGTATGTGGATATGATCTATTGTGCTGTAGCCACTCATGAATCCAGCTTGTTCTCTCGGTTGAGCCATGTCCAGTGTTACCTTCAAGCGGTGTGAAAGAACTTTAGACGTGAAGATTTTATAAACCACTGATAGGTTCTCCATGGCTTTGTCAAGGGCCAGGCACGGACAACACCTAACCAGGCTCCACGGAGACCTGAAAGTGTGGGTTTCTGCGAGAATCTAGTCTGCAAGGTAACGGAAACTTGAGCCAGCCAAAACCGGTAACAGAAAAAAAAAAAAATTAATAAAATAAAAAAAACAAAAATCCCACTAAAAATAATAAAAAAGAAATAAAAATTAGTTAAAATTAAGAATTAAAACAAAAATTAAAATAAAAAAATAAAAAATAAGAATGGACCCCCAGAAAGAGGACCAAGTTATATATATATATATCATCATCATCATCATCATCATTGTCAACCATTATCAATCCACTGCTGGACAAAGGTCTCCCCAAGTTTCCTCCACAACGGTCTGTCTTTTATATATATATATATATATATATATATATATATATATACTTAAGAGCAAAACTGAAGACTAAGGAATATATATATATATATATATCATCATCATCATTGTCAACCATTATCAATCCACTGCTGGACTAAGGTCTCCCCAAGTTTCCTCCACAACGGTCTGTCTTGTGCCAGTCTCCTCCATGTCACTCCCGCATACTTTCGAATTTCATCCACCCATCTTCCATGTGGTCTTCTTCTGGGTCTTTTCCTGTCCCTTGGAATCCAATCTAAAATTTCGGCTGTCCATCGATGGTCTGTTCTTCTGGCAGTATGTCCAGCCCATTGCCATTTCCGGGATATAACTCTGATCATGATGTCTTCCACTCTTGTCATTTTTCGGATCCACGTGTTCCTCTTCTTATCTCTCCTGGTTACACCAAGCATGCACCTCTCCATGCTGCTTTGAGTTGTCTGCAGCCTTTGTATGTCTCTTTTAGCTAAGGTCCACGTCTCTGCACCATACGTAAGCACTGGAAGGATGCATTGATCAAACACTTTTCTTTTAAGACATAATGGCATATTGCTCTTGAAAATTATGCTGTTTCTTCCTTCATTTTTCGGATCCACGTTTTCCTCTTCTTATCTCTCCTGGTTACACCAAGCATGCACCTCTCCATGCTTCTTTGAGTTGTCTGCAGCCTTTGTATGTCTCTTTTAGCTAAGGTCCACGTCTCTGCACCATACGTAAGCACTGGAAGGATGCATTGATCAAACACTTTTCTTTTAAGACATAATGGCATATTGCTCTTGAAAATTATGCTGTTTCTTCCTTCATTTTTCGGATCCACGTTTTCCTCTTCTTATCTCTCCTGGTTACACCAAGCATGCACCTCTCCATGCTTCTTTGAGTTGTCTGCAGCCTTTGTATGTCTCTTTTAGCTAAGGTCCACGTCTCTGCACCATACGTAAGCACTGGAAGGATGCATTGATCAAACACTTTTCTTTTAAGACATAATGGCATATTGCTCTTGAAAATTATGCTGTTTCTTCCAAAAGCTCTCCAGGCAAGTTTTGTACGCCGATTAATTTCTTCATCAATGTGACCCTCACTTGATATCTGCTGTCTAAGATAAACGTACGTGTCTGTTATCTCCAGCTTTTCTCCATCAATCGATAAATCTTCATTTCTTGTAAAAGCATTGAACATCACTTTTGTCTTCGGAAAGTTCATTTTTAATCCCACTTCTTTACTCTTGTCAGCAAGTTCCTGCATCATACTCTGTAGCTCTGATGGGGTAGTAGCAAAAATGACTATGTCATCAGCAAAACGAAGGTGGGTTAGATAATCTCCATTAATCTTTATGCCTTTGTTTTCCCAGTTCAGTGATTGAAAGACATTTTCCAATGTGGCATTAAAGAGCTTCGGAGATATGGTGTCACCTTGTCTCACTCCTTTTCCAATTTTTATGTCTGTTGTATTTTCAAATAGCAGAATCTTTGCACTTGCATTTTCATAGATGTTATTAATAATATTAATGTATGCATCTTCAATACCGCAGGATTTCAGAGCCATTGCAACTGCTGATGGTTTCACCGAATCAAAGGCTTTTTCATAATCGATAAAAGCCATGCACAATGGAAGTTCATATTCCCTCGCTCTTTCAATTAGTTCTCTCAGTATGTGGATATGATCTATTGTGCTGTAGCCACTCATGAATCCAGCTTGTTCTCTCGGTTGAGCCATGTCCAGTGTTACCTTCAAGCGGTGTGAAAGAACTTTAGACGTGAAGATTTTATAAACCACTGATAGGTTCTCCATGGCTTTGTCAAGGGCCAGGCACGGACAACACCTAACCAGGCTCCACGGAGACCTGAAAGTGTGGGTTTCTGCGAGAATCTAGTCTGCAAGGTAACGAGCTTGAGCCAGCCAAAACCGGTAACAGAAAAAAAAAAAAATTAATAAAATAAAAAAAACAAAAATCCCACTAAAAATAATAAAAAAGAAATAAAAATTAGTTAAAATTAAGAATTAAAACAAAAATTAAAATAAAAAAATAAAAAATAAGAATGGACCCCCAGAAAAGAGGACCAAGTTATATATATATATATCATCATCATCATCATCATCATTGTCAACCATTATCAATCCACTGCTGGACAAAGGTCTCCCCAAGTTTCCTCCACAACGGTCTGTCTTTTATATATATATATATATATATATATATATATATATATACTTAAGAGCAAAACTGAAGACTAAGGAATATATATATATATATATATCATCATCATCATTGTCAACCATTATCAATCCACTGCTGGACTAAGGTCTCCCCAAGTTTCCTCCACAACGGTCTGTCTTGTGCCAGTCTCCTCCATGTCACTCCCGCATACTTTCGAATTTCATCCACCCATCTTCCATGTGGTCTTCTTCTGGGTCTTTTCCTGTCCCTTGGAATCCAATCTAAAATTTCGGCTGTCCATCGATGGTCTGTTCTTCTGGCAGTATGTCCAGCCCATTGCCATTTCCGGGATATAACTCTGATCATGATGTCTTCCACTCTTGTCATTTTTCGGATCCACGTGTTCCTCTTCTTATCTCTCCTGGTTACACCAAGCATGCACCTCTCCATGCTGCTTTGAGTTGTCTGCAGCCTTTGTATGTCTCTTTTAGCTAAGGTCCACGTCTCTGCACCATACGTAAGCACTGGAAGGATGCATTGATCAAACACTTTTCTTTTAAGACATAATGGCATATTGCTCTTGAAAATTATGCTGTTTCTTCCTTCATTTTTCGGATCCACGTTTTCCTCTTCTTATCTCTCCTGGTTACACCAAGCATGCACCTCTCCATGCTTCTTTGAGTTGTCTGCAGCCTTTGTATGTCTCTTTTAGCTAAGGTCCACGTCTCTGCACCATACGTAAGCACTGGAAGGATGCATTGATCAAACACTTTTCTTTTAAGACATAATGGCATATTGCTCTTGAAAATTATGCTGTTTCTTCCAAAAGCTCTCCAGGCAAGTTTTGTACGCCGATTAATTTCTTCATCAATGTGACCCTCACTTGATATCTGCTGTCTAAGATAAACGTACGTGTCTGTTATCTCCAGCTTTTCTCCATCAATCGATAAATCTTCATTTCTTGTAAAAGCATTGAACATCACTTTTGTCTTCGGAAAGTTCATTTTTAATCCCACTTCTTTACTCTTGTCAGCAAGTTCCTGCATCATACTCTGTAGCTCTGATGGGGTAGTAGCAAAAATGACTATGTCATCAGCAAAACGAAGGTGGGTTAGATAATCTCCATTAATCTTTATGCCTTTGTTTTCCCAGTTCAGTGATTGAAAGACATTTTCCAATGTGGCATTAAAGAGCTTCGGAGATATGGTGTCACCTTGTCTCACTCCTTTTCCAATTTTTATGTCTGTTGTATTTTCAAATAGCAGAATCTTTGCACTTGCATTTTCATAGATGTTATTAATAATATTAATGTATGCATCTTCAATACCGCAGGATTTCAGAGCCATTGCAACTGCTGATGGTTTCACCGAATCAAAGGCTTTTTCATAATCGATAAAAGCCATGCACAATGGAAGTTCATATTCCCTCGCTCTTTCAATTAGTTCTCTCAGTATGTGGATATGATCTATTGTGCTGTAGCCACTCATGAATCCAGCTTGTTCTCTCGGTTGAGCCATGTCCAGTGTTACCTTCAAGCGGTGTGAAAGAACTTTAGACGTGAAGATTTTATAAACCACTGATAGGTTCTCCATGGCTTTGTCAAGGGCCAGGCACGGACAACACCTAACCAGGCTCCACGGAGACCTGAAAGTGTGGAGTTTCTGCGAGAATCTAGTCTGCAAGGTAACGGCAACGAGCCAGCCAAAACCGGTAACAGAAAAAAAAATTTAATAAAATAAAAAAAAACAAAAATCCCACTAAAAATAATAAAAAAGAAATAAAAATTAGTTAAAATTAAGAATTAAAACAAAAATAAAAATAAAAAAAATAAAAAATAAGAACGGACCCCCAGAAAGAGGACCAAGTTATATATATATATATCATCATCATCATCATCATCATTGTCAACCATTATCAATCCACTGCTGGACGAAGGTCTCCCCAAGTTTCCTCCACAACGGTCTGTCTTATATATATATATATATATATATATACTTGAGAGCAAAACTGAAGACTAAGGAATATATATATATATATATATATCATCATCATCATTGTCAACCATTATCAATCCACTGCTGGACTAAGGTCTCCCCAAGTTTCCTCCACAACGGTCTGTCTTGTGCCAGTCTCCTCCATGTCACTCCCGCATACTTTCGAATTTCATCCACCCATCTTCCATGTGGTCTTCTTCTGGGTCTTTTCCTGTCCCTTGGAATCCAATCTAAAATTTCGGCTGTCCATCGATGGTCTGTTCTTCTGGCAGTATGTCCAGCCCATTGCCATTTCAGGGATATAACTCTGATCATGATGTCTTCCACTCTTGTCATTTTTCGGATCCACGTGTTCCTCTTCTTATCTCTCCTGGTTACACCAAGCATGCACCTCTCCATGCTGCTTTGAGTTGTCTGCAGCCTTTGTATGTCTCTTTTAGCTAAGGTCCACGTCTCTGCACCATACGTAAGCACTGGAAGGATGCATTGATCAAACACTTTTCTTTTAAGACATAATGGCATATTGCTCTTGAAAATTATGCTGTTTCTTCCTTCATTTTTCGGATCCACGTTTTCCTCTTCTTATCTCTCCTGGTTACACCAAGCATGCACCTCTCCATGCTTCTTTGAGTTGTCTGCAGCCTTTGTATGTCTCTTTTAGCTAAGGTCCACGTCTCTGCACCATACGTAAGCACTGGAAGGATGCATTGATCAAACACCTTTCTTTTAAGACATAATGGCATATTGCTCTTGAAAATTATGCTGTTTCTTCCAAAAGCTCTCCAGGCAAGTTTTGTACGCCGATTAATTTCTTCACCAATGTGGCCCTCACTTGATATCTGCTGTCCAAGATAAACGTACGTGTCTGTTATCTCCAGCTTTTCTCCATCAATCGATAAATCTTCATTTCTTGTAAAAGCATTGTACATCACTTTTGTCTTCTGAAAGTTCATTTTTAATCCCACTTCTTTACTCTTGTCAGCAAGTTCCTGGATCATACTCTGTAGCTCTGATGGGGTAGTTGCAAAAATGACTATGTCATCAGCAAAACGAAGGTGGGTTAGATAATCTCCATTAATCTTTATCCCTTTGTTTTCCCAGTTCAGTGATTGAAAGACATTTTCCAATGTGGCATTAAAGAGCTTCGGTGATATGGTGTCACCTTGTCTCACTCCCTTTCCAATTTTTATGTGTGTTGTATTTTCAAACAGCCGAATCTTTGCACTTGCATTTTCATAGATGTTATTAATAATATTAATGTATGCATCTTCAATACCGCAGGATTTCAGAGCCATTGCAACTGCTGATGGTTTCACCGAATCAAAGGCTTTTTCATAATCGATAAAAGCCATGCACAATGGAAGTTCATATTCCCTCGCTCTTTAAATTAGTTCTCTCAGTACGTGGATATGATCTATTGTGCTGTAGCCACTCCTGAATCCAGCTTGTTCTCTCGGTTGAGCCATGTCCAGTGTCACCTTCAAGCGGTGTGAAAGAACTTTAGTGAAGATTTTATAAACCACTGATAGGAGGCTGATAGGTCTGTAGTTTTATATTTGTGTACCTTATATATATATATATATATATATATTTGAAGGTAGGGATGTAAGGTCAGGTGATGCGTAACATCACAGCCTCTCCTTGACAAATGTCAACCCCGCCTTCTCGTGGTGCATCCTGTTCCCACTAAAGGGGCTCTGACGACCGCCAATAGCGGTATAACTATACCATCGGGATCAGAGGAAATTCTATCCCACACTCACCAACCCGCTTGGCCAGCGTGGTGAGTTATGGCCAAACCCCTCCAAAATGACTCCACAACTTAAATCTTGGCCCTCAGTCTCCGGCAGCTGGAATGTACCTGGCCAAGGCAGCGGCCAGTGCGACATGAAGGCAGAGGGTGCTAAGAATCCCCGGAGGACCGGACTAGGCTGCCATCTGATGCTGACCTTGGCAACGTACAATGGACGCTCCCTATCTTCTGATTCAAGGCTTCTTGAATTGGAAGAGGAACTACAAAGGATCAAGTGGGACATCGTGGGGCTAAGTGAGGTAAGGAGAAAAGGAGAAGATCTCATCGAACTGAAAAGTGGACATCTCTTCTACTATCGTGGGACAGATACTGGCAGAACTAGTGGTGTTGGATTTATAATAAACAAGAAACTGAAGGATAAAGTAGTAGAAGTTGAAAGTTCCTCTGACAGAGCTGCACGACTCGTTATCCAACTATCGAAAAGATACCAGGCTCAGATTATTCAAACTTATGCACCCACCACAAGTCATCCTGAAGAAGAAATTGAAGAATTTTATGAGGAAATTTGTCATCTAAATAATAAAGGTAAGCAGCACTTGAAAATAATTATGGGAGATTTCAATGCAAAAATAGGGCAACGACAACAGAATGAAACTTCAGTAGGTAAATTCGGTCACGGCAACAGAAACCAGCGTGGAAATACTCTCGTTGAGTTTGCAGAGGCAGAAGGGTTTTTCATCTTGAACTCCTTCTTCAAGAAAAAGCCACACAGGAAATGGACATGGAGACATCCAAATGGGACGACAAGTGAAATTGATTTTATTATGTGTAACAAAAAATTCGTCATAGAAGACTGCAGTGTGCTAAACAAGTTCAACACAGGTAGTGACCATAGATTGGTGAGATGTAAGATGCACCTCAACACTAAACTTGAACGTGGCAAGCTCATAAGACAAACAAAATGTATTGACATAACCAACCTTAAAAAACACCATAATACCTTCAAGTTGGAACTGAAGAACAGGTTCTCTGCTTTAGAAGGCCTAACATCGGAAGAAGTGGACATCTCTGAAGTTAACAGAAAAGTAACCAAAGCTCTTATGGAAACAGCAACAAAATTAGCTGGGTCTAAGAACAAGTTGCATGTAAATAAATTATCAGGAAAAACGAAAATGTTGATGCAAAAAAGAAGAGAGATGAGGACAACTAAAGAAGATGTGACTTCCAAAGTGGAATATATAGAGCTATGCAAGACAGTACGAAAAAGTATCACTGAAGACGTAAGAAAATTCAACTGTGAACTAGTGAGGAAAGCAATTGAAAACAACCAAAGCCTAAAGATAGCAAAGGGACATCTCAGTAAGGGAAGAAAACAGATTATGGCACTGAGAAAAGAAGATGGTTCTGTAACAAGAAATAGAGGCGAAATTTTGACAAGAGTGAAAGATTTCTACTCCAAATTATATGAAAGGGATGATACATGCACTCCAGACATCATGAAAGATACCAGTACCAGAGTTCCTCCAGTCCTTCCAGCAGAAGTTGCACATGCAATCAAGAACATGAAGCGGGCAAAAGCTCCAGGAGAAGATGGAATTACTGTAGACATCATACAAGAAGCAAGTGGAGAAATTGAAACAGTACTCGCCCAAATTTTCACTCTATGCCTTAATGAAGGAAAGATTCCTGAGGATTGGAACACCGCTACAATGATCCTGCTACATAAGAAAGGTGACATTGAGGATCTCGGAAACTACAGACCTATCAGCCTCCTATCAGTAGTTTATAAAATCTTCACTAAAGTTCTTTCACACCGCTTGAAGGTAACACTGGACATGGCTCAACCGAGAGAACAAGCTGGATTCAGGAGTGGCTACAGCACAATAGATCATATCCATGTGCTGAGAGAACTAATTGAAAGAGCGAGGGAATATGAACTTCCATTGTGCATGGCTTTTATCGATTATGAAAAAGCCTTTGATTCGGTGAAACCATCAGCAGTTACAATGGCTTTGAAAACCTGTGGTATTGAAGATGCATACATTAATATTATTAATAACATCTATGAAAATGCAAGTGCAAAGATTAGGCTGTTTGAAAATACAACACACATAAAAATTGGAAAGGGAGTGAGACAAGGTGACACCATATCTCCGAAGCTCTTTAATGCCACATTGGAGGGTGTTTTTCAGTCACTGAGCTGGGAAAACAAGGGGATAAAGATTAATGGAGATTATCTAACCCACCTTCGTTTTGCTGATGACGTAGTCATTTTTGCAACTAGCCCATCAGAGCTGCAGAGTATGATCCAGGAACTTGCTGACAAGAGTAAAGAAGTGGGATTAAAAATGAACTTTCAGAAGACAAAAGTGATGTTCAATGCTTTTACAAGAAATGAAGATTTATCGATTGATGGAGAAAAGCTGGAGATAACAGACACGTACGTTTATCTTGGACAGCAGATATCAAGTGAGGGTCACATTGATGAAGAAATTAATCGGCGTACAAAACTTGCCTGGAGAGCTTTTGGAAGAAACAGCATAATTTTCAAGAGCAATATGCCATTATGTCTTAAAAGAAAAGTGTTTGATCAATGCATCCTTCCAGTGCTTACGTATGGTGCAGAGACGTGGACCTTAACTAAAAGAGACATACAAAGGCTGCAGACAACTCAAAGAAGCATGGAGAGGTGCATACTTGGTGTAACCAGGAGAGATAAGAAGAGGAACTCGTGGATCCGAAAAATGACAAGAGTGGAAGACATCATGATCAGAGTTAAATCCCTGAAATGGCAATGGGCTGGACATACTGCCAGAAGGACAGATCATCGATGGACAGCCAGAAATTTTAGATTGGATTCCAAGGGACAGGAAAAGACCCAGAGGAAGACCACATGGGAGATGGGTGGATGAAATTCGAAAGTATGCAGGGGTGACATGGAGGAGACTGGCACAAGACAGACCGTTGTGGAGGAAACTTGGGGAGACCTTCGTCCAGCAGTGGATTGATAATGGTTGACAATGATGATGATGATGATGATTTGAAGGTAACACTGGACATGGCTCAACCGAGAGAACAAGCTGGATTCAGGTGTGGCTACAGCACAATAGATCATATCCACGTGCTGAGAGAACTAATTGAAAGAGCGAGGGAATATGAACTTCCATTGTGCATGGCTTTTATCGATTATGAAAAAGCCTTTGATTCGGTGAAACCATCAGCAGTTACAATGGCTCTGAAAACCTGCGGTATTGAAGATGCATACAATAATATTATTAATAACATCTATGAAAATGCAAGTGCAAAGATTAGGCTGTTTGAAAATACAACACACGTAAAAATTGGAAAGGGAGTGAGACAAGGTGACACCATATCTCCGAAGCTCTTTAATGCCACATTGGAGGGTGTTTTTCAGTCGCTGAGCTGGGAAAACAAAGGGATAAAGATCAATGGAGATTATCTAACCCACCTTCGTTTTGCTGATGACGTAGTCATTTTTGCAACTACCCCATCAGAGCTGCAGAGTATGATCCAGGAACTTGCTGACAAGAGTAAAAAAGTGGGATTAAAAATGAACTTTCAGAAGACAAAAGTGATGTTCAATGCTTTTACAAGAAATGAAGATTTATCGATTGATAGAGAAAAGCTGGAGATAACAGACACGTACGTTTATCTTGGACAGCAGATATCAAGTGAGGGTCACATTGATGAAGAAATTAATCGGCGTACAAAACTTGCCTGGAGAGCTTTTGGAAGAAACAGCATAATTTTCAAGAGCAATATGCCATTATGTCTTAAAAGAAAAGTGTTTGATCAATGCATCCTTCCAGTGCTTACGTATGGTGCAGAGACGTGGACCTTAACTAAAAGAGACATACAAAGGCTGCAGACAACTCAAAGCAGCATGGAGAGGTGCATACTTGGTGTAACCAGGAGAGATAAGAAGAGGAACTCGTGGATCCGAAAAATGACAAGAGTGGAAGACATCATGATCAGAGTTAAATCCCTGAAATGGCAATGGGCTGGACATACTGCCAGAAGGACAGATCATCGATGGACAGCCGAAATTTTAGATTGGATTCCAAGGGACAGGAAAAGACCCAGAAGAAGACCACATGGGAGATGGGTGGATGAAATTCGAAAGTATGCAGGGGTGACATGGAGGAGACTGGCACAAGACAGACCGTTGTGGAGGAAACTTGGGGAGACCTTCGTCCAGCAGTGGATTGATAATGGTTGACAATGATGATGATGATGATATATATATATATATATATATATATATATATATATATATATATATATATATATATATATTCGGGATGTAAGGTCAGGTGATGCGTAACATCACAGCCTCTCCTTGACAAATGTCAACCCCGCCTTCTCGTGGTGCATCCTGTTCCCACTAAAGGGGCTCTGACGACCGCCAATAGCGGTATAACTATACCATCGGGATCAGAGGAAATGCTATCCCACACTCACCAACCCGCTTGGCCAGCGTGGTGAGTTATGGCCAAACCCCTCCAAAATGACTCCACAACTTAAATCTTGGCCCTCAGTCTCCGGCAGCTGGAATGTACCTGGCCAAGGCAGCGGCCAGTGCGACATGAAGGCAGAGGGTGCTAAGAATCCCCGGAGGACCGGACTAGGCTGCCATCTGATGCTGACCTTGGCAACGTACAATGGACGCTCCCTATCTTCTGATTCAAGGCTTCTTGAATTGGAAGAGGAACTACAAAGGATCAAGTGGGACATTGTGGGGCTAAGTGAGGTAAGGAGAAAAGGAGAAGATCTCATCGAACTGAAAAGTGGACATCTCTTCTACTATCGTGGGACAGATACTGGCAGAACTAGTGGTGTTGGATTTATAATAAACAAGAAACTGAAGGATAAAGTGGTAGAAGTTGAAAGTTCCTCTGACAGAGCTGCACGACTCGTTATCCAACTATCGAGAAGATACCAGGCTCAGATTATTCAAACTTATGCACCCACCACCAGTCATCCTGAAGAAGAAATTGAAGAATTTTATGAGGAAATTTGTCATCTAAATAATAAAGGTAAGCAGCACTTGAAAATAATTATGGGAGATTTCAATGCAAAAATAGGGCAACGGCAACAGAATGAAACTTCAGTAGGTAAATTCGGTCACGGCAACAGAAACCAGCGCGGAAATACTCTCGTTGAGTTTGCAGAGGCAGAAGGGTTTTTCATCTTGAACTCCTTCTTCAAGAAAAAGCCACACAGGAAATGGACATGGAGACATCCAAATGGGATGACAAGTGAAATTGATTTTATTATGTGTAACAAAAAATTCGTCATAGAAGACTGCAGTGTGCTAAACAAGTTCAACACAGGTAGTGACCATAGATTGGTGAGATGTAAGATGCACCTCAACACTAAACTTGAACGTGGCAAGCTCATAAGACAAACAAAATCTATTGACATAACCAACCTTAAAAAACACCATAATACCTTCAAGTTGGAACTGAAGAACAGGTTCTCTGCTTTAGAAGGCCTAACATCGGAAGAAGTGGACATCTCTGAAGTTAACAGTAAAGTAACCAAAGCTCTTATGGAAACAGCAACAAAATTAGCTGGGTCTAAGAACAAGTTGCATGTAAATAAATTATCAGGAAAAACGAAAATGTTGATGCAAAAAAGAAGAGAGATGAGGACAACTAAAGAAGATGTGACTTCCAAAGTGGAATATATAGAGCTATGCAAGACAGTACGAAAAAGTATCACTGAAGACGTAAGAAAATTCAACTGTGAACTAGTGAGGAAAGCAATTGAAAACAACCAAAGCCTAAAGATAGCAAAGGGACATCTCAGTAAGGGAAGAAAACAGATTATGGCACTGAGAAAAGAAGATGGTTCTGTAACAAGAAATAGAGGCGAAATTTTGACAAGAGTGAAAGATTTCTACTCCAAATTATATGAAAGGGATGATACATGCACTCCAGACATCATGAAAGATACCAGTACCAGAGTTCCTCCAGTCCTTCCAGCAGAAGTTGCACATGCAATCAAGAACATGAAGCGGGGAAAAGCTCCAGGAGAAGATGGAATTACTGTAGACATCATACAAGAAGCAAGTGGGGAAATCGAAACAGTACTCGCCCAAATTTTCACTCGATGCCTTAATGAAGGAAAGATTCCTGAAGATTGGAACACCGCTACAATGATCCTGCTACATAAGAAAGGTGACATTGAGGATCTCGGAAACTACAGACCTATCAGCCTCCTATCAGTAGTTTATAAAATCTTCACTAAAGTTCTTTCACACCGCTTGAAGGTAACACTGGACATGGCTCAACCGAGAGAACAAGCTGGATTCAGGAGTGGCTACAGCACAATAGATCATATCCATGTGCTGAGAGAACTAATTGAAAGAGCGAAAGAATATGAACTTCCATTGTGCATGGCTTTTATCGATTATGAAAAAGCCTTTGATTCGGTGAAACCATCAGCAGTTGCAATGGCTCTGAAAACCTGCGGTATTGAAGATGCATACATTAATATTATTAATAACATCTATGAAAATGCAAGTGCAAAGATTAGGCTGCTTGAAAATACAACACACATAAAAATTGGAAAGGGAATGAGACAAGGTGACACCATATCTCCGAAGCTCTTTAATGCCACATTGGAGGGTGTTTTTCAGTCGCTGAGCTGGGAAAACAAGGGGATAAAGATTAATGGAGATTATCTAACCCACCTTCGTTTTGCTGATGACGTAGTCATTTTTGCAACTAGCCCATCAGAGCTGCAGAGTATGATCCAGGAACTTGCTGACAAGAGTAAAGAAGTGGGATTAAAAATGAACTTTCAGAAGACAAAAGTGATGTTCAATGCTTTTACAAGAAATGAAGATTTATCGATTGATGGAGAAAAGCTGGAGATAACAGACACGTACGTTTATCTTGGACAGCAGATATCAAGTGAGGGTCACATTGATGAAGAAATTAATCGGCGTACAAAACTTGCCTGGAGAGCTTTTGGAAGAAACAGCATAATTTTCAAGAGCAATATGCCATTATGTCTTAAAAGAAAAGTGTTTGATCAATGCATCCTTCCAGTGCTTACGTATGGTGCAGAGACGTGGACCTTAACTAAAAGAGACATACAAAGGCTGCAGACAACTCAAAGAAGCATGGAGAGGTGCATACTTGGTGTAACCAGGAGAGATAAGAAGAGGAACTCGTGGATCCGAAAAATGACAAGAGTGGAAGACATCATGATCAGAGTTAAATCCCTGAAATGGCAATGGGCTGGACATACTGCCAGAAGGACAGATCATCGATGGACAGCCGAAATTTTAGATTGGATTCCAAGGGACAGGAAAAGACCCAGAAGAAGACCACATGGGAGATGGGTGGATGAAATTCGAAAGTATGCAGGGGTGACATGGAGGAGACTGGCACAAGACAGACCGTTGTGGAGGAAACTTGGGGAGACCTTCGTCCAGCAGTGGATTGATAATGGTTGACAATGATGATGATGATGATATATATATTCTATTTAGAAGAGACCTAAGCAAAAAAATATATATATTTTTGACTCACCCCAAGTACAACATAGAAAAGGTTATGTATCTACCGGTGTGAGTAAAAGGAGAAAAGATAAAAAAATAAATAAAACAACTGAATGTAGAAAGTGTCGAGAATACTGAGCCTTGGCTTTATCAAGGACCGGCAAAAACTCTGCATTTTCTCACTTCCACAAAGACCTAGTTGGAAATGGGTTTCTGCAAGGCCATAGATGCAAGTAACATGCCCACCAAAAATTGTTTTAAAAAATATATATATGTCATGACCTCCACAGAGTTGTATGACCTAGCACTAGTTAACAATTTCGCTTGCATCCATAACCTTCCTGGCCCGACCCATGCTCTTCATCTGTTACTATTAAACAGAGAGAGGAAGATTAAAGAGAACTCAAGCTGTGAGAGTGACATAATAATTAGAAATAATTTTCAGCTATAACGAAATGCCAAGTTCGCCTGAGAGAGAATTTAAACCCGAAAAGCAATGCAACAGAAATCCAAACCTCTACATTGCAATCAAAAAAGGAAATATTAATTTTTTAAAAAATCAGATTTTTGAAAGAAAACTTGATCCTAAAACCCCCTACTCTACAACTTCTGACAACACAAAAACGAGAATAAATTAAAGACAATAATTAACTAAAGAAGAGCTTTGTGAAAGTTAAATAACATAAACAATTAGTTTCAATATGTACAAAGTATTTCAGCAGTGCTTGTGCATAATTAAGTAGTTATTAAGAACTTAACTACTTTGAAAATACAGCGCAAAGAAAAGGAACTATGCTTAGCCATCTGTTGTGCCTAAGTTTCCTAAAAAGACGCGCAAAGTTACCAAGAAAAGAAAGAGTTAAAACCCGCAAAAATGTTAACAGACAAGCCAGTGCCTAAAAGCTGAAAAGCAAAAAACAACAGAGAAAAAAAGTACAAGAAGTTCAAACATTGAACTTATAAAACCTAAAACCCAAAGACAAGGAAGAGAGCTTACCTCTTATGCAACTAAACTTTCTCCACACAAGAGAAAAACATGGCTGACCTCTTCCCCAAGCGTTCTAACACTTCTGCCACTCCCTAGTCGCTGGGGGACAGTGTGGGTGGGGCTGATGGCCTCCTCATACTGAAAGAAACCAACTCGCGGAGATTTTAACCAGAGAAAAAAATGTATATATACTTACCCATCTATTAGCCTCTTTGATAAAAGAGTTAATTTTCCTTTCAAAGTAATTAAATATCTACACTGGAATAATAACATATCAACCAAAGTAATTGAGAATGTACTAATTTCTCAGGTCCTAAGAATTTTAAGAATTTGCAACAACAATTTGGACTTCAATTACCACATTAATATACTATTAGATAGTTTTCTAGAGAACGAAATTCCTTCTTCTTTCATCAAAAGAACTTTAAGAAAAATTATTCTGAATAATAGAGTAAGGTTGGCAGATCTGCTTTAATTTTCTACACAGTTAATAATATGATTCTGACCAATCAAAGCCATAAGGAAGTTGGCTAGAGGATGCCTATTAACTACTAAAAGGAACCTTAGTGCTATGGATATGAAGGTCCTATTAAAACAAAAAATTAAATAATATAGACAAAATCACAAAAAAAGCTTAAATATCTGTTTATAAAAGAAAATAAAAACAAATAAAAAAATAAAAAAGAAAACTAGTTATTCATCACTAGGATAGCTATACTAAAAATAGTAAAACTAACATTAAAATTAATAAGATTCTGAATAATCTATAGAAGCTCACTAAGGTGATTTAATACATGCAAATATTATTAAATTACACCCTTTGTGTATTTTATAATATTTCTCATGTATTCTGGAGAGTTAATTCTACTCTTTCTGATCATACAGATCCACAGTCTTAAGTATATATACATTTTTTCTCTGGTTAAAATCTCCGCAAGTTGGTTTCTTTCAGTATGAGGAGGCCATTAGCCCCACCCACACTGCCCCCAGCGACTAGGGAGTGGCAGAAGTGTTAGGACGCTTGGGGAAGAGGTCAGCCATGTTTTTCTCTTGTGTGGAGAAAGTTTAGTTGCATAAGAGGTAAGCTCTCTTCCTTGTCTTTGGGTTTTAGGTTTTATAAGTTCAATGTTTGAACTTCTTGTACTTTTTTCTCTCTGTTGTTTTTTGCTTTTCAGCTTTTAGGCACTGGCTTGTCTGTTAACATTTTTGCGGGTTTTAACTCTTTCTTTTCTTGGTAACTTTGCGCGTCTTTTAGGAAACTTAGGCACAACAGATGGCTAAGCATAGTTCCTTTTCTTTGCGCTGTATTTTCAAAGTCGTTAAGTTCTTAATAACTACTTAATTATGCACTTAAAGCACTGCTGAAATACTTTGTACATATTGCAACTAATTGGTTATGTTATATAACTTTCACAAAGCTCTTCTTTAGTTAATTATTGTCTTTAATTTATTCTCGTTTTTGTGTTGTCAGAAGTTGTAGAGTAGGGGGTTTTAGGATCAAGTTTTCTTTCAAAAATCTGATTTTTTAAAAAATTAATATTTCCTTTTTTGATTGCAATGTAGAGGTTTGGATTTCTGTTGCATTGCTTTTCGGGTTTAAATTCTCTCTCAGGCGAACTTGGCATTTCGTTATAGCTGAAAATTATTTCTAATTATTATGTCACTCTCACAGCTTGAGTTCTCTTTAATTCTCTTCTCTCTGTTTAATAGTAACAGATGAAGAGCATGGGTCGGGCCAGGAAGGTTATGGATGCAAGCGAAATTGTTAACTAGTGCTATGTCATACAACTCTGCGGAGGTCATGACATATATTTTTTAAAACAATTTTTGGTGGGCATGTTACTTGCATCTATGGCCTTGCAGAAACCCATTTCCAACTAGGTCTTTGTGGAAGTGAGAAAATGCAGAGTTTTTGCTGGTCCTTGATAAAGCCAAGGCTCAGTATTCTCGACACTTTCTACATTCAGTTGTTTTATTTATTTTTTTATCTTTTCTCCTTTTACTCACACCGGTAGATACATAACCTTTTCTATGTTGTACTTGGGGTGAGTCAAAAATATATATATTTTTTTGCTTAGGTCTCTTCTAAATAGAATGTGAATTCTGAATTTTCATAACTGCTGCGTTGCGCATTTTGATCTTCAGGTTATTTTGCAACTTTCGTTTTAAATTCTAAAGTTTTTTCCTTAGTTTTCAGTTTTGCTCTTCAGTATATATATATATATATATATATATATATATAAAGTACACAAACAAAAAAAAACACGCTTCTTCATTATGCCATCAGCTTCACAAATACCTGACCAAATCTAAACCACTGAAGTACACTTTTTCATGAATGACATAACAACAAATGTATCATGCAGCATTAGTACTTTTGCAATTTCATCATTATAAATTTCAATGGGTGGCAATTCCAAATAAATCATTAGACTTTTACATTCAACTTAAAAACAAAAACATTTATACAGTTTAATATATAAACTGCTAAACTTGAATCTAAATATGCATTACAGAAATTCTTTGTAAGTTCCCAAATGTGGTAAGGAGTACAGATAAACAAGTGTAAATAGTGGGAATTTAGCAATTTTTTTTAGAATACCATAAATTTCTTTGTAGTGGTTCTAATCTTAAGTTCATACACGAGACTGATGAAGAAAAAAGCTGAACTTTTTAACGAAGTGAAAAATCAAAACACACAGCGAAAAAATGTGAATATAATGCAGCATGAGAAAGATGGAACTGCTCACTGTAATTTGTTTATGTAAACTGGAGCACATCATTGTATTCACAATATAAAATTATAATTCAAAGCAAAATTAAATGGTTTTAAAACATTGCTTCAAACAGTTTTTTTTTTTATTAGCATCCATTGCTTTATTTTATATACAGCATCCATTGCTTTATTTTATATACAGCATCCATTGCTTTATTTTTCTTGCACAGGTGATATCTTTTTCTTACCATTTCTTCTTTTTTTTTTTGGGGGGGGGGGCCTTCAGATGACAACACAACATTTTTATTCATCATGATCAAGGCTTTTCACTTTTTGGATAAATGGTATAACTTTGACAATATGAATACTTTTGAACACCATGCATCAATTCTTACAAATTTTCTAACTTTGTCACTTCCGTTTTTGGATATTTTCCCTTCACTTATCAAGCTGAAATGCAAACAGTTATAGAGGAAAATAACACTTAACAACAACACAGGATAGATGGAACATCGCAGATATTACTGCGATGATTACTCCCTCCATTTTCAAACTGAAATACAATCATATATAGAATAAAATCATATTTAACAAAATTAATGGGTAAAAAGAAAACATCACAAGAACAAAAATTAGGATCATGGAAGCGACCTTAACTCCAACTACTTCCACCCACTTCTGAAAGGTCTGAAAGATGGAAAATTACCCCCCCCCCCCCCACACACACACACACACCAATCTCCAAAAAAATCCTGTTCAGTTATGCCACAATCTTGAGAATGACCTACATTTATGATGAAAAAGGGGAAATTCCTGGAATCTGCAAAGACATTTTTGCACCATCTAACTTTTATTTTCAGAAATAGTTACCTACAGTTTCAAGCTGAAATACAAACATCATGCAATAAAATGATATTTAACAACAATACTGGACAAAGGCAATATCGCAAAAACAAGAATTACGATTACGAAAGAAATCTTCACTCAGTTTAACTTCCATTTTAGAAAGTTTTAAAAGAAGAAATAAAATGGCCCCCCTCCACACACACACTAATCCCCCCTCCAAATTCCTCTTCAGTTTCGCATCGATCAAGAATGACCCAAATGATAAAAAAAAAAAAAAAAAAAAAAAAAAAACGTGGAATTCCGCGAACCTGCGGAAGAACCTTATATGATGTGTAGGTTAAGCAGAAAACCCTGAGCACTGGAATTTTTTAACAACGCAAGGCATAGTTGCTTATTCGAAGATAATTAATCCACTGTGTACCCCCCTCCCCACATACACAAAAATATTAACAACTCCTCTTCCTAAATTACTACTGTCATATTTCTAAGCAAACAAATTTAAAGAGATGCAACTATTTCATGTAGGGAAATTGAAGAAAAAAAAAATCTATACAAAGATTAAAAAAAAGTAACAGCTCACTTCTGACATTGAACAGAAAACTGTTAACCAAGTCACACAATGATTGCTGATTTAGAAATACACCTGTAATTCAACCCATTTCTCAGTGTGCAACAGAAAACACTATCCATGGTGCAAACATTAGCTGGCATAATTCTATCTGAACTAAATAACATAACTGTGAATTAACTACACAACAAAAAAATTCAGCACTTTTAGTTTTAAAATTATATATCAATATAAAAAAAATCAATGTATATTAACTTTACTGAAAGCTTACCAATGGCATATTTTGAGTGCTGTAGAGCAGCTCTAGTACAATCGACACTTGTCCCTAAACTACAATATCCATGGTTATCAGGTGGTGTTACTTGGATGAGTGCAACATCTACGGGCACCAGTTTGCGATGAAACAAAAGTGGAATTTCACTTAGGAATATTGGCACAAAATCAGCACGGCCAGAATTTATTGGTTCTCTACAGTTTGCTCCGACAAAAAGGAATTGCTCCTGAAAATTCCTGAAAATGAAAATAGAAAAAGTTGAAAATAACAGAAAGCGTACGGAGAATATCACAGCAAACAATGAAACCAATAATGCTGTACAGGAAATGAATATCTTAAAAAGCTGAAATCCTAGCTCAATGAAAAAAAAAAAAAAGCATACAATCTGATGTGAATAGAGATGAAAAACAAACAGAAGGAAAATATTTTCCACCTAAAATATTCAAAGCAATCAGAATTATATACTGAATTGCCTGTGGGTTACTGGTCTTCCATGAAACAACTCCTTAGAAAACTTGAAAACTACATTGCCCTGGAGCGGGAATCGAACCAGCATCTCCTGATTTCCATTCGAGTATGCTAATCGTGGAGGTAATTTTCAAGTTTTCTGAGGAGTTGCTACATGGTAGACCAGTAACCCACAGGCAATTCAGTACATAATTCTGATTGCTTTGAATATTCTAGTGCATTCCCATGTAATTCTGAAGAATATTGCTTCCTCAAATTCTATTTTCAACTTAATATTCTCTAGTTTGTTTTTCATTCAGAATATGTAAAGAAACTTAAATATTACAAAAAAAATGGGCATAACATATTATTAGAAAACATCAGAATGTTTAAAGCAAAGAACTTTTACAATCACTAAGACAAATGCAGAATCATCTTTTAATGTCTAATTGCACAACAAAACAAATCCTCTATAAAAAAAAAACTACAACTTTTTTTTTTTTTAAGTTACAAGAAGTTCCAGAAAATTGAGAAACATGGGAATAAAATTCACACAGTGTAACAGAACTTCAAACAAAACAAAAAAGAAAAGGTGATCATTGCTTCAACTCTACAAATTTAATGAAAAAGTGTTCTGGGCAGGAAAAAAAAAATAGTTCTAGCAATTTGCTGCATAAGACTTCTAATGAACTACAGCTTCTGACTGTATAGATTTGTATGTTACTGCTGCTATAATTTTGAATTGCTTACATCTTTTTCATACTTTGGAAGTCACATCTTCTTGAGTTGTCTTCATTTCTCTTCTTTTTTTCTGTTGATGCAAAAAAGAAGAGAGATGAGGACAACTCAAGAAGATGTGACTTCCAAAGTGGAATATATAGAGCTATGCAAGACGATACGAAAAAGTATCACTGAATATGTAAGGAAACTCAACTGTGAACTAGTGAGGAAAGCAATTGAAAGCAAGCAAAGCCTAAAGATAGCAAAGGGACATCTCAGTAAGGGAAGAAAACAGATTATGGCACTGAGAAAAGAAGATGGTTCCGTACCAAGAAATAGAGGCGAAATTTTGACAAGAGTGAAAGATTTCTACTCCAAATTATATGAAAAGGATGATGCATGTACTCCAGACATCATGAAAGGTACCAGTACCAGAGTTCTTCCAGTCCTCCCAGCAGAAGTTGCACATGCAATCAAGAACATGAAGTGAGGAAAAGCTCCAGGAGAAGATGGAATTACAGTAGACATCATACAAGAAGCAAGTGGAGAAATAGAAACAGTTCTCACCCAAGTTTTCACTCAATACCTTAATGAAGGGAAGATTCCTGAGGATTGAAACAACGCTACAATGGTCCTGCTACATAAAAAAAGGTAACACTGAGGATCTCAGGAACTACAGACCTATCGGCCTCCTATCAGTGGTTTATAAAATCTTCACTAAAGTTCTTTCACACCGCTTGAAGGTAACACTGGACATGGCTCAACCAAGAGAACAAGCTGGATTCAGGAGAGGCTACAGCACTATAGATCATATCCACATACTGAGAGAACTAATTGAAAGAGCAAGGGGATATGAACTTCCATTGTGCATGGCTTTTATCGATTATGAAAAGGCCTTTGATTCAGTGAAACCATCAGCAGTTACAATGGCTTTGAAATCTTGCGGTGTTAAAGATGCATACATTAATATTTTTAATAACATCTATGAAAATGCAAGTGCAAAGATTCAGCTGTTTGAGAATACAGCACACATAAAAATTGTAAAGGGAGTGAGACAAGGTGACACCATATCTCCGAAGCTCTTTAATGCCACATTGGAAAATGTCTTTCAACCTCTGAACTGGGAAAACAAAGGGATAAGGATTAATGGAGAATATCTAACTCACCTTCATTTTTCTGATGACAGTCATTTTTTCAACTACCCCATCAGAGCTGCAGAGTATGATCCAGGAACTTGCTGACAAGAGTAAAGAAGTGGGATTAAAAATGAACTTTCAGAAGACAAAAGTGATGTTCAATGCTTTAACAAGAAATGAAGATTTATCGACTGATGGAGAAAAGCTATAGATAACAGATGTGTACGTTTATCTTGGACAGCATATATCAAGCGAGGGTCACATTGATGAAGAAATTAATCTGCATATAAAACTTGCCTGGAGAGCTTTTGGAAGAAACAGCATAATTTTCAAGAGTAATATGCCATTATGTCTTAAAAGAAAAGTGTTTGATCAATGCATCTTTCCAGTGCTTACGTATGGTGCAGAGACGTGGACCTTAACTAAAAGAGACATACAAAGGCTGCAGACAACTCAAAGTAGCATGGAGAGCTGCATGCTTGGTGTAACCAGGAGAGATAAGAAGAGGAACTCGTGGATCAGAAAAATGACAAGAGTGGAAGACATCACGATCAGAGTAAAATCCCTGAAATGGCAATGGGCTGGACATACTGCCAGAAGGACAGACCATCAATGGACAGTCGAAATTTTAGATTGGATTCCAAGGGACAGGAAAAGACCCAGAAGACCACATGGAAGATGGGTGGATGAAATTCGAAAGTATGCAGGAGTAACATGGAGAAGACCTGGTACAAGACAGACCGTTGTGGAAGAGGCTTGGAGAGACCGTCGTCCAGCAGTGGATTGATAATGGTTGACAATGATGATATCTTTTCATACAGCAGTGTAAATTTTGAAAGTCTAATCTACAAATTATAAGAGAAAAAAAAAACTGACTGCCCTTTGACAGCATCACATATATATCCTTTGCTGGTAATATTTTTCAGTAGAAATTCAATAAAAATGATCAGGACTAACAAGTTTGATTCTCAGAAAATGGCCATTTGGTCCTTAAACTCAAAATCAGATCGAAATAAATTAATTGTACATTACCCATCAACATTTTTTTTTTTTTTCACGAGTAGATGTTTCCTATAAAAGAAATCAGTATTTGTAAGAGCAAATATTTTATTTGTTTACTTTTCCAAACTAAGTTCACAAAATAAGAGCTGCATTTTATATTTGTGGGGACTGTTCATAATCCTCACTACAGTGAGTGAATTTAAATTATCAATGACCAGCCTTAGCAAAACAATGATACCATCTTTGCCTTGATGTAGGGCATAAGTTCCATTAATCATGAAAAATGCAACTTTTCCCAGCCTAAATTTATTTGAGATGTATTAAACATAACCCCCAGAACTTTTCAGCAATAAAACAAATCACCGATTCTGAAAAAGTTGTGCAATGTCAAATCAAATACTATCTCTAGCAGAATTCAGTGGTTACCCTTTTCTGCTAGTAATTAAGAAAAAAAAAAATGGGGTTCCAAAACTTAAGCATTTTATTTCTACTCTGACTCCGGCTTTAATCGGAAACTAAAAACAAACCAACCACTACACAGAGTAATTACCATTATCTTGCTTGGCTAACATAGGCATTAGGACTATAAAGTGACAGAAAGGAAGAACAAGTCTTTCAGAGAGTGAGACTGCACATGTTCCAATATAAAAGAAAGCTGTCGGCAAAAAAAAAAAAAAAAAAAGACAACTGACACATAATAGGCTTTTTTTGTTCAGGCAAATCCGATCTGAATGCAACAGAAAGGAGGCTACTCATCTGAATGACAAGCTTCATAATTTCCAGAATCTGAGAGAATTCTACATATATTACAATACCTGAACATAACTAAACGCAAGGAAAGAGAAACCTATAAAACATAACAGATTTATTATACCATCGACAATACAATTCTCAGATAAAAAAAATAAATAAAATGAAAAACCAGTTATGCCATACTCAGGGATCATAGCATACTTCTGGAAAATTTTAGGTAGGAATTTTAGGAATTTTTAGAAAAATTTTAGGAAAATTTTAGGAGTGTATTTCAATAAAAACTAGATGTATATTTGTATACATCTAGTAAAACAACTTTGTATACATTGTAAAGAGTTTGCTTCACACCCTTCAACCATATATACTGATAGACTGCGCATGACATCAAAATTTCTGGCTCCAACATAAAATCACATGACAACAGTCAAAAAGATGGGTTACACCTGCTGTGCTTATGGTTGCTCTGACCGATATAGTAAAGAAAGTTCTATGATTTTTCATGGGTAAGAAACGAATTAAATACCTAAGTCAATAAAGTTCAATTACTTAACCAGAAACTTGCAGCTATTGATATAAAAATATAGTAACTTAAGAAAAAAAAAATGGAATGCATGTTCCAAATTCTTCGCAAATGTTCATCACATTATAAATCACAAAATGTAAACAACCCGATCATGCATGTATATAGCTCATAAGTAAACTTACCTGAAGAGTTTTCATTATATATGAGGCGCATTCACATAATACACCGAAAACACTGAAGTTCTGCAGCGTAAATTAGTAATCATAACAGCATTTTTACACGAAATTTGGAGTCTGATGATGACGTGCCCAATGTTTGAGCCATGGCGGCTTTGATGCAGCTATTGCCAATGTGCAGTCCATTAGTATATATGGTCGAAGTTAACACCCAAATTTTTTGCATAACGTCTAATGTCTAAAGTTTAAGTATGATTTACTTCTAATGTTCAGTTCTTATCTTTTCACGTGTTATTATCATATTCAAGTATATTTACCACATTCAAGTTTCACTTTGAACATTAATATGCTGTTGAACCAGAAGCAATTCACGATTTTCACAGTAAAGTTTTCAGGTTTCACATTAAATTATAATATCCTAAAAAGGTAATTGAAAACCAAGAACTATGTACAATTGTTCACTGAATTACTTTTTCCGAAAACACTGAAGTTCTGCAGCGTAAATTAGTAATCATAACAGCATTTTTACACGAAATTTGGAGTCTGATGATGACGTGCCCAATGTTTGAGCCATGGCGGCTTTGATGCAGCTATTGCCAATGTGCAGTCCATTAGTATATATGGTCAAGTTAACACCCAAATTTTTTGCATAACGTCTAATGTCTAAAGTTTAAGTATGATTTACTTCTAATGTTCAGTTCTTATCTTTTCACGTGTTATTATCATATTCAAGTATATTTACCACATTCAAGTTTCACTTTGAACATTAATATGCTGTTGAACCAGAAGCAATTCACGATTTTCACAGTAAAGTTTTCAGGTTTCACATTAAATTATAATATCCTAAAAAGGTAATTGAAAACCAAGAACTATGTACAATTGTTCACTGAATTACTTTTTTCATATTATTGTTTTAACCTTTTCCTGATTAGCCTATCTTTTTCTGCTTCTACCACAACTAATTTACTTTCAGTTTTCTTTATTTCAGCTGAACCTTGTATGATCAAGTTAGAGGCAACTGCTATTTCAACAGTATTTTGTTTTTCTACAGCTTTTCTCATTCTTTCTGTTCCCTCTTGAATTATTGCTAGGGAGGCTTCTTTATCGTTTTTAAGTCTATTTATTTCTGCATCATTTTCTTTTATTTTGTCATCAAACTCAGCTTTTCTTTTTTTCTCTAGCTGCTTTTCCTTATTTTCCCTCTCTTTCTGCTTCCTTTCTTTTACCTTTTTTGATTCTTCTTCCTTCAGCTTATCAACATACTCTTTATAAAATTTATGTGAATCACAAACACTATTTAACAAATTTCTTGTTATGGGAACTTTACTTACACATCCATAGTGTTTAATGGCCCCTTTAACTATTCTTAATGATGTTATAGTTGAGTCTTTTAAGTTAGCCTTGTCCTTCCTTAACAGAGCAGTGTTAACCGAAAATCCCCCTTTCTGCATCAGCATTACCATGAGGTAAAACTAAAATTGACTTTATGAGTTTAGCAAGATTTGAGTATTTTTCTTTTCCGCTAGAGTCTTTAATACTAAATATATTACGCCAGTAATGATCAATCCGCACTGGAATATGCCCTTCCTCTGAAAATTTCACTAGTTCATCTAGAGTTGGCTTATCGCAATTTAAAAGTTTCCACTCTTCTCTTACTCTATCAATTTGTTCCTCAGAAAGATGCAAAACACTTGAAATTCTGGTTATTTCCGAAAGTCCTTCAGTGACTGAAAGTTGAGTTGACTCTTTCTTTGGTTCTTTTACCTTTAAAACTTCTATGTCTCTTAGCTTTTGATTGCAGAATGGCAAATTTGACTTTAAATATTTGTGGTTGCAATTAGTGATGATCTTACATCTAAGAGAAATAATTTCTGCCTGGTCTCCTGAACATTCCTGAGGAGATTTTTGTCTTCATACCAACTTCTAACTCCCCTAGTTTTTTCCATGAATTTTTGTTTTCAAAATCTACATTCTTTAGGTCTTCTCCAAATTTCCCTGCTATAACATCATCTTGGATAAACTGAGCCATAACATTCCTCATTAAAGTATTTAAATCAGAATATAACTGGTGTATTTTTGGTTCTTCACTCTGATAACATAATGAAAACTTTTCAAAATTTTGGTGTGAAAATGAAATTAATGCTAAATAGCAAGGAGTAAGCTCATTTTTCAGGAAACAGTGAATTCTTTTATACCTTGCCGAATTGCGCAGTTGTTTTTCAAATATTTTTTGAGATGGCAAGAAGTTTAAAAAATATTCTGTAATATTTAGCCATTGATCCAAGAGCCTCTGGGCTACAGAACCAACGGTTAACCATCTGTTGCTGACATGACGCAAAAGAAATTTGGCAGTGACCAATGTTATATCCTCGACAGATTTATAATCCTCTCGTCTTGCAGCACTACTCTTTAAAAAGTAATGCATATCAGTAGCAAATTCGTCAAAATCTATATTTAAGCTTGTCAAAAAAATTTTAAATGCATTACTAACAACATGCAGGTTGCAAAAACCTAGTTCCAAAGATTTCTGGCCTGTTTCTTGTTTTACAACTTCATTGAATTTGCGTAAAAGCACTTATTTACATTTGGGCTGTCCATGGATACACAAATAATTCTGTTCAACGAAATATTGAAGGATGATAACACATCAAGAATTTCTTTTAGCAAAATATCTGCTGTTGCATGACCCAGAAAAACGCTTGTTAGGTATCGGCAAGAAACTGAATTTATTTCTGAAGACCAGTACCTGAGATACACATCCAACTGCCGTTTCACTTGTGTATTTGTAGTTTCATCAAATGCTATAGTAACCTTTCCTGGGCTACTAGATGCAATGTCTTTTTTCAAATCCTCTTCAAAATATTTTGACAATCCATGTGATATCACATAAGCAACTTTTTTCTTTAAGTTGCATTTTGGCTGCAATAGCAGAATCAGGAAACATTTCTTTGAAAAGTTCAACTGTTTCAGTGCATGAAACAAAAGACATTGTCCTTAGCAACTTTCATGGCCCATAATGCTTCGGCTTTAGCCAACTGTAAATCATGACTCAGTACTTCACTAATATTTGTTTTGGGCTGAAGATCCCGTCCTCCAAAGGCTTTCACAGGATGGACTTATTTTGAAATTTACTTTGAAATTTCTGCAGATGTTTTTCCTTTATGATGCGCTTTTACTTGTGAAAAGCCACTATTAGAAATGTTGAAAATTTCTGAACACAATATACACTTAGCAGAAAATATTGTTTCAGTTGCAGAACACCATTCTTTCAACTTCACTCCGTCCAATTCTTTGGCGAGCCACGCATCTTGAAATTTCGTTTTGGATTTAGGCATCTTAAACACTTGTATTACTAACTAGAAAATGAAAGGGAAGTACAAAAACACGTTCCAATATTGCAAAACCAGACAACTTCCCGAAATTTGGCTGCGAGGATGTCAGAAGACATGAAAAAAAAAAAAAAAAGCAGGTCACCACTAGAGAACTGAACCTGCACACAGCACAGAGAACACCATAAAAGACGTAAAACCAGAAACTATCATACGCATCTCACGCAAGTTCAGTCAAAGCGAGTCGGAGCCGAGATATATTGCGCATCGAAGGTCGCTGTCGCCGGCACTTTGCATGATCGAAGGTCAATGATCACGTGCTCTACTGCCTGCCAAGATAATACTCAGCTACCATCCCATCGTCATTACCGGAGGTTACGGAAGGAGACCACATGTTTCCTCTTTGCTTCCACCCACCTGCGGTTTACAATAACAAAAAACATCAGCAGAAAGAGGAGGTTCCACAAGGCATGTACAAAAATAAAGTACGATCTTCTGCGTGCCACGGAGTTCGTCTGCAAAGCGCAAACCAGGGGTGAAAATGACCCCTCCCCTTTTCCCTTAGATCTCTTGTTACTCTGAAAACTGTTCGAAGGCAAAAAAATGGAACGCCCGCCCGAAGCAAGTGCATCTCGATGGCGTCATTTTCCCCTCCCTTCAGCAGCACAGCACATAGGCTGTGTTTCTACAATAACAGGTCTTTTTACCTTACCGTAATGGTAAATTTATTGGCGTTAATAACGGTTGTGTTTTTAATAAAAATAAGCTTACGAAAATTTTAGGATGAATAGCAAATTTTAGGTCTAATTTTAGGAATTTAAGGAGGGTCACAAAATATTAGGAATTTTAGGAGGAATGCGATCCCTGCATACTTAGGGGCACTGATTAGAACTGTGCGGATTTATCAGATGGAGAAAGGCAATTAAAAAAAAAAAATTGCAGGTGACAAAAATGAAAGACAGGCATTTGTTAGAAAGCATTCTGTTCATATTACATTATTATTTATTGAAGTTTTCTTCTATTTGATTGAGTGCTTGATTTTTCAGTTGTGGTACAAGATTGGACAGAAAAGTAAAGCACAACAGCTGTAACTGCTTTATTATTTCAGATAACGTAAGCATACCACATAAACGTGACGTTTGATGAAACATCGTCCTGTTCCGTCCTGTTGCGGACTCCACAGGGTTCGGTGGAACTCACTAGGCGTGTTTGCGTTCCGCAAACGATACGTCGCCGTTCTCTTCAGAAGGTCGGAGTCACCGCAAGTCCGCACACTTGGACGGGTGGCGCGTACTCAGGCGGACCGTGTATCCGTTGAGACGTCCCTGGGAGATTCGATCGCCACCCGAAAGGTGGGCACTTTGGCCTTTATTTCTTTTTCAACGCAGACAAAACACAGATTAAAATCACATGGAAAAAACACATGGTGAATTTGGCATGCAAGCCCAGATATACGCTCAGTCAGTGTTTACAGAGTCATTTCTTTAGGGTGCACTGACCCGTCGATGAGCAGCAACGTTTAGCCGTAGTCTATTCTTCTCCTTTGGAGGTTGATTTCTCGCTGGAGACTGGGACAATCGGCAGCCAGGCTGGAATGGTCCAACTTGTGTTTGAGGCTGAAACGCTCATTGGCCTTTCTGCAGTTGGGACATTGAGCTTTGTTGGTACAATTCTGGTGCCTGTGACCCACCTTGCCACATCGGGCACAGGTCTCTTCTTCCTCCGAGCATCTAGCCTTGTGATGCCTGAACCCGTTGCACCTAAAGCAATGGGTTTCCCTGATGAATTCCTTGCAGCTAAGGATTCGCCAGCCTAGGTTTACCCGGGCTTTCTTCAGTGTGCTTCTGAAGTCCTCTGGGGCCATCTCGAGCACCCAGTGGACTATTCCACTCTTTCCCTTTGGCGTGATTGGGAAGAGCACCCTGCATTTTTCAGGGACTTGGAGATCGTTCTGGCTCTGGATGCGTAGCTCAATCGCCTCCGGGTCATCTCTGTCATTATCGTCCACGTACACTATGATACGTGGGAGTCTTTTCTTTATCGTGCATAGCTTGTATGTTGAAGTCAAGTTCTCATGGTCCTGGTAATACTCAATCACCTTCTCTATCCCTTCTGCTTTCGGGCACAAAATGAGCATTCCGCCCTCGCTCACTCGTTTAAATCCTTTGACACCAATACCAATTCTCCAGGGTGCGAAGTCTAGGGCTACTTCGTCCCGGAAATCCTCCTTGGGTGCGTCCGGGTCCTTTGGATAGACCAGGATCGCGTGTTCGGATTGGAATTTGGGTATTCCTTCCTCCTTCGGCTTTTCCTTCACTGCTTCAGCAAAGGTGCGCTGAGGTTTCTGCTTGGACTCACTCTGCTGGTGTTCCATTAGTCTTCCCTTTAACAGCTCAATTTCCAGTTGCTGTTTGAAGAGAGCAGCTTGCATCTGATCAATGATCGGACGCAGCTGTCCCCTCACATTGTGGGACACTTTCGTCGTGGGACTGTCCAGCAGCTCGTTCATCTGCCTGAACAGCCCCACGATCGCATCTGGGCATGCGCTCTCTGGTTTATCCGTATCTACATCCCCCGGAGAATGGGTCTGAAGACCCGAGCATGATGGTGTATGTTCATTGTGCTCTGCACTTGAACCAATCATGGCGAGTGGTAGGACCGGCCCGACGACAACGGGGCAGAGCGTGGATCGGTTGGAGCAAGTAGCTCTGAAAAGAGCTCTCGTTTTCAAACGAGTTTTGTGGGCGCAGGCGCGCTTTGCACGCAAACCTTCTCGTGCCTCTTACACTGGCTTCAATCAGCACTTTCGTAAAATAAAATCTTCCACGCCTGTGTGAAAACACCACACAACGTAATATCCCTGCACTTGCAGCATTTGCTCCAGCATTTGTTCCATGCAATGAATGTGTTGGGTTGATGCATAAGTTCATGCCATTTCATTTCATGAGTGTTTCCCAGGTCAGTAGTGAGGGTGCAGATGGCCAGTTGGGTATCAAAATATAGCCAGTAATATCGTGTATCTAAATCATATTGCATTGCGCGATTGTGACCAATGGTTTTTTTGGTATTCCGGTCCAGAAGTATGGAGTGTTAAGTAGAGAGGAATGAACATTTCCGACATCTGCTCCTCTACAAGTTTAACAAGAGATCCACAGCCGCCAAGGCCACTCAACAAATTTGTGCTGTGTATGGGGAGGATGCTATTGCTCCGAAGACAGCCCACAAATAGTTTAAGCAGTTCTGAGGTAGCAATTTTGATCTCAATGACTCTCCATGCTCCGGTCATCCATCTCACTTTGATGAGGATCATTTGAACCATCTCATCCACTTGGATCCATATCAAACCACACGTGAATTGGCCACTGAGATGGACTGTGATCAGGCTACAGTGGTGCAACACCTGGAACATATATGAGAAAGGTCCAGAAATTGGGGTCTTGGGTGCCTCACACTCTCACCGAGGACAAGAATCAGTATGTTGCCATATGTCGTTCCTTGCTCGCCCATTATAGGGAATGTTCTCAGCAACACAAAACCTTTCTGTCACATATTGTTACTGGAGATGAAAAGTGGTGCCTGTACGTGAATTTCAGGCATCAGAGGGAAAATGGTTAAGCCCAAACAAGACGCCCACACCACGTCCAAAACATGACCTTCATCCAATGAAGATCACGTTGTGCGTCTGGTAGGACATGGAGGGCATTATTCACTATGAAATGCTGCCGAGGAATCAGACCAATGCTGCACTCTACTGTGAGCAACTACACCGTGTGGAGGGAGCAATTCAGCAGAAATGGCCTCATTGGCACCATGGTGTCCTTCTCCAACATGATAATGCACACCCTCACAGTGCAAACATGACCAAAATGGCCATTCAGGACATGAAATGGGAGGTCCTTCCATATCTGGCCTCCCAGATGTGGAAGGATTTCCGAGATGTGGCCCCTTCAGACTATCACCTGGTCTGTTCTTTGTTGAATGCACTCTGTGGCAGAACATTCAACAACGACTGATCTTCAGTATGTTAATAGTTGTATAACTATTATTATTACTGTTACACACGTTACAAATGTCTTTAAGTCGAGTGCTCATAGGCCTCGTCATTCCTGCTATAATATAATTATTCAAGGATGTGGAATACAAAATATTTCAACTATTATAAATTGTTCAAAACGGTTACACTTACCCAATACGGCACAATTGGGAAGGTTATTGTTGGGTGTTTTTACTCACAGGTACCTATCTTGGACGTTCAGGAGTTGACAGGTTCGTGCAGATTAAGTTCACAGAACTAAAAACATTCACAGGTTTACATGAAAACTTACAACCAGGGTCGAGATTCAAAGAAAATGAAGATGAAGTTTAAAGAATTAACGAAATAAAAAAACTATTTACAGTGTGATTAAAATCATTAGCTCTTATCGGCGGCATCTTCACCTAAAAATCTAACCATAAAAGAGCATTCGTAGCTACACCAAGATCACGAGGTCTGCATAAAATTTGAACAGAAAGCAGAGAATTCCTTGCAATTGGCACTCATTACTGAAACACTACCAGACTAGTTTCGATCTGTCTATATCACGGTCGTCTTCAGTGGTACAACTATCGTAGGTCGATGTTAAGCAAGGTTGGTACTAAGTGCCGACTTCCACGTATCATTACGTAGAACATCCAATTCAAGAATGATACGTGGAAGTCTGCACTTAGTACCAACCTTGCTTAACATCGACCTACGATAGTTGTACCACTGAAGACGACCGTGATATAGACGGATCGAAACTAGTCGGGTAGTGTTTCAGTAGAGAGTGCCCATTGCAAGGAATTCTCTGCTTTCTGTTCAAATTTTATGCAGACCTCGTGATCTTGGTGTAGCTATGAATGCTCTTTTATGGTTAGATTTTTAGGTGAAGATGTCGTCGATAAGAGCTAATGATTTTAATCACACTGTAAATAGTTCTTTTATTTCATTAATTCTTTTAAACCTCATCTTCATTTTCTTTGAATCTTGACTCTGGTTGTAAGTTTTTATGTAAACCTGTGAATGTTTTCATAAAATAAGGTTGCCATCTTATGCACGATTAAAATAACTAAAAGTTAAAAGAACTGATGCTCCTGTACACACCAAATGTGGTGAAGGTGATATGAATGACAGGTTAAAACAAACATGAGATCTTTCAATCCCTCTTGGGATCATCCTCAGACGTGCTCTCAAATTAGTGATTCCGACCCTTAAATAACAGAAGGGGTAAGTGTCATGAATCAAACTGTGCGTTCACTGCGCATGTCTGGGATTGTTCACGAGAAATTCCGAATCGCTGAATGGGTGATTGTGTCATCTGGTGTTAAGGCATTCAAGGTGTTGTCACTTTAAACATTATTTGAGTCCCTTGGCAAGAAAGTTTTCCAAGAATTGGGGATGTACTGCAAGTTTATGACATAGAGGGTGCATAAAGTGTCATAAACTTGCAGCCATTCGTTTTATGATACAACGAGCCTTTACACACTCCTCCAGCAACCGGCTGAAGAAACAAGAAATTGCAAAAATTAAAGAAATCGCCCGAAACCGTGGCTATGGAAATCATTTGGTGGATTCGATTTACAAGAGACTCAGAAACTCAACCAGGTCCACACTTGTGAGGGAAACAAGAGATAAGAAATTTGTTGGGTCTATGTGCTACGACCCACACGTCACTCGCATTATGAAAAACGTGTCATCGTCACAAAATCGATTTTGGCCTCAGAACATCAAATACTTACTCCATCATTCGCAACGACCGCGATCAAATCAAACAGGGATCCCGTCATGGAGTATATAACATACCTCTTTACAGTACTGAGCCAGATGACCCACCTCTCACCTACATAGGATCTACTCAGAGGACGTTGGGCATCAGAATGAAGGAGCACCTTTATGACATTAAGACTCGAAACCAAAAAACTGTTATCACGCCTTACCAACAAGGGTTCATATTTCCCAGCTTGGCAGGAGGCTTCCATTGTTACAACACCACGGAACAAAACCTCGTTACTTTTTGCAGTGAGCGTGTTAACTTTCATCAAGGGCAATCAATGTTGTAACGACTATATACCTATGTACATCCCCAATTCTTGGAAAACTTTCTTGCCAAGGGACTCAAATAATGTTCAAAGTGACAACACCTTGAATGCCTTAACACCAGATGACACAATTACCCATTCAACGATTCGGAATTTCCCATGAACAATCCCAGACATGCGCAGTGAACGCACAGTTTGATTCATAACACTTACCCCTTCTGTTATATAAGGGTCGGAATCACTAATTTGAGAGCACATCTGAGGATGATCCCAAGAGGGATTGAAAGATCTCATGTTTTTTTAGCCTGTCATTCATATCACCTTCACCACATTTGGTGTGTACAGGAGCATCAGTTCTTTTAACTTTTAGTTATTCTAATCGTGCATAAGACGGCAACCTTATTTTATGACTAACTGAGCACGACCTTTTCATCTATTTAATGTGAATGTTTTTAGTTCTACGAACTTAATCTGCACGAACCTGTCAACTCCTGAACATCCAAGATAGGTACCTGTGAGTAAGAACAGCCAACAATAACCTTCCCAATAGTGCCATATTGGGTAATTGAACAATTTATAACAGTTGAAGTATTTTATATACCACATCCTTGAATAATTATATAAATAGCAGGAATTATGAGGCATATGAGCACTCGACTTGAAGACAATTACAACGTGTGTAACAGTAATAATAATAGTTATACAACTATTAACATATAATATAGCCATGGATACCAAACGGTCAGTTGCGACTAACCAGGTTATATAACAGTTGATCTCCAGAATTTCCTTAATGATTTGTTCGCAGCAAAACCTGCACGTTTTTTCAAGAATGGCACTGCAGACCTATCCAGACATTGGAACACCATCATAAACAATAATGGGAATACATAGTTGATTGATTCCATTTTCCTTTCTGATGTAATACATTCCTGTAGTGCAGTTAAAAAAATGGCATGAACTTATGCATCAACCCAATACTTTGGTAAAAATCAGGAGGCAAACCCCACGCACCACTGTTTCACACATGAAATGACTTCCTCATCACTTTCAAACACCTTACCATGCAGATATGCTTTCTGTCTACCAAACATAAAGAAATTGGAAGGGGAGAGGTCCCAGCTGTATACTGCATGAGTTGGATGAAAAGAGAAAAGAATTCTAAATGACATATCAGAATCAATACATGACAGTTAAATGACAAGCATTTAATGTGGGAACGTTTCACTAGTAATTTCTACCTTCATAAGCCTTACGGTGTGTGAAGATGACACAAGGTGGTAAAATACATGTCTAATCGTTGTTGCCAGATTTTAGAGGTATTTCCAAACAATGTGGATATGATATAGTGAGTCTGAACTGTAAGGATTAACACAAAAGTAAATTTCTATATTTTAGCGAAACCTGAAGGACTGGCGATTCGTGAAGAGGGGGGGGGGGGGGGTACGTTTTGTGTTTTGCCAATCGGGAACTGTGCCCATGTCACTTACATTAATAAAGATAACAATCTGGTGGGATTCCCTTTTTTGACACTGGAAATATATTCGGTCAAATACCAATTAAACTATACACTGAAGGCAATTGAATTAGAGACAGCGGACGTTATGCAAATGTGGCGCTGTGGGCGGCCCTGTAAACGGAAACGACATGACATACCTCCCAATTAACTGTAGTATTAATCAGCATTTGACAGCATTAGACCAGTCCAATGAGAACTGGTCTAATGCTGTTTTGTCCAAAGCTTATCTGTAAGAACAAGATGTTTCCATGCATACTGCAGGGGATTTAGCATTTTTTTTTTCTTAGTGTGCATTTTTAAGCTTAATTCTTTCCACGAAAGGAAGATTTTTTTCTTCAGGTTCATCTGAATGTGCTCATGTCAGAACCATTCGATCAATTTTGATAGTTCTTTCTTTGTTAGATAAAACAAAAAAAAGTAAAGTTTTCCATGCATAGGTTTTGATGTCTATCAGTCAGTGAATGCAAAATCTGTGAAACTGATCAACTGACTCAATTATAAGCTCTGGTGCTTAAAAGCGAAAGGTGTCAAGTTTCGCACTTGTATATTTTAAATGTCTAGGTATGCCTAAGCATGAATTTAGCCTAGTGGAAAACATGTTTTTCTCAAACAAATATATCAAAGGTATTGTTTACCTAATATTGAAAAGTATTTTGCACGTTGTCGCTACATGAGGCACGTGCTCCTTCCCCGAGAGTGGTCTAATTATGTTACAGGTTTTTGTTAGTTAAATTTTTTTTTTTTTACAAATAAAATGATTTAGTTAAACACTCACTCAATAGCACAATCAAAACTTAAAAATGTTTCTATTAATTAAGACAATTGCATTAGAAAAGGTTATACTCATCGGGTCGGGAGATACGGCTCACATAAAAGCTCTTCGTCTACGCTATCAGGACGAGCGCTTTCTGTGCTCCGGGAGCACCATCATCAGGCCATCGACTATCTATACGAGGGTTCCTCACATGTGTGTAGCCGCAGGAGTTGCATTTCGGAAAACGGAGGGAGGGTTGTGGCTTATACAACGTGTCAGGTGACTCCTCAAGTGCCGCCATCTATTTGGATGAGTTGGTAGGTATATCTATCGTAAGTACAATTCTTTTTTTTTTTCTATTTATAATATAGATATATTGAACTATTACTACTTATTTATATAAGCAGATGTATTATTGTTAGTCTTTATTAAATGGTGTGATTTTTGTAATGTTCTTTTCATTGTCTTTTTTCATGCATTTTTTTCTCTTTTTATAAGTGACTTCCAAAAAATTGTCTTTTAAAATCTTCTTTGTCCTTGATAATGCTCTTGGTCATCTTCTACATGTTGATGGTTTTCACTCAAACTTTCAATTTATCAGCATGCTACCAAAGATAATCTTGCTGCTGCACTCAATGGAGAGTAATGGTATCCTTTAAGGCATATTACTTGAACAACACATATATCCAGGCAAATGCTGCTACAGATAAGGAGAATTGGCATGACATTGTCACAATGTTTGAAAAATTATTATTTACGTACCCAATAAGAAGTTGCAAAAGTATGGGAAGAGGTGAAGGCAACAAATTTGAATGGCATGTAGAAAAGAAAACTGCATTCCCACTTTGTGAAAAACTGTAATGGTTTTGAAGAGAATGCAACAGAAGAAACCACCAATAGGGCTATTAGGTGCCTCAAACTTGAAAGTGATGTTGAAGACGTCAAAAACCTCACACATTCAAACAGTAACAAACTCACAAAATGAAGATTAGAATGAAAGTATAAAAAAGTTGTGGAGAAACCCAAAGGTTTTATAGAAAGAACATGCATGAAGCATTTTCATTGATCAATGCCAGTTTAGCACTGCACGAGAAGCAAGATTCTGACATCTCACATTTACTCAAGGTTAACGTGGCAATTCAAAATGAGCTCTCTTACTACAAAATTATCTATACGAAAAGAGAAGACATTTGTTCAAACTGCCCTACATAAATTAGTGAGAAAGACTGAGAAACTTGCTCGACTTGCAGGTTCCCCGACTCCAACTTAAGAACTATACCTATCTTCAACACCATCTACTCTTATGGAGCCTTTCACTTCTTCAGCTATTTTAGAGCCAGAAGATGAATTTGATATTGAAGATGTGCAAGTGCTCTGTCTTGTGAACCTTATCTTTCAACTCTAATTAATATCAGTGTCATATACATGAATCTCCCTCCCCATAACAGAAATACTCCGAGTGATCATGGACCCACTCCCGACTGACAGATTACATCTTCAATATCAAATTCATCTTCTGGCTCTAAAATAGCTGAATGACCACCCCTATCAAAAGTGGATGAAGCCCGCTGATCACATGATTTCTGAGAGGGCACGATTAGTCGACCAACGTAGCATATATAAGGTGTGAATGGAGCAGAAGGCAGTAAAATTCAGAGCGTGATGGGGTAAAAGGATTTATTGGACTTTGAGAAAGGACAGATTACGGGAACTCAGAGAGCAGGTGCCTCAATCCCAAATAGCTGATCTGGTGGGTTGTTCGCGAGCTGCCATAGTAAAGTGTATCAGGACTGCCATGAAAATGGTCAAACAATGACCTGGAGGTAAAACTGCACAGGACAGCAAAGGTTAATGAGAAAATGAGTGCCGGGTCCGATGACTCTTACAGGCCTGGAACAGTATCCGTTATGACCATGCACCGCATGCTTGCATGTATAGGCTGTAACAGCAGACATCCCTGACATCTTCTAACCATGGTTGGTTCACTGGCACAAAATATTCACCTGGTGCAAAGATCATGTAAGTTAGATGTTGGTAGCTTGGAAAAAAAAGTGTGCTGGTTTCTGACGAGTTGCGTTTTTTACTCCACTCCGTGAATGGTTGTGTACACATTTGGTGCAAACAACACGAGGTACTCGATCCATCCTCCATGGTATTCACAGTGCAAGCAGGTGGAGGCGGCTGTATGGTGTGGGGCATGTTTGCCTGGAAGGAACTTGGACCCCTGGTACATGTGGAACAACGTATGACCGGTACCCACTATGGTGAATTGCTTGCTGACTTTGTACACCTTTCCCAAATGGTGACCGTGTCTTCTAAGATGACAATGATTCCAGCTACAGGTCCACTATTGTGCAGGAATGGTTTGAGAAACACAGTTCAGGCTTCCAGCACATCAATCGGCCTCCGAACTTCCCTGATATCAGTCACAGAGCATTTGTGGGACACTATGGAATGGCATATACAGTGTCTGAATACACCAATAGCCTCCATACCTGCATTGTAGGCTGCGTTACACACAGTTTGGGTGGACATACCTTCCAACATCTTATTGAATTGATAGCACTTAGATAGATGCTGTACTGAGAGCAAAAGGAAGACCTATGAAGTATGTATTAGGTAGGTCATAATTCAGTGATCACTCAGTGTATAGTGTATGCAAACATAATCTAAAAATATTTGTTCTCAAATGTTCTAATGCAGATGTCACGAGCAATTGTAATTTAAAAATGCTGTAAAATAAAGACATTACGCTGTTTTGTTTTAATTTCAGACTTATGTTTACATTTACAGCAGTGGCCAAAATTGCAAAAACCTTTTGGAAAAAGTGTATTTTTGAGGTTTGATGGCTCATAACACCACTTTGTTTTGGAGTAATACCATAAAATTATATATCAATGGAAAGATAATTTCATCAATAATGTAATGCAACAAGGATTGTTCAATTATCTGTATTCTATGAAAAGTTGTAGCCAAATAACCAGAAAAAGGAAGAACAACTTGCTTAGGTTGATATGAAGTAGCTTTCCTTCATTTGAATGTAGCCAATGAGCATGAGTGTTTAGAGAGCCAATCAGGTGTCATCTTGTTTTGGCAATGAGCCAATCAGGTCACAGTAGGATTCAGCTACTGATGTCATGTATTGGAGCTAAGAGGAAGACATTTGTCAGTGTGTTATGTGATTGCTATCAAGCTGGGGTTTTTTTTTGTTGTTGTTGTTGGGTTTTTTTTGTGCTCTTTCATTTAGTGAGCTTGTAAAACGTAAAAAAAAATTATAAAAATGGCCCAAAGAGTTGACTGGTCACCCAGAAAGCGATGTAAAATGGTACTATTAAGTGAATAAGGTTTCAGTTATGAAGAAATTAGAAGAAAAATTGGTGGAAACTTAACCAAAGGTGGCATTTCAAAATCTTTGAAGAGGTACAAGGAGACTCAGTCACTACAAAACCAGACTGGTAAAGGCAGGAAAAGGCACAACAGCAAGTGATGATAGAGGAATTAAGAGACTGTGCCTAGGTGACAGAAGAAAATCACCTGGGTGTATACAAGATGAAATGGCGCAATGCAATGTGAAGTTGAGTGCAAGGACTGTTCGGCGCAGACTGCAGGAATTTGGTCTAAAAGCTAGAATTCCACAAAAAAAGTCATTTTTATCTCTCAAACAAGGGTTGAAAAGATTAAACTGTGCTAAATCCCATGTTAACTGGACAGCAGAACAATGGGACAGTGTTATTTGGAGTGATGAGACCAAAACCTCCCTGTTTGGTAGTGATAGCATAAAATATGTAAGAATAATAATCAGAGAAGATTTGCACCCCAATTGCATTACATGTACCATGAAACACCCAGTTAGTGTTATGATCTGGGGTTGTATGACATCAAAAGGTGTGGGCAGAGTTTGCATGATTAATGGAAATATAAACGGCCAAAAATACATTAATGAAGTACTTGAGCCCAAACTGAAGCCTTCTGCACGTTATCTTTTCCAAGATAATGAAAGCATTTATATTTCAACAGGATTCAGCTCCATGTCATGTTGCTGCTGTGCACAAAAAGTGGTTTCAAGATAATCATACTTCACTGCTGGAATGGCCTGGGAATAGCCCAGACCATAACCCCATCGAAAATCTATGAAGCCGACTAAAGAAACTTGTTAGTCAGAAGCAACCCAGCAATAAAACCCAATTAATAGAAACAATAATTCAATCTTGGTTTCACATTATGATAGCTGCAGAAGTAAAAAACTTGGTTCACTCCATGGGAAGGCGTTGTAAGGCCATAATTAACGCTAAAGGTTACCCAACTAAGTATTAACTGACATGGTGAGAATTTTTGTATATCTCATTTTTTCTATGTGTTTCACTTTTCTTCTTTGTAACTGTTGTTCTAATACAAAATCCTTCATAAAAGTTATTGCATTACATTCTTGACGAAATTATTTTTCCATTGATATATAATTTTATGGTTACTCCAAAAAAAAAAAAAGTGGTGTTAAGAGCCATCAAACCTCAAAAATACACTATTTCCAAAAGGTTTCCACAATTTTGGCCACTACTGTATAAGACTGATTTGGGGTGGTTTCTGAATTACATAAAATTTTTACTTATATGGATATGTTTCTGGAACAGAACCCCTTAGGTGTGTAAGTCAAGGAGTGCCTGAATTTATACATTTTTAATGCACACATAAACCTGTACAGAAACTGGAATGCACAAATCATACCTTGGTACTCTGGTGCATTATATTCTGCAGCACCTTCAGTGTGAATATGACAAACAGTGACATTTTTCAAACCAGCCTTTTTGCCATATTCTGCCAAAGCTGGAACCAGGACTCTGGGAGTTGCAGCAGCTCCTTGAACGAAAACTGTATCACCTACAAAAATAGCATAGAAATGTGTTAATTAACACATGTAAAATAAAGCAATGGAAATATGATGATGCTCAGAAATTAGTTCCTGCTGCACTAATTTATTTTATACACGTTAAAAACTGCACAACTGACAGGACATTCTACATACGTCCAGTTTACATACATTATATATAATATCCAAGGCACAAGAACAGAATGTGGAATAATTTCTGCATAACTTTTACCTTACGGTCACTTTATGTCAAATAAAAGATCTCGAATTTTTGTAAAAAATGCAATTAAGGCCTGCATGAGTAAAGCAAATTCACAAAATGTTAGAGCTCTTTGCACTTCAAGTTGTAAAAGTACAGTGTTTTACAGGGTGCTCAAAAGTAAAGTTTTTGCCCTTTTTACAATACAAAAATAATGCAACTCCCTTTAAAGTTGACAAGAAAATTTTGGTGTCATATTACAGCTCTTGAAATACCTTTTAATTTGATACAAAAAACAAAGCAGATGTGTGTGTGTGGGGGGGGGGGGTCTTTGTAATTTAACCTTTGAATTAAAAAAAAATATATATTTCAATTAAGAACTCTCACTTTTCCTGAGTATGTGTACCAATTTCCAGGAAAGAACTTTAAACAATTCAGGAACTACAAATTTTCTTGTGCCAGCACAGTAAGCGAATTAAGGCTTTCATATGAGTACATTGTCTTACTTGGAACAAATATGCCACCATCAGCTAGACACTTCATTTCTATATGCAGAAGAAATCGTGTAAAAAAAAAAAAGTGCTTACGGAGTTGTAAAATCCATTTATTTACTGGCATAAGATGTATGCAGATTCACCAAGCTTTCACTCTCCACTGGGAGACTTTTTCAACACAATAGGTAGACATAAAATGTATTTATGTCTACCTACTACCTTGAAAAAGCCTCCCAATGGAGAGTGAAAGCTTCGTGAATCTATATACGTCTTACGCCAGTAAATAAACAAATTTTTACAACATTATAAGCACTTTTTGATTGGGCATAATCTGGTGTACTTTGAACTTATATGAAATCTATGGTAAGCATGCATTTCATACATGTTGTATCTATGTAGTAGCAAGCTTCATCTAACTGATGCTTGCTACTACATGGATGCATCCTAGTTTCTGATCAAGGAAGACAAAAAGCCAGCAGAGATTTTCAGTGCATGTGTGCAATATATAGAGGAGCCTCCTTGTAAAGTAGTACAGCATTTAAATAGTGAAAATAATTTTGAGACTGACATCAAAGGACAGTGGACCTTTCACATCATGGGCAACATCATAATGCCATCATTCAGTAAACCACTGCAGTGGCAGGCAATGCGGTGAGAGAGAAACAGCAGCCTCAGCATGCCATCTACATGCACTGAAAATTCTGGGCGTGCGTAGCACCTTTCTTGGTCAGAAACTGGATCACGGCACATTGTGCTTGCATGAATGTCCCTATGTCATACCGAATGTCAAGTAAAGACCTGTTGCATTTTCCATGTATTAGGATTTAACTTACTACCTGCAGTAGCACATTGCACTTATTTGTATGTGTACAGTGGTGCCTCGTCACTTTTGGTGACAATATATCTTGACTGAAATTCTGACATCTCCTGAGTCTATGTTTCACTTGAGCAACTCTTAAACAATCAAAGAAAATATTATGAGTTTTTCAAACAATAATAAATTTGTGTGGTAAAGAAGTGAATTACAATTCCATAGGTACACATACTGTATTTTTTTAATTAACTATTTGAATCTTATCTCGCATTTGTGTATCTATCTATATGGTGTTCAAACACATTTTTAGCACAGCAACATTAAAAAAAAAAAAAAAAATTGCAAGGAACTTTCTCTTGCCCACTGCAAGATTTTCTCCCTCTTAACATATTGCTTCATTTGTCTGTGACTTATTTTCCCTTTCAGTCCATCTTGCTCTAAGACTATTATTGCTCTTGCAAAGTATCATTGAATTTAACAACTGTTTAAGCAATTTTCCCTTTTATATTCATTCAACACACATTCATACCATCTGAATAGGTTGTAAATATTTTCTTCTATCACAGAAAGAAGTACCTAGCCTTAAGTTCTTATGTCAGCTAAAAAGAATATCTGCACGCTACAGAATCCTTTGCACTCAACTCTGACTACCATAAAAGGTAACACTACATTGTACAAAGCAAGTTTAGTTCTTTAACTAAAAATTTTGGTGGAGACATTCTTATCCAACTGGACAAGAGACTCGCTTGCTTTGCCACTTCTGTTTTCCAGTTCATTATAAAAGCTTTCCCATCTCATCAATCACATAAAGATAATTAAAATCTGTTACCTGTTCTAAACTCTTCCCTTGTACTACCAGATTAATAAGTTTTGGAGTTGGACTAAGAGAGAGAGAGAGCCACTGAATTAGATTTATCAACATTGATCATCCAAAATAGTTCCCACATCATGCTCAGCTGATTCATATATACTATAACTTGTTTACACTCTTGGAAAAAAGTCCTAAATCAGCATACTACGAACTGCTGAGGTGAAAACCACTGATCTCAACATCTAATATAAAAAAAAATTTGAGCAGTTTATCTATTTAGATCACAAACAAAAATGGATAGTCTACAGTCTCACTCTACAGTCAATTTCAAACCACTTACCAGGAACCAAACTATTTTGTTGTGCCACTTTAAAGATCCCATGTAACCAAATAACCCCTGTCTATCAGCTACAAATAATCAATTCTGAATTAATTTTATCATAACCTGCAGTTTTACCACATTTTATATGGACAAAATATATATCTTTACACAATTACCTATGGTCCTACACACCTACTGGCCCTTATTAATAATTGATGACAATGTGATATTAAAACATTGATGTTTTATCAGTCCTATTGTGCCAGGAATTTTATTCAATAAGTCTTCAGATATTTACTCAAGCTACTCAATACATCCTCCTCTATATAAGAAGCTGCCCATCTTTGTCAAATAATCGATGGGTAACAGATATTCTATTCTTTCCCATACATTTAACAAGATTCCAAGACAAGTCTAGAACAATTTAGGACATCTCTTTCCAAATAATTTCCCCCCAATTTCCAGATGCCTTTCTTATCAGATCCCTAAAACATTTTTTTTTTCCCAAACAAGCCCTCTTATAATTCTCACTGATTAATAGCCTGTGGTAAAACAGTGTAAAACATCTTTAAAATGTTCTTTTCCTTGACAGCTTCACTCACTCCTGTTTTCCAAGAGATCCTCACTTTTTTAGACTTACTTGCTGCTACTACAACTGTATGTTTTTCTTGTAGCCTCAATAACCCATTTTTCATACCTGTTCTACACAACCTCAAAAGTTTCAAGTCTGTGAGGACTAAAAACCTACAAGCTTCAGCAATTCAGTACGTTTTTGAATTGTAATTTCGCTTTAAACAGAAGGGGAAATGCTTGCTCTGTTCCTTGATATAGTGAGACAAGACTAAGGACGGTGAAATCATTCATTTTAAGCAAAGTTAAATCTAAAAATCGGTAATGCCGATGCTCACTGTGAAGTAAAAAAATTTTTTTACGGGACACGATATTGGCGCCGATTCCTTCACGGACAGGTTAAGCACAGATTTTGAAATTTAATTTCGCTTAAAAAAGGGAGGGGAGGGCAAAAATGCCTACTTCGTTCATTGTATCTGAAGGGACTGTTAGGGATAGGGAAACATGCATTTCCTTAGGAAAAGTTCTTTAAAAATACGAAGTCGCCGTTCTTTTGCACTATCACCGAAAAAAAAAAGAGGAATATTATCGGGACAATATTAGAAATACGAAATATAATCAGGAAACGAAATCAAAAAAAAAAACCGCGGAACTTTGTCAGATTAAAAATGCGGAAAACTACGGAACATTCTCACCCCGCTAGAACCGTGACCTACGACCTTAATAACGCGACCCTTCCTTGACTTTCTGAGCCTGGCAGACACCCTGTTGTAACATGAAGGGGGGGGGTAAAAAGAAAAAAAAACCTTTTTAATGAAGAAAAAAAAAACAGATACTTTCACCAGCACTTGGGGATAACAACGTTAATGACATTAAAAATCGGGGAGAGGAGCAAAAATCACGAATTTTCCGATTAAATCGGGCGAGTTTAAAGTTATGGCTTCACTACCCCTTAAAAAAAAAAAAAACTTTCAGAACAGCGCAATGTCGTGTGGAGAGGAAGACGTATTTCCATGTGTAGAATTTTTGACAGAAGACTGAATTTATACTATTTTCATCACTCTGCTCTACCTGCGTGAAGTTTCCCCATATCCACTGGTCTTTCCGTCCCTCTTGGTAGCTTCAAATGGCTCGTTATCATGGGTACTCCGTCCATTAGTACAGGCTACCACAGCAACGGAAGATCACTTATACTCATTATTTAAAGCCCGAAAATCATTTACGCACACGAAAATGTTTTTACTTCAACCAGAACACGTAGCATTCAAAACCGGTGCGAAAACTGTACGTTTATTTCGTGTAGGACAGGAACATATACACAGATCTGAAATTGTCAATAATATGCATGTCACGTTGTTAATAAACGTTATCACTGCTGAGATTTTTATTTTAATCGGTTAATGTTATTATCATTCGGTTCTTGCTCTCGAAACGCTGCGCCCGATATGATGATCACATTAAACGGCGCTCTCTATACTAGGAATATAAAAATACGGTAAATTTTCATGTTACTAGTACTACGCAAGCTGGCATCTACAACCTTGTGAACAAAGCAAGCAAGTGAATGACAAATCATCCGTACTGAGACTCGAAACGTTCATGCAACATACTGCAAGTCAGCTTCATGACGCTTGAAAAACACGGCGCACACAAGCGTGAATAAATTATTCCGAATGGTAATATCGCTTTTGCTTTGAAAGAAGTCGAGATATAGAACAAACAACAAAAAAAAAAAACTCTGTAAAAGGTGAAAGATTTGCCAGTTTCTAAGTGACTTACATGATGAGACCTTGAATGAAACGAGGTTAATAAAATTCGAAGATTTCTGATACCTCTACTGTACACTTGCATTTAAGAAACAATAGCTTATCTTCCATATAAACTTAGATTTCTCAGCACAAAACGTCTCTCACTTATTCCGTTTTCAGTGACATTTTCACAACTGCCAATTCCCTCTAAACACACATCCATTTTTTGGCTCAAAGGAAATGCCAAACTACTAGATACGAGGGGAAGTCAGTAAATGAGTCGCAGTTATTTAAACAAGAAAGATCACACCGAATTTTCGGTTGTAATGAGCACGTGTTTGAATCCGTTCTGAAGCGAATGAATTTTATCAAAGCTAGTCAACCCGGTTTGTTAAAACAGTAGATCGACCGAAGAAAGAAGTTTTTCAATCGGGATTTTAATCCCTCAGATATTGCTGTAAACGGAAACGTGAACTTACGCCCTCTGGTGGCAGACTTCTGCGTAAAGAAAAATTTGAATTTATATGAGAAACATTTCACGGCTGAAACGCTCTCCAACAACGAAAGAAATTTTCAAATCGGACTCTTAGAAGCAGAGATACCGACAAATATAAGATATGCATCTACGCCCCTGGCGGGGAAAAACATGTATTACTTTAAGAAGAAAATATTTTGAAAATGTTTTCCGATGTGAGCGGTATTGGTCCACGAAAGAATTTTTTCAATCGAGTTTTCAGGAGCTCAGATTTCGCTGCAAATACATCAGAAGCAAAAATTAACACTTACGCCCCCTGGCGACCAAACCATTCTTTACCAAATATCAGAAAATATATGCAAAATATTTTCCATCAGGAGCTGTATGCATGCATGCATGCATGCAATACAGGAAGAATTTTTCAAATAGGAGGTTTAGAAGCAGAGATATCGGGGAAAACGCAATTTAGCTTTACGCCCCCTAGCGGAAAATCTATGAATTACTTGAAAATTTTGAAATTAAATGAGGACATATCACACCGGAAACTATCCAAAAAAGAATTTTTTTAAATCAGACCATTAGAAGCAGAGACATCGACAAAAATAAAACATACATCTACGCCCCCTGGCGGAGAAATCATGCAATATTTTAAGAAGAAAATATTCCGAAAATATTTATCGACGTTAGTGGCATCGGTCCACGAAGAATTTTTTCAGTCGAGATTTTAGAAGCTCAGATTTTGCTGCAAATACATCAGAAAAAGGAATTAGCCTTACGCCCCTGGTGGCCAAACCATTTTTACCAAAAATTAGAAATTACACGTAAAAGATTTCCCATCAGGAGCTGAATCCGCTGCACAAAGAATTTTTCAAATCGGTGTATTAAAAGCAGAGATATCGGAGGGGGGGGAGGCAATTTACTTTTACGCCCCCTAACGGAAAATCTATGCGTGACTTGAAAAAGTGACTATACCTGAAATAGATTTCGACATAAATGGAATCTAAATGTAGAAAAAAAAATTTCAATCGGATGTTTAGAAGCAAATATATGGAATAAATTGTATTCTGAATTCGATATCATGTGCATTTATGCCCTCTAGCAGCGAAATTGTGCATCGTAAAAAAAACCAAACGAAGGATCATCATTTGCACATTTCAAGCTTCCCAATGCAAAACAGAATTTTTAAAATCGGACTAATAGTTGCAGAGATATGGTGTCCACAGACGGACGGACAAACCGGTAACATAAGCACGAACTTTTTTTATAAAAGACGTGCTAAAAATACTAAGTGAGATACGAACTTGAGAAAACATTTATTATTCCCCTTATTTTTCAACATAATTTCCACCAATATTGATACATTTATTCCATGCAAGTGTTTCTGTTTCTGATGCGTCGAAACCTGCAGCATATAAGTCTTAGGTCCAAGGAAGTTAGGAGGAGGAGATGGCAACAGCACCTCTCCCTATGCTTCTGGCGTGACGCCACTTTTTTCAGCTGACTACTCCAATGCGCCCAACCCGAGAATCTCCTGTATTATCTCTATGGGGAAATCGCGATTTTGAACGGGGTTTTCGGACCCTTACTCTACCCATACAGTCATGAAAAAAATCGAGGCTAAAATATTCATTACCATAATTAAAAAATTCCAGAAAACATAGGAAAATATGTGTTGGTATTTCTTTAAAAAATTGAACAAAAGAATGATTTTTTCAGCGGAAGTGCATACTGCGCATGGTTACTTGCATACTGGGCATGCGCAAGTAACCATGTTTAAAATATAATTAAAACCCTAATGTTGAGAAACATGAAGTCCGAAATATTCCTCGTTTGCATCCTTGGTTTGCATGCGCTAAGCGAAACGGCTTCAGGCACAGGAAGTGACGTCACGTTTCCGAACTCCCGCAGACTTTTACCACCTCAGAAAGAGGATCGAAACAGCTGATCTGTTTTGGCTCCTTTCACCTCATCTTCTTCTAACCTCATTGCTTGGGTCTGCTGTCTCAACCTTTTTCGCACTTCACGTTCAACCACTTCGTCATCCGCGAAACGTTGGCTGTTAAGGTGAGTTTTTCGCGGACCAAAAAAGTGAAAATCGCTCGAGGCTGTAAGACGAACGTTCAAGAAGTTCCCAGCATAGTTCAATTTTTTGCTGGGTTAATCCAACTGTATGAGGTCTGGCGTTGTCGTGATGGAGAAGTACTCCTTTGGTCAGTATGCCTGGACGTTTTTTTCTGAATTACATCCCGAAGCATCAACAGAATTTCACAGTATAATGCCACATTTACATTCTTACCTCGCTTCTGGAAATGGGCCTACAACACTCCTTGAGAATCCCAAAACACTGTAAGCATAACCTTCTCTGCTAATTTCTTGGTTAAAGTTGTGAAGAGAGAAGTTTCCATTGCACTGAAACACGCTTTGATTCGGGTTGCTAGGGATATATATATCCATGATTCGTCCCCAGTAACAATCTTGTTACATCTCTGCTTCTAAAAACCCTGTTGCATTTTTTTTTTTTTACTGTATACCATTTGCTACAATAAAGATGGGGAATATTATCCTCTTTAAATAATGCCCAGCAACCCCTAGCGTAAAGGTCAAAACCATTCTCTCGCTATCTCTGCTTCGGGGAGACGTAAAACTTTTGCTAAGAAGAATATTTTTCACATATTTTCACGCAAAATTCTTCCGCCAGAGGGCGTAGAGTAATATTTCCTTCCATATTTCTACTTTTACCTGTTCGATTTGAAAATCTCGGTCTCTTGATACCTTCCGTTTGCTATGATAAACTTTTTGTATATCAGTTGTTAATTTTCGTAAAATACTTTTCAGTAGCTGGTGAGAGTAAGTAGCTGTTTCTATTTGTGGATGTTTCACATAACTTCAAAATTTTCTTAATGCACAAGTGTGCTGCTACCTCTCTCCACGAGTGTGAGGTAGCACACTTGTGGTTGTAGAAATACGGTTGATTTTTTTTTTTTAACCGGTTGCATTCACGAATAACTTTGAAATATTTTATTCGCGTCGGAAACAATTCAAAAGACGTACTTATTATACCCAAAAATTCGGTGTCATATTTCTTGTTCTCTTTGTTCAGAGGGTTTAACGACCACCATGAGCAGCAATTTTAGGGGCTATACGCAGTGGCTCGTCCCTAATTTAGAGCCACTGGTCCAGGGAAGGGAGACAGAGCCGGCAAAGTAACACAAGCACACCACCCATGCATCGCCTAGAATCAATTCCAGCGACTATCCTGAAACTACGACTTTGACCATTCAGCCACCTGGGCGACTCTTTAAGCTTCCACTTAGTCCTAATTCGGTACAAGCCCGATGCTTTAATCCCGGTGCAACTTTCCCAAGTATATGCTGTTATGATGCTGGTGCACTTTCTACACACATGCCTTTCCAGAGACAAATGACTGAGTGTAATGAAATAGTGAAGCAGTGTATATATCCGAAGTACATGATGTATGATACTTCGACTATGAATAACTACGGACTCGGATGATAATTGGAGACTAGGGTTGCCCCGTTCTTGATTTTATTACGGATTCCAACAAAGGGAAAGCAAATGCGACTTCAGGGCACTTTTTTCGAGAAAATTAATGAATATTTCTTGGGGAGCAAATTGCAAATTATTGTAAAACCTGTTGTTATCTATATAGGCTTTCTGTAAGGGATGGGGGCAATTGCATGCTTTCGAGCGGAAACAAGCCTGAGTGAGAGGTTTTGAATCGAAGAGCAAACAAACACAACGCCCCTGTCTCATTGGGAATTCGAATGCAGACCATGGTGTGAAAAGTTAATGTAACCATACTATCAGCGAGCAATCATAATCGTTCTACGCGTTTTTCAGTAACAGTACAATTCCACATGGATCTGCTACTTCTAGTTTACTGAACAGAGTTCGTTACCAGTCATGTTTGCAGATAGGATGACAGCATGCGACCCTCATTATACGGGAATACCTGGCAACTCTAGAACGGACACTGAATTCCACAGATTTAAAAAGCCTAGACTGGTCATTCATTACCAGTCACTCAAACACTTATTTTTTATTACACGCCAGAACTGTGCTCTCGGCATTCTTTGTATGGTAATTATTTCAGTATTTTCAGGTTAGCGCGTCTATTATCATTTCATGAAGAACTTGTGATGTAAAACAGTAAATCTCTAAATTAACCTATCCTGTTTGAGTTTCTGTTCTTATGTAAATTGCATTACTTTTCCGTTATATATATTTTTTCTGATACGCACCACAACTTCTCCGAATTTACTTATAATGGCAACGACTGACAGTGATTCAAAGATAAATAAAAAGTCACGTCCAGTGTAAAGAGCGTGTGTGTGTGTGTGGTAGTGTGTACACGTAATACGATATACTGCTTGAAATACGATCACATGTTATCTTCATTATAAACTCCACACGGATAAACAACAACAGGGAATTTGAACCCCACCACCATCATTATTCTTGAAGAGAATGTGCTAACAAGCGGATCCAGGAATTAAGAGAAAAGCTGGGTTTCCGGGTTTCAGCAAGTTTTTGTTCCAAAAAAAAAAAAATAAAAAATGCTACGTAACAGAATGACTTGACATCTTCGATGAAAAACTGAACTCGACCGTAATTGGCATAGAATGAAAGTTTCTATTTTTAATGAAATAGATCACAAATTTATATGTAAGGACAAAATTTGAAGCGTATGTTATTACAACACATTTCGTTTATTTGAAGCGTATGGTATTACAACACATTTCCGTTCACATTCAGCTGCCAAGCAGCTCAGTCCAGAAGCAGCCTTTCTTCGTTAATTTGGAAATTAATATATACAACTAAGGCGCGATTACTTTCACATCCACAAAAGTGTTAGTTCGAATTATCAAGTGCCATGGTGAAAAAGAACCATTTTTCTTTAGCTTGTTTTGTTTTTTCGTAATGTGTTATTTTATTTGCCAATTTCCGAAAAAAAAAACAAAAAAACAGGGCCAGTGAATAAGTATTCGTCAAATGTGATTAAAACAAAACACTGGCGAACCAGAAATAAAATCGGCTAAATTCCTGACTAATTTCTTTCATCTTTACGTCGCAGAAGTTATACAGTGAAAGAAGAAACGGAAGTTTACCCCTCAAAGCTCATTAAAATCTTTAGTTTCATAAACAACTCGAGCCATCAGGAAAGCCTTATAAGTCACTGAATGCTGGAGCCACGTGACTAAGGACTGTTGCGCACAGCTGCTGGCCGTTTTTGAAAGAGAAGTTCAATGTGTACGCTTCCATCATCGTGCCTTTAAATTGCCTTCTTTCCACTTTTGTTTTTTGAAATTGACTTTTTCAAGTGCCTTCTCCTTCCTCAAATACTTCGGCACGCGGTGATACAATGACAACTGACCTATCAATTTTTTTTTTTTTTTTTTTTTTTTTGCTTGTTTTGCGGATTGAAGGTTTAACGACCACCGTGAGCAACGCAATGGGATATAAGCAGACGCCCATCCCTGATTTAAGGTCACTGGTTCTAGGGAAGAGAGAGAGAGCCAGTGCCTTAAGGCAAACACATCATCCATGCCTCACAGGGATTCGAACCCGGACCAAACTCGGACAAATAGTTTTAAGCCAGAACTTAGACTAATACACGCCATTGGGGCGACATATATCAGTTTACTAATGTGTGTAGTTGTATCGTACGCAATACATGTCGTTTTTTATCATTGTCTTCTTATGAAAAAATAAAATAAAATGGGAATTTGAACTATGAATTTTTTCCTTGATAGTCATATTTTCTCTTGTATTTAAAGGAAGGAGTTGAAATTAATCAGAGATAGGTTGATTTTTTAACTAGGTTTGACGTAAATATAGCGCATAAACGTTTAATTCATTATGAAATCTTAATAGTTTTGAGTAATAATATTTTCCGCTAACTGATAAAAAATCTGGCTAATAACTTTTCAATTTGGCTACAGCTTTGGCGAAGGTATTTGATCTTCTTAGCGCGACTCCTGAAAATGAAATTTACACTTTTAAATGAATTGTATAGTACACAGTATATCCAACTTTAAATTGACGCGTACATACAACTTCCAAATTAAATATTTTCCACGTTTAACCTTTCTTTACGAGGGTCACTCAAAAAGTACTGTGTTCTCCCTAGTCTCTCTTTACTGAGCGGCCCCGCCCAGCTAAATTACCTTTAATGAACACGTTTTCCCATTGCATAATAGTAAAAATGGAAAACTTATTCTCACATACATTATAAATATTGATGAAAACTGGCTAAATCTGTGTCGAATATGATTTATTAGTTAAGTATCCATTTTTTCTCATTTATGTACAATTTTCTAATGTTTATCATGTTTTGTTACATTAATGCCTACCATACCACTGAAGATGTTTAATAAGTATAATAATGTAAAGCAAAACAACATCCTTTTTTTCTCGATTGGGGAAGGGGTCGTTAAAAGTACTATCCAACTAAAATTTCTTGCCACCCAGCTGCAAATAAAAATCTAGGGAGAACACTAAAGTAACGCGACTGATTTTACATGGGGCTGAAGTGTAATACAGTAAACATACTTACATACTTTCGAAGTATTCTCCATCTACCTGAATGCACATGTCCCACCTTTCTATCCACTTCCGGAAGGTGTGTTCGAAGCCGTTCCTCGACAAGTAATTCAGGATACCCATCACAGAATTGTTAAGTTCAGTATTTGATGCAAACCGACACCCACAAAGTTGTTTTTCCACTTCGGGGAACAGGTGAAAGTCACACGGCGCGACTTCCGTGTGACTTAAGTGGACCTGGCGCCAGTTTCTGTGAATACTGAGGGTGCGCCATCATTTCGAAGCTCAGATCTTTGATAACCTGCCTGAGTAAGTAAACCAGGATGTGAAGGGGCATTATCTTGATGCAAATCCAACCAGTTTGCGCATATTCTGGGCGTTTTAGGGAATTTTTTTCCTGTCGAGGACCCTTGAGAACTTTAGAATAATAGGCACAGATAACAGCTTTCCTTTGTGGAAAAACATGGTCATACACAATTCCCTTTTTATCGAAGAAAACCAGGTGCATGACCTTTCCTGCACTTGGATCGGGGACTATGGGTGTTTTTATTGGGTGCTCTGTTGCTTTGTTTCTGGATCGAAATGGTGAAAAAAAAAAAAAAAAAAAAAAAATGCCTCATCACATGTGACGACTCGATCCAAAAAGTGTGGCTCACGTCGTAGCCGGCACTTCCATTGGCGACAAGTAATAACACGATTTGCCTTGTGTTCATCCATGATCCACTTTGTGGCAACTTTTCGGTAACCCAAACGGTTTCCCACAATGTCATCAACGGAACCCCAACGGGCATCACATTAGCAACCTCCTCAATGGTCATCTGGAAGTCTTCGCGCAGAAGTGCCTCGATGACATTGCTATTAACATCCGTAGTCGAATGCCTACCGGAGTGTGGCGCATCCTTTAGACAGTCTTCACCATTCACAAATTTATTGTGCACGGGACAAAGCATTTCCCTTATAGGCTGTTTAAATCATATCGTGAGTTTCTGTGGAGGTTTTATTCAAACGCACGCAAAATTTTATAGCTGCTCTTTGCTTCAGGTTTTAAATTCATATTGGGTAATAGAAACACGCCTGAACGCTACGCCTTCTACTACAAGAATGAACATGCGGAGCGCTGTGACTGACCTTGCAGCAGGTGTTCCGACACCGGCAGCTGCTTTTTTTTTTTCTTTTTTTTTTTTTTTGCGTGAGTTTCTTTTTAGCACGTTAGTTTCGTTATTTTTTTAAACAACCTACGTAGAATTATACGAACAATTTTTTGTAATTACAGCGGAAAATTGTAAGCCATTAAGAGAATTTTTGCCAGGTAACATGTTTTTTTGTGAACTCGTGGTCATAATACGTTTTTATTTCTGAGCCGAGTAAACGCAAAGAGCCACTGGTTTAAACACGCACAGGCATTGAGAAAATCTGGATCAAAAACGCTACCTTTATTTTTTTTTTATTGGAGGCTTAACCGACCACCGTCAGCAACTCAGTAGTCTAAAAGCAGTCGCCCGTCCCTAATTTAGGGCCACTGGTTCCAGGGAAGGGAGAGAGCCAGCGTCCTAAGAAAAACACAACACCCATGCCTCACGGGGATTCGAACCCGGACCCATCTCAGAAGAAGGGGGATTGGAGGTTTAACGACCACCGTGAGCAACTCAATGGGCTATAAGCAGTCGCCCGTCCCTAATTTAGGGTCACTGGTTCCAGGGAAGGGAGAGAGCCAGTGCCGTAAGACAAACACAACATCCATGCCTGACCGGGATTCGAACCCGGACCCCTTACGGACGAATGATCAGAGGCCAACGCCTTAGACCACTGCGCCACCGGGGCGGCCCTCAGAAGAAGAATGATCAGAAGCCATCGCTTAGACCACTGCGACACCAGGGCGGCGACATCAATTCTTTGCTCGAAAATAAAACTACTTTAAAAATGACACAGGGACTGAACCACTTGTGCCCCCCCCCCGCAATCAGGTTTGCCTACAGATTCTGGGGTGAATATAGAAGTCGCCTTAGGAAGACTAACCCGGATATAAATCAAGTACTCTTCTTTTAAAACTTAGGTTGAACTAGGAGCAGCCTTGTCGTCAGGGTAAAAAAAGAAAAAAAAAAACTTTCTGACGCGCACTGTTACGCATGAACGACAAGGTACGCATCCCCACGTCACCAAATACCTCCAACTTAGTTAACAGATTTGATTCAGAGGCTTTCCTGATTCTGAGAGGAATCTCAAAACAGCGTTTTACACCCCAGTGAGCGACTTGGTTGCAAATTTTGCTTTCAATCCGATATAAGGAAAAAATGTTGGTATTTGTTTTACATTGTATTCATTTACAATCTTTCTTTTTTCTTTCTTTTTTTTATGCATCCAGCAATTACAAAAAAAATTTAATATGTACCCAGTATTTTATCAAAATAAGCCCCCGTTATTTTGACGTCTGTTTAATGTAGCATCTTTTTACAAAGTACCGGAATGAACTACACTCGTGGTAAAACGAAATTTGGGGCCAATAACAAGTACGCCGTTTTAAAAGATAAATATATGTTTTTTATTTGCGTATGCAATGAAGCGCACAAAATGTAAGCAAGCATAAACTAGAAAATTATAAGAACTAGAAGCCATACAGTTGTAATACAAACAAATGTATCAATATTTCGACAATACAACACACAGCCACTGAGCAAACTAAAAAGTGACTGTAACCTTTCTGCAAGTTTGCTGAATAAGTGAGTGGAAATTATTCTTGCATAACCTTCAGGCGATTATGGGCACGAATTGATCAGAAGCCAGCACTCATACAGAACACCCGGCTACTAGCAAATAGAATGCCGATGTCACCCACAAATCTATTTATAGGGCTCTTATTTCTGATCTTCGGCAGGATGCCATTTTGCAGAGGCAAGGACGAAGCATCCGTTATTTCATATTCTATAACCGGAAATAACCTCTTACGAACAGATTGTTGCACAGTAGAGCAAAGATTACGGTTGGCTGCACAAATGTTTGTTTAAACATCCCGAAATTTAAAAAGAATTTTCCGTAGTTTTACAATTACATAAAAGACGGAAGAACAGTTGTACATGTCAATATCTTTTATGTAATTGCAAAACTACGGAAAATTAACGCACAGTTTATTCCAATAATTTCCAATGAATTCTCTAAAATAATCTTACAGAAATTATTAATGCACACACGCTTGTATATCCAGCGTTTATTTACTTGACTTCCAAATTCTTGAAATTTGACAGTACAACTTTAGAAATATTTATATCTAATTTTATTTTTCCACCAGTCGTTGCTCATGGAAACGTTATCTAAAGGTTTTTGGTCCCTAACTTTTTTTTTTTGTGTGTGTGAACACCCGTTTCCCCTAATTCCGTTTACCCCAATCGCATTTCCCCGAAATAGCTTTTACCCAAATTCCCATTTCCCCTAATTTCGTTTGCCCTAAACACGTTTACCCCAATCGTGTTTCCCCCAAAATGGCTTTTACCGGAATTCCCATTTCCCTTAAATTTCGCTTCCCCTAATTCACGTTTGTCCGTATCAAAGTATCCACTAAAAACGTTTCCTGTATTAAGTTTGCTCTAATTCACCTTTGCCTTGATTCGCGTTTTCCTAAATTTATGATGTTTTCCCTAATTCATGTTTGTCCTGATTATCGTTAAGCGAAATAAAACGTTTCTTTTATCGTCAAAATTCAAGGGGGAAAAAACAAAAAAATCGTTGTGTAACATATATAATTTTTTTATCGTCAAATTCAGGAAAATATATGTATATTTCATCATCATCAACCGTTATCAATCCACTGCTGTATGAAGATTTTACCAAGTTTCATCCACAACGGTCTGTCTTGCCCCTGTCTCCTCCATGTCACTCCCGCTTGCTTTCAAATTTCATCCACCCATCTCCCATGTGGTCTTCTTCTGGGTCTTTTCCTGTCCCATGGAATCCAGTCTACAAATTAGGTTGTTCATCGATGGTCCGTTCTCCTGGCCCATTGCCATTTCATGGATTCTGGTCTAATCATGACGTCTTCCACTCTTGTGATTTTCCTTATCCACGCGAGTTCCACTTTTTATCTCTCCTGGTTACACCAAGCATGCATCTCTCCAGGTTTCTATCAGTTATCTGCAGTTTCTATATGTCCTTTTTAGTTAAGGTCCACGTCTCTGTCCCGTACGTAATCACTGGAAGGATGCATTGATTAAACACTTTCTTTTTGAGACATATAATGGCATATTGCTCTTGAAAATTGTATTGTTTCTTTAAAAGCTCTCCATCCAAACAGGGGCGCGCCAAAGGCATTTGCCGCCCCCTGTACAAGAATATTTTTAATTTTTAGTCATTTTTACATGAAATAAATACCTTTAGCAAGATCATTTTCTCTTTCCCGTAAATTAAAGTTTTCATAAAATACAAGTCCCCTAAAAAAAAAAAAAAAATCTGTAAAGCACTAGCTCAGTTGACGCTGCGAATAATCCAAGAAGTCAGCTTCCTCTTTGCCAATTTACACAAATCCGCTTTACCGGTAAAAAAAAAAAAAAAAAAAAGTTTTGTCATGTTCGATTATAGACATATTACAGCTTCTTTCTTGGAGGGGAAATTGTTACGCATATATACTACCTGTGCCCGCGGTGAAGATATCACTGAAAAACAGAGCTATGATAACACGTGTAATTCGATCCATCCATAAGAACTGTAATTGAATCTCATAGCAACGGATGGAAGAAATTGGCCTTGAAAAACTACTTAATTTGCGATAAGTCCTCCAACAGAAAAAATAAAATTATTACAACCATATTAAGAAAATAATAAGCTCCAACAGAAAATAAAATGACTAAATCACTCGCATAAATGACAAAAAAAAAAAAAACATTCATCATCGTGTAATTAGTTTTACCATGAACGTGATTCAGATTTCAGAGTCTTTCTAGCTTGTCAACGGTTAAGACATGCTTTATCTGTTGAACCAAGCCAAACCACATCGGTTGGACCCTGACCGCTGTGAAAGGAATATCCGGTGTAAGGACTGAACAATTCAAAGTCTCTGATTTTGCGAAATTTCTGCATAAGTACTGAAAAACCTGAAACGGACTTTTGTGAAATAAATTTTCTTACTACGGAACTTCTGTAAAAATACTGAACTTAAAAAACAAAACAAAAACAACCGGGCCCTTTTATAAAACGGAAATTTCGTTAAAAGACGTGCAGCAAAGTTGCCAACAGGAAGTGACCGTTATTTTTAGAAATTTTCCGTGCATTCGCGTAATTTTTTACAGTGTGGAATCGCTCGATGATTAAACGTTTTTCGCTACAAATTCGGGTTAATTAATCATTTTATTTTATTTAGGAGCTAATTATTTTTCTGAAGGTGTTTATAATAATTTTAGTTTTTCTGTAGGAAGACTTAACAAAAATTACATTTGTTTTTCATTATGAATTTTCAAAGCAACAGAATATTCTGGAATTCAAGATTTTTTTAAACTGACAATGACTTTCAATCATGTTTAAGAAAAGGTGAAATGTTCTACTTCATAGTATTCAAACTGCTAAATACAAAATTTATTCTTGATAGTTATAATAGCTTTTAATGTTAAGTGGTCCGCAGACTTGATACATAAACATTATACAATCACCTGTACGACACTTGAAAGTACCCGGTTTCTTAGGGTAACACAATATACAATAGCAGGTCCACCAACTGAGAGGTGTGTGTGTGTGTGTGTGTGTAGGGGGGTCAGTTGCCATAATAACCTAAATATCATGCGACATGCTATCCCCAATATCCGACCTCGCTACAGAACCTCAAAATCAGGTCCAACAGACGATTGAAATTTAACAGCTAATCAAGCCTCAAGTATTCCAGCGAACCGTTCTTATTACCGGAAATTTTCCGTCATAAAGGTAGGGATAAAGTGAGAACGAAAATTTTCCGTTAATATACGACAGGGTTTACCCCAAAGGTTTCCTGAAAATTCAAGATTTTTTCGTTTGCACTTCTTAAAAACGGCGATTTTCCGTTATTAACCGGAGAAAGATTAACAGAAGTATTTGTCAACACACGTATGAAAACCGCGAAATTAGAGGGATTTTTTTCGTCATTTCACGAAAAAGGTTGAAACAGGAATATGCTTCGTTAATTCACGGAAGGAATCACGGGATACCGCTCGTGCATTTCAGGAATTTTTTTAAAGTGCACGACATCTATATGACGACAATTCTTCTGGGGATTTCGCTTCCCATTGATTTCTACGATTTAGGATTTTTCTTCTTTTGCTAATTAATAGCGTTTCGAAAACTTAAGGCTTCTTTTCGACCACACAAAAATGTACATATCAAGCCTAAGAGAAAGCTAATGATAACGAAGATAAATGCTTCCGTTCGTAAGTGACAAGAAAATGAACTAGCTAAATCTAAACACGAAGCTTCACCGAAATAAGGATAAACAGCTTGTTGCTTTCACTTTCATTTCTGCACATCCACCATGCATATACGGAAAATCTTATCGCATACTAATTATGCACTCATTCAATTTTCAAACCTGTTCCGCAAAAGGAAAAAAGCCCAACTGGGCACATAAACCTTAGGGTGTGTTCCACTAATCGTTTAAGACAAATTTTCGTCATCTCTGCTGAAACTTGCTTACTGGTAGATCTGGAAGACAATGCGAATGTCCATCTCTTGAAGTACCACACAATACACATACGTGTATGTGTGTGTGCATATATATACACTGACGGGGAAAAAAAATCCCAACACCACGAAAAAATAGTTGTAGAGGAATGAAATGGCGGCAATACATTTGTATAGGTAACATATTTAATCGATTAAGGTTTCAAGATCACAGTTTAATGTAAGCGCGAGAAGAGCCATTTTAAATGTGAAATGCTGGTACATTAATAACCGGTGTAACCGCCAGAATGTTGAATGCAAGCACGCAAACGTTCATACATTGTGTGGTACAGGTGCTGGATGTCAGTTTGTGGGATGGAGTTCCATGCCTGTTGCACTTGGTCGGTCAATACAGGGACGGTTAATGCGGGTTGGGGGTGACGCTGGAGTTGTCGTCCAATGATATCCCATAAGTGCTCGATTGGTGAAAGATCTGGTAATCTAGCAGGCCACGGCAACATGTCGACACTCTGTAGAGCATGTTGGGTTACAACAGCGGTACGCGGGCGAGCGTTATCCTGTTGGAAAACACCCCTGGAATGCTGTTCATGAATAGCAGCACAACAGGTTGAATCACCAGACCGACGTACAGCTGTTCCGTCAGGGTGCGTGGAATAACCACGAGAGTGCTCCTGCTGTCATAGGAAATTGCTCCCCAGACCATAATTCCAGGTGTAGGTCCAGCGTGTCTCGGCCGCAGACAGGTTGATTGCAGGCGCTCACCTAGCCTCTTTCTAACCAACACACGGCCATCACTGGCACCCAGGCAGAACCGGCTTTCATCAGAAAACACAACAGATCTCCACTCCGTCCTCCAATGAGCTCTAGCTTGACACCACTGACGTCGCAAACGGCAGTGGTTTGGAAGTAAGTGGAATGCACGCTACAGGGCGTCTGGCTCGGAGCTGTCCTTCAAGTAACCGATTTGTAACAGTTCGTTGTGTCACTGTGGTGGCAACTGCAGCTCGAATTGCTGCCGCAGACGTGGTACGATGGGCCACGTCCATACGCCGTACACGGCGGTCTTCCCTCTCAGTAGTGCCACGTGGCCGGCCGGAACCCGGTCTTCTTGAGGCAGTACCTTCCCTTGACCACCGCTGCCAACAATCATGCACAGTGGCTACCTACATTCCTGCCAAGTCGTTCTGCAATATTGCGGAAAGAAAATCCACCTTCTCGTAGCCGTATTACACGACCTCGTTCAAACTCCGTGAGCTGTTGATAATGGCTTCTTTATCAACACCCTACGTCGAATCTCAACGATAACTAACGCTCACGAACGTTACAGCGCGTATTTACAGCAAACCTGCTTTGCATGTTCCGAGGGCGCTACTAGCGCCACACGTATGCGCCGAGCGCGAAATTTGCATAGACGTCAACTTACAGATGTACTCTCACCGCCTACCAACTGTCGTTTATCTAACACAACCCCTTCTTGGTGTTGGGATATTTTTTTCCGTCAGTGTGTGTGTGTGTGTGTGTGTGTGTGTGTGTGTGTGTGTGTGTGTGTGTGTGTGTGTGTGTATATACACTGCCGGACAATTGCTAAGGACGGATGACAATAGCAACGATAGCAACCATAAAATGGAAGGCAGGAAAATGTGGAAATTAGCATAAGTGCGGGATACAGTAAAACGTGTTGTGCGTATGAAAATTTTGGATTGCCGAACTTGTTCGTGACGTCATAGCGCTGATAAGAGATATAAAGGATTTGACGCGTATTGACCGTTGTTGTTCAAACGCAAAGTTAAAAGGGAAAGAATCAATTGACGAACTTGCAATTATCAGTATGTCTTCCCGACATCACCTAGATGATTTTACGCGTAGCCGTATTATTGGCAAGGTTGAAGAAGGGCGAAAAATAACAGATGTTGCCAGGGAGTTCGACGTCAGCCACAGTGTTGTTTCAAGGCTTTGGAAATCATTTCAAACAAATGGAGAGTGTAGCAAACGTCACGGGGGAGGTCGTGTTCGCAGTACGACACCTGCAGAAGATCGGTACATAGTGCTATCAACAAAAAAGACACCGGCGCAGCACAACTAGTGAGGTAGCAAACCAGTTTATGGCTGCTATTGGCAAGCGGATCTCCCGAAAAACTGTCGCCAGACGTTTGCATGAAGGAGGACTATACGCCCGTCGTCCTGTTGTGTGCATCCCATTGTCCAGACGTCACCGTACCGCCCGTTTGCAATGGTGCCATCAACATCGCAATTGGACTGATAACGACTGGTCTGCTGTCCTCTTCTCAGATGAGAGTAGATACAGTCTATTATCGTCTGATTGTCGACGACAACTGATCTGGCGTGATAGTGGTACTGCATATTGTCCAGCAAACATACAGGAAAGGGACCAATATCCGACATGTAGTGTCCTGGTATGGGCTGGCATCATGATCAATGGCCGTACGTCCCTCTATGTGCTTCCAACTGAGACTATGACTGGCCAACGATTCATTAATGATGTTCTGCTACCTCATGTTAGCATGTTCCGTGGTGCTGTCGGTGATAGATTCATTTTCATGGACGACAACGCAACATGTCATCGAACAGTCGCTGTCCAGGAGTGTCTTGAGAGCGAGGATATTCAACGCCTCGTATGGACAGCACGTTCTCCAAATTTGAATCCCATTGAAAATGTGTGGGGTGCCTTGAGGAGGAGTCTTGCTGGTCGCCAATGCCCTCCAATAAACAAGGACACCCTCATCCGTGCACTGACAGAGGAATGGGATAAATTACCCCAACAGCTGCTTGATAATGTTGTGCAAAGCATGACACGACGTGTGGAATCTTGCATCGCCCTCCATGGTGGCCATATCCCGTATTGACATCTTACGCCGGAACGCCTGCGGACAGTAATTGCATTTTTTTCACGTTTACGTATTCTGCACAAAATGGCCTGTTTGTCACTTGAACACGTTCCAAAGCCTTCTGGATTTCAGAGCACAATAAATTGTCTTTCTTGTAATGTCCTGGCATTCTGACATTATTTTATTTCACTTGGCATCCAACCACACTTACTTTTTTATGCGCTATATAGCCGTTTATGATCCGTCCTTAGCAATTGTCCAGCAGTGTATATATATACACAGGAACTACAGACCTATCAGCCTCCTATCAATGGTTTATAAAATCTTCACTAAAGTTCTTTCACACCGCTTGAAGGTAACACTGGACATGGCTCAACCGAGAGAACAAGCTGGATTCAGGAGTGGCTACAGCACAATAGATCATATCCATGTACTGAGAGAACTAATTGAAAGAGCGAGGGAATATGAACTTCCATTGTGCATGGCTTTTATCGATTATGAAAAAGCCTTTGATTCGGTGAAACCATCAGCAGTTACAATGGCTCTGAAATCCTGCGGTATTGAAGATGCATACATTAATATTTTTAATAACATCTATGAAAATGCGGTATTGAAGATGCATACATTAATATTATTAATAACATGTATGAAAATGCAAGTGCAAAGATTCGGCTGATTGAAAATACAACACATGTAAAAATTGGAAAGGGAGTCAGACAAGGTGATACCATATCTCCGAAGCTCTTTAATGCTACATTGGAAAATGTCTTTCAATCACTGAACTGGGAAAACAAAGGGATAAAGATTAATGGAGATTATCTAACCCACCTTCGTTTTGCTGATGACATAGTCATTTTTGCAACTACCCCATCAGAGCTACAGAGTATGATCCAGGAACTTGCTGACAAGAGTAAAGAAGTGGGATTAAAAATGATATATATATATTTAAAAAAATGTTTTGGTGGGCTTATTACTTGCATCTATGACTTCGCAAAAACCCATTTTCAAATAGGTCTTTGTGGAAGTGAGAAAATGTAGAGTTTTTGCTGGTCCTTGATAAAGCCAAGGCTCAATATTCTCGACACTTTCTACATTCAGTTTTTCTATTTTTTCCTCCTTTTACTCACACCGGTCAATACATAACCTTTTCTATGTTGTACTTGGTATGAGTCAAAAAATTTTTTTCTTCAGTCTCTCCTTAATAGAATGTGAATTCTGAATTTTCATAACTGCTACGTTGCTCGTTTTGATCTTCAGGTTATTTTGCAACTTTCGTTTTAAATTCTTAAGTTTTTCTTATGTTTTCGGCTATGCTCTTAAGTATATCATCATCATTGTCAACCATCAATGGTTGACAATGATGATGATATACTTAAGAGCATAGCCGAAAACATAAGAAATATTAGTCTCATCATCATTGTCAACCATTATCAATCCACTGCTGGATGAAGGTCTCCCCAAGTTTCCTCCACAACGGTCTGTCTTGTGCCAGTCTCCATGTTACTCCCGCATACTTTCAAATTTCATCCACCCATCTCCCATGTGGTCTTCTTCTGGGTCTTTTCCTGTCCCTTGGAATCCATTGTAAAATTTCAGCTGTTCATAGATGGTCTGTCCTTCTGGCAGTATGTCCAGCCCATTACCATTTCAGGGATTTAACTTTGATCATGATGTCTTCCACTCTTGTCATTTTTCGGATCCACGAGTTCCTCTTCTTATCTCTCCTGGTTACACCAAGCATGCACCTCTCCATGCCTCTTTGAGTTGTCTGCAGCCTTTGCATGTCTCTTTGAGTTAAGGTCCACGTCTCTGCACCATACGTAAGCACTGGAAGGGTGTATTGATCAAACACTTTTCTTTTAAGACATTGACTTTCTAGTAATAAATTTACACTTATACACTATCTATCAACAAGTAATTGCACACACCTGCAATCGACGATATCTGCGGTTCCGATACACGTCACGGCCGCCGCCGTTAAATATCGTGTGGGAAACAACAACGCAACCAGTCGCATGCAAGATGCCACGCAGTTCGGAGCTCTCAGATTTCGAGAAAGGTGTAATCGTCGGGTATCACAGAAATGGCCGATCCATACGTGACATATCCAGCGTGTTTAAGTACCCAAAATCAACAGTGGCCTACGTGATTGGCAAGTGGAAGATGAGAGGCGACTGTCGGAATGTGCCCCGATCCGGCAGACCCACAAAACTGGGAGTTAGAGACCGACGGGTGCTGGTCAGAGAAATTCGGAAGAACCGCACCAAATCGATGGGCCACATCCGCGAGGAGTTTCAACAGGCATCCGGGAGTGTCCTTTCGATGAATACCATTCGTAAAGAAGCCCATCTGCTCGGTTATCATGGACGTGCTGCCGCCCACAAGCCTTTGATCACCAAGTCCAATAGCGCTGCTCCGCTAACGCGGTGCAAAGAACGTCGACAGTGAACCGTTGAACAGTGGAAACAGGTTCTCTGAAGCGAGGAATCAAGGTTCACCCTCTACCGTTCGGATGGCAGGGTCTGGATTTGGCGTCTGCCAGGAGAACACCTCCTGCCGGAATGTATTGTGTCAACTGTGAAGTTCGGTTGCGGTGGAATTATGCCATGGGGGTGTTTCTCCTGGTATGGCACGGGACCCTTGATCGCAATTCCTGGTATGGCACGGGACCCTTGGTCGCAATTCCTGGTAGACTCAACGCCGAGACCTACTGCACCATTTTGGATGACCATGCGCTTCCTACGTTGTGGCAGTTTTACGGGGTGGACCCATGTTACTTTCAGGATGACAATGCCACCTGTCATGTTGCGAGGTCTACCATGGCTTGGTATGGTGACAATTGGGTTAATCGAATGGAGTGACCTGCGCAGAGCCCGGACCTTAACCCTATCGAACACCTCTGGGACGAGTTGGAGCGTCAACTTAAGGGGTGCCCCAACCGTCCGAAATCGGTGAAGGAACTGACCTGTCTTTTCCAAGCCGAGTGGGAAAAAATGCCGCTAGCTCGTCGTACAACGCTTGGTTGAGAGTATGCCCCGGAGGGTCGCAGCTGTAATCGCCGCTCGTGGAGGCTCCACCATGTATTGAAGGTGAATAAACTTCGTTTTCCTTTGCTATCACAGGTGTCCAATTACTTGTTGGTACATAGTGTAATTACGCAGGGTTTCCAATGCTCGCCCCCATACGGCGGCTATAACCATAGCGACAATTTAAAACTTCAGATTTGAAGTTGTTCCTCGTGCACCTTACGCGGCACTCGCATCTTTCGATTTACCTTTTCGGTTCGCTTCAAGAAGTATTATTTAGTCGGCGACTAAGGAGTGAAAAAGAAGCGGTGCATGCATCAGAGACAGTCGAACATTCTTCGATAGGATCAAGAAGCCTGTGGATCTCTACAAAAAGTGTGGAACGGTAAGGATGCTACATTGAAAAATGCTACTACAGTTAGGCAAGTCTCGCATTGTTTTTGGTCAACACAACGAAAATTCCTTTTTTATTTACCCTCGTATTTCGATAACGGTGTTTTGCCCTTTGGTATTGCGTTATCAGTTAAGCAAACAACAAAAAAGAAAAACGCCTTTTTTTCTTTCTGTATCGCTTTGTAATTGACGTAACAGCATGTGTGAATCTTGATTAACGGCGCGTCTCAAAAATGTCTCCTCTATTGCGATGTTTCAGAATTTTTCAAATACACTGGTGGACAAAACTAAGATACTTTATAAATTCGTACATAACTCGAAATATTTATGAGGAAATTCTACGAAAATTGATACAGAGATTTATTATTACATTACTTATGTTACTCAAGCGGAAGAACATCGTAATCTTATAATTTGCATGTGTTAATATCATAATCTTGTAATTTACATGAAAGAGCAGTCCATGGAACAACATATTAAAACTTTTGCTTCAAGACATGTGGTATTTTAATATGGAGTATGATCCCCCCCCCCCCATACAACGACTCCTGATACTGTTTATGAGGGTACTGATTACGTTTGGGGGATTAATGACCACTCGTCAACAAGAGCTATGAGCAGTTCTGAGTTCATAAAGTGTTCTGGCAGGCGACTGGCGAGATCCAATGCGTCTCTCTAGACAGGATCCCATATACGTTCAATGGGATTGAGCCCAGGGGATTTGAGTGGTCACTCCATTCGGCGAATGTCTTTCGAGAAAACCGTCGACCAAATGAGCTCGGGCATTATCGTCCATAAGAATAAAATTTGGACCGACGACTCCCCTGTATGACCTGATATATGGGTGCATGATCTCGTCTCTTTACCTCAGGGTAGCACCAAATAGAGACTGAAAGACGTACAGGCCAGCGGCCCGTTTCGTCATGATTACTGTGCAGACCATCATGCCGCCGCCACCATAGTACGTCGCGAATCAGTACTTAGGTTGAATCGAAACTCATCTGTGAAAAGAATATTCGTCCACTGGCGAAGGTTCACTGACATCGACAACTAAATAAGTTTTTGTACATTATCCTTTTAATTCTAAGCACCAATGTATATATGTGAGCTCATTTTGATTTGACTCATGAATAATGGCCAAATCCATTTTTGTGATAGAACAATTGTTAATAACACCGTTTCGGAACATAAGAGTTTCAAATGAATAAGCAGATGTAAAAATTTGCAAAATATTCGTGATGTCACGACAGCCTATTTCGGTGTAAGAATTTCTGTGAATGAATAAAGAGCGGAAAAGACTAACGCATGCCAGTACAAATAAATATAATCTCTCTGTTCTAAAAAAAGTAACTGCCGCTGTTTTGGAAACCTCGCAACGCAAATCGTATTGAACACAAATATATGAAATTTACATCGTTTGTAGAGAATTGTTTGGAAAACACGCTGAAATAAATCGTTTCTCGATTCTAGCGAAACTTCAAGAGCTATTGTATTTCCAAGTTAAGGTAAGCAAAAAAAAGTGCTGTCAGGTCGCGTTCCGGACACACTAACAGCGACAGAACCACGAAACTTTGTAGGCATGTAGTGCCATGACCGAATTTTTGCACCCCATCACCCTTTTTTTTTTTTTCGATTTAGTTTAAGAGAAATTAAATTTCTAAATTTCACAGAATTCTCTATTTCCCGATGGGATCCATTTAAAAAAACGGATATATGGCAAACTATAAATTATAACGCATTGCAATTTTTACAGCATAAACTTACAACTATCGTCCTTTTTTTACAAAAATGTTTTTAAGAAAAAGTAATTTTCTGATTTTTAAGCATTTTTTAAAGACGCAAGGAAAGAAACGAACGGTTTGCCTGTCTTCACGATAACCACAGAGGAACGTTCTAGTGTCGTGACCTACTGCCATGGTGACGCAGAGAATTTGTCATGCATATGTTTTGTTGGTAAAGCTATCTCAGTTGTTTAAGGTGGACGTCAAGGAATTTTGCTTCCTATACTTCCAATGGAAAAACTTCCGTACACATTTTCTTCACAATTAATGCGTTCCCAAGGATGAAAATTTGAACATCGACTAAAATAGCTTCATTTTATAACTTGGAATACTTAATATTTCCTAAAACATAACCATAATTATGCAATCCAACATTTTTTGTCTACTGACGTCATCAAAGTACAGGGCGCGCCATCTTTTTTCTGGACAATTAATGCGTTCCCATGGATGAAAATTTAAGCATCGATTAAAATAGCTTCATTTAAATAACTTGAAATACTTAATATTTTCTAAAACATAACCATATTTATGTAATCCAACATTTGTTTGTCTACTGACGTCATGAAAGTACAGGTCGCGCCATTTTTTCTGGTTCCAACACCACCAAAGGAAAAGTTATTGATTTTTTATATAATTATGGTTATGTTTCAGAAAATATTAAGTATTCCAAGTTATAATATGAAGCTATTTTAATCGATGTTCAAATTTTCATTTTTGGGAACACAATAACTGTGAAGGAAATGTGTAGAAAAGTTTTTCCATTGGAAGTATACGAAGCAAGATTACTTGACGTCCACCTTAACGGTTTAGCATTACGGTTTACGGAAATGCTTTCTGGACCGCTTCTGTTTTCCTTAGTGGTAAATTTAGTAAGTGCTATAAGTTCAAACGACAAAAGTCCGACTTTCCAAAAATTAACGACAGTAAAAAAAACTCTGAAATTTCGGAATAACAAGCCTTATTTGCTTATACATGAACATTCATATAAATTTCAATTTTTATTGCAAGTTTTTATTTCATGCGATGTACTTGGAGATCGGGCTGCAGGGCCCGAGCGCTACTCTGGAAACGAGCGTAGCGAGCCTAGAGGCGCAGCCCCTAGTAAAATAAAAAAATACTCAGGGTTTGCAAAAGGAGTTATGTTAATAAATACATATCCTACGTCATGCTATCAAAATTATTTACGCGTGAAGCCTGCAAGGGGAAATATTTGATCTTCGCAAACAAGATGAAAAAAATGAAGTCGCGAATAACATACTTAGAGAATGTGTTTGTACAAGACGAGAGAAACTGGCTGACACTTGAAACTACCTACACACATGGGCCTCACACTTAAGTTTTCAAAAAACTAAATCACTTGATTTCAACATTACGTCGGCATGATGTGTAAATTTCGACACTCATAATGGAAGTTCTGTTTTGTACATTTTAAGGCAGATCTCCTCCCCCTCCCCCCTATTTTAAATTCATGCATTTCTTAACGCTTTTTCACGGACTAGCAGAACAGTGGAGACAAGGGCTTTTCGACTCTGAACTTCCTTATCGATATCTTCTGCAGTCGACTATTAATGGCTCCAACAACCCTATACAAACGAAGTCCAATGTCCTTTTGCGGTTCAATATCGGCAAACGTTTCCACAACTGTCTTAGGTTATTTCACTATCACCCGCACAGATTTGTTACGTTTTTGCCCAGCCAACCAAGTCTGATAGCAACGTGAGCAATAATTCACTCATAGACAAAACCAATCCGTAAGAACATAGGTTTTTAATAAGAATATTTTTGCACATTCGGTTCTAGATGGGAAACAATCCATGATTCTCAGAAAAATGAAGTGATGGAGGTTTTTTTTTTTTCGTGGTTTAACGACTACCGCGAGCAACTATAAACAGTCGCCCTTCCTAATTTCGGGCTTCTCGTACCATGAAAGAGATACGGCAAACACACCACACATGCCTCATCCGGGACTAAAACCCAGACCCATCTCGGACGAATGGCCAAAAGCCAGCGCCTCAGACCACTAGGCCACCTGGACGGCGAATAGTGGAGAGGTAACCTATCACATGAAAGTATATTGTAAAAAAATTCTGAAATACACGAGCAAGTTTCCGTAATTTCTTTCGCAAATTAACGAAGCGTGTTTCTGATACAACTTTTCCCGTGAAATGCCGGGGGAAAACTGAATTTCACAGATATTTTTGTACGCCAGAAAAATTCTGAATTTTTAGAAACCTTTCCGCAATTCCTTTCTTATATTGATGGTAAATTACGGTTTTCAAGAGGTGTTAACGGATAATTCTGAATTTTCAGAAACCTTTCCGCGGTTTCTTTCTTATATTACCGGAAAAACTCCGTTCTCACTTTTTCTGTATCCATATGACGAAAAATATCCGGTAATAGGAGAGATTCACGGGGAATTACTTGGGGGTTTGATTAAATGTTAAATTTCCAGCATAGTCTGCCGAAGTATTTGATTTCGAAGTTCTGTAGCGAGATCGGATATTGTGGATACAAAGGATGAGTCGAAAGTCTGCAATATTTGGATCACTTTATGTCTTCATACGTACCCTTACGACGAAAGCTGATAGCATTTAAAGTATAGGCCATCGTGTAGAACAGTCTTTAGCCATCTGTCTGCCAGTTCTTCGATTCCGCGGAGGTACCAGTTCTTGTCCTTCGAGGCGAAGAACTCCTTCACCCCAGCTGCCACCTCCTCCTGGTTGTTGAAGTGTCGCCCGCAAAGAAAGTAGGCCATGGACTGGAACAAGTAATTATCCGACGGGACAAGGCCCGGACTATATATGCTGGATGTGGCAAGTTACTGGAGTTTTGTCAGGGTCGTTCGCGCAGTATGAGACCAAGTGTTGTCCTGCTGTGAGAGCGCGCTTTCTGTTCACCAGTGTCGGGTGCTTCTCCGCCAAAACGGCATACATCCGCCCCAGCTGTTCAGAGTAGAGGTTGGCGTTGATGGTCTAACAGTCTTTAATAAATTCGTAATGGATCACCCTCTCGAAATTTCACCTAGCGCAGAACATCACTTTGTGCTCGAAGCGCCTATGTTTGGCAACAGGTTCAGGAAGCTAGCACGGGCTCAACCACTGCCGTTGTGTGTTAGGATTACGGAAATAGACCCACTTTTCATCGCGCAGGTTTTCTAGGAGTTTCGTGCACACTTCCACTCGGCGGTTTTCTTCAGCTGGCGTCAGTTCGTGAGGGACAATGCGGCAGCTCCTGTAGACCATGCCGAGGTCCTGAAGGTGACGAACTATGGTGGACTGTGATATGCCCAGCTTGCCTGATAATCTCAGAGTGCTGGTTATGGGATTTACCTCTACGGCCTGGCGCATTGCCTCCGAATCCACGGTACGCGACCACCTGACCTTGGCTGATCTTCGAGATTTCTGTCACCTTAGCGGAATTTCTTGAACCATCTGGTTGCGATGCTGTGGTCTACGGAACCTTCCCCTTTTGCATGACAAATGTTTCCTGTTGCTTGAGCAGCGTTATGGCAGAGTTCAGCAAAAGTTCCCTAATTAGCCAGTTGTGGCTATTCATATTTTAGGCGTCCCAGCCACTGACAGAACGACGAAATGCAATGACTACCACTTAATTCCCCTTTCGACTGACTGCAGTGCGCGACTTGAACTAGTTTAAACACGTGACATACCCCCGCAGCAACATGCGTTTATGCAAATATTGCAAAACTTTCGACTCACCCTCGGTAGTATATCGCATGAATTTTTGTTACTGTCACTGGATATTTCTTCTCCTTTCTCCCATTTTGTGAACCAGCTATTATACACTGAAAAGCAATTGAATTAGAGATACCTGTCTAGTAACGTGTAGCACCACCTTTAAGACTGATGATGGCGGCGATTCGTCTCGGCATGGACTACACCGGAAGCGTTGAAAAGCCATACGGATCCACGACCCCTGAACAAGCTCCCACAGTTCACGAAGATTTGATGGAAGGGGGTCAGAGCCTCAAACATCTCTCTCGATGGCATCCCAGATGTGCTCGATGGGATTGAGGTCAGGGGACCTAGCTGACTAAGGAAGCGAGGTCACGTCGGTGGAGTGTTCATCCAACCATTCGGATACAATTCGGGAGCTGCATTGTCTTGTTGCAGGATGAGGTCCCCAGTGGGATGTTGAAGACGCACAAACGGGAGCAAATGGTCGTCCAGGATATCCCGGTAACGTTGACCTGTGAGGGACGATGTCACACGTACCAGGGGTCCCATTTCAGTCCACGTAAACAGTCCCCAGACGAGAATGCCACCCCCATCAGCTTGAAAAGTACTCTGCTGGCAAGAAGGATCCATCGCTTCATGTGGTTTGCGCCGTACTCGTATCCTGCCATCCGCATGTACCAACGTGAATCTCGACTCATCAGTCCAGGCAACATTTTCCCACATGTCTAGGGTCCAGTGGCGATGTTCCCGCGCCCATGCTAATCCTTGCACCCAGTGATGTGCGGTCAGCAGCGGTACACCCTCGTGGGACGATGGCTTCTGTACCCCATAGCGAGGAGATGGTTCTGGGTGGTGTGGCTGCTTACACATTTTTGTGCACCAGCGTTAAATTGCCGAGTGATTTCTTGCACTGTGGCCCGTCTACCTGCTGTTACAATGCGAGCTAGCCGACGATGACCCCGCTCATCCACACGCTGTTGTCCATGGCAGTTGGCCCTTGCAGGGATGGTTTTACCGGAATCGATGTACTCACGGTGCACCCGTGACACAGTGGCTCGTGAAAATCCCAGTGCCTGCACGACTTCCGAGATGGAGTGACCCATTCGTCGGGCCCCGACAATTTGCCCACGATCAAATGCGCTTAGATCCTTCGTCTTACCCATACAGCGTCCCACTCTTACTGATTCCCGTCGCATCACTCCTTATATTGTCGGATCGCTGCATACGTCATGTCGTTTCCGCTTACAGGGCCGCCCACAGCGCTACATTTGCATAACGCCAGCTGTCTCTAATTCAATTGCTCTTCAGTGTATATCGTGTTACAGTAAGAAACCGTGTACTTAATTTATTGCACAGATGATTGTACGATGCCTATGTATCAGTCTGTGGAGTCTTTAAGGGAACGCTATTATAGCTGTCTAGAGTAAATTTTATATTTAGAAGTTTTGTAAAAATCTTATATATAAAACGCAAAACGTCTGTTTGTCTGAAGCAGCAAAAACTCTCGAACGCCAAACTGTGACATCGTGAAATTTGTATATCTTATTAATACTGAAATTTCTAGGTCAACGCAACTATTTAAAGATTTCTACGTTGTTCCGTTCACGAGTTTATGAATTAATTAATAAGCTAATCAAGAAAGTCAGCGTCGTTTGCTACGTCATCCTGTTCCAAATCTGAAAGCACGTGACTGCGCCCATCGCCGCGGCATATCCACAGGTGTTTCTATTCTTTGAGAACTGTCCATAAAAAAAGCAAAAACGAACTTTGCGAAATCTTAACGAAACGAGCTGAAATTTTTGTCAACACCATGAATTGGTAATAAGAGGAGTGCCTCAAAATTTCACCGAAATCCTGTCAAAACTTTTTACAATAGGCATGAAATTTTTAATTCATCGGTAAACAGAAATATATATGCAGAAACTGTTAATAAAATTTTGACGGCTAATTTAAAAAGTTATTTACCGATTCAGGCGAAATTTGGAGGTAATGTTCCTATTAACGATTTATAGTGTTCATTAAAATTCCAGCCAGTTTCATAAAATATTCGCAAGGATAAGTTTTTAACTTTTTTATCCCAGAGATTCGCCCCTCAAAGACATCTGAAACGGAAAGCACGTGATGCATTTGATCGTCGATAACAAATTGTTAACGAATTTTGTTCAGTCAGTGTTCTAATGCTGTGTCTCCTGGACGCGTGTTAAATAATTCGTAACGCTTTTGGTCCGTTTGATTCCTACAGATTCCATACATTCTGTACCGGGCAAAGCCGGGCAGTAAAGCTAGTGATATTATAAAACAGTACATTGCACCGTCTCTTAAAAATAATTGAAAGTTATCAGTTGAAAAAATAGATCTCAAACTCCAAATCTTTCTGTTGCTTCGAAAAATCACGATTAAAAAAAATACGTAATTTGTATTAAGACCGCGTACAGAAAAAATAAAATTATTAGAAGCTAATTAAAAAGCATAGGCTCCAAAAGAAAAGAAAATGACTAATCACGGATAAAGGGTCTCAAAGACACAGTACGAAAACTCCTAATTTTTTTAAAAATAATATGCTAAATTAAGCCTGAAAAATAAGGCACTTCCTTAAAAAGCCTGTTTTTGTGCCATTATCAACTACGGAAGTGCAATTTGGACATCTGTGCTAAAACTCACAACAAAAAAACTGCTGCTTTCCAAGACGTTACACTCAGAAAAATTGCTGGTGAAGATGGAACAACCTCAAGTCACGAAATAAGAAACTTATTAAATATCAATTCCACTGACTTATACCATAACTTGTAAAAATTACGAAAAACAGAAAAGCCCCCAAGCCCCACATTATGCTAAATACATTACGCTTAAAAAATTTCATTAAGCTATATTACTAGGGCGGAACAAAAATATAAACGGCAGTTGGCTGTCTACCTTCCTTGAAAAAACCACCTGGCTGATATGCGAAAGCTTGGAAACTCGGATTACTAGTATAGTTATACTATTTAAAATATAAACGCCCTAAACATATTTTGGAGAAAGTACCAAAATAAAAAAAAGGCCAGGTAGTTGGGATTAAAAGTTTACAAAAACAAATAACAAGACAATTTAGCTGGGATTAAAAAGTTTGCAAAAACAAATGCACGAGTGATATGGGTAAAAAAAAAACCGGCTGATGCATTCTGAGCAGAGAGTACCGCCTGAATATTTTCCTCTACTTTTTCCATTCCATCTCTGCTCTAAACCCAATCAATAATTTTTGACGGAAAACGTCTTACCCCGCGTGTCCGGTATGGGGTGGGGGAAACTATGCGAAAGTCGATGTTACGATTTTGTGTATGTCAGACAAATCTTAATGACTTTAAAACTATAAAGCAATACACGGTTTAAAAGAGCAAGGATGAAAAAATGTCACGCGGCATTAGCCTTGAGCGCGTGACGTCACACGCGGCCACAAGATGGTTGCCAAGTTGGAGTGTAAAATTACCGGTTCGCCGCGCGGCAAAATTAATATAGCTCGGGAACGCGTACGCGTAGGACGTTGTGTGAGGTGCCTTTTAACAGAGCTCTACGAGTACTATTGAATAAAATACTCATAGTGACAACAGTGAAAGAACTTGAAAAAATATACAGTGACAGTGTTGAACTTGGACAAATTTTCGTTAAAATTTCAAAAATGTCAAAATATCTTCAAAACAAAAAGGTAAATGCCTATCGTAAACACTTACAAAGTGAAAGAAGAATAAATGAGGAATCCAAAAAGGCCCCTATTGACAGCAGCCAGTGGCGTAACCAGAAAGTTCTTAGGGGGGGGGGTTCATTGGTGAAAGCCTCGCATATACCGCTTTAAATTCGTGCTCAAGGGAGGGGTTCAACCCCCCCCTCTGGCTACGCCACTGACAGCAGCAGAACGAATGCGGATGATGAGGCAGCGTCGACAAGTTGAGGGAGTACCAGTCGTGCACGCCGCAACGCGAGTTCACAGGCAATGGATGTAGACAGTGAGATAGAAGCGATGAAATGCTACGAAATACAAGCAAATGAGACGCTTGAGAATCGAGATTAGCGTTTATAACCCATTGGCGTCTGGCGACGAAGCACTTTGAAAAATCGTTCTATGGTTACAAGTTGGGTTTTGTTTGTGGAGTTTGTGATCGCGTATGGTTACAAAATGATTTAAAACGGCCCAATGCAGCTATGTTGCAATTCTTACAAACAGGAATTCACAGATGAAGACGTTCAATCTCAAGAATCAGAAAACGTGCAGGGCTCATGTCGCTAGACCCGTTCCACGACGGCCAATACCCAACTATTCTGGATTCAATTGTCTACAGGATATTCATGTCTGCGAAGGCGTACTAGTGGAAGTTGAGATACCCACCCAATTCAAATTCGTTCTAGTGTCAGTCTATATTCATCCACAGACACTCAATTACATAGAGATATTTCGCTTTCAACTAATGCTTTACTTACACAGAGCATGTCAGAACAATAGTTAGCGACTGGCCCTGCGATCCCAACATACCGCTTCTGCTCACCGGAGACTTTAACATTGGGGCGTCGAACGATCGTCTGCAACAGTTTCTGAACAAGTTCAGATTGGTGTTGGCCAAGGATCCAACTGCCTTCACAACTTTTAAGAATACCACGACAGACTTAACGTTCTCTAGAGATATAAGTGTAGCACAGTGGCTGCGGAACCGCCCGGGCCCGGTCAATAATTTCAGCCAAGATTATTATTATTTTTTTATTTGGCATATGTGCGACTGTTGTGATGTGCCTAAGAAAGTTTCTCTAGGTAAGCTGTTGGGTGGTCCTAATTCCCAACAAAACTCCTTAGGCATTGTTTTTCTTCTGTTTGTTCCGGAAAGCGGGAAGGTAGAGGGTGTACCACGATTCGAAATTTCGGGCACGGTCAACGAACTCCACTTTCCGCCGCCCCTGGTGTAGCATGTAAGTTTTACATATCGTACTACTCGTACCACTGTCCTGTCTTCAACAAAATATTACAAATTAGTCAGCATTGTGAGAAATAAATAAAATAAAAGACATGCAAGTTCGTTGCGCTCATTTCTTTCTTACCAGCCCTACAAACATCTCGCCCCGACAACACCGCCTGGGTAAGACGTTTTCCGCCAAAAACCTCAGCGGTAGTTACCCCGACACTTCCTACCTAACCCGTTTTTTTTTTTTTTTTTCTTTCTATTTTTAAGTCAGCCACTGCCACATGTTATTCTGCAAGTTTTCCTTAACTTGGTCAAGTGCCTCCTGAAAAACAACTAAGTCCAGGCCCCTACGCTTATACATTCATCTCCCAGGGGTAATCCCCGCACGGGGATAACTGGTTTTCCAGTTATTTGGGGAGCGGCGCCCCCACGGCCCGAGCTGACCTTGTGACTGGTCACCATCTGATGTCACGCCACCGCTACTTTTTTATTTTGGTGTTTGCAGGGACAGCTGTTCATCCAGCTGTTGGGGAGTCGCAGCCCCACGATCCCGAGCTGGTCTTGTGTCTCGCTTTTTCGTTTTTATTTATTTTCTCCACTGGCTAGTTGTCCGTGTTGTGTTCTCTACCTAATCTCTACCACGTTATGTACTAACACCCCGGTCTTGTGGTTTTGTTACCCTCCACCACTAACTGATTTATATTAACCGCTCAGTTCGTAGGTTGCTGAGATTCCGTTAAGGTTCCCTGCCAGGATTTGTCTTCTTTGGATTTCTTTTTTTCCTTTTAGCTGGTTTGGGTGCTAGACCTACCTGCATGTTTGCCGCGTGCGGAGACCCGTGAGGCGGAAATGGGATGTCTGGCGGCTGAGGTCGCAGGAGACCGGTTAAGTGCCTCCTGTGTGCCAACACTCCTCTTCGACCCCGGCTTCGCTGTAAACGGGAGGCTAGAGACTAACCCACCTCTAGTCAGAAGTCTTGTACCAAGTTGTGTGCAGGGCTTTAGCGGCTTTTTTGTCGTATAGCACGGCAGGGTGAGCCCGGGGGCTGTGGGATCATGCCAAAGGCGTTGGCATGACGGTACCCGGAGGCCGAAGTGTCCGCCGAGTGCGTGTGATCACAGCCAACGGACTATATCTGCAACGTATAAGCTCCAGAACTGTGTCCAGCGTCATTTTCTTGGCTTGCAGACCTCCAGTTCTCCCTTGTCGGGCTCGGTGGTGGGTGGAGTAGTCTGCAGACGAATCCTTCTCCTTTTTCCATGGGTAAACCCAAAAACAAACGCTCCAAATTCAAGTCACCTGAGCAAATGATCGTTGACAACGACTATCCTTCGTCTTCTCAACCTACCAAGTCTCATACCCTTAAAAGATCTTTAGACCATGATCTGGACCAAGAATGTGGAACCTCTTCTTCGGCAGCTGTACCAGTCGCTCCGAAGCGTCGTCTCCCCTCGATTGTTGTGAATACGCATGCTACACACTTAGTTGTAGAATCCATCGATCCGAATGAGAGACTGTCCACCAGATCTCCATTCTTCATTTCTAAAGCTTTGGACGCTGCAGTTGGCCCCTTGAAGTCTGTGAGGAAGCTTCGCTCTGGGGACCTGCTTGTCCAAACTTGCAGTGTTTCTCAGAGTAACACTTTTCTGCACCTCACTAGTCTTCAAGGCATTCCTGTCAAAGTGACACCTCACCCGTTTCTTAACACCTCTCGGGGTGTTATTTCGGAGTTTGATCTCTTGCCATGCAGTGAAGAAGAATTGGTGACTGAACTTGCAGATCAAGGTGTTATTGCTGCACGCCGTATGATGTTTCGGCGCGATGGTTCTTTGATTAAGTCTAAAAATGTGATCTTGACTTTTAACTCCCCGAAAGTTCCAACCGAAATCAAGGCTGGCTACTTGGTCTGTGGAGTTCGCCCGTACATTCCCAGTCCTCTGCGCTGTTTCAGATGCCAGAGGTACGGGCATTCACAACGTTTCTGTAAGAGTTCCGCTCGTTGCGCTAATTGTGGCTCCAGTGAACATGACGGGGAAGGTTGCACTTCTGCGGCCTGCTGTGTTAACTGTGGTGAGGCCCATGCAGCTTACTCCCGCAACTGTATGAAATGGAAGGACGAGATGGCGATCCAGCGCCTCAAGACCCTGGAAGGCCTCTCGTACCCTGCTGCCAAGGCCAAGTTGGGTATACCCACCACCCGACAGCGTACTTTTGCCGCAGTAGTTCAGTCTCTGCCACAACCCGTGCAGCCCTTTGTTCCGCGCCCTGTAGCTCTCGCCGCCCTTGCCAAGCGATCTACAGCTGACCAAGCGACACAGGTGTTTTTCCCGGAGCTCGAAATTTTTCGAATACCTGATTCTGGGCCTTCTCTTTTGCTGCCGACCGTCTCTTCCAGTTTCCAGCAGAAAGCCTGCACGTGCGGAAGACCCGGCCCTCAATCCGCAAAGGTGTGCAGTGTCCATCCAACTGTCTCGGCCTCAGCGAGGTCCCCACCCTCAACCAACATTATAGAGGAACATAGGGGAGGAGAGTGACAGTTCGTCCCCAGCCTCAAACAACATTGCAGAGGAACATGGGGGGAGGAGAGTGACAGTTCGTCCCCGCCCTCTGCCAGCATTGCAGAGGAGTGTGGGGGGAGGAGAGTGACTCATCCTTTGTGTAGTTGTGTTTAAAAAAAAATATATATATATATATATATATATATATATATATATATATATATATATATATGTATATAATTCTAATAGTAAATTAATAAATGTTTATATAAACCTAATTAACTACCTTGTCTTCACAGCTTTCATCATACTCTTTTTCAACTTTTACCAAGCCTGTCTGCTCTTAATCATTTTCCACGTTTTTAAAAATCTGTGGCTGATAGTTCTTTGTCTGGCGCTCTTTGGCCAAACCTGGCCCTTGCGCCAATAAAATCCACCAACCAACCAACCAACCCAGGGGTAATACCCGCAATCTAATACTTAGGTCGTATGACACTGATTATCCATTTTCGCGTGCTGAGGTTGAATTTCAAGTCCAGATCACCTGAGCAACTATAGCTCCTATCGGGTCAGGCAGGAAACTGGAAGTGACGTAAAGGCGGGTCAGTGAACCCTCATAGGAATGTCGAGAGACGGGTTGACTTACAGCAAAATGCGAGTATGGGGAGAGAGATCACCTTATTTGTAAGGGGAAGGGGGATACTTCGGGACCACAGACTTAGCGTGCTCTCAGACGCTTTGGTGGCGCGGACGGGCAGGCCAGGATCGAACCAGAACTGGTCGGAGGCCAACTTCACTAACCATTGGGCTCGCAAGTGCATATGTTCGCCACCATCACGAGTACATTTTATCCTCAAATCCACCTGCGTTGAACCACGACGGTAAATACAGGTTTCATCATTTAGGTGTACCTACACACTGTTACTGGACGAGCTGAGTGAAAGAAAATCACGGACCTACAAGAGTCAGTTTTAGAAGCCTTTAACCACCTATGTCATAAGTGCAACTGACGAGGAAGTGACGTGAAATGAAACCTAGGCTGTCTGCGATAGGGCAAACGGCAGGGAGGACAGAAGCATACGTATGATTAGTGCGAGTCGATATAGTAGTGAATCAAGGAGTGCACTAAGAGAGATAGAGGGGTACACTTGCCACTGGAGGAGGGGTCCAACGCCCCTGGTCCTATGGCTTAACGTGCCCATTATTTCTCTCAATTTTCCTATCGGGGGTTCACTGATCCGCCTCTACGTCACTTCCAACTTCCTGCCTGACCCGGCAGATATTCAATGGTTCAAATTGTTCAGAGCAACTCACCTACCTGGGATCGATCCAACGACCATCTGGTTAGAAGGGGTTGCTCGAATCACTAGACCATCCGCCGCCAGGCCCCTATGTCTCTCTCTCACACACAGAGAGAGAGACACACGGGTCTGACTACTAACCAAGGGTATCGGGTTCGATCCCAGTAGGTCTAGATCTGAACTGCTGAATATCCGCTTTGCGTCGGAAAGGCACGTTAAGCCGTCAGACCCGGGGTACTGCACCCCTTCCTGTTAAAAATATGGGCGTCTGCCCCCTCACACTTGTTTCCATCTCCCCGACAGCTAGTGCGTACTTTGACGTCGTGTGCCGTTAGTCGCGTCGGTGACGCCCTCTAGTAGCCAGGCACATTCTTTTCTCTCTCTCTCTCTCTCTCTCTCTACCAACTCTCCAATCGTAAGCCTGTAGGTTCTACCTAATTCGCTCCGTTTCTAATATGCGGCTCGAAAGGCTGTACATACACGGCCGAAGGTAAGTCGCGTCTCAACCGTCTCTGTTTGTGTAAACCCTACTTACCGATCGTTTGGGCAGTGGTGGAGGTGAAAAACAGCAACAAAAGAAAAAACGAAATTGTTTTTCGTCTTGGCGATGTTCTTTCTGTTTATTGCTTTTCAAGGTAGCTACCCCACTGGGCTCTTTACTGTCTTTCAAAGGACTGGTATTGTGACTGCTCAAGAGACCCACTTTAAGTATTTGGTATATTATGTAGCTCATAACTTCTCTACTCACAACCTAAACCTCTAATACTTCATCACTTTTCTTCTTTATTTTCCTATTAGGGCACCCTGTCTGCATCTTTCTTTTCTATATTTATATTTGCAGGTTTTTGGGTTTAAATCCTACGTTAGGAACCCTTTTTTCGTTCGTTCGTTCCTAAATCAAAGATCTTAATAATTTCGTTGTGTATCACAAAGATGAAGTAGCTTCTGAGGCACAACGAGCAACAAAAATCAGTCAATTCTTGACTTCCGATGTTTTGAGAGGATTATTACAAAGGCTTACCACCCAAAATTTTGGCACCTATTTCACAAAGCACAGGTCTGAAAGTAACCCAAAATTGGAGATTTAAATATGAGAAGGGTGGGGGCGATACGTCACGAAGTTAATGTTTAGATTTGTGCATGAAAAAAAAAAAGTACCTGAGGACTTTTCGAAATGTAGCCAGCTAAAATAAATAAAGTAAGGTGGCGATCAAACTTCACAAAGGTACACTTCATTTTAAATATGTCTTGTATAGTCCCAAGAAAATCGTTTAGTACAAATTTCCCTTATAAGGATACGCAAAACACAACCACACGTCTTATTAATGTTCATGAATTTTGACAACTGCTGACAAAAATTTAACTCTAAAATGTGGGAAAATTTATATTAAGTTACAAATTAAGAAATATGTTTCATTGCACACAAGCTTCTTCTCCACCAACAGCTAACTTAACGACCCATAACATCCAGTACACCATCGATCCGCTTCTTGATCGAGATTACATATACATGATTTTGGCTCATACACAGTCAAAACCAACGACGGTGGACAAAATATCCAGGGATATCATACAACTGCGCCACCGTCAATTAATAACCTCAGCATCGATTTCAATTCAGTCTGAGGGCTAAAATAATACAACTGGATACACAGAATGCATGTACGTTAATATGACGCCCCACACGCTAACAGATTATCAAGACATAGAACATGCGAGATGCAAGTTTTAATTTTTCTGCAGCAGTAATTTCCTGCTGAAACGGACTGGTTCGTGAAGACGGAAAAAATGGAATACGGCGCTGCACGTATCACTGACCGCACGCAGAAGGGGTCACAGAAGCCATCAGGAAAAATGCTACCCTCCTCCATTTTCTTTATAGTGACCCACAATTACTTGTCGTGACAGAGGAGAATTGGGTCTCAGCCATTCGAAACTGCCACCATTTCTTTAAATACAGCGACCCTTAACCCCTTCATAAGGACAGAAGACCAGAAAGTGATTTAACACTGTGTATAGAGACGAGATGATGACTGCTACCTATCTCGTATCTCTTCTCTTTTTCTAATGACAACCAGAACACAACTTTCACTGTAGTAGCTACCTACAAAGGCGGGTTTAAACAATAAAGCGCCCTGGGTCAAGGAAAATCACACGCCCCCAAATAAACGTATTTTAATGTAAACTTTTTACTTCCAATTTGAATATCATACTTGAATTACATACTTTTTTTATAACTAAAAGGATCAGCATATGCTGAAAAACAAGTCTGTGGAATTTTTCGCACAGGCATTATTTGAAACTGGACATTGAAATAAAAAATTTAAATAATGTTTTCTCGTAAGCTTAATTTGCATAATTTTGAAACTTTATTTCACCGTCAATTTCAATACAAATGAAATTGCTTGATTTTAACATACTCATAAAACATTTGCCAGCAAATTTTGCATTTAAATTTTCAACGTATTTATGTACTGTGTATGTAACTATTGTACACTGGTGTGCAAAAATTAAGGACGAAGAGGAGAAATTAGCATAACAGCGGAACGAGCAGGCAGAACGGACCGAAAGACCACTCAGGAGATAGACTAGGGTCCGGCACGGTAGAGCATGCGCATATATGCAGCATGACGTGTGGGGGGGGGGGCACAGAGAAAAATATCCGTGACTCTGTTGCCTCAAGGGCTCCTCAAATTAACAAATGTGATACACGTAAGTGACAAGACTTGTGAGAAGGTAAGAAGCTTGCACTAGAATTTCCACGAAGCAATTGATGGCGAAGGGAGCACCAAGGAAACATTTAATGCCAGCAACGGCTGATCACGGAACTTCAAGAAGCATTCGATATACAACATAGGGTTAACGAGAAAGGCAGCCATGCCTTTCCGGCAGAAGTGAAAAAAAGCTTATGGTAAAGATAACCTGCGTACATCTTCTATCAGTGCCGGGGAGGTAGTCTGAAGAAAAAGAGATTGATCAAGCTTGCCAGCTTTCCGGTGTTGGTGAACTGTGGGAGTAAACAAAAACAAAAAAACAGCCCCTGAGGTTAATGTGGGTGGGCTCTACGGGAGATGCAGATTTTTTTTTTTCATGTCACAGTTTGTATAATCGACATTTCCTAAATTTGAGTTTTACTTTAACCTAATTTGTTTGAGACTAGATCAAAAGAAGTTGAAACGAGTGAATTTTCCAGTTAGTCCGGGAATAAATGGGCCAAAAATATTTTTCGACTTCTGGAATACACCATGTTTCAACGCAACAAAAACAGTGCATTTCGTAGCGAGCTCTTTTCCAAACAAACATTCCTCGATCATACTTAAACATAATATGTGCCGTTCCCAGTTCTGTTGCAATGACGGATTAATCATAGGCCTTAGATAAGACCCTCACTGATGTGCTGAACTAAACAACGCACCCCTTTCTCCCGTAAGTTAAGGTTCTGCTACACTCCTTGATAACTTGGAATTCAAAATTTATATGTTCTGTCTCTTTCAATGTAAGATAGTGAGTTGTCACTCCATAATGACTTTCACGGAAATTTCTTACGGTTTCGTTGCTTAATGACCTCACAGACAGCGAAGACACATTTGACCAGTCTAACAATTACCAAAAAGCGTTTCCTCCAGTGCCTGTTTCAACAGCGCTCAACATTTGATCAACTGCAGCTCGTTGTTTTGTGTTAAGTTTTCCCCAAAAAAGGTCTTTGCCTATTCCTACTTCGTGTGCATTATCGAAATTACTGTCATACACCAAACTTGCCACAGTGGTAAAAGTTCTGAAACAGTCGTTCCGTTGAGGTATTGTGCTCGAAGCATAGGTGCCGACAATAGGGAGGCAAGATGAAGCTTGCCCCCCCCTAATAATTTTACTAGGGGGACAAAGCCCACCCAATATTTTTAGTCCTGTTTAATTAAATAATCTCTTTGGCCTCGTAAAGTGGGCCAAGCTCCACCTTATGAAGCCAAAGCGATTTATTTCCGAAAAATTTATAAATAACAAAATAAGTAAACTTTTTTCCCATACAAAGCATTGCTTATTTGATAAGAAACTTTGTCAGCCCCGTATTTTGTTCGACATGTTTGTTCTCATGATGTTTAAAGAAATCATGAAGAATAAAATAAATAAAAATACTGAAACGTATAATATCTAGCGCCTTTATGTATCTATTTTTTGCGCTTCTCGTTCTTTGAGTGACAGCGCTAATTTTTCATATTTTTGATAAACGTTTGGAAACAAAATCTATCGGGATATTTTTATAAAATCGCAGACTGAATTCCATTTTTAAAAATATTCATTTTGAGCAAAATAATTATTTATATTTCCTTGTACATTTGCTGATGAGCAAATATACGTCGAATCTCGTAGTTTAATTTTTTTTCCCCGCCCTTTTAAATTTTATTTTCCTCCTGACAACGGAACAGATGTGCTGCTCCCACGTCTGATCACGCCTGCCCTCTCAATTATTTAGTGGAAGTCGGCGCCCCTGGCTCGAAGTCTTCTGTTCTGTTACAAAGAATGACCCCCCCCCCCCCCCATGGCGCTGGCTTCTGACCATTCGTCCTGGTTTGAATCCCAGTGTGAGGCGAAGCAGTCGTATTTGCGACTGGGGTTGAAATGGTAGTAAATGCGACCAGCTTAACGCAGAGGGATTGGGAAAGAAGGGAGGTCAGATGGAGGGGGAGAGGAGGGGGCTGCTGACGATGTGGTGTAATGAAACAGGTAGTATTTGCGACCATCACGTGAACTACGGAAATGAGTTTTCTCTACACCGTAAAAGAAGTTGCTTTGTACCAAAGTACGTACTTCAGTTTGAACGCGTGTCTGGGGACTCGCGGTTTCTCCCACATGAATTTTAGATCTCCAGAAAATATTAAATAACAATATGGTTTTGATTCATTTGTCATTTTTAAGAATAGCTTATTTTATGATCTGACGTTATTTCAACCACATAATAACAATTGGTTAGAAAATGTAGAAAATATCATTCCGCAGAAAACATTCTTACCTTCATGCATTGCTTTTCTAATTCCTCATAGATTATTTTATACGTACCCGGAATAAATATTCCTAAAAAATCTGCAGAAATAGCTATTGTGAATTTCAGATCTTCATACGAACGCTCAGTATAGAACTGGCGATCCACAAATAGCCCTGGAAGCACATTTTTTGCAGCTCACTGCATGTTTGCAAAAAATATCCAAGTGTCCCAAACCTAAAAATTAGCGGTATGCTGACATCATTTCCTGTTTAATAGTCTTTTTTAGCAAAAGTCTGATAATTGTTGTAATTATTGCATTGTTTGTATTTACAAATAAACGTGGAAAGCAATTGTGACGAAATAATTTTAACCATTGGATCATTTTTTCAATAAACACACATACACATTTCTTTTTTTACTAATCAGAATATCATTTTTTTTTTTTTTTGATTGGAGGTTTAACGACCACCGTGAGCAACTCAATGGGCTATAAGCAGTCGCCCGTCCCTAATTTAGGGTCACTGGTTCCAGGGAAGGGAGAGAGCCAGTGCCGTAAGACAAACACAACATCCATGCCTCACCGGGATTCGAACCCGGACCCCTTACGGACGAATGATCAGAGGCCAGCGCCTTAGACCACTGCGCCACCGGGGCGGCCAGAATATCATCATCATCCATTATCAATCCACTGCAGGATGAAGGTCTCCCCAAGTTTCTTCCACAATTGTCTGTCTTGAGCCTGTCTCCTCCATGTCACTCCAGCATACTTTAGAATTTCATCCATCCATCTCCCATTGGGTCTTCTTCTGGGTCTTTTCCTGTCCCTCGGAATCCAGTCTAAAATTTCGGTTGTCCATCGGTGGTAAGTTCTTCTGGCAACATAATCAGAATATATATACAACAAATGAAAATCTTATTTTTTCATGCCAAAAAAGTATCTGCGCATTAGTAAAGATAAACAAAAACAAGAAACTTTCGAAATTAAATAAACGTTACTTGTGCTTAGTATGCATACCTTTTGCTTCGATTACAGCTTGTAATCGCCTGGGCATTGATTCTACTAATTTTCTAGTTGTTCTTCAGCCATTCTTCGCTGAGTACTGGCTTACGTTCAGTTTTGTTAGAAATTTTCCTTTTCCTCACTTGCAAATCCAACAAATGCCACAAATTATCAATACGGTTGAGGTCTGGCGATTAGAAGGTGTTTTCAGTTGATTTTTCACCTTATAAAGCAATCACGACCTTGTTATGCTGGCTGTATATGTTGAGGATCGTTGGCCTGTTAAAAATAGAATGAACCTGAAATTCCCGATTTCGATGCACTGGCTAATAAATTACCTTGCAATATATCAATATACTGTCTAGCATTCATATTACCTTCAATAAAGGGCATATTTGCCAACTACATTAAAAGCTATGCATCCCCAAATCATTACATGATCACCGCCATGTTTTACAGCTTTGGTCTTAATTTTTTTTTTTTTTTTTTTCCAAGGGAAGTGTTTGGCTTCCCCGACACATATTTCTTTCCATCCGAATTGAAAATATTAAACTTGCTTTCGTCGGAAAATATCACATTTTGCCAAAACTCTGCTGGTTTGCTGACACAAGCTTTGGCAAACTCAAGTCTTATCTACCTATTTGTTTCACTGATACATATAAGGTTTTTTCCTGGGTGTCCTGCCTCGAATATGTGAATCGTGAAGAATATTACGAATAGTCTGAGAACTTATTATGGTCCCCGATGTTAAAGCGACATCAGTAGCCAATTCTCGAACACGTATGGAGGAGTTTTTTTATTCCTTCCTAATCATGCCCCTCCGCTGCCTTGCATTTAGCTTCTTCGGATGCCCAGGTCGCAGATTATTCTCTGTATTACAACTCTGTTTTCTTTCGTATTGAAGTACCGAACACTAGAAAAGTTCAAATTTTAACTTCTTACCAATTTCGCGATAACTTAAAATACAGTCATGAAAAGCTATATTTCCTCTCCCACATTGCAATGGAAAACTAGCACTTTTTCGTATCCATGACACCTAAAACTAACTAAATTGCCTTCAAAGATCTTATAACGTGCCTTTTAAACGCCGCGGGACTTATATTTGTTGTCAATTTGCATAACGTAATGTTTAACTGCTTTAAAACAGTGTTATATGTGCAGATACTTTCTTGTCATGAAATTTTCATTTGTCATATCATCATCATCATCATCATTGTCAACCATTATCAATCCACTGCTGGACGAAGGTCTCCCCAAGTTTCCTCCACAACGGTCTGTCTTGTGCCAGTCTCCTCCATGTCACTCCCGCATATTTACGAATTTCATCCACCCATCTCCCATGTGGTCTTTTTGTCATATAAAGGGTGGAAAGAAACGACCGCATAAACACCCCAGGGGGTGATTCCTTGTGTCAATTCAAGCATAAAATGTTTTATGACATTTTTGAATTTAGGGCTTAGTTTTCCAGATATAAGCCCCCAAAGGTGTGTGACGTCATGTCCGGATTCGCCTGTTTTTGAGGCTTCAAAGCACAACCCGAGTGTGATGCAGAGAAGCGCGTGGCGGATGCCTGATGCTGCAATCGCAGTACAACAGTCATCCAAGCCTGCTTTCGGAGTCGTGTTACGTCCGCAATTATCGAGACGAACGGAATTGGTCGCCCTATGGCATGACATACGGCCTCTGAGAGCACTGCGATATGTAAATCTGTCGTGATGACTGCAGAGGTACTGAGCTTGCAGAATCAGGCATCTGCCACGAGCTTTCCTGCATGACACTCGGGTTGTGCTTTCAAGCCTCAAAAACAGGTTTTTCCGGACGTGACGTCACGCACCTTTGGGGGCTTATATTGAGAAAACTAACCCCTAAATACAAAAATGTCATAGAACATTTTATATTTGAATTGACCCAAGGAATCACCCACTGGGGTGTTTATGCGGTCGTTTCTTTCCACCCTGTATATGTTTCTTCTGATGAGTAGTGTGTGTATGAGTGTTTATTGTAAAAGTAATCCAATGGTTAAAAACATTTCGTCACAATTGCTTTCCACATTTATTTATGCAAAGCAATGTATGTGTGGAAATACTTTTTTATCCACTGTACATCATTCCCTTTTCGTTATTTGAGTCTTTTACGCCACGCAAACGTAACAAAATGAAGTGGTTATCCAAGCATGCGCATGATGACCATACAACTTTCAAGGTGGTGATGCAAGTTTTGGGGACTTCCAATGAAATGAAACACAAGGGAAACATAATCGCCCGTCCTGAATTTAGGGTCACTGATTCCAGGGAAAAGATACAGCCAGTGCCGCAGAGATCAGATCATATGTAGAGGATTTTAGGAAGGGAGTGTCCGACACCAGGTCTTAAACAACCCTTAGAAACAGGAAGTTAGGAGATTTGGGCCAGAGTGCCCGATAGGAAAGTGACACGGAAGCGAGGTAGAAAGGAGGAGGAGGAGGAAGACACCCTTATTTATTACCGGGGGGGGGGAGACCCGGGGTCCGACGGCTTAACGTGCCCATCGGACGCACGGCGGATATTTAGTGGTTAGAGCGTTCGTACCTGCCTGGGATCAACTCGGTTTCCCAGTGGCAGTCACAAACGCTGACCACTAGACCATTCGCGGCCCAGTGTCGTACGACAAACACACCACGCATGTTTCATTCGGAACTCGACCCAGGTCCATCTCGGATGAATGATCCGAAACCAGCGACTCTGATCACCGGGACGGCAAAGGGCAAAATCAACATTGCCTTTCTGCGATTGAGTTGTAACGTCCGGTTTACGCGCAAAATGGTCCATTAAACTGCATCAACTCTCAATTTGCAAGTTTCTCCGTTGCCATATGCTTCAATACCAATGCCCAGCGGTGGCATGAGGCGGCCGGCCGCTTAACGCTTTTAATTCTTTTCTTCTTTTTTTAAATTTTGGGGCGGCCTTTACGCAATTTGCCTTTCTTTTTTCATAGCCACAGCTGGGCCCTGATACCCCCCTTTCCCCTTCCACCTTGAAAAATGAATAGAGATGGACTTAAAATCACTGACGGCTCCCATGAAGAAAATGAACCTTATACAGAATTATTTAAGAGTAAATCTGTTACGTTATGGTGTTTTATTATTGCAGATGTGGTATATATAGTTGCTAGCCATTCTAGAACGCCGAAATGAGAATTAATGATAAAAAAAAAATAGTGTTTCGCTATTTTTGTTCAATAAGTCGGCAAGCTTTGCCGCTAAGTAAATAAACAACCATGCCTCGGTTTAACCGAACAAGGCAACGATAACACCAGAACACAAATTGCAACAAGAGTTTTCTCTAAATTACCCTTACATTCTAACATTTTCAGCTATGTTTCTCAAATCCAGCCACCCGCACAGACTGTCCTGCGGATTTGCTTCTCTGCGAAAGACAAGTGTTCTTATTTAATTCTTAACAAATAAAATGCTCTCTCCCTTCGCACAAATCACCTCTCGAGGAGGAAAAACACGGCTCCACACAAGCAGAGCTTCGTTTTCTAAACGGCCCCTGACTTCTTCATAAGGATGTTATTAGTGAATTAGTTTTCCGGGAAAGGTACAGAAGTTCCCTGTGAATCATATTTTCCTGAAAGGTAGATGAGCTTTTTCAGACATTCGGTGCAAATATTGTGTGTGTGTGTGTGTGTGTGTGTGAGAGAGAGAGAGAGTGAAATGGTAGGGTATACAGAGGGAAAAAATCCCCTGTGAGTATTGTAATTGCAGACGATGAAAGGTGTCACTGGAGCAATCCAAATCATCACAATCGAGTTCTTTTGCAATTAAGCGTAAAAGGGAGCGTTGTTTTTGACGTTGACTTTGTTGGGATCAATGCGTGTGTCACTAATAATTACCTAAATTAATAGTGCATCTTTCATATGTGGCTGAAGAATGGTACAATCCAACGCACACAAAGTTTGTGGGGGGGGGGGGGCAACAAATATTGCTGCAACAGGCGGCACGAACGTTAAAAAAGACGCGTGCATGCATTCCCTGAGAATAAATGCTTTAGTACAACCTCGTTCAGAAATCTATAGCAACGTGAAAGACCTCTTTTTAGTTACCTCGTACGTGCAGTTAACTCTTGTGTAGGCTATCAAGCTTCTAGAAACCAGATTTTTATTTTATTTTTTATTCCCCAAGCAGACGGATTGCTGCACACAACTGTTGAATGATAAAAATTACAATGAAAAGAATGAAGAACGCACGCTCTCAATAGAACTGTGTTACTAACAATAAAATTCTCATTACCAAATTCACCTCCACAATAACCCACGTTTCGTTTCTGAAAATGTGAATTATAGGTTCTTGGTGCTTATATTTGTTCAATAACAGGATTCCTCATGCCGTTCTCTTGCTTATAGCATACCAGTTCTTTGTGTGTTGTTCGGGGTTTAACGACCACGACAAATAAGGGTTATAAAAAGCAGTTCCTAATTTGGGGCTATTGATTACAGGAAAGCGACAGAGCCATCAGAAAAAACCCCATTCCTCATCTGGGACGAATGGTCAGAAACCCATACTATGAGTTACTTTAATTCTCTAACCAGGTAAAAAAAAACAGAGCAAGTATTAATTTTTAAAAGGAAAAAAATTTGCGTGTTAAAAGTTCCTGAATTATTTAATTCCAGGTATTTTTAAATTCCCTTTAAAGTAATCAGGTAAGCGGCGTTTTGAAAATCGAAGTCCTACCCTGGCTATGTTCCCCCGGTGGTACAATTCAAGTTTGAAAATATTTGTTTCACCATAAAACTTGAAGTCCCCCCCATGAACAATTCCATAATTTCATGTAATTAACCGCTTGAGTTATTATACGGGAAACCTGTACTTTTACTGCTCACGTCACCAGATGTTTCTGGTAAACAGTTCGTCACTCCAAAAATAAATGTACCGAAAATTTGTTACTTGGTTACATTCTCACCGTATACAGTTTCTTACATTTATACAAAAAAAAAAAAAGCACACCATTTTAAAATTTTTGAAAGGTGATATTTAAATGTTTTAGACACTAAAGCTAATCACGCTTTCTGTTCGTATTTTCATCAGCGTAAAGAAAAGCGAAAGCATTAGCAACCAAGATTTCACCCCAACATTCAAATACAGTTAAAGCCCCTTATTCACGGTTCCCTTATTCGCGTTTTCACTATTCGCGGGTTAAAAAATTGTGCCCACGTTCTTGTATTCGCGACTAAAAATTTCTTTATTCGCGGATCATGTCGGTATATTAAAAGGATTCGGTGTCCTTTATTAACGCATCGACATCTTTTGAGTACTGCTGGCACGTGCCGTGGCGGCTTTTACAAAGAGTGTAACCGAATGGACTAATATCAAAGTAAAACAAACCTTATTGCCACTATGCCTAAGGCCCGTTTCACACAGACGGGTTCTTCCCGCGGAAGCAATAAACTATTCAGCTGTCCAAACCGCCTCTTTTGGAGCCGGCTATAGAGTTATACCGAGTCTTTCAGACGAGCGGAATCGATAGAAAATCCGAACCGGCAGCCGCTGAGCTTCCACGGGGTTCGCTACAAACCGGCCGACTGCGATACCGTCCAAATTTGGAGAAACACAGATGTAAGGCAAGACATTCACACAATCGGTGAACGGATTCTCCGCTTAGGCAATAAAACAATCACTCTTGTCAGAGGGGAGAGGCCGAAAGTAATGCTGCCAGGCGAAGTCGATTGTCAATCGCTTTGGGCTAGTGTGCTTTGTTAGTTTTCAACAGAAATACTCTGTATAGTTTACGCTATAGCCTTTGTCGATCATGTCTGCTATTAATGTTGATATTGAATTATTAATTTTGGAAGTGGAAAAGCGCCCACAAGGTTGGGATACATCGTCGGAAGATTACAGGGATAAGAAAATTTAAAAAAAAAAAAAAAAAAAAATGCTTGGAATGATATCTGCAGAATCCTGTACAACGAGTTCTACAATTTCACCGAATATGAAGGAACATCATCGGTAAGCGAATTCCGAATGTACTTGTCTTTGTGCAGAGTTATTTCACAACAATAATACACTGCTGGACAATTGCTAAGGACGGATCATAAACGGCTGTATAGCGCATAAAAAAGTAAGTGTGGTTGGATGCCAAGTGAAATAAAATAATGTCAGAATGCCAGGACATTACAAGAAAGACAATTTATTGTGCTCTGAAATCCAAAAGGCTTTGGAACGTGTTCAAGGGACAAACAGGCCATTTTGTGCAGAATACGTAAACGTGAAAAAAATGCAATTACCGTCAGCAGGCGTTCCGGCGTAAGATGTCAATACGGGATATGGCCACCATGGAGGGCGATGCAAGATTCCACACGTCGTGTCATGCTTTGCACAACATTATCAAACAGCTGTTGGGGTAATTTATCCCATTCCTCTGTCAGTGCACGGATGAGGGTGTTCTTGTTTATTGGAGGGCATTGGCGACCAGAAAGACTCTTCCCCAAAGCATCCCACACATTTTCAATGGGATTCAGATCTGGAGAACGTGCTGGCCATACGAGGCGTTGAGTATCCTCGCTCTCAAGACACTCTTGGACAGCGACTGTTCGATGACATGTTGCGTTGTCGTCCATGAAAATGAATCTATCACCGACAGCACCACGGAACATGCGAACATGAGGTAGCACAACATCATTAATGTATCGTTGGAAAGTCATAGTCCCAGTTAGAAGCACATAGAGGGATGTACGGCCATTGATCATGATGCCAGCCCATACCATGACACTACATGTCGGATATCGGTCCCTTTCCTGTATGTTTGCTGGACAATATGCAGTACCACTATCACGCCAGATCAGTTGTCGTCGACAATCAGACGATAGACTGTATCTACTCTCATCTGAGAAGAGGACAGCAGACCAGTTGCTACCAGTCCAATTGCGATGTTGGTGGCACCATCGCAAACGGGCGGTACGGTGACGTCTGGACAATGGGATGCACACAACAGGACGGCGGGCGTATAGTCCCCCTTCATGCAAACGTCTGGCGACAGTTTTTGGGAGATCCGCTTGGCATTAGTAGCCATAAACTGATTTGCTACCTCACTAGCTGTGCTGCGCCGGTGTCTTTTGTTGATAGCACTATGTACCGATCTTCTGCAGGTGTCGTGCTGCGAGCACGACCTCCCCCGTGACGTTTGCTACACTCTCCATTTGTTTGAAATGATTTCCAAAGCCTTGAAACAACACTGTGGCTGACGTCGAACTCCCTGGCAACATCTGTTATTTTTCGCCCTTCTTCAATCTTGCCAATAATACGGCCACGCGTAAAATTATCTAGGTGATGTCGGGAAGACATACTGAAAATTGCAAGTTCGTCAATTGATTCTTTCCCTTTCAACTTTGCGTTTGAACAACAACGGTCAATACGCGTCAAATCCTTTATATCTCTTATCAGCGCTATGACGTCACGAACAAGTTCGGCAATCCAAAATTTGCATACGCACAACACGTCTTACTGTATCCCGCACTTATGCTAATTTCCACATTTTCCTGCCTTCCATTTTATGGTTGCTATCGTTGCTATTGTCATCCGTCCTTAGCAATTGTCCGGCAGTGTATATGAGCATACCTGCCAACTCTTCCTATTTTGGCAGAAGTCTTTCGATTTTTTATACATTCTTCCGATCTTGTGACCAAACTCGCGTTCTTCTGCCGTTCGAAAAATGTCTGCGTTTTTTGCGAAAAATAACCTGTTTTATTAATTTTTGTAAGACAAAAAAAAAAAAAAAAAAGGTGAAAAGCGCAGCAATAATTTACTATTCTTAATCTCAGGGACCTGCGCCAATTGCACCAGCCCGCGCCAAAACGTTGTTCTTGCACCATTCTGCTAACAAATTGCGATTTTGACGAAATCTGCGCTAATTTTGCGCCAAAAGTTAAAATTTACCGGTCATCGATATTTTAGCGTAATCTTACGCCATTCGAAATAGATTCAGCGGTTAATTCGTACGCGAGATCCTTCCGTGGATTCGCGGAGTCCCCTTTTCCACCAACCGCCTTTTTTTTTTTTTTTTCATTTTCGAGATCGATGCAAAAATGAAGGAATTTTCGGGGTATTAGTTAGGGCGGGGGGTCGTATTCCGTCTGGGGAAGTTATTTTGTCTTTTTAAACGTTCGGAAACGGAAGATAAACGGAGTGTAGATTTTTCCCGTAATCGTATTTTTTTCCTCTCGCAATGTTGCTTCTGTTCAGTATTGTTGTTAAATATAATTTCATTGCATAATTTCAGTTTGAAATTGTAGGCAACAATTTCCGAAAACGGAAGTTAGGCCGCCCGAAAATTTCCCCGTAATCTTCGGCCACGAGATTGTTACGCTAATTCCAGGAATTCCGTCTTTTTTGTTATCATTCGGACCATTCATGAGATCGAGGCACAACTGAACTGAACTTTTGGGAGGGGGGGTCGCGTTCTCCGTCGGAGGACGAAATTTCATCCTTCGAAAACGGAATTTAGACGGAGATAAGATTTTTCTCGTAATCGTAATTCAGTTATTATTAGAAATCATTTTATTCCATAAATATTTGTATTTCAGCTTGAAAATGTTGGATAAATTTCCGAAAACGGAAGTCAGACGGAGCGAAGATTTCTTCAGTAATTGTATTTTTCCCCGCGATATGATCCCCACTCCTATGTAGTTGTTAAATGTCATCACCCTCATAAACGTGTGTGCATTTTAGCATGATAAGAGTGGGGGAAATTTCCAAAAAATGGAAGTGACGAAGTTTGGAAATTTGTAAGAATTGATGCATGGTGTTAAAAAAAAAAAGTATTCATTATCTGAAAATTACACCATTTATCTAAAATAGTGAAAGCTCTGATATCAGAATTCAGGGTTCTCAGCTACAGTTGATGTTTTTAGTAAGCACAGGATACTTTTAAAAATTGCATTGCTTTTGGAGCAGACAATGCTCCAGTAATGATAGGAGAGAAATATGGTGTGGCTCGTCATTTGAAAGAACACCAAAGTGAAATAATAATTATAGGGTGTATTTGCCATTTAATTAATAACGCAAAATAATTTTTTCTTTGGTTAAAACAATCGCACAATGTTTCGATCATTATTGTCAGGTGAATCGCTTGAGAGTCTTCTGTTAATTAAATGCAAAGGAAATTTACTTTGTTTGCAAAAAGAGTACTCCAAAGAATTCTTAAAAAAATCCAAAAAGGCCACTGTAAAGAGTTTAGCTAACTGTTAAATTACTATAAATAAAAGTTCCCTTCAATAAAAACACACCAAAAAATAAAGGTAAGTGTCCTGTATTCCTTTTTTGTTTAAGCAGTATGAGTTCTAAATCACTTTATCGTGAGACAAATTGATGTAAAAAAAATCTTCTGAATTTTTATACAATCTTCTGAATTTTTCAAAGCCAATCTTCTGCATATTCATTAAATTTAGTTGGCAGGTATGTATGAGTATGGCTTTCCCTGTCCCTATCAGAGGAGAAGGGGGGGGCGGCTTTGGGGCTAAAGTCCTGGTCCTCCACCTGGTGGGGTCCTCCACTCACATACTGTAATGAAAGAAAAAATATATATACCTTGCCATTGTACCTGACATTCACTCCGATCATTTATTTATCAACAGAGAAAATTATTCTAGGTCAGGTATAATGCATAAACTCACAATGTTTGGAACTCTTGTTCGTTCATGGAAATAGCAGCGTTTTCTGCATTTTTTTTAAATTTAAAGTTTAGTATAATCACCATATTTCGTGTGTAGGTATGATGCCAGCAATTTTTTACAAACATTGTAATGGTTTACAGTGCTGCAGAAGTTAGTTGTCACATTTTGCCATTTTTTGTATAGGACTGAATGACTTCAAAATGTGGTAACTATGCAAAACAGTATTTTAAGCAAAAAGCAGTGACGAAAATAAAATGTAGAAACTTACGATAGTAAAGAAATGTAGAAACGCCAATGGTATAACGACTGTCGGAACTTCAAAGTTATGGCAGTTGTCTTTCAAGAAAGAAGTCAAATTTCACAAACAGGTTAACTGTGTGCGTTAAACGAAAAAAATGTCTGAAGGCTTCCAGAATAAAGTAACGAAAACCCTATGGCCATGCTGTGTCTTTCAACAGTTAAACAAACTAAGAGAATGTAGTAAATAATTAAAAAAAAAAAAAAACATCCTCATCCAGAACAACAAAGTTAATCATTTTATGTGTGAATTAAGATTTCTTTCGAAATCCGTTGTTACATGGAGAAATGACAGCCCGCATCAAAAAATTCACACCAATAATTGCCTGAAATTTAAAGTTTCACATATAAGGAGAGTTAATTATTTCGAAATGATCTGTGAAAGTGCTCTCAAAAACGTCTTATTAAAGGTTATTAAGGTATTCTGTGTTTCCATAGTTTTCCTTAAGTGTTCTCCAAAATGCTTTGTAAAAGTGTGTGTGTGTGTTCTAATGCACTTTACAAATGTTTCTTAGTATTTCCGTGTATGTATCTTTCAACACGGTAAACTGTTTCATAGAACATTGACTCCGAAAAAATGGTTTATGTCATACATTTGCTACATTTACTGTAGATTATACATCGACATAGGTACTCGTAATATTCAATACATTATCTTTTCATGAGTTTGAAACATGTTATGCATTGAGTTCTTACATCAAATACTGCATTTGAACGAAGACACAATCTAGAAACTGACCACACAAAGAGCTAGCCATTTGGTTCCCGCCTATCGGTCGAGCGTTTTTTTCCTCCGCTCCAAAATAAAACCGCTCGTGTGAAAGCCACCCAAAAACCCCACTGCGGGTCGGTTTTATAGATTCGTCGGATTCATTCCGTCTGTGTGAAACGAGCCTAAAAGTACGTTGTCAAAGGCCGCCATATTATACGTTCCGCTATGTCCTTTGATAAGAGCCGCCTTCGCCACGGTCGGTGTTTTATTGCTTCAACTTGTCAGTCGTTGCAAATAATTTTGATTGAATAACACGTGTCTCTTCTGCTTTGTTCCCAATTTATAAGGTCGAGTAAAAGGAAAGAAAAATTAGTTCCGACGCGGAAAAAAATAGTGTTGCCGCTTAAAGTAAAATAGAAATGCTTGACCGTTTACGCCTTGGTGAGTCGTTTGCATCCATATCACGCTCTTTCGATGTTAATGAATCAACTGTACGATCCATCAAGAAATCCGAAGACAAAATAAGGAATTCTATAGCTTCAACCTCACTATCAGCAAAAATTGTTCGTGATCCAGCAATTGAAAAAATGGAAGCTGCGTTATCATTATGGATTAAAGATCGTAACCAGAAAAGAGTGCCCCTAAATGGTCTTATGATCCGCGAGAAGGCAAAGCGTCTTTACGCACATTTTAAAGAACCTGGTGATGAACGTACAGATGGAGGATTTCAAGCATCAGAAAGTTAGTTCAATAAATTTAAGGTGCGACAATCATTGCATAGCATTAAAATTGTTGGAGAAGCTGCATCTGCAGACACCGCCGCAGCAGAAAGATATCCAGAAGAATTTTCAAACTTAATTGCTCATGGTGGATACAAACCGGAACAAGTGTTTAATGCAGATGAAACTGCCTTGTTTTGGAAAAGAATGCCAAACAAAACTTTCATAGCCAAAAGTGAGAAGTCCGCCCCTGGTTTCAAGGCAGTAAAAGATAGAGTTACACTGCTGCTGTGTTCTAACGCATCTGGAGATTGTGTTATAAAGCCACTAATGCTTTACAGATCGTTAAATCCTCGTGCTTTAAAAAATCCAAACAAGAACAACCTGCCAGTGTTTTGGCGTGCAAATAAGAAAGCGTGGGTTACAAGTGCTATTTTTTGTGACTGGTTCCGGAATTGTTTTGTTCCTGAAGTTGAGACTTATTTGAAAAAAAAAAAATTTAGACTTTAAGGCCGTTCTAGTTTTGGACAATGCTCCAGGTCACCCTCGTGAGCTTGAAACTATGCATCCAAATATAAAGGTGATATTTTTACCTCCTAAAACGACGCTTTACTCCAACCCAAGGACCAAGGAATAATCCAGGCGTTCAAGCTCTATTACATTAGACGAACCTTCAAAATCATACTGGACACCATGGAATGTGATCCTGATATGAATGTGATGCAATGCTGGAAAAATTTTGACAAAGCAAAATGCATTGTTAACATAAAAGAATCGTTGGAAGAACTGAAACCATACACATTGAAATCATGTTGGAAAAAACTGTGGCCTGTTCTGACTGTCGGAAATGATGAAGAATCCGTGCAAATTCAAACTTTAACTGCAAACATTGCTCAAGTTGCGAATGGAATAGACGAGATGGCTTTGAACAGATAGAATCAAGTGACATTCAAGAGTTGCTTGAATCGCAAGATGAAGATTTGACCGAAACCGACTTGGAGGAAATGTTAAATCCGCATTCCATTGAAGAAGAGGCTTCAACGAGCACTGAAAAGGTGACCTTTAACTTGAAAAACCTGAGTGAAGGTTTACGGATGGCAAATGAGCTTTGTGACATCTTCATGAAAATTGATCCATCTATGGAAAGAAGTCTTATTTTTAAAAGGCAAATTGTTAATGCCACAGCTGAATATCAATATGAATTGAAAGACCTTTTTAAAAGCGGCAAAACAAGAAAAAATTGCCAAGTTCTTTAAACCCTTGCCTAAGCCTGACAATAATAATTAATAGATATTGTTAAAAACTCTCATTAAATGGATTTTATTTTGATTTCTTTTTTTTTATTTTGGAACCTTGGAACGTATCCCTTATATTCCCATACAAATTACCATTTCATATTCACGGTTTCTGTATTCTCGGCATATTTACGGAACATATACCCCGCGAATAAGGAGCTTTTACTGTATAGGAATTTCCCAATTACGTAAATTCGCTCATGAATACAGTAGATTCCTGTTAACTAAGACACGTGGGGGCTAGAACAATTTTATCTAATTAAACCTGCTGCCCCAATTTTGCGAAGCTTTATCCCAAAGAGCTAATTTTGGATGTTCAAGAACTGTCCTAAATAAACGGCTTCTCCGATTAACCGATGGACCAATTAACCGTAATCGACTATACACTGAAGAGCAATTGAATTAGAGACAGCTGGCGTTATGCAAATATGGCGCTGTGGGCGGCCCTGTAAACGGAAACGACATGGCGTATGCAGCGAACCGACAATATAAGGAGTGATGCGACGGGAATCAGTAAGAGTCGGAAGCAGTATGGGTAAGACGAAGGATCTAAGCGCATTTGATCGTGGGCAAATTGTCGGGGCCCGACGAATGGGTCACTCCATCTCGGAAGTCGTGTAGGCACTGGGATTTTCACGAGCCACTGTGTCACGGGTGCAACGTGAGTACATCGAATCCGGTAAAACCATCCCTGCAAGGGCCAACTGCCGTGGACAACAGCGTGTGGATGAGCGGAGTCATCGTCGGCTAGCTCGCATTGTAACAGCGGATAGACGGGCCACAGTGAAAGAAATCACTCCGCAATTTAACGCTGGTGCACAAAAATGTGTAAGCAGCCACACCATCCAGAACCATCTCCTTGCTATGGGGTACAGAAGCCATCGTCCCACGAGGGTACCGCTGCTAACAGCACATCACTGGGTGCAAGGATTAGCATGGGCGCGGGAACATCGCCACTGGACCCTAGACATGTGGAAATATGTTGCCTGGAATGCTGAGTCGAGATTCGCGTTGGTACATGTGGATGGCAGGATACGAGTACGGCGCAAACCACATGAAGCAATGGATTCTTCTTGCCAGCAGGGTACTCTTCAAGCTGGTGGGTGGGGGGGGTGGCATTCTCGTCTGGGGACTGTTTACGTGGACTGAAATGGGACCCCTGGTACGTGTGACATCGTCCCTCACAGGTCAACGTTACCGGGATATCGTGGACAACCATTTGCTCCCGTTGTGCGTCTTCAACATCCCACTGGGGACCTCATCCTGCAACAAGACAATGCACCGTGCCATCGCTCCCGAATTGTATCCGAATGGTTGGATGAACACTCCACCGACGTGATCTCGCTTCCTTGGCCAGCTAGGTCACCTGCCCTCAATCCCATCGAGCACATCTGGGATGCCATCGAGAGAGATGTTCTAGGCTCTGACCCCCCTCCCCTCCATCAAATCTTCGTGAACTATGGGAGCTTGTTCAGGGGTCGTGGATCCGTATGGCTTCCCAACGCTTCCGGTGTCTTGTAGGGTCCATGCCGAGATGAATCGCCGCCGTCATCAGGGCGAAAGGTGGTGCTACACGTTACTAGACAGGTATATCTAATTCAATTTTCAATTGCTCTTCAGTGTATATACTTAATAAGAGCATCACAATGGGAAATTAACAAGAAGGCACACAACGGATAAATTTAACTACGTTATTCTGTGCGCACATAACGAACAAAAATATTATTAACACAGTCACGATTTTTTTGTTGATGGCAGTCCAATTCTTGTCTGATTTCAAATATTCTTTATTTTTATTGTGTGAACACACACGGTTGCGTGTTCACACAATGAAAATAAATAACATTTAAAAGAATCCCTTACACAAGTAAAATAAAGTCTAATAACTGTGGATATGGGGGTACGACGCTCGCAAGCATCTAACCCAGAAGTTCATAACCTGCACACGGGTTCGTTTAAAAAACTGAAGAAAGCCAATGAACCCCTTCCTAAAAAAAGTTCCCGTGTTACCTCAAAATTAATTTCACATTCACAATAGGATAAAATCCAATAGTAAACTGACACTGCAATACAATTCTCAAGTTCAGTTCCTAATTTTTTTTTTTTTTACTTACTTACTAGTAAGCGTTATTTTCAAAATTTTCAAAGCAAGCCCTTCCAGGATTCCAGTTTAAGAATTTAAGAACCCCTATCTACACCTACACAGTTATCCGTCTTTTTAGTACCACAGATTCAGTTCCACCTGTGGCACAGGACAAACACGCCACCCATGTGTCCACCGGTAGTGGAACTCAGATGATTGGACTGGAACTCGCGCCTCTAACCACTAGCCACAGGGCGGCTAAGATATGAATAGGGATAGAACTTTCTATTCTACTGCCCCCCCCCCCACTTTTATCTTCCATAATTGGCCAACTTAAATGGCCATACTGATGGTGTACTTGTATCAAGACAGCCGAAAAATTTGCTAAAAAAAAAAAACTGAGTTTAGAGATACCTGGTCAGCACACCTCGGATTTAACTAATCTGCTAGCGGCTCGAAGATGGGACACCCACGATTAGATTCCGCGTTACTGACCGAGGATTATGGATCGCAAATACACTGTATTACTAAAGTCATCTGGCGCCTCTAATTCGGTTTCCATTTTTTTTTTCTTTTTTTTTAATTCAGGAAAAATACTTCGTACCTACTGCTATGGTCCACCCAAATTCTCATTACAAAATCTGTAAAAAAAAAAAAAAAACGCAGAAAGGAACGTTATTTTAAATATTAAAATACACCAGACCGTGAAAATAAACACGGTCTGGTGTATTTAAAATGGTGTATTTAAGAAAAGCGTATATAGCGTAGGTAAATCCGCTTATTTTTGTGGTGTAATACGCATAAAGATTCTCCAAGCTTTCGCTCTCCGCTGGGAAGCTTTTCCAAGGCAATGGCAGACATGAAATGTAAATAGCCACATAAATACAATAACAAAAACTCTTCCCATACATAGTTTTACATATTTAAGACCCATCCTAGTGTGATAGAGGGAGAAAAGGGCGGAAGAATACCTCTTCAAATGCTTTCAAACACTAAGTGTAAATATTTCCAACGCTACACTGTTTCCTTACGAATTAACTGCTCGCTGTCTGATTCATGCAACTGAAACAGTAAATTAAAGCCAAACAATGACTTGAGAGACGATAAAGCGGTTTTCGGGTCAACTTACTAGGTAGGCTCTTCGCGTTCATTATGAAAACATGAACAGCAATAAGTTACATTTGAACTTTTGTAACACATACATACCTCATTTACTAATGAGAATGACTAAGATCGAAATAGTATAATGAGCACGCTAATTCCACATCAACAGCGGCATATGTTCTGTCTCCTAGCAAGTGATCGTGGCATGTCGTAAAGCACTATCACTGCATATTTCAGGCTTCCAGACATTACTGAATAAATGCACACTGAACGCACTTTCCGAAAAATTGAATTTTTCATGCAATAAACTACAAATAAGTGCAATGAAAGCAAACCATACCCCAACGATTCGCACTTGAAGCAAACCACACACACCAACGATTTCCTACAAAACACAATGCATAAATTCACACGAAAGCAATTACTCAACTGCGATTTTTGTGAGAGACAAACTTTCACAGATGCAATTAATGAGAATAGTCGTACTTCGGTATCTGCTAAAACGGCTAAGCTCTTATATAGCAGCTGAATTGTAAAACTGACTAACTTGTGGAAAATTTCAGCTGCCAGATAGTTTCTCGAACTTGTTGTGCAAGCAAATGACGATTTTGTGACAGAAAAGCTCCAGCGGGTTTAAAATGCACTATGCATATAAACAAAAACATGCTCGGGAAAAAACAGAACAGTCCCATTAGTAACATCTTCTGGCACCCAGAAAAAGCGACAGTAAATCCACGTTTCCCAGGCATGGATGTGTTTCACGAGAACCCTCAAAAACAACATGGAGATTTGAGAGGAACACGTCATATTCTTGGTAAGTTTAGGTGGGGAAATAACACAAATGGAACGATGGAAACATTACAGGTTCGCAAACTATCCTGTTTCAAGGCCCATTTTCCATTCGAATAGCTAGCTACTGGTTACCAGTGAGAAACGGACTATCTGTAATGACAATAAATGGCGTTCACAGACTTTGCTAAATTACGAGGTTTTGTTGCGCGTTTGGGCATCACCCCCTGTAGGGGTATGCAGAATGCAGGCCATTTTAAAGTGAGATATCCGAAAGTGAGACTGTTTCAGACTACAATTGATGTTTATAGCCAGCAAATTCAAAATCTCAGTGCTACCAAAACACACCTTGCTCCGATCAATGGAATGCGTGTTTTGTTTCGTCAGAACAATGCACGCCTGTTTATCGGCTGAGAGAGAGATATTACAACTACAGATTTCTTGAAACGGCGGAAACACCGGCACATTAGCGGAATCTTGAACCACGGGGGACTGCCGTTTATACCACACGCCACAATTAAATTTCGATGAAAAAATCATTCCACATTTGTGAGCTTGTTAAAACCGAACTATTATTATATTTGATTAAAAACTATTGTTACGGGCAGTGGGCAGTAGTGAAAAAAGAAACGGGCTGGTGCTCGGAAGACCGACCCAGGCGTTATCAACTCCAGCAGGTGTGTGTTGGGGGTGGAGACCAACAAACCTTTGAAATCGAATATGTATATATATATATCTTTGTTTATTTATTTATTTATTGGAAGTTTAACGACCACCATGAGCAACTCAATGGGCTATAAGCAGTCGCCCGTACCTAATTTAGGGTAACTGGTTCCACGGAAGGGAGAGAGCCATTGCCGTAAGACACCGGGATTCGAACCCGGACCCCTTTTGGACGAATGATCAGAGGCCATCGCATAGACCACTGCGCCACCGGGGCGGCACATATAGATATATATCATCATCAACCATTATCAATCCACTGCTGGATGAATGTCTCCCCAAGTGACATGGAGGCGACTGGCACAAGACAAAACCACAACGTTCTGTCTTGTGCCAGTCGCCTCCATGTCACTCCTGCATACTTCCGAATTTCATCCACCCATCTCCCCTGCGGTCTTCTTCTGGGTCTTTTCCTGTCCCTTGGAATCCAATCTAAAACTTCAGCTGTCCATCGATGGTCTGTCCTTCTGGCAGTATGTCCAGCCCATTGCCATTTCAGGGATTTAACTCAGATCATGATGTCTTCCACTCTTGTCATTTTTCGGATCCACGTGTTCCTCTTCTTATCTCTCCTGGTTACACCAAGCATGCACCTCTCCATGCTTCTTTGAGTTGTCTGCAGCCTTTGTATGTCTCTTTCAGTTAAGGTCCACGTCTCTGCACCATACGTAAGCACTGGAAGGATGCATTGATCAAACAATTTTCTTTTAAGACATAATGGCATATTGCTCTTAAAAATTATGCTGTTTCTTCCAAAAGCTCTCCAGGCAAGTTTTGTACGCCGATTAATTTCTTCATCAATGTGACCCTCACTTGATATCTGCTGTCCAAGATAAACGTACGTGTCTGTTATCTCCAGCTTTTCCCCATCAATCGATAAATCTTCATTTCTTGTAAAAGCATTGAACATCACTTTTGTCTTCTGAAAGTTCATTTTTAATCCCACTTCTTTACTCTTGTCAGCAAGTTCCTGGATCATACTCTGCAGCTCTGATGGGGTAGTTGCAAAAATGACTATGTCATCAGCAAAACGAAGGTGAGTTAGATAATCTCCATTAATCTTTATCCCCTTGTTTTCCCAGCTCAGCGACTGAAAGACGCCCTCCAATGTAGCATTAAAGAGCTTCGGAGATATGGTGTCACCTTGTCTCACTCCCTTTCCAATTTTTATGTGTGTTGTATTTTCAAACAGCCGAATCTTTGCACTTGCATTTCCATAGATGTTATTAATAATATTAATGTATGCATCTTCAATACCGCAGGATTTCAGAGCCATTGTAACTGCTGATGGTTTCACCGAATCAAAGGCTTTTTCATAATCGATAAAAGCCATGCACAATGGAAGTTCATATTCCCTAGCTCTTTCAATTAGTTCTCTCAGTACGTGGATATGATCTATTGTGCTGTAGCCACTCCTGAATCCAGCTTGTTCTCTCGGTTGAGCCATGTCCAGTGTTACCTTCAAGTGGTGTGAAAGAACTTTAGTGAAGATTTTATAAACCACTGATAGGAGGCTGATAGGTCTGTAGTTCCCGAGATCCTCAATTTCACCTTTTTTATGTAGCAGGATCATTGTAGCATTGTTCCAATCCTCAGGAATCTTCCCTTCATTAAGGCATCAAGTAAAAATTTGGGAGAGTACTGTTTCGATTTCTCCACTTGCTTCTTGTATGATGTCTACAGTAATTCCATCTTCTCCTGGAGCTTTTCCCCGCTTTATGTTCTTGATTGCATGTGCAACTTCTGCTGGGAGGACTGGAAGAACTCTGGTACTGGTACCTTTCATGATGTCTGGAGTACATGTATCATCCCTTTCATATAATTTGGAGTAGAAATCTTTCACTCTTGTCAAAATTTCGCGTCTATTTCTTGTTACAGAACCATCTTCTTTTCTCAGAGCCATAATCTGTTTTCTTCCCTTACTGAGATGTCCCTTTGCTATCTTTAGGCTTTGGTTGTTTTCAATTGCTTTCCTCACTAGTTCACAGTTGAATTTTCTTACGTCTTCAATGATTTTTTTTGTACTGTCTTGCATAGCTCTATATATTCCACTTTGGAAGTCACATCTTCTTTAGTTGTCCTCATCTCTCTTCTTTTTTGCATCAACATTTTGGTTTTTCCTGATAATTTGTTCACATGCAACTTGTTCTTAGACCCAGCTAATTTTGTTGCTGTTTCCACAAGAGATTTGGTTACTTTTCTGTTAACTTCAGAAATATCCACTTCTTCCGATGTTAGGCCTTCTAAAGCAGAGAATCTGTTCTTCAGTTCCAAACTTGAAGGTATTATGGTGTTTTTTAAGGTTGGTTATGTCAATACATTTTGTTTGTCTTAAGAGCTTGCCACGTTCGAGTTTAGTGTTGAGGTGCATCTTACATCTCACCAATCTATGGTCACTACCTGTGTTGAACTTGTTTAGCACACTGCAGTCTTCTATGACGAATTTTTTGTTACACATAATAAAATCAATTTCATTTGTCGTCCCATTTGGATGTCTCCATGTCCATTTCCTGTGTGGCTTTTTCTTGAAAAAGGAGTTCATGATGAAAAACCCTTCTGCCTCTGCAAACTCAACGAGAGTATTTCCACGCTGGTTTCTGTTGCTGTGACTGAATTTACCTACTGAAGTTTCATTCTGTTGCCGTTGCCCTATTTTTGCATTGAAATCTCCCATAATTACCTTTAAGTGCTGCTTACCTTTATTATTTAGATGACGAATTTCCTCATAAAATTCTTCAATTTCTTCTTCAGGATGACTTGTGGTGGGTGCATAAGTTTGAATAATCTGAGCCTGGTATCTTCTCGAGAGTTGGATAACGAGTCGTGCAGCTTTGTCAGAGGAAATTTCAACTTCTACAACTTTATCCTTCAGTTTCTTGTTTATTATAAATCCAACACCACTAGTTCTGCCAGTATCTGTCCCACGATAGTAGAAGAGATGTCCACTTTTCAGTTCAATGAGATCTTCTCCTTTTCTCCTTACCTCACTTAGCCCGACGATGTCCCACTTGATCCTTTGTAGTTCCTTTTTCAATTCAAAAAGCCTTGAATCAGAAGATAGGGAGCGTCCATTATACGTAGCCAAGGTCAGCATCAGATGGCAGCCTAGTCTGGTCCTCCGGGGATTCTTAGCACCCTCTGCCTTCATATCGCACTGGCCACTGCCTTGGCCAGGTACATTCCAGCTGCCGGAGACTGAGGCCCAAGATTTAAGTTGTGGAGTCATTTTGGAGGGGTTTGACTATAACTCACCACGCTGGCCAAGTGGGTTGGTGAGTGTGGGATAGCATTTCCTCTAATACCGATGATATAGTTATACCGCTATTGGCGGTCGTCAGAGCCCCTTTAGTGGGAACAGGATGCACCACGAGAAGGCGGGGTTGACATTTGTCAAGGAGAGGCTGTGATGTTACGCATCACCTGACCTTACATCCCATATATATATATATTTATTTATTGGTGCAATCCTAAAAAACAGTACTCTGGCAGTCTCCTACATCCGCTGTGGCACTGTCAACCACTGACAAATTACGGGGGAGGGTGAGTTAGTTGGAGCAGTGGATCAACCGTAATTTGAAATTCCAAACAGTTGCAATATACTCTCTGTTGTCAGAAACACACGAAGCGACTTTATCAAGGGTGTCCCGTCAATAGGGGCAAATACTCCCCTCCCCAAAATTCTTTGACTAAGATTTAGCAAACTGCCCTCCCGAAAGTCACGCAATATACCTACATGAAAATCATGAGCTATTTTTTCCCGTACTCCATAGAGCCTGGAGAACGATAGCTGTAATTTCCGGCTGTTAACGAAAAATACAACTGATCATAATTAAATTTCCGTCGAAATATGATTATAAACGACCATATTTTTTTCGCAGTTTGACAATTTTAAATGAATAATTTTTAAACAATTGTACGGGGCCTAATGCAGTTTTTTGACGCTTTCCAGCCGTAGGTTGAAGAAGCGAATATGCTCCAGCTTTGTCTGATTGTCCGTCCGTTTGTCTGCACGATAACTCGCGTAAATATCATACGATTTCGATGAAATTTTAGTAAGTTGTTTGGAACAATCTGGGCACGAACCCTACAGAGAATGGTCGAAATGGGGTTAAAGGTCAGAACACAGGTGCAGGATTTATTTTCCGACCTTTTGAGCGATTGATTGCGGAAAAAATGCATCGATTGTGTTCAAACTTTAGTATATTATTTTGAACCAACACTGCGTGGATTTCGATGGCCGACGACTGAATAAATAAAATTTAAAAAGTCCTATTCAGTTAGGTAAAAGTAGCCTGCTGCCGCCAGGCATCGACTACACCCCTGGTTACGGGGCTGTTCACAAGATTTCTTTCAGCACCCTGCCGCGTGGGTTCATCAGGCCTTAGCTTAAGCAGTTATGGGGTTTTAGCTATACCCCCCCCCGGAATAATGAAATGAATTAATTACTAGCTAAAGGAGAAGTCGCTGTCTTGAAAAACTGGCTTTATTCAATGGAGTAAGAGTATACGGCGGAGGTCACGAGATTACTTGTCTCGATTTCTATATCAGCGTTCGAATTACTCAGTGGTCCGCTGGCCATTGGCCAATAAAACTTCCGTCGGACCACTGAACTATTGATTTTACTGGCCCGGATGGCTAATAAGTTGGGCTTTTTTTTTTTTCTGATTTGTCACAAGTTAAAAAATGAATTTCTATTTCTTCTGCTGTATGGTTTTCTTTTTAGGCTGCAAACTGATGATAGGTTTAAAAACAAATATTGGAGATAATCCCACTGAAATGATATGTTATTTTCTGTATATATTGTAAATGTCTGTCTAAGTTGGGGGGGGGGTTATTACTTTTTTACGGACCAGTGGGCATTTTGGTGGACTAGTGGTTTGCAAATTCTAGTGGTCCACTGGGCCCGTTGAAGATTTATTTCTAATTCTAACACAGTATATTAACATTAAATCTAAAGCTGAGCTAAGTTCCCAACTTAATTTCTCATCTTGAACATCAAATACCTTCCCCTCTTTTTGGGGAGCAAAATATGTCTGTGTTGCACGAAGAATCATCCTACTCTACTTTGCCACATCCCCTTCTCTCGGACCACCTGGGAAGTTGCCGAATGTGCATCATTGTGACTTTCACCACCATAGTGAGAATTCCCTCATTAAAACCCAAATTTGCTAGAAAAAGTCATGTGCTCAAAACTTTAAACACAGCAGGATGCTGAAATCAATACACCATTCACTCCAACTAAGTTCATGAAAGACTTGTTGAAGGGCTTTTTCTGGATGAAAGGTTGGTCAGTTTTCAATCCAACACCTAATGGCTGATTGAAAACTACTAAACAAGTCATCTCTCAATGCCTCCCGAAAAAAACAAATGGAAATTATTTTAACTTATGAGATGCAATTAAAGAAGGCTATTTAATGCTAACTTTTGCTGTGACTAACAGGCCCATGGTACCACCACAACTGCTTGAAATTGAAACTGTCCTGCCCAGAAGGAGTCTGCTTACCTGCATGCAAACTGGTAGAGGTATGTAGTCAGGTGAGATATACAAATCATTTCAATATGTTTACTAATCGCATGAGAGATAAAAGGGAGCAAACAGGAGCCCCTGAAGCCATGAAGTGTGCTGCGCTCCAGGTCGTATGGAACAGCACGACGGAGTGATGAGTGCTACTAACAGCATATCCAAGAACCGAAGACGCCTCACAGACCTCGTCGCCAAACCTACCACCAGCTGAATGAGTTTGAGAAAGGAAAGATTGTAGGCTTCCTTGATGTTGATTGAACGATTCATCACCCATGTGTATCGGGTCAGGTGGATGTCAGCACGCACACCCATATTCATCGCCAGGTAAGTTGCTGCAGAGAACATTCGATGGCCTATAGTGGCAGTTATGGACATCCCCGTCACGACTATTAAGTTCTTATGCTAAGAGTGACACCTGATGGCTTCAACTGTTATTATAGTTAAGCCATCAGATATCACTTTAATTCCATACCCCCCCCATCTCACCTATGCGGCATTCATTGCTTGCTGCTACTGCACATGCATTTACTGTTTTCCCAGAATCCCTTCCTTGCTTCCAATGCTAGAGTTCATACAGCTTACTCATAAAGATAAATGAAATAAAACAAAAATGAGTAAAAATTCAAGTTTTTCAGGACTTCCTCAATAGAGTTTCCCTTTCCAAGTTCACCAATGACAAATATGGAGTGCAGGCAGCAAAATAAAAATGCAGTTTTTTTTTCATGTAAGTTGGGATCAGTCCATTTTGAGTTATAAGCAATAAAAAGAAGGTGAGCATTTTTTAATCACACTTCAAATCTATTTATTTTTATCCAAAAATGCAAAATCCTGAATATCCATGCCACTTGCACTTCTCATGCTGTTTAATAAGTTACCATAGTAAGACCTTACATTCGGTTAACACTACATTATGGCAAATGTTTAAACAAGAAAGGATTCCATATTTATAAAGTTTGGCATTGTAGTCTATCATGTTTTTTTTGTTGTTTTTTTTTGTAGTCTATCACACTTTTTTAAAGGTACTTAATGTGAAATTGTTTTTCGATCGCAAAAATTACCTAACAATTCTGAAGAGAAATCATACCCAATTCTCGTTGTACACAGTTCCATGATGCTAAACAACATAAATCTGCCCTACCACATGCACACAGTCACAAAACACCACAAACTTCCACCTACCAGCAATCACATTTATATAACAAATTCTGTGTGCTGTCACAATTCTTGCTGAAATAATGAATTATATACGCTAACCTCACATACGGTTAAGCATATTTTGAGACAGTGTCTGGTTCATATAATGCCACAATCTTCCCATACTTGGAAAGCATGTTTAAAGAATGCCATAACCTATCTAAAGCTGAAATGTTTTTTGTTTTTTTTTTTTGGTCAAAGAGGGCAGATGCTTTGTATTCACCCAAAGGCAAAATATCACTGCTTACACAACCTTCAGTAAATTTCATTGTTGAGATGACACAGTTCAGAAGATACCTTTTTTCCCTGAATCATCTGCCACACCCAGGAACAACCATTAGACTGGTAAGACTGTGTACTATGACTCATCAGACCAAAACATAGTTCTACATTGGTTTACAGTAGAAGATCAACATCCCTTACACTACACTAATTGGCATGTAGTATTAGTCAAAGAGATTAATGGCATGCAGATGGCTGCTCGACTGTGGTAACCCATGTCATGCAGTGCCCTACAAACAACTATACTGGTGTTAATGTGAGTCCTAATAGTCTCACATACGGTTAGCGTATTTTGAGACAGTGTTCTGGGCAGTCCTTTGCACAGCTTTCCTCTCATGTCTGGTTAGCTTTGGAGGTTTACTAGATTGTTGCTTGGCATATTCAGCCTCAGTCTATTTCCACTCACATATTACATCAACCGTAGCCCTATGTATCTTCAATGCCACTGAAATGTCACATACAGAGTAATCGTTTATCCTATTATCCATTCATGCTGGGAATCAGTTTAACTCTGTCAGTTGAAACATGTTGCATTTACATTTGTCTGTCTCACAAAGCTCTACAGGCATATTTATAGTTGGGTCTGTGACAACAAAGCCCTACACTCATATTTGTCTACTTATATGCGTTGGACTTAATTCACTATAATTACAGGAGTATCCAGATATTTATGGCCACCCAAAATGCAACACCAAGAAGGACACGAGACAGCAAAGCCAGATTTACTGGACACATAACAACAGATACAAAGATGAAACGATTGAGCTTACAAGCCTGTGCGACTTGCGGAACACGCAGACATCAATAGTTCGTGTGCCCCCATGGCTGTCAATAACGGCCGCTACATGCTGCAGCATCGAACGAAAGAGGCTTTGGATGTTGGCTCAGGGTATGTCGGTCCAGGCTGCTTCTACATGCTTCCACAGTTAATCAGGCGTAGCCGCGGGTGGTGCTTGCCGGGCCACTCGGTTGCCGATCAGCGACCAGACGTGTTTGATGGGCGACATATCGGGAGAACAGGCGGGCCACGGCAGCAGTGGCACCTGGAGGGCCGTGAAGAATTGTCGCACGACGCGTGCCACGTGCATCGAACGAAAGAGGCTTTGGATGTTGGCTCGAAGTATGTCGGTTCAGGCTGCTTCTACACGCTGCCACAGTTAATCAGGCGTTTGCATGTCCTTTTGCGGGCGACGCATGCGGCGAATTTCAAGCCAATCGGATGCTTTCTTCCTTCTTGGTGTTGCATTTTGGGTGGCCAGCAGTGTATATACCTACAAATCATGTAGAAACAAAACAAAAAAATCTCTAATAAGAAGAGGTGCCTCGATTAACTAACATAAAGGCTTGGTATTAATGCTTGAGTGGCAGAAGTTACTACCATGAGTTAGTCCTGACGACAGGTTGGTGTGCAACCCAAAAATTTGACAAAAAGGAATTTTTATGTCATCCTAGTAATCCCTGTATTGCATAATTGTACCTACCAAAAAAAAAAAAAAAGCTACAAATTAAGAACTTTCTGTGAAATAAGCAAATCAACACAACACTTCTTTAATGTTCCATACCTAATCCCTGAGTGAAGCCTCCTTTGAATTGCAAGTAAAGTTATTTCACCTGGCAAAAATTGAGATGTTTTGACCATAGAGCAGCATTGCTGGGCCTTTTCAAGGGAATGTTAGTCACCACTACTTTCCCTCTACTCTTTCGCCCACAAAAAAAAGCACTTTTTAAGGACTTTTAATTACCCCCCTTCAATTTAAGGAGCTTACTAACTGCACATGCAACAATGATATATGTACAAATATACTGTACTTTGACACATGACTTAACTATGGTGAAAAAATTTGCAATATTTTCCCATATAATTCAAGTTTGTGAATGTAATAAACCAGAATTTAGGCAATTTAAGACAGTTCTGCTGGTCAAATCAGTTTTCCTATCTGAGAGAATAATAATATTCAAAAAGAGTATGTAAATTGTAAAACTGAAGTTAAAGTTATTAAGTTCAAGATATAATTTTTTTCACAAAATCATGGTTTAAATTGCAAAACCAGTCAAAATCATATGTTCAAGATTTCAATTTTGCACATAATCTTCTCGAGGTATAACTGAATAATTGTTACTTGCATACACAGAAAGGGGAAATACAAAAGTGAAATATTAGTACAAAGAAATGGAAATGGTTTAGTTGGGTGGAATCTGTTGGATGTGTTAATTTTTGCCTACAATCTTTTTACTTTCTTTTAGCAAATTACTTACATCACACCCCTATGCTATCCCATGGGCTCTCAACTGATGTCACATGGCATCGCCATAATGAACTAGCAGCAGATGTTCTAGGCACTATATTGTAACTCCTGGATTTCATGCAGCCAGTTAGGAAGTTTAAAAGCACTTTGACATTTTTGGCAAAAAATTACTTCTAGACATCCTAAAAAACTGTAAGCACTTTTTAATAGGCCATGTGGGAAACCCTGCTCTATATTCACAGCAAAAACCTAAAAGCATTGGGTTTTGACGATAGGTGTTACTTAAGGGGTCAATAATATATTCAATTATTATTATAATGTTTACATTTATGTGTTATAAAAAACCAGATCCATTTATGCAGTCAAATCATTTTTCAGGTGGCATACTTGAAACACCTAACATTCCTGACCCAATGCACAGACAACATACCACCCATAAAAATTATTAACCTTCATAATTCTCAATCTTGTTTTTTATTACAATATACAGGGTGTTCGGAAAGTCACTGTGCACCTAAGCAATGCACTTAGAAAAAATGTTCGAAGTGATCTCCACGAGCGTCGATACAGCGCTGAACCCGTTTCAGTTTATTTGCAAACACTTGCTGCAGCTCTGCTTGTGAGATGTTTCTGATGAACGTAGTTATTGCAGTTTATAATTGATCAAGCGTGCGTGGGCGATCACGATACACAGCAGATTCTGCTGCGCCCTACAGAAAAAGTCTGTTGGAGTAAGGTCCGGGGAGCGAGGGGGCCATAGGTTTTTTGAAATGACACGTTCGCCGAAAACCTCATTCAGAAGTTTCATAGAGGTGTGAGCTGTGTGCGCAGTAGCGCCATCTTGTTGAAACCAGCTGTAGGTGATTTAGTCTTCTTCAAGGCGGCCGATGAAGTCGTGGAGTATGGAACAGTAACATGCACTATTCATGGTGTCCTGAAAGCATAACGGCCCGACAATAGCGCAACCCACACTCCGATTTTCTGGTCATGCAAGGGTCATTCCGACACAGCATGAGGAGTCTCTGTGGACCACAATCATGTGTTTTGTGTGTTAACATACCCAGAGAGGTGGAACCACGCCTCATCTGTAAAGAAGGTGACATCAAGAACAGCAACAGTATTCGTTTGAATAAAATTGTTAAACCATTTACAGTACCGGAGTCGTTTTACGTGATCCGCCGGTTGCAATTGTTGTACCGCTGTTACTTTGTATGGGTAGAGGTGCAATGATTCTCTCACCGCTTTATGCGCTGTCGCAAGCCCGATATTTTCCTCTTGCGCAATGATTTTGATGGACTCCGCAGCAGGGAGTCAGAGATGTCCATCAACTTTCCATCGGTAAGTTTAGTTGGTCTCCCGCTTCGTTCGGCAGCGAACAGTGAGCCTGTCGCCCGAAATTTCTCAATAAGTCGACGAACTGCATTACGATGAGGTACAGGTGTGTCTGGGAATTTGGCAGCAAATTGCTGCCGCACTAAATCGGTGTATTCATTGCCTTCTCGAAAGACGTATTCAACCAGAAACACATGTTCCACAATTGAAAGAACCATAGTGCGAAAAACTGAACAACAACAGCACACACGATAACTTCAATACTTACAGTAACAACGACTCGTCTATGTTGACCTCTGGAACTCAACTGCCGCAATGCGGCAACCGACGCTTCGAGCAGCTTGCTGCGCATGCGCAGTGAGCCCCATGGGTTCCTGCGATCGGCTGCGACTGGGAGAATCCACTTTATTACGTTCCGGTGGCACATACTGCACTTGATAACTGCGAAAACAAAACGGTAGCCTAGGTACACAGTTACTTTCCGAACACCCTGTATATCAAAACATAACAATACTTTAATAGATTGACCTTTGCTAGATATTGTCAAACACAAATGTTTTAAAGTTTTTGCAGTGAACGTACAAGTAGCACTGACTGACATTCCCTTGGTAAGATCAGCAAAGCTGGTCTACGGTCAAAGCATCTCAATTTTTGCCAGTTGCTTGTCCTTAAATTTAAAGGAGGCTTTAGTTGGGGATTGGGTATGGAACATTTAAAGTATAGTTGATTTGGGTTATATAATTCCAAGATTTCTTGCAATCTTTTAGGTTTACATAATTTAGATTTTTCCTTGAAGGTTTTTAATGCATCCTGAAATTCTGCTTTGTATACCGGGCAATTCTCACTGCACACACTGAAGATAGTATGTTCAACCCTAATAAAACTAAAGTTTGCATGACGAAAGCAGCACTTCAATTATACAACTGCAGAACAAAAATTTAGCAAAGAGCCTGCAGATCATTCATACTGATTATTTTTTGTATAAACCACAACAAATCAAACTGCATGTACTAAATAAAGTATTAACAATGGGGAAAATGAGGCAAGATGTACTAGATGCCTACAAAACTGACACTGGCATGGGAAGGTTTGTGGACCAGACAATATACATGTAAATTTATGCAGAACTAAGTGCAAAGAATACTGAACTTGTGGAATCTAATGAAAAGGTGATATAAATATGGAATTCAGATGGGAACCAAAGTAATGACAATTGGAGATATGATAATTAATAACACTGGAAAATGTAGTATCTTGGAAAAAGCTGGTGTGTATGAAATACCCATAAGTGGAATACCACCAATGTCATATATTGGAAGTACTAAAAATCAGTTAAAACACCTATTGCAGCAGCATATTAAAAATTGGCAAAAAAAAAAGAAGTAAAAACAGCACTGATACAGTACTGCCTAGATAACCAGACATATCCAAATTTTGAAGATATTAAAATAATAAAAACATGTCGCAATGAAAGACACCTACGTATTACAGAATCTGTATTAATTGAAAAAAAAACAGATACAGAGTTTGTAATAATAACAATCCAAATATCCTTAGTGAGAAATGGAAGGAATTAATAAAAATTGACCAAAAAAAACAAAAACACAGAAGGGAAAAAAGAATATGAAGAGTTCACTAGGGTCAATAACAGATGAAGCCACGGTGGAAGTGTTTCGTGGATGACGATGGGGCGGGGCGGGGAGGGGCAAGGAAGCTGGGCGTATCGCTCATTCTTGCTGCGGTGGCAGAAGAGAAAACATCTAGAACACCTCCTGAAGATGACCCTGTAGAGGGTAGAAAGTGCTTGAGGCAATCTGCGTTGGAATGGCTTAGGGTGTGGTTGGTTGTTCGTGGGGTGTTGAGAAGTCTAAGGAATGAGTCGTGTGTAAATATTTGTATATACGTTTTTAAACTTTTTCGTTCGGAATTTTGTATGTTTGTAAATAAGCAGTTAGTGTTTGTCCATAATATCAAAAGATGTTGTGTTCAATAATTGGTTTTTAGCAACGAAAGTTAGGTCTCACAAGTTGGTGGATACAATTTTGCAACTTGGACAACAAGGCACTTCAGGGACTTGAGTGTTGGTAGAGCATTTGAAAGAACCTGAAGACCAAAAATAGAACACCGCACCGGAAGCCTAAACCAAGCATGACGGCAGAAAGAATGAAACGTGTAGTGAAATGTTAAAAGAGGTAAGCAACCTTGTAATACCTAATGAAAAAGGTATTTGAACAGAATGTCATTCCAGATGAACTGAGGAATAGTAACTTTTCACCTATTTATAAAGAAAAAGTATATGTGCAGAACTGCAACAACAACAAAAAAGGCACAAAACTAATTTGAAATATCTTGAAGATATGGGGAAAGAATATTAGATGGGAGAGAAAGGTACCCATAAAATACTTTCAATTTACATGAAAGAAGTTCAATAGATGCTATGTTTGCCTTATGTCAAGTCATGAAATGCAGGAAAGCAGAAATACAATGCCCAGGCTAGAAATATGAAGCTGCCTGAAATAGAAAATGGTGGCAAAGAAATATGTAGAGTTGGTAAAGGTCATGTCAGGAACTGGAGTACACTAAAGATCAATATCAAGTCCATTCTTATTTGACATCTTTAGGGACAGATATGGCAAGAGCACCATGGACTGAGAAGTTTGCAGCTCTATTGTCAAGACTGAGGGGTGGGGGAGGCAAAAACCATAAAACTGGAGAACAGAGAGTTGGAGACAAGCAGAATTGAAACACAGTACCCCCACCCAAGTTCTTGTACAAGAGAATAGCGGGGGGGGGGGGGACACTTTCTTCAATCCCAATATCCATAGACAAGAAAAAAAAATGTTTTAAACTTCACTACCAGCATTGAGTAGAAATGTCAAGCATCTAGTTATATTTATTGCTTTTGAGACTACTATGGATAAAGAGTAGGCATAGCTAAGTATTTTTGATTGAAGCCTGTTAAAATTTTCATTATTCACAAAAGAAACTGAGCACTGTAAGAATTCATACAATCTGAGACACTACCAGAATTTAAATACCCGCAATGGCTAACGCCATCAGATTTCTTGATCTCTCCCTTTTAATGGCAGCTACAAGATTTTCATGGCAAGAGGAGTAGCTGGGGTCACACTTCTTCACACTCCACAAAAACTATACCTCGTTTGTCACACCATAAATGTATATACAAAAACAATTTGGAAGTGTTACAGCAGAATGATGACAGCATTATTTATGATACCTGTTTGCTTATCTTTTATTTTCTTACTATCTATGAAAGGAACAGTTGCACTGGATATATGGGATGCTTCTCCCCATATCAGCTGCTAAATGAAAGCCTGAAGATTACTGTGCGTTTTTATGAGGGGGGGGGGTCAATATTTTTTCTTCTCATGAATTTGGTCCTAAGATACATGCTATGAAAATGATGTGGGGCAAAAAATTGGTTGGTGGTTGTAACTCTTAGATGGTTCTCATCTGATGAAATAAAATTCAGCAACTGGAGTGACTATGTAATGTTAAGGATACCTCAGATGCCAAACCACTGCTGAATTAAAACCCTGTTTTTTTGGAAGCCATATTGCAAGTAAAAAAGGCAGTGTTAGGCAGATCTGGCAGGAACTGGATTATCACTGGGATATAGGCCGTGTTGCAAAGGCAGTACATATTGAACACTAGAAAAAAAAATTATGTACTTCAATTATGTTTCAATTTAAAAAATAAAAAGAGTTTAACATGAGCTGCGAGTTTTTTTAAGTTGCTACCGAAGTTTGTAATTACCCTGCATAAAATCATCTGGTTAAGGATTACACAGGTTTACAACAGCTTTGTTGTTTGAGATTTGTTGCCTGTTTTTTATTGATTTCAGTGTGCTCACTTAAAAAGTGCCCAAATTAGCCTATCATATACAGTTTTTCTGCAAAATGAAAATCTGAAATCATCCAGTTAAGCAAACTACAGTGGTACACATGTACTACCTTCGTAACACAGGGCCGATTGTGCCTGCCCCCTAGGCTGACAGCAGAAAATTATTATGTCAAAGTTTGAAACAAAAAAAAAATCACGATACGCAATCTACATATACAGTAAAACCTCGAAAATACAGCAACGGACGAGTGCCAGATTTATGAAAATTCCGGATTTCTGAAGTTACCCAAAAATTGTGTAACGAGCATTACATAAAGCATGTGTACTTACTCCTAACAGGAGACTTTAACGAAAATTTGCGTTCTACGCCTTATATATATGAAGGGGTCGCACTGCCAATCACATTCTTCACAATTTACGGAGAGAAAAAAATCTCTTTGGCGATGGCAAAAAAGTTTTAGCGAAAATATTGGTGATTACCTTTTCGTACTGTTTATTACAAAACTCTATCGAAAAAATTGAATTTTGCGAACAGTTAGACAAAAACCTGAAAAAAAAGCCAAAGCAACCGCTAGAGCTGGGTGATGTATCGATACATCGCGAAAACCCGATGTGAATTTTACACCGATGTTACGGTTTTTCGACTGAAGAAACTACTGGGTTGTCGGAAAAGTCACGACATATTTTAGCCATGTTTTGCAAAGGTCATTTATTGATAGAAAGAACAAAGATCAATCAATGATATAATGCCCGTTTTGTTCGATAACCTTTTGCCATCTTTCAGTGAGCTGCAGAATGCCTCGTTCATAGAAGGACCCGTCTTTCGTGGTGAAAAACTGTACAAGGTGCTGATTTACAGCCTCATCTGAATTGAACATTATACCACGCAGAGCGAAACAAGTGGAAGTCTGACAGCACAAGGTCAGGCGAGTATGCTGGGTGTGGCAACACATCCCACTTAAGCTCCAATAATTTTTGGCGGGTGATCAAACTTGTGTGTGGTCTCGTGTTGTTGTGATAGAACACACCTTTACGATGAACGAGCTCTGGACTATGGATTCGTTCAAACTGTCCAAATGTCTACAGTACATACTCGAATCGATTGTTTGGTTCCGTGGTAGGAGCTCGAAAAACACGACACCTTTCAAATCCCACCACACTGAGACCAGAACCTTTGAGGCGAAGCAGCACGTCAGGACAAAGACCGTTTGTGCAGCACATTGTTGTACACAATCCACTTTTCATCACCAGTTATCAGTCGCTTCTAAAAAGGATAGTTTTCCTCACGTTTAATGAGCATATCGCAGATGTTTATACGTGCGGTCAATTGAGCTTCTTTGAGTTCATGAGGAACCCACACATCGAGCTTGCTTACGTATCCCAGCTTCTTCAGGTGGTTGTGAACACTTGAATGATGGATGTGCAATGTGTCTGCAATCCCTCGTGTTGTGTAACGTGGGCTTGACTCTATCAATGCCTCGATTTGGTCGTCATCAACCTCGGTGGGACTCCCAAACCGAGGAGCAACGTTGAGGTCAAAATCACCAGCACGGAATTTTGCGAACCACCGCTGGCACCGACGTTCTTGTAAAGCATTATCACTGTACACTTTACGCCACTTTTCACAAGCTTGACACGCGTTCTTCCCTTTACGGAAGTAAAATAAGGCGAAAATGCACAATTCGGTCTTCCATCTTCAACTTGATGTCAAATCAACCAAATCGCTCACTATTCCTTTTAGACTGCAGCTAGAACTGGCACCTGTGGAATACCATAGCGATAACAGAGCTGCGCATGCCTCTAGTACTTCCAAAACCGCCCAACCGCCATCGGGTGGCAAAATAAGTCATGACTTTTCCGACAACCCAATACGATATATCACAAAGGCCGATACAGATGTCAATTACACGATCGAATCCACATACTGCCACCACCAAGCGCAGATCACCATCACATGTTCAACACGCATTTCAAATGTACACGCCAATTCGTCGCCTCATTGGTTCTCGTCACTTCGCGTGGCTCAATGAGATGATGAATTAGAGAAACGTCCCGATGTTACACGTAGGCGGCTATCGGCAATCCGCACACTGAGATCGGATGATCTAGCGATGTGTTGCTGAGACGGTACATCGGGAGATTTCCATGGTCATTGGTGAAACATCGGATGTTCTGACGAAAACAAAATCAGAAAAGTGCCGGATGCCAGATTTTTGAGGTTTTACTGTACTTCTTAATCCTGTATCGTATAATTATAACATACAATGATTAAAAGGGAGTAGTTCTGTTAAATAAAGTTAGAAAAATCTAACCAGGAAAAGAATTTCACCTACTGCTTCTTCTAATCAGTTAACTTTCTTGTACTGTAACATTACTAGTAACTGGATAAGAATATATGTACTAAAGTCAACCTCCTCCTTGATTGTTATGTCACCTGACTATTTTTCCCAGTAAATTTAGGGGGGTCACCCCCACCTAGGGAAAATTCTGTGTGCCACCCCCACCCCCCAATTGATCCTATCTGATAGCCAACATAATAATATCACCACTTGAATTTGTGTAACAAGTCTGAACATTAATCTGGTAACACTTACGGAGGAGAGGAAGGAGTCCTATGAGATGAGAGGATTAATAGAGCAGCAAAACATATGTGGAAACAGGTTCAAAAATGTCTGAACTTGAACTTTGAACCTGAGCTCATCTCCACCTCTCTGTAAGGCTGAAGGCTCCCAGTTGGAGCTGTGTCTCTGTACTAAAGAGTTGCCTACTAATTGTTTATTGTATTTATGTTTGGCTAGAACACTAGTGTTCTCCCTAGAGCTTTTTTACTGGGTGGCCAGCCCAGCTACATTTCATTGAATGAACGTTTTCAAACACATATAATATTAAGAGTGGAAAACTTATTCCTACATACACTATAAATATTGACGAAAACTGGCTCAAATCTGTGCTAAATATGATTTATTAGTAGGTATTCATTTTTTATGATTTATGTACAATTTTCTAATATTTATCATGTTATATTACATTGATGCCTACCACACCGCTACAGATGTTTAATAAGTATACTAATTTTAAGCAAAACAACATTATTTTTTTACTCGACTGGGAAAGGGGTCATTAAAAGTACCACTCAGCTAAAAATTTTGTCACCCAGTTGTAAAAAAAAATCTAGGGAGAACACTTAACACAGTGAATGGCAGTTTTTGTGATAATGGCTATACAAGGGCATGTTAACTGTTCAGTCAGTTTGTTATATTTGCAGGGAGTTTTTCATTAAAAAGTGGCAAAATAACACATTACAGACTTTAATAAGTAACGTTACAGACAACTTAATCGCACATACAAGGACTTACAGTGGTGTGCAAAAGTATTGAATCTACTGCAAAAACAGTGAATTTTTAAGTTTAACTCTTTTTGTAACTAATTTCCATAGTTATTTCATCATTTATATGTCATTTATTTCATCATTTATGAAATAAATGCAAAATTTAATGAGAATTTCAAAAATGTCTTAGTTTTTCCTGTAGCTGCTTCTGTTCTTAAGATACATTACAAAAATCATAACCAAGTTGAAATTATTATGAAAAGGATCATTTATCCAAAACTTAGGTTTACAGCAATAAATCATTTTTGTAATTCATAAGGGATGAAATAACATTTAAATACAAAAATATAATGAAGTAAAATTATAAAATGTACCTAATATTTTGTTACCGAGCCTTTAGCTTTAATCACAGCTTTGCATCTTGCTGGCATACTGTGAACAAGGTTTTGTAAAAGATTGAGTTGAACAATATGATTCTAAATTTGAATTACATCTTAAGTTAGTTGAATTTTGGTTGTTGGCTTCTTTTTTGATAGTTCATATGACACTTGGAACCGCAAATTTTTGATCGGGTTTAAGTCCGGTGACTGTGGTGGCCAATCATGATGAACATTTTTCCTGAAACCACTTTTTAGCATGACGACAGGAAGCATTGTCATCTTGAAAAATAAAATTGCCGTCATAAAGTCTTCTAGATGATGGTAGCATTTTGTTTTCTAATATTTGGATATATTTCTGAGCTTTTGCTGTACCATCAACAATATGGAGGTTCCCAATGCCATGTGCACATATGCAGCTCCACACCATGGCCTTCACCGGATGCTTAACAGTAGTCACTAAGCAACTTGGATGGAATTCATGCTTGAATCTCTTTACATACACTACTCTGATTCCCATTAAGGCAAAATTCTGACTCATCACTTCCTTGTAGCAGAATCGCGGCGACAGGCAACGTACGTCACAGATTTATTTTGGTCCTGCAGACAAAAACAACACCCCCAGAATCCTATTAAACCATCTTGCATGCAGACTCCCTATCATAGATGCAAGTTTTCCGCCTTTCAAAATTTCTGAAAACGGAAGAGGATTTCTTCCGTAATCGTAATTTTTTTTTCCTCGCGAAGAACGATATATGTCACAGAATTATTTTGTACTCATCCCCATAGCAGAATCGCGGCGATGGCTGACGTACATGGCAGATTTATTTTGTACTCATCCCCGTTGAAGAATCGCGGCGACATACATCGCAAATTTATTTTGTACTCATCGCCATAGAAGAATCGCGGCGACGCCGACGTACATGGCAGATCTATTTGTACTCATTACTGTAGCAGAATTGTGGCGATGGCCGACGTACATAGCAGATTTATTTTGTGCCCACCCCCGTAGAAGAATAGCGGCGACGGTCGACGTACATCGCAGATTCATTTTCTACTAATCCTCGTAGCAGAATCGCGGCGACGGCCGATGCACATCGCAGATTTATTTTACGACATCCCTAGAACCCGATAAAACCATCTTGCGGACTCCCCAAGCAGCAAGTTTTCTGCCTCTCAAAATTTCCGAAATGGAAGTTAGGCGGAGTGAGGATTTCTCCCGTAATCGTAATTTTTTTTTATCCCGACGTTCCTTCGATGCTTGAAAGGAGGATTATCCGATATTGTTATTAAATTAAATATCATTTTATTGCATAAATATTTGTGTTTTGGTTTTAAAATAGAGGAAACAGTTTTCAAAAACGAAAGTTTGACGGAACCCAGTATTCTTGAATTCTTTTTCTTGCGATATTCCTTCAGCTCTATATGGTCATTACTCATTAAATATCATTTTATTAGATAAATGTTTGTATTTAAGATTGAAAATATAGGAAAATTTTCTGAAAACTAAAGTTGTACGGAGCAAACATTTCTTCCTCTAATAACCCTCCCACCGGCAATGCTTCTGTATTATTGTTTAATCATAAATGTTTGCATTTGAAATAGGAAATGGAGAAAAATGTTCCGAAAAGGGAAGTAGAAAGAACGGAGCAAAGATTTCTCCTCTTATGACATTTTTTCCTAGTGATGCCTCTGCGCTTTGTTGTTAAATATCATTTTATTCCATAAATCTTTGTGTTTCAGCTTGAAAATGTTGGCAAAATTCCCGATACAGAGAGCCAGAATGTCCTTGATCCTAATTAACATTGCAATTGCTGTAGTACCTAGGTTAGACATTTTTTTTAGGAAGAAAAATATGTCTGCAATTTTTATTGTTTTTTGCATCTAGTAATTATTTTGCCTAGTGACCACCTGCAGATTATTTTGTGGTACCATGATATCTGTCGCAGACTGACCAGGAACCTTCTGCTATGGGGCATCACGAAAAAGAACATTTTCCCATTACTTGGTTGCTGTTTTGCCCACTGAAGTCTACGTTGTCACTGATTTGCAGTTAACAGTGGTTTATGCCTGCCTTTGCAGCCTTCTCCTAACAGTGGATGTACTAACAGCAACATCAGTCACTTCAGATCATCTTTCATGCAATTCAGGTGAATTGAGCCTCCTGTCTGCCAAGCTTAGCTTTCTGAGCACTGTGTCCTGCCTGGTTGTAATAATATACCTAGGTATACTTAAGTTGTGGGAATGTGTATTTTATATACACTTGGGCAGGCCAAGTTGCAGTGTTATTAACTCTGGAACTACATTAAACCACAAAACAAAACCTGGTTTGATTTTAGATTCACAATAGAAGATTGATCTAACAAAAATGAGTTTTTTAGTTGTTTTCTCCTTTAATATATTGCACTTAAAATACCATAGTTTTGGCCAAAATTTCACTTACCAAATGTTTTCTATAAAAGGAAGACAACCATACCACAACAAAGAATATGCATTGGCATCCTCAAAAAACATATGGATTTTACAAACAACAACAAAAAAACCCACTGTGATTCATCACCCCTTCAGTATAAAGCTACATCCAAAGTGTGTCAAAATCATTAATGTGTGTGCGTGTCCTCGAACTTTGATCTTGTCAGAGCACATACAATTTTTATGGCATACAGTTGATGCTTTTATAAAACACTCATTGTCATAAAAATCTGCGCACCAAGAAAAAAACATGTGATTAACGTGAAACTCAGCGAATAGCTACGGCCTACGGGGAGGGCAGACATGCAAATGATTAAAGTTTCATGCGATTCCGCATGCCCACATGTCCAAGACCGGTGCTGCAATCGCAATCCTTGGGGCTTATACGGCACAGTGCAGGGGAATCCACATTTGTGCCGAAGTACACAGTAAAAGTCAGGTGAGATCCCTGAGTGAGAGACATGCCAAGGAGCTGCTGTATGTGCGTACAAGCAACTAACGGAGTTTCAACGAGGCCGTATCGTCGGGATGAGATGTGGCCGGGGCGCCAAATTGGACGGTCGGACAGTACGGTGCAATCATGTTGGGAGCAATGGACACGGGAAGGCACCCAGACATGGCGGACTGGCTCTGGACGACCCAGACACACCACCAACAAAGAGGACTGTGGATCGTGAGAGCGGCATGCACTGATGCAACGCCGTCCTTGTCCAATATCCAGAGACATGGCAGCTGTAGAAGGGACTTCTATGTTCACCAGAACCATTTCCAGATGCCTGGCAGAAGCGAATCTGCACTCTCAACGGCCCTTACGCTTCCTACCATTAACACCTGATAACTGTCGGCGTCCATTGCAGTGGTGTCAGCAGCGAGCAACGTGGAATACTACAGACTGGTGACATATAGTGCTCAGCAACAAATCCCGCTTCTGTATGGGAACGGACGACCACCATGTCAGAGTGTGGAGGACCGCAGGTGAGCGCTGTAATCCCAACCTCACTGTACAGCGGCACACCTCCTGAACTGCAGGCGTGGGGAGCCATTGCGTATGACAGCCAGACTTCCCTTGCAGTGATCCAAGGGACGTTGACAGCCTAGCGATACGTACAGGAGATTCTGCGGCCCCACGTGCTGCCTTTCCTGGCAAGGCAACCTGGAGCCATTTTCCAAGATAACGCCTGGCCACACACAGCTCGGGTTTCCCAGGACTGTCAACGTCATGCTTTGACGCTTCCGCGGCCTGCCAGATCGCCTGATCTCTCGACCATCGCCGCATGCGGGACCAGATAGGATGCCAGATTTCTCCATGTCGCAGTCAGTGTTCATGATTTAGAGCATTAGTTGCAAGAAGTGTGGGCCAATCTGTCCCAGGACAACATACAGCATCTTTTTGACTCCATGCCAGACCGTATCACTGCATGTATCCAAGCATGAGGTGGTCTGACATGGTACTAACGCTGACCGGAATGTGTACCGTATGTCCGTAGGAAATCGTCCTGCTGCTGTGATATTGTAATCACTTTCATTTATTTACATCTGCATGATTATCATATGTGACAATCATTAATCATTATCCATATAGTTCTGTGGTCAAAACTATCAAATATTTTGCTTTTGGGCTGATTCTGACTTGTTCCATCATATGTTGGATTGGTAGCCATGTTATGGCTTAGCTAGTCATGATAAAGTGTTTTATACAAAAGCAACCAGTTCCATGGTTTTGCTCAACAAATTATGTGATGGTTTCCTGGACTTTTGCCAGTAACACCAACTGTTCTGTACGATAGCCCGCAGTTTCAGTAGTCCAAACAAACATTGTATAATGAATCTGCATGAATAAAAAAATAAAAACGAAGCATGTGAAACATCATTTCTGTAGTCTAAAATTAAAAGACAGCCTCAACTACTAGCATATAAAAATAGTGAAAAAAATGTGACAAATATTGTACGTCTGACTTGTGAATCTGGATTTCACATTGCCACTCTCAAACAAATTCTTTTATTGGGTATGAAGGAAATAAAACATATATTCTGGAATTTTAAATGCCTCTCTTAAAAAAATTTAGTTTGGAAGAAACCCATTTTGAGTCATACCATGTTTGATAAGCTCTCTATACTGACACCAATATTAGCTTGACAGCATGGTAAGATCCCAAGACATTAAAAGTTAAGTCAGTCCTGTTATCTGATGAAAAATGCAAGACATTTTTGCTCAATCTAAAGGGTAATTCCAAGCAACTTTTGCTTTACTGCTTAAAGAGTACTTTCTCACAAATTTTCATTAAAATCGGATTCATCACAGTTGATTGCAGTGTTGAATTGACACAGAATGACCCAACTCTAATTCACACAGTCATGAGGGCAGTACTTTATAATCAAGCAAAAGAAATTTGGATTATGAATCTCTCTCCACACCCACACACATGACTAAAGCAAGTTTCTGTATTACAAAGATCAGTTCAATAAATTCACACATGGAATTTATAGCCATACTATAAAGGTGTTAATAAAAGACCAATTTATGAATGTACAAGTACCATGACCGGCAGTCACTATGTGTTAATCTATAAAAGTCTAAGATTAAAAAAAAATACTTATTTCAGCAACTGGCAAATGATCTTATATTCATTTCTACTTGGAAATCTACTTTTAAAGTAAACATTTACACTAGCAATATTAGCTTTGAATGACAAGACTGGAACTATTGTTAGAAAATGAAATCAGCTGAGATCATTACAGTGAATTTAGAAAATAAAGGGTTATTCTGTCATTTGTTAATTGTATGATCATAATTCACTCACTGAAATCAAACCAACTCAAAACAAATTAGATGGTGAAAATTAGAAGGCAAGTGAATTCTTCATCGAAAGTCATAGCTGCTTTAGAGGTTTTCACAGGAATGATGGGTTGGTTCTCAAGAGTCCCAAATGGCTGTATGAAACTGTAATTGTTCCTACTCTGATGTATAGCAATGAAACCTGGGTACTGGGCCAAACCACAATAAACTGTTTTGTTGTGGAGGGGACATTTCATTGTTTATTTCAACTGAATACTTAAAATTATTAATTTTTCTCCAAATCTGAATTTTTAATGAGTGCATATGAAATGATAAAAACTGTCATACATCAAAATTTAGACAGGGACCAAAGTGAAAGTCTACAAAAAAATAAATAAATATCTAATGTTGCAGAGGGGACAAGAAAATATCACAATTTTTTTAATTTTCATTTTAGTATTGTTGTTACTCATCAAATATGTTCCTCTACATAAGGTATAGCATTAAAATATTTTTTGAAATAAAATGTTACTATTTTACTTCATTTCAGTAAAATATTACACCTGAATTCAAAAAATTAATTCCAAAAAGAAAGAGAAAATTAATTTAACACCATGTTGCAGAGGGGGCTGTTTCGTATTCGGACATCTATTAATTTAGTTGTAATCAGGAACTTATTCATTATTGAATATTTTTCAGCTTTCGGAAAACTCCTTAGTAAAGAACTCAGCAATTAAGGCATTTCATGATTGTCATTAATACATATAATCAATTAATTTTCATCAACTAATTTTTGTAATCACAAACAATTTAGTCTACGCAAAGCATAGAGTAAGCTGCAAAGTAAGATATCAGAATGTGCATATACGTACATGATCAATGGCTTGGCTAAATATATATTTGAATCTTATTTCATCAAATAATGGTTCAGGTAACAAAGATTTGATTTGAAAAAAGTTCCCCTAACTTCTTATTTTTCAGGAAAAGAAAATGTTTTGCTTGTTTTTTCACATTTGCGTAAAAATAAAACCTCAGCATTGTCCTGATCAATGCAGCAGATTTGAGTAACATAAAGCCTGTTTGGTATCTTAGGATTTACATAACTTTTAACAGCTGGTCTCTGTATGTTCTCTGTGTCATCTGATTTTGGATTTATTTCATTTACATACACATTTTGAATATGATAAGGCTTTTTATTTTAGCCTCCTCATTATTTAATTTTAATGTAAAAGGAGAATTTTCAGCAGTTTTAAGTTGAAATAATGAATGAGATTTTACATAATGCAATTTTTGAGTTCCAGTTATTGGTTTCGTCATTTTTCCCCAATGTATTTTAAGAATTTGCCATTTTGCTTCATTTTTTTCAGCAGACACAAACAAGATGGCTATCTTATTATTAATGCTTTTTGAAAGTTCAACAAACTCCTTTGCAGTATTGACAAACGCTTTGTTTTGAAGAACTTTCATCCAAATTTGACTTCTGCGCCAATGTCATCAGCTGGTCCTTTTCCATATGTCATTTCAAAAAAAGACAAATCTGATTCAAAACCATAATAATCTTTGTAATGAACTAGATTTCCCAAATTGTATCTGTTCTTAAGTTGACTCCCAGCACCATCACCCCAGTAGTGAGCACATTGTATAGGAAAAGCAAGCTTCTTTTGCAAATCATTAAAAATTGCACTATTTGCATTAAAAACAAAACCTTTATCATGCTGCAAATCATTTGAGATCACTGCATAACTAATATATTTAGTTACATCATCATCTTTGTAGTAGACAACTGCTGTGAAAATGGTTACTTGTTCTGCATGCCAGTGTGCACTCATCACTTCCTTCTGCTGCCTAATGGAATAATTTTCCGCAAAATCTTTAATAACTAAGATTTCATTATCTTGTATGTTATCTTTTAACCTTCGCAGTTCTGTTTGCTATTGTTTACTGTTAAAGAGGTGACAAGCAAATGGTGCAAACTGAAGCTTAAGGGTTTCTTCTATCATTTCAGCAACTGAGCATGTTACAGGAAGTTTCTTTGTACTTACTGCCTTCAAAGGTTAACCCATTAATGATAACTAACATTATCATCAAAATGATTAAGATGTGTTTCAATAACTTCAACACCACAATTAGGGCACTGACAATCAATACAGAGTTCTGTATGTTTATCTAATTCACATAAAGTTGAATTGCACAACTCTTTCACTCCTGGAATCTGCAGCACATGAGACTTGTTTAGGAAACCATGAAGAATCAATTCAATGTTTTCACGGTAAATGCAGTAAAATACTTCTTGGTGTTTTTGTGAAGCAAACAGTACATGTTTTGGCCTTAACATTCAAAATTTAGTTATCCCAATGCCCTATTTACCAGAGGAAGTGCAATACAAAGAATATGCTTCATTTAAAGGCATTTGCAAAATTCTTTTTTTCATCCTTTCTTTAACTTTTCCTTTACATATCAAGATTGAATCTTTGATACCAAGCAACATTCCACTGATGTCAATATGTTAAAAAAAGGCTGCAACAGGTGCAACAGTTTCTTCAGGAATAACATTAGTTTGTTGCTTTCTTTCTTGAAGTAACTTACATTGTCTTATAGAACATCGTGAAAGTAAGTCTGCTTGCCTTTGTGGAGTTAAAGTTTGTAAAATTTTTGCAATTACAGATACCTTCTTAGGAGATTCCTTAGGTAGATTCTTACTCACCTTACAAAATGCTTTTCCTATAAGAATTCATATACCCTGGAGATGGTTTTTCTGGAATAATATTGGTACATATTTTGCTTTCCCTCCAGTTGGCGTTCCTTTTCCTTTCTCTTTTTTCTTCTCCTGCTGTCCTTACTACCGTCTGCACTTTAGCTGGACAGGACATCGTATTTCCAAAGGACGTCCTTATTTTCCATCCCTCTCTTTTTTTCTTCTACGTTGCATGTAAAGCTGAATCTAACTTTTTCCTCTCCTTGCACTCTCTTGATTTTTGTATGGCTATTTTTGGCATATTTCTTAGAAACTGTGTTAAAATAAAAAGATTCTTTTCTAGCAATTAAGGAAAATAGTTGAAAGCTATACTTTAGAATCAAACTCAAAATTATGTACTCTCTTTCATCACAAACTGATAAGAGTGACAACAAACTGACAAGGGCACCCATAAGGAGGGCAGGGAGGGGCTCAACCCCCCCCCCTAGCAGTTGGTATAGCCAAATTTTTGATGTTTAAAACACTAAAATAGACAAAACCCATTTTTAAAGCATTTTTAAAAATAAGATAATGATTGATTGTATCAATTATTTTTATTGTATTTTGGTATCTTGTACATTTACTAAAATGTTTAACAATCTTGAAGGAGGTAAGAAATTTTCTTAGTCCCACCCCTAAAAGTACTCATATGGGCACCACTGCAAACTGGTGAGCACATAGTCAAAATACTATTTTGTACAGTCTAAGATAGAGGTTCACAGATGTAAAAAGAAGGGATCTTGTACTACAATGGTGCCATCTGGTGGTAAAATTATGAGTTAGGAACTGTAAAAGAATTTTGCTAATGTTTTAACAGAGTAAGTGAAGGTAAATAAAATTGAAAAAATAATAAATTGTTCCCTCTGCAACAAAAAGTCCCCTCCAAAACAATTTTCTTTTGCTTATATATATTTTTAAATTATAGAATATAATACTAAATTAGAATTTATTTATTGCATTGTTTATACTTGATAAGTTTAAAGTCAAATGTTTTTCAAAAAGTACTGGCACTGAAAAAATAAAAAAATAAATAAATAATTAAAAAGTTTTGTAGGGGACAATTTAAATTTGCTAGTTGTATAAATTTATTAATTTTATATTTTCTTTTCAATTAAATACCTAAAATGTTTTAGTATGTTATAAAAATGTGGGATTGAAGCCACATTTGAAAAAATAAATACATAAAAAATACTTCTCCTTTAAATAGTATTTTTTAATTTCTCCTCTCCACAACACATTTTTCAGTTGAATGCAACTTTAATCCTAAATAAAAGTAATAGAAGGATAAAAATAATTACTTATGTGTCTTTAGATTTTAAAACTACAAAGTTTTATGTATTTCAAACATTTTTTTTTTTTTTTTTTTTTTTTTTTTTTTTTAAGATGTCTTGGGACCAAATACCATGGTTTGGCCCTACTACAGAAGAGACATAGGAGGAGTTGGTGTGCTGGAGAAACGCATTACTTACGGAGGGGGGGCACATTCTGATCATGAGAGAAATGAAGATGTGTTGCAGTTGTGTAATGTGAAGCAAAATGTTGTTAGCAAGGTGGAGACTAATATTCTTCAGTGGTTTGGCCATGTTCAGGAAAGAAAGGCACAGGAAGGCCCAGGAAGTCATGGGAGGATCTGATTCAGGAGTGTCTCAATGAGGAAAAAGATTATGAACTCGTATGAAGAATAGAAAATCGTGTGTACGTTAGAGCTGAGCCCGAGCCCGAAAGCCGGAATCGGGCTCGGCCTGTAGAATATTTACGGCAGTTCGGGCTTGGGCTCTTAGAGGAGGAGGGCGAGATAATTTTTTTTATACATAAATGTGATTTTATATGATTTAAATTTAGCACATGAGGCACTTTATAATTGGTAAATGGAATTCTTCAGCAATTGGTTCTGGTTAGGAAGCAGGCAATCGAGATGGCTATTTATTCCGGGCTTGCATAAAAAATGCCATAGGCCGCTCATTAGTGTGTTTCTGCAAAAAAAAGGAAAAACCTTTTTTTAAGAACTACAGATATTGGATAGTTGATATAGCATGCCGACGATAATTTACCCCTTATCTCCACGCAGTAGCTCCCTGCTAATTCTATTTAGCAAAGCACATATTGCACCATATTATGGCGCGATAATACATATTAGCATTATTTGAGCAACATACAATTGCAACAGCGCCCGATCATTTTGGATGCCCGGCCGTCCAAAGCACTTCAGGTGGAAACCAACGGTCAAAGAAAATCGTCCAGTTACACTGTAAAAAGAGATAGAGGTCCTTTCCAACCATTCCCTATTTGAGAAATACATTGGTTAATTGCAGAAGGAGAAGAGAGTGGAAGTGTGGAAAAGGAAATGCTTTTTATTAATGGTTGAACAGGTTAGCCAGTTTTCGGGCTCGGGCTCCATCTTGCAATATAAAATTCGGGCTCGGGCTGCGAAAATTGAGCCCGAACTCAGCTCTAGTGTATGTTATGTGATGGATGTCAGTGAAGCCTGAGTTGTATGTCAAGATCTCTGTAAATTGAGAAATTTAATACAGCAACAGTAGGTAAATAATCAGTTAAAATTTTATCTGATGGTTTGTATCTCTTTGTGGAGCTAACCTTTGAATCTCAGAGAACAGCTTAGTGATATGTATGTACGTAGAAAAATTAATATCAACCTGAACTGAAGCAATGGACATCTTTCCAGAAACTGAACCACTGTCATCATCTACTTCAGGGGATACTGATGCAGTGTTAGAATTAGAAATAAATCTTCTACTGGCCCTGCAGACAACTACAATTTGCAAACCACTGGCCCACCAAAATACCCACTGATCCGTAAAATAAAATAATAAAAAAAAATTTTAGACATTTTTTACAATATATGTAGAAAATAATGTATCATTTCAATGGAATTATGTCTAATATTTGTTTTTAAACCTATCAGTTTGCAGCCTACAAAGAACAAATATAGCAATGTAAAAGAAATAGAAGTTCATTTTTTAACTTGTGACAAATTGGGAGGGAAAAAAAAAAAAAAAAAAATACTGGCCACCCGGGCCAGTAAATGATAAGTTCCAGTGGTCTGAAGGAAGTTTTACTGGCCAATGGTCAGCAGACCACTGGGTAATTCTAACACAACTGATGTACAATTTCTTGGCAGAATATAGAGGTCCTTGCTTTGAGATTGAAATGAGCCCTCTACAAAGAATCTAACATAATGATCTTTCCTAGAGCTAAATGGAGGTATGTTCCATTTCTTGTAACTCCACCTTCAAAATGCAAAAAATTATGACTAACAACCTTGCAAATATCAGGGCAAAAACTAACTATAACTCCATGACAGCACGCAATTAACCAGTTATGAAAATAATAAGCTGGTAAATTGCAGAATAGATAACACTTCCTTTTATTGCACAAAGATAATAAAGATTGTACCAAAAATTATTTCATGCTCCTTAACCCTCATAGAATGATCTGGAAGTTTATTACTTTAAGCATGAAACCTAGCAACTACTATTATCAAATTCAAATGCTTTCTTTCATTCGGGTAGTTGCACTTTCCTTCCTTTTTTTTTTTTTTTTTTTTTTTTTTGATACACTATTTCTCTGTCTTTAGAAAGTGTTGAAGTGTTGTATGGTTTCTTTTTAGGCTGCAAACACTATTTCTCTGTCTTAGAAAGTGTTTGATTTTTTTAAATCTTTTCTGTTGTGCCATATTTACTAAACATTCTTAGCCATACAGTAAGACTTTATTGTGGAGTGGAAAAAGAGGCAAACACTGTCTTTTAGATGGTGCAGACAATTTTCCATTTACTCAATTATAACATCTTATTGACCTATGGCCACTAAAACCAGTTTTATACACCTCATAATATTTCAAAAATAACATTTTGTCATGCTAATACAAATTAGCACAATACTAGAAGTTTGTTATATAAGCATTACACATTCTTATGGGGAAAGATTTCACATATTAGAATTGAATACTAGCTTCCTACATCTTTCATTAGTTCAACACAAAAATCAACACTGCATTATTAATCTATCTGTTGCCATGATGCGAATAATGTCATAAGGCAATATTATAAACACACTCATCAATATGTGATGGCTTTACAGATGTAGTAGTAATATTAATATACAAAAAATGCTTACATATATTGACATAACTGCATCACGGGCTTGCTTGATGCACCGCCACTTATTAAAACAGAATTTCAATGTTTCTCCACTTAATTTTTTCGTTTTACATAAATAAATCTCATTCCTTTCATTCCTTTCTAGAATCTGGCCCCTTTGATTTAGTTAATATGCTTTTTCATTAGTTATTTGTGGAACACTAACCACCATTTCAGATTAACCGCTAATAACCCATTGTAATTTCTCTCTGGAACAGATGTGCTAGATAATTTAAAACAGCATGCATCTTCATATGCATGTGAATGGTGAACCACCACCAAGGTATTAAAAAGGAAGGAGTCTCATACCTAAATTGGTGTTATTAGTCTGCAATCCCAACAAACACACAAGTTGTATCTCATCCGGGATGCGAATCCTGGACCTTTAAAACCATTAACTAGCATCTTGATTGGTGGATGATGGCCTGATTTCCCGTCTTCTAAACTAACTGTACCGGGGAAAAGGGTAACAACATTCATATGCAAGATGATAACATTCATTCTTAACTCTGAACTCGAAACCTGTGTCTGAAATATTACCAGTTGCCCGCTGGGATCACTCTTCTAATGCAAGACTTCCCTCTCAAAAAATTTTTTACCTGCTTTCTAATTCACATATCGCAGCACTCCACGCTATTAATCAGCACAAGAGTGATAAAAAAAAATCAGGACTTACCGGATTTTACAACACTCACAGAGTCCTCAGCTGACATCCATTTTGGTTGTCTATTGCCCAGAGGTTGCGCCGGCTCTTTTACATCTGCCGAAAAATTTCTTAAAACATGACTAAATTTTGCCTTACTTCTGATCAGTCGTACAACTTGTCGGGAACCAAATAATGGAAAACTGCATCTAGAGGCCATACCTCAATTCATAAAAATTGATCACCTTACTTCCTCAGAGAACACCCACCAACGTGAAAGATTTCCCTGAAACTAAAACTTGCTCACGCACAAGCAGTTATCAAAATAGTTGAATGGAATAGATAACCAGCTGTTGATGCCAGAGGGAAATTACATCGAAGTACAGTGCAGTGATGTTCCATGCCAGGAACAAAAATTCCCTTCACCAGACCCAAAAATTCCCTTTTTACCACCGAAATTCCCAGTAATCCCAAATTACCAGATAGAAGAAAAAAGCTTAAAAAATACAGGCATTGCATGTCACACAGATTTATTATTTCTCCGGTTGGCTCTAATTTTCAGTGTTTCCCATTTATTTTTTTCTTTAAAAAATACGGTTTTACAGCTATGGTGTAGCTACATAGGTCACTCACGGGATGAGCCTGGGTAAGCACAAACTCCCCCTTTCCATTGCACGGTGTTTCTGCAGTTTTCAACACTACGTGGATCCCTCAGACTCTTCTGTTTCATTTGTCTGCTTCTTTCTTTTCTTAATCGCTATTTTAATCTCAACGTCAACATGGGAATGTTCGGATACCACATGATTCCACATAGCGCGGTTTCTTTCATTTTCACAGGAGAAAAACGAAAAGTTAAAAACTACAAATGAGTTTATCTACTGTCAGGAAATCTGGAAACCTGAGTAAATATATTTTTCTAGTATACGAGCGAATCAAGATTGGAAAACGGATCTAAGAAAATACCTCGTGGGGCGGGTTCGAATCCCGGTGAGCCTGTGGCACACTAAATTTATTAAAACAGATCTCCGAGAAATACCATCAGATAGGGTGAATCGATAAAACAATTAGTGAAAATTGGAGCCAGAACAAGTTTCGTGCCACCTTCAACTGCGGACTCTGTCGCCTTCTTGATACAAGGGTCGATGGAGACCAGAGAGCAAACCACATCAACAAGAATTGTACCCATGCTAAATAAATGATGGGAAAAAGCGGTCAAAGCGATGGCTCTGATAATTCGTCCGAAAGGGGTCCGGGTTCGAATCCCGGCGAGGCATGGATGTTGTGTTTGTCTTACGGCACTGGCTCTTTCCCTTCCCTGGAACCAGTGACCCTACATTAAGCTGACCAGACGTCCCCAATTCTTGTGGACAGTCCTCAAATTTAGTTTACTGTCCCCAAAAACGTCTGAAGCCTTTGGGGACGCAAATTGTCCTCAAATTTTAATGTTTGTCCCCAAATGTCCTCGAATTTACACTTCCTCATTAACCCTTTAGACTTCCAATGAAAAATTTTCTTAAAAGTAGTTTCCGTTGTATTAATTTTCCAACATGCTTCTTGTGAAAACAAATTTTGACTTTTTTTCTTCTTCTTTCTAGGTTTAACGACCACTACGAGAAACTCTAAAGACTATAAGCAGTCACCGGTCTCTAATTTTGAGACATTCGTTCTAGGGAAAGGAGAGAGCAAGTGCTGTAAGACAAACACACCATCCATGTCTCAGTCGGGACTCGAACCCGTACCCACTTGTACGAATGGTCATTGGGCCGCCCCGGTGGCGCAGTGGTCTAAGCGATGGCCTCTGACCATTTGTCCGAACGGGGTCCGGGTTCGAATCCCGGTGAGGCATGGATGTTGTGTTTGTCTTACGGCACTGGTTCTCTCCCTTCCCTGGAACCAGTGACCCTAAATTAGGGACGGGCGACTGCTTATAGCCCATTGAGTTGCTCACGGTGGTCGTTAAGCCTCCAATAAAAAATGGTCAGTGGCCAGCACTATGTCAATGCACCACTGGCGTGGTCAAATTTCGACTGCACTTGTTCTGAGTTTCTCCAAAAACTTTGGCAAAATGAAAAATTCGCCATGCAATTAATATGGTGTGCAGCCTAATTTTAACTCAGCGCATGTATCTAAGGTAAAGCATTTTACTTTTGCTAATATGTTCTCGCCATCATAGTTCTGCTTTGTCAATACAAATTACCAACATTCTACAAGATATATCCTTTTAAAACACAGATTTTAATGTGTAGTATCACACTTATTGAAGCAATGCAGTTTTGTGACAAAAAGATTTGCATATTTATTTTGAGTACGTATGTGTCCCCAAATGAACTACCGATTTGGGGACGCCACGCCGTTTTGTCCTCAAATCGGTGTCTCGATATCTGGTCACCTTACCCTATATTAGAGACTGGCGACTGCTTATAGCCCATTGAGTTGCTCACAGTGGTCGTTAAACCCTCAATCCTAATCCCCAAATTACTCAAGCCATCGGTTAATGCCTTCGACCATATATAGTGATATACCGCGCACTCGTAATGGTTGCCACTGAACCGCCGTATAGTCCCAACATCAGAGCTGTCAGAACACGTGACATTACGCACCAGTCGCGCTCTCTCTAGTTTTACGGCCTGACTCGCTGCTTTTAAATATTAGCATTTAGTAAATTATATAAGTTAGAACTTTGCTTCTTAGGAATAATACACTTAAGGATGTATATTTTTTAGGAAATTGTTATTTATAAATTTAATTTCAACATTCTTGAAGTTATGGAATGAGACGTTAGATCAAAGGAAGTCATTAGTTTTGTGTGTTCTTTTGTGAATCATCTTCGTTTGTTTGTACTTGAAACTACTGTGAAACGCTGCTCTTATTAATGGCTTATGAATACAAAATTACAGTATTTTCAGAGCATTATAATGTAGAAATTCGCTATACGTATACAGAACAAACTAAAAATATACACCAATAACATTACCGGATTCAGAGTAAGCTTACTTAAGATATGTATGTGCACAAGTCGGGTTGTTTGCTGGCAGTGATTTATAATATTGTGATGAACATTTGAAAAAAAATTAAAACATGTATGTACATTCATTTTTTTTCTGTTTTCTCTTTTTTTTTCGAATGACTGCAATATTATTTTGTTCATAGCCAACTTAGATAGACACACGTTTTTTAGATTGGGAATTAAACCTTAATCTTGATTGTTGTTGCTTTTTCAAATGACTGCAATATCATTTTCTTCATAGACAACTTAGATAGACACACGTTTTTAGATTGGAAATTAAACCTTAATCTTGATTGCTTTTTTTTTTCGAATGACTGCAATATCATTTTGTTCATAGCCAACTTAGATAGACACTCGTTTTTCAGATTGGAAATTAAACCTTAATCTTGATTGTTTTTTTTTTTCGAATGACTGCAATATCATTTTCTTCATAGACAACTTAGATAGACACACGTTTTTAGATTGGAAATTAAACCTTAATCTTGATTGCTTTTTTTTTAGAATGACTGCAATATCATTTTGTTCATAGACAACTTAGATAGACACACGTTTTTTAGATTGGGAATTAAACCTTAATCTTGACTGGTTTTTTTTCGAATGACTGCAATATCATTTTGTTCATAGACAACTTAGACACACGTTTTTTAGATTGAGAATTAAACCTTAATCTTGATTGTTTTTTTCAAATGACTGCAATATCATTTTTTTCATAGACAACTTAGATAGACACACGTTTTTAGATTGGAAATTAAATCTTAATCTTGATTGCTTTTTTTTTTTCGAATGACTGCAATATCATTTTGTTCATGGACAACTTAGATATACACACGTTTTTTTTAGATTGGGAATTAAACCTTAATCTTGATTGTTTTTTTTTTCGAATGAATGCAATATCATTTTGTTCATAACCAACTTAGATAGACACACGTTTTTTAGATTGGGAGTTAAACCTTAATCTTGATTGCTTTTTTTTTCGAATGACTGCAATATCATTTTGTTCATAGACAACTTAGATATACACACGTTTTTTTTAGATTGGGAATTAAACCTTAACCTTGATTGGGTTTTTTTCGAATGACTGCAATATCATTTTGTTCATAGACAACTTAGACACACACACGTTTTTTAGATTGGGAATTAAACCTTAATCTTGATTGTTTCTGCCCGAACATGATAAGAATTACTGAAAATATGGGAAATTCAGGTGGAATGGTCTCTCTTACTAATAGTAATAGACATTTACCCAGAAATATGTGAAGCTCAGGTGGAATGGTCTCTCTAACTAATCGTAATAGACATTTACCCAGAAATATGGGAAACTCAGGTGGAATGGTTTCTTTTACTAATCGTAATAGACATTTACCCAGAAATATGGGAAACTCAGGTAGAATGGTCTCTCTTACTAATCGTAATAAACATTTACCCAGAAATATGGGAAATTCAGGTGGAATGGTCTCTCTTACTAATCGTAATAGGCATTTACCCAGAAATATGGGAAACTCAGGTGGAATGGTCTCTCTTACTAATAGTAATAGACATTTACCCAGAAATATGGGAAACTCAGTTGGAATGGTCTCTCTTACTAATCGTAATAGACATTTACCCAGAAATATGTGAAGCTCAGGTGGAATGGTCTCTCTAACTAATCGTAATAGACATTTACCCAGAAATATGGGAAACTCAGGTGGAATGGTTTCTTTTACTAATCGTAATAGACATTTACCCAGAAATATGGGAAACTCAGGTAGAATGGTCTCTCTTACTAATCGTAATAAACATTTACCCAGAAATATGGGAAATTCAGGTGGAATGGTCTCTCTTACTAATCGTAATAGGCATTTACCCAGAAATATGGGAAACTCAGGTGGAATGGTCTCTCTTACTAATAGTAATAGACATTTACCCAGAAATATGGGAAACTCAGTTGGAATGGTCTCTCTTACTAATCGTAATAGACATTTACCCAGAAATATGTGAAGCTCAGGTGGAATGGTCTCTCTAACTAATCGTAATAGACATTTACCCAGAAATATGGGAAACTCAGGTGGAATTGTCTCTCTTACTAATCGTAATAGACATTTACAGAGAATTCGAATTGGAATCACGGTAGGCAGGGTCGTATTTAGAGGAAGAGGGGCAAGGGTCCTCCTTCTCGAAAGTGCTTCATTTTTTACGTATTTGGTTAAAATGAGACTTACATAAGAAAAATATGCTTAATTTAATAAAATGCATCAACTTAAAATTTAAAAAATGCATTAATTTTTTCTTTAATTTTTCATTTTTTTTATTTCGTTCTGGTGGATTTCAAAGACGTTTTTCTTCTCACCTCCCGAATAAAAAAATCTATGTATGGCCCTGAATCACGCAAGCTTTTTCTGCTACATGTGACGCAATTTTCAAGTTTTCTGATGAATTACAAGCTTAATGAATCTAAACCATGAAAGCGAAAGCGATGCTGTGCCAAATATTATACATTAAATATTTCATATAAAGTAAAACATAAGCTATTTTTTTCCTTTAACGATAATAGTGTAAAATCCTCCCTTTTCAAGGCAATGAGTCCTAGTTCTTCAATTGCATCGTTTTTAGAAAAACTGGGAAAATTGAAACCTAAAAGTGAAACAAAAAATTCATTCTAGAAATGTATCAAAACTAAATGTTTGTTCCGGTTCTGATGACTGTCACCATAAAAAAAATGCGTCTGCTGGTCTTCAATTTGAAGCTGATGATATCGAAATGTTGTCCAAGTTATTATTGTACATGCATACAATATATTTAATCGTGTAAATCGTTCCTCACCTGTGGAATTTGTAAAATTTCCTTTAACGAAGGGATTCAAGTAGACATAAGAGCAACAGGAGATAACTCTTTTGCCCAATGTCACGTGACTTTAAGCTTCGATGTTGAAGCCAGAGATTATGATGCCTTCCTCAGTCTATCTGTATATATGGTCGAAGAATAATGCTTAGTTGCTTCCTTCGCACTTGTTGAGATTATTTCTTGAAATTTGCATTTACTTACTTTTCTGCAAAAAATTCCCGGCATTTCCCTGTTTTACCTCTAGGATTCCCTTTTCCCTTTTTGCAGATTTTGGAGTCAAAAATTCCCTGAAATAGGGAAAAATCCCTGCATGGAACATCTATGGTACAGTGCCTAGAATAATTATTGTGTCGTGCCTGGGCCATCGAGATCAGGAACGAAGTGACTGACGTGTTCTCGACGGCTCCGGTCGTGCTCGCAGAAAAACTTGCTGCCCGCAATCAAGAAAGCGGTAGGCCGCCCCGGTGGCGCAGTGGTCTAAGGCGCTGGCCTCTAATCATTCGTCCGTCTGGGGTCCGGGTTCGAATCCCGGTGAGGCATGGATGTTGTGTTTGTCTTACGGCACTGGCTCTCTCCCTTCCCTGGAACCAGTGACCCTAAATTAGGGACGGGCGACTGCTTATAGCCCATTGAGTTGCTCACGGTGGTCGTTAAACCTCCAATCCAAAAAAAAATCCAAAAAAAGCGGTAGATGGCACTGCCATCGGATGTCACGTCGCTTTTCAGGGAGGAAGGACGACGAAAACGCACATCTTTCTATGACACACACCCAGCTCGTCTGTATTATGTGTACTCCTTGAACGATATTTTATAAGCAGATACCTTAAGTATATACGAAATTATCAGTTGACCTTTGGATCCCGTGCAGGAAGGTCGCACATCATGTAAGATCCTGCGAGTGACCTTCAGTGCAAGCTTTTCGTTGTCGTCGGCCCTGCGTCTTGTTCTACGATTAGATAGTTTCTGGGATACCTGTCTATCCGATTCAGTCCGGTTAGGGGATCTTTTAGTTGTTAAGCTTTTTTCAAAGCTCAATTAAAATTCTCCCGAATCCACTTCTCTTCGTTTCAGCTTCCAGCCCATCGTCAAAAATTATTAGGATTACCAGTACCGAAGTTGTAGAGCAAAAGCCTGACCCCAAGAAAAGTGATGCCGTTTCCCGTTCCTCATTCAATTTCACGGGAAAACGAGAGTCAGCTGAAAAGCCAGATCCAAGAAGATCCAGAAGAATTAGAAACCTTCCGCCGGCACTATGTAATAGTATCCAAAAAAATAACCAGAAGAACAAGAAGAGGATTGGTAAGTGATGTGATGATGTAAAAAAAAAAAAAGACAGGGAAAATGGGAAAAATCCAAAATGGGAGGTGGAACGCCATTTTATCCTTGTAGGAAGAAAAATGACTACAGGTCGGCCATATTGTGTGCCCAGGGTCCCACGGAGAGGAGAACGGGGAAGGAAATTCTTTCCTTGGTGAATTCCATGCTGAGGTAGGAGTTTACAGAACATTGGGATGTCTTACTGGCGCAGAAAGTTTGAAGCAGCTAGAAAGAAAGCTGAGGAGACAACAGAGATTTACCACATGGCCTCTTGCTCCGAAGATTGCGCGGTCGGGATTGGCTGTGCGCTCCCCGGGCTGCACACAGAGTTTAAGCGGGAAAAAGTTGTAACGAACTTTGAGGACACTTTCTCTTTTTGCTCGAATAGGAAGAGAACGGTCGTTTTGTAGTCGTCGCTTGAGATGTACGTACGCTAGTCGGCTGCGGCTGACTAAAACGTTAATTAGGTACCTACCTGCGGGTTAAGGCCACTAGAGTATATACGTTGCATTACCTGTGGGTAATTTATTATAACTGTGGCATACTACTAAATGCCAGACTGCGGTCTGCCAGGGAAATACTCCACCCACCTGAGTGAGAAATCTAGCCACCTGTGAAGAGCATATAATTGTTATGTATAAATAACTTCCTGATGCTATGTGCATACTCATAATGCAAAGACTGGACTGTGAATGAACTATGATCGTGCTGGAATGTCGACTTGCTCAAGTTCAAGAACCGTTTTTATCGTTTGACATGTATCTTCAGCCTACTTGTCACCAAGTTGTAAATAAAAACCTGTATATAGTGTACCACCTGCTCAGCTCTATACTCTACAAGTCATCTTTTCCTTCACCATGCCTCTGAGGAGAAAAACAACGTAAGTTTGACCAGGACAGAAATATGCTGGTCTGGTGGCAGCGAATTACCATAAGCAAATATATTAAAAATAAGTAGCATAACACCCCACACGCGATTATGACAGTGGTTGTCAGCGGTGAGATAAAGATCTAGAAGGAACGGACGAAAAAGAAACACAAAAGAGCTGAGAAAAGAAAATAAAACGAGAGGGAGAGGCGATCTATTGACCCACCAGCACCGAGAAGAAGCGAAAAGCCAGGAAAGAAAGAAAAAAAGAGAATTATCAGCCCAACGCCAGCGGAATCCGCCCGTCCCCAACGAAGGTTCAAAGAAAGCGCGACCCTCCCGACAGGAAGCAAGAGAAAACGCCGTGGATGTGGAGATGCCATGCGACCTCCCCAAGACTCCTACAGCGGTGAACGCCCGTAGTGAGTGTGTGTGACTACAGCTGTGAACGCCCGTAGTGAGTGTGCCTAAGTGGAAAAATCGTCCTGACTGTTAACTGAGCACTAAATCTGGGAAGCAATTAACACCGACTTGAAAGCGTAAGGATTATAATGTGTGTGAGCACAGAACAGTCAGGTACCGTGCAAGTTTATCTATTTAACTGTGTTAAGACAGCAAGGAAAGAAAAAGGGAAACTCACACAATTACTTACACTAAGTACATGCAAGTAAAAAAGCACACAGTATAAACACGGTGGAACTCAGGTGGAGAGATAAATCAGTAAACGGGGATTTTACATTAGGAATAAAGGAAAAGCCTAAAAGAGGTTGTAACAATAGTTTTTGGAAGGGAAGATTTATTCAAAGTGTATATAAGGATAGAATTTTGGAATGGAAGTTTAAAACTTTATACACAAATAGTAACTAAAAGGGTATGTAATGATAGCTTTTGAAATGGAAGATTTAGCAAAGTGTATCTAAGGATAGTATATTGGAAAGGAAGTTTAAACTGAATAAAAGTGTCATAACTAGAAATTAAGCAAAATGGGAGACAGGTACAGGAGCTTCTCAATTAAAGATTTAATACGAGAATGTTACATAAGGAACATAGATCCTAAGAGAAAGAGTAGGCAACAATTAATTGAAATATTAATTGAATCAGATCGACAGGAAGAGAGTAGATATACAGAGACACTAGAAAATAGTGAAAATCGGGAAAAAGGAATAACCAACACTAGAGCAATGAGTAAGAATAATCAGGATGAGAGAGAGTATGAGATACAACTCTGAAAACTAGACCTAGAGACGAAGAGGCAAGAGGTGGAGATGCTAAAATTAAAATTGGCTCTACGAGAGTTAGGCGAAAACTCAGAAGCTTCTGGCTATGAGAACCACTCTCAGAGACCATTGCACAGTTATGGAGATATTATTAGAAAATTCCCCGAGACCTCTGATGAGATGGATAGCTATCTCAGTGAGTTCACAAAAATTAGCACATCTCTTGGAATACCTCGATCCAAGTGGTCAGCACTCCTGATCCCCAGGCTATCGTCACGCGGAGCTAGTGTAATCCATTCAATGGGAGAGGATGAGATACAAAATTTTGATAAATTGCAAGAAAATTTATTGAAGGAGTACAGAATCACCCCGGAGAAATATCGAGTTATGTTCCGTAATTTCTGTAAAGGGAAACATCAGACATATCGCCAGTATGGTGTAAGGTTGACAGAATTACTGGATAAGTGGTTAGCAGGAGCAAAAGTGGAAGGTAGTTATGAAGGTTTAAAGAGTGTATTGTTGTTAGAGCAATTATTCTCGATGGTCGGTGAGTCAGTGAAAATTTATATCAAAGATAATGAGCCGGAAACATTTGATGAAGCCATCAAACTAGCAGATAGGTATGTCGAGGGCAGAGAACGACAGTGTGGGACAGGAAACCCGAAATCTCAACCAGGGAAAGGATTTTTTAATCCAGAAAAAAAACTCCAGGTTCGAGATGGCAAGCAGAGTCACACTCTAGGTGATATAACTGGTGCAACCACTAAAATTAGGTGTTACCTCTGTGGAAAGATAGGTCACAAGTCGTTTGCCTGCAAGACAAACAAGGACAGAGCAAGCTTCAGTCGTTCACAAGGGGAGAATAGTGGGAAGGACAAAGCGGGACCAAGCAAGCAGAGTTCCCAAGCTCTGAGAGAAAATAGAGCATAAGAGTATGAAGGAAGGGGAGACAGAGGAGAAACCAGAGAAGGAGGAGGATTGGAAAGATTGGGAGGTAAAGAGTGAGAAAGGTAGGAGTATTGAGAGAAATTTAGGGGTTTCGGAAGGAAGCAAGAACAATAAGGAAAACCGAGCTATTAGCCCAAACGTAGAAAACCGGCACCAGAGGGAATGTGGAATACTAACTCGTGGAATGATAAGAGCCCAGGAAATGAGGGATAGAGATCAAGAGAGTAACAGGCACCAGAATCTGGACTTGAGCAGTCAGAGTTCGAGTCAACAAAATATGGAACAGGAGGTAGAAAATAGGGACCTGGAAGAGATAATGGAGAGTGAAGAAACATTATATCAGACCTTCACTACCAAAGAGTTCAGTAGAGCTCAAAAAGAGGATGATAGTCTAAAGAATATTTGGACAAAGCTTGGGACAACAGTTCTAGGGGATGAGACATCTTCATATTTTAAGGTGGAGAGAGACTTGTTGAAAAGAGTCTATAAAGACGAGAAAAAACAGGAAGTGATCGTACAGTTGGTAGTTCCCAGGACTTGTAGGAAAAAATATTACAAATTGCTCATGGTTTACCCATATCAGGTCACTTAGGAATAAAAAAGACTACGGACAGGGTACTGAAGAACTTCTATTAGCCAGGCATCTATAGAGACATAGCAGAGTATGTAAGTTCATGTCCAGAGTGCCAATTTGTTAAGAAACATGGAGATCATGCTCGTAGCAAACTCCAACCCTTACCCGTCATAGAGGAGCCATTTTCACGTGTATCGGTTGATTTAGTTGGTCCTTTCCATACCAGTAATTCAGGCATGAGATATGCCGTGACTATGGTGGACCATGCAAGCAGATACCCAGATGCTAGGGCATTAGCAACCATTGAGGCCGAAGAGGTAGTCACTGCATTAATCGACATGTTCTCACATGTTGGTTTCCCAAAGGAGATTTTATCGGACCAAGGGAAGCAGTTCACCTGTAAATTGACCCAACAATTGTGGGCACAATTAGGTGTGAAGCTTCTATTCTCGAGTCCATACCATCCTCAGGGCAATGGGCTTGCAGAATGCTATGTCGGCACATTAAAATCAATGTTGAAAAGAGTCACTCTAGATAACCCTGACGAGTGGGATAAGATGCTGCCGTATGTGTTGTTCGGATGTCGAGAGTTACCCCAGGCTAGTACAGGACTCTCACCATTTGAATTAATTTTTGGCCATAACGTGAGAGGACCATTGGATTTACTGAGAGGTAAAATTGATAAATCTGAAGAATAGAGAATCGAAATTCTGGAATATGTGGACAAGGTTAACCGGAGTTTGGAGAAAGGCTTGTCTTTAGCTCATGAAAATTTGGTGAATGCCCAAACAAAGCAAGCACAATGGTATGACAAAAACTCTAGAACTACATAATTTGAAGTAGGAGAAGTCTTAGTGCTCACTCCTAACAATAAGAGAGTTATGTAGGTGGAATGGAAAGGACCATTTCCAGTACTTCACCGAAAGGCGGAAAACACCTACGTGATAGATGTAGGAGAAGAGAGACCTTGCCCGAGAACTTATCATATCAACATGTTGAAAAAGTTTCATCGGAGAAATCCAACTGTTAGCAATGTGTGCTATGGGTTAGAAGATGCAGATGAAGAAATCGGGTCGGATATACCAGGCATAACCTTCAGGAAGGCTAATGAAAATTCTACGAAGCTAAACCTGGGAGAAAATTTCTCGGAAGCTCAGAGAAAAACATTAGGCAAGCTGTTAGAAAATTTTCAGGATATGCTGTCTGAGATCCCTGGAAACACCGATGTCATCACACATGATATTGAGCTTCTAGATGACATCCGTATCAAGTGTAAACCTTATAGGGTAAATAAGGAAAAAAAGAACTCATCGAGCGAGAAATCGAAAAGATGTTAGAGATGGGAGTCATACAGGAGAGCAAGAGTCCGTATGCTGCACCTGTAGTACTCGTACCCAAAAAGGATGGAAGCGCAAGATTCTGCGTAAATTACAAGAAATTGAATTCCGTCACGAAAGGAGATGCATTTCCCACACCCAACGTGGAAGAACTAGTCAGTGGATTCCACACGTTCAACTACTTGACCAAGTTAGACATGACGAAAGGCAATTGGCAAGTAAATCTCACAGAGAGAGCCAAGGAGCGTAGTGCTTTCACCACTACAGATAAGCTCTACAAGTTCACGGTAATGTCTTTTGGACTAAAAAACAGTCCTGCCACATACTTGAGGCTGATGTCCAAGGTATTACAAAGGACCGATGAATTCGCAAAATGCTATGTGGATGACATAGTCATATACAGCAAAAACTGGGAAGAGCACTTACAGCACATAGAAGTGGTATTGAAAAACTCAACGGAGCAGGGCTTACGGTAAATCCCAGGAAAAGTGAGTTTGGGAATGCCAGCATAAACTACCTAGGATTCCATGTAGGACATGATGGGATAACCCCAGAGGAGGCAAGAATTCACAGAATCTGTACTTGGCCTCGCCCACTCACAAAAAAAGATGTGAGGGCATTTTTAGGAGTAACGGGATATTATAGGAAATTTATCCCTCAGTACGCAGACATATCCAGTGCTTTAGCGGAAACGCTCAGGTAAAAACACCCAGATCGAATTAAGTGGACAGAAGAGTGTGAGAAGGCTTTTACAATCCTAAAATCAAAATTAGTCGAAGGCGGTATACTCAAATGCTTTCATCCTTCTAAGGATACATTGGTACAGACTGACGCAAGTGGAGTTGGCCTAGGAGCTGTACTTAGCCAACGAGATAAGAATGGTGAAGAACATCCCGTAGCTTATCTGAGTAGGAAATTGACCGAGACTGAGCATCGTTATTCTACTATAGAGAAGGAAACGTTAGCGGTGGTCTGGGCAATTGAAAAGTTGAAGCCTTACTTAGACTCAAGGCCATTTGTCCTAATTAGTGACCACAATCCTTTAGTGTGGCTAGATCACATAAAGGACAAGAACATGAAGTTGATGAGATGGTCGCTGTACTTACAGGAGTACAACTTCTCCATAAAGTATAAACCAGGAGCCAAGCATGGAAATGCCGACGGATTGTCGAGGAGGATGTAAATAGAGAACTGTAGTTATATTAATCAGTAGTGATTGTGTTCAGAAGTATCAGTGTAGTGTTAGTGAAAAAGTGTAAAGTAATCAGGTATCGGTGTAGTACTAGTGAATAGTGTAAATAATCAAGTTTTAGTTAAGTCTTAGTGAACAGTGTAGCATGGTTGTGTTTGCACAGGATTTGAATCGTATCCATCATAGTGAATCAAAAGAGCATGTAACTGCACACCAGTGCATAAGAGTTCGTTAAGAGCAATGGTGATCACAGAGTTATCACATTGCAACATTCAGGAAATCATGTTAGACTACAGGAGTAATGTGCTCACATACAGTACCTCATCATGATTAGTTCAGTAGAGGATAGAGGTGATACACTGAAGTGACCGGTTTCTTGTCAGGCGGCACTTGAAAAGAAACAGTCATCAAGCTTGGGGGGAGGACTGGGATGATGTAAAAAAATATTGAAGACAGGGAAAATGGAAAAAATCCAAAATGGGAGGTGGAACGCCATTTTATCCTTGTAGGAAGAAAAATGACTTCAGGTCGGCCATATTGTGTGCCCAGGGTCCCACGGAGAGGAGAAGGGGGAAGGAAATTCTTTTCTTGCTGAATTCCATGCTGAGGTAGGAGTTTACAGAACATTGGGATGTCTTACTGGCGCAGAAAGTTTGAAGCAGCTAGAAAGAAAGCTGAGGAGAGAACAGATATTTACCACATGGCCTCTTGCTCCGAAGATTGCGCGGTCGGGATTGGCTGTGCGCTCTCCGGGCTGCACACAGAGTTTAAGCGGGAAAAGTTGTAACCAACTTTGAGGACACTTTCTCTTTTTGCTCGAATAGGAAGAGGACGGTCGTTTTGTAGTCGTCGCTCGAGATGTACGTACGCTAGTCGGCTGCGGCTGACTAGAGAGTTAATTAGGTACCTACCTGCGGGTTGAGGCCACTAGAGTATATACGTTCCATTACCTGTGGGTAATTTATTATAACTGTGTAATACTACTAAATGCCAGACTGCGGTCTGCCAGGGAAATACTCCACCCACCTGAGTGAGAAATCTAGCCACCTGTGAAGAGCATATAATTGTTATGTATAAATAACTTCCTGATGCTATGTGCATACTCATAATGCAAAGACTGGACTGTGAATGAACTATGATCGTGCTGGAATGTCGACTTGCTCAAGTTCAAGAACCGTTTTTATCGTTTGACATGTATCTTCAGCCTACTTGTCAGCAAGTTGTAAATAAAAACCTGTATATAGTGTACCACCTGCTCAGCTCTATACTCTACAAGTCATCTTTTCCTTCACCATGCCTCTGAGGAGAAAAACAACGTAAGTTTGACCGCGACAGAAATATCCTGGTCTGGTGGCAGCGAATTACCATAAGCAAATATATTAAAAATAAGTAGCATAACACCCTCAAACGCGATTATGACAAGTGAAATAATTTCTTATTCTGTGCCTCAGAAAATTCTAGGCACGTCATCTGATAAAAAAGTTGTCGATGACTCTTCTTGTATGTCTGCGCCAATTCCAGACATGATAAAAACACCGGTGGGATGCCCGGGCGATGGGATATCTGAAAAAATTACAAATATCATTAAAACTCCGGAGATGCCCGGGCGATGGGATATCTGATAAATTATCAGATATCATTGAAACACCGGTGGGATGCCCGGGCAATGGGATATTTGTAAAATTTTCAGATATCATTAAAACAGCGGTGGGATGCCCGGGCGATTGAATATCTGAGAAAATACCAGATATGTATTATGAAAAGTCCGAGAAATGTCCGGACGACCTTACCCAAAAGGAAGGTTTTTTAGAAAATAAACCTGAGACGGCTTCGGCGTCAGGCTTTTGCAAGGAATTTGGTGTGAATCCGCGTCGGTCTTTTTAAAAAAAGAAAAAAAGACCCTTTTTAGGGCCAAGTACTTTTTTCAAAAAGGAATTTGCCAAACCTGCTGAGCAGTTGAAGGAAACTATGTTTCCACAGACACGAACACGTATTCACACAAGTAAAGAAAGACTTTACAAAGAAAAAATTGAAACTCTAGAAAGTTTCAAAAAGTTTGAGAAAAGTGAAAAAAATACTGTGCAAAAACAGAAAAAAAAATGTGTTGATAAAAAAGAACAACTTCAGTCATCATACGAGCATAAGTTAAGCTCAAAAATAAAGGATGCAATTAATGACACAGAATTAATGAAAAATGATACAAATAAATAGCTGCGTAATATTAACTTATTACACAGAGAAAAAAAAGTTGTCATTAAAAGCAATTTACAGAACTCTGTGCTAAAAGAAAGAATTGAAAAACATCGCAAAAAATTCCAAATTACAAAAGTGATAAAGAAATTGATTGTTGATATTGATAAATATTTAGATGAAAATGCTACGCAAAAGCAAAAAAACTGGTTACTCCAACCGTGGAAAAACCAAAATATTTCACTGGCAGGCTTAGCAAAGAAATCAAAGAGGCAGAAAAAATTAACTGTAATGAAGATGCTCAATTGCAGTAGCTAATAACATTACATTTTGTAACACACAAAATGAACTGCCTCTTCTATATGATAATGTGGAAAATAACCACACTGAAATAGCAAGCCAACAAGTAAAAAACATAGAAAGCAGTGAAAGCACTGTAGAAAGCAAAATTGACCTATTAATTAAAAAAATTAAAGAAAAGTCCACGAGTGAGAAACTTACGGGAAAATAAATGGAGAAACAGATATAAAACAAAAAATTGGTGAATGGACCATCAATAAAACGGCAGAATTAGCTGCCAAACTGGTCAAAAACAAGGAAGCAATCAATTGCAATACTGACATCGATGCCCAAGTCATCGAAAGTAACAACAATGTAAAAAAAATTGACACAGTAAAAAATGATGGAAAATGAAACGAGGATGAAAATTTTTCCTCTGAAACAAATGGAACAATATGTTATATTCTTCTAAAGGCCCCACCTCTATGAAAACTAATCTAATTAAACTTCTATTTAAAAATAAAGGAAATAGGGATAATCCAGAGGGTTGGAGGCCCATATCTATTCCAAATACAGATTATAAAATATTTGCAAAACTCATTGTAAACAGGATATCAACACACCTTGACAGATGGTTAAGTCCCAGTCAGGCATGTGGAGTTAAAGGGAGATATATTCACAATAATATTTTAGGCTTGAAATACATAATTCAGTATATTAACAAAAAAGGAATTAAATCAGCAATTATCTCCCTAGATCAGAAAAAAGCTTTTGATATGGTTAATAGGAATTTTTTATTTTATATGTTAGAAAAGCACATGCTTCCCTGAAAAATTATCAAAATTCTCAAGGAAATATATACCAACACTAATTGCAGAATAATATTCAAAAATAAATTAAGTGAGTACATTCAAACTGAGAGAGGAATTAGGCAAGGGTGCCCATTTTCTCCAGTTCTATATATCATATGTATTAATATACTCCTTGAAAAGTTGGATAGTAGCCCAAGTATAAAAGGGATTCCTATACCAGGATTGGGAAATAGCAGCATAAAACACCTGGCATATGCAGATGATTTAGTGCTATTTGCCAAGGAAGAAAAGGATGTTGAAAATATATTTAAGGTTTATGATGAGTTTAGCAAAATGACTGGGTCTGAATTAAATACTACAAAAACCAACACTCTATTATTTGGAAAATGGAAAGAAAAAGATAAAAGGTTAGGTAACATAAATAAGGAGATTAAAATTTTAGGGATTAATTTTGACATCAAAGGAGTTAAAATGTCTGATACTTGGGAGGACAAATTTTCTAAATTACAACAGTACACTCATACTTTTAAAGATGAAGATCTCTCCTACTATGCCAGAGCACAGATTGTGAATGCTGTCTTTTATCCAGCATTTATGTACGCCTTCCAGGTGGAAACACCAGGGAGGGATATCAAGGGCAGCATTCGGTTTTCTGTGGGATGGTAGAGGGGGAAAGATCAAGGGAATAACCATGTATAACTATCAAGAGGATGGAGGAGTGGGACTAAAGAGTCCTTTTATTTTGGCTAAAATTTGTAAACTTAAAGGGATTCATAATCTCTTGAAAGCAGAACAGCACCCATCTCAAGGCTTCTTAAAATATCTTTGTGGTAATTATTTTCAAAAAATTATGAATAAACCTAATAGTAAACCTTTCGACTTTTTTCCAGCAGAAGAAATTAAGAATAACTGTAATGACCTAATTGAAATCATAGAAAAAAGCATAGGAAGCAATATCATCCCTGATGATAAAATTAGATCTCTATATAATTTATATTATGAAAAAGCACCAACTTATCTCAGCACTAAGGTCAATATACAAACTGAAAAAGAAGTTTGGCAAAATTTTAGTAAAATAAAATTACAAACTCGCATAAGAAACCTAAATTTTAAAATAATTCATAACATTATTCCTACAATGGAATGGTGCAACAAAATAAAAATAGCTATTAGTGAAAAGTGTCCTCATTGTGACCAAACTGAAAACCTACAGCACCTATTTGTGCAGTGCACTCAGAATGAAGAAATATGGAAATGGGTGGAAAAGTATCTTAAATTAAAAAAAAATTCAGTATTGAAAATATTCTCTACCATACAACAATACACGAGAGAAAATACATTGACAACATAATACAAATAATTATCTCTATAAGTAAGTTTCAAATCTGGAAAAGAAGGAATGACAAGGTACACAACAATCCTGTGAAAACAATCGGCAAAACAAAACTCTCCATATTATGTGAATTAAGGGAACTAATAAGGGAGGATTGGAAAACAAAATCCAAAAAATCCTTTAACAAAAAATGGTTAGTACACAAAAGCATTTGTTACATTGACAAAAAAACATATATCCCAAATGTTATCATGAGATTCACATAGATGTTTGTTTTTAATAAAGGAAAATACTTTGATGGGAATCTCTCTTTTCACAATTCATGCAGACAGAAGGACATGAAGAACATGAAGACACAAGTTCAAACTATATGCAGTATGTGTCTCTTTATTTCACAAAAACACAATACACAAGTCATAAAAAAAGAGATCGAAGCTGATGGAAAGAACTGGTGCATATACACTACGGAAAAGAAGTAGGTTATTGAAACTACAAAGATTATGGCATACGTAAGTATATACAAAGGTAAGTATACATATGGAATGAATGCATAGAAAGATGAGTGAAAAAAGTGAATGGAAAAAGTATATGCATGAGTTCAGTGGTATGTAGTTTCAAAGAATGAAACAAAAAAAAAGTGTAATTTATGTTGTGTGTGGAAATACTGTATTATGTTTGAATATTATATAAGTATGCCCTATTTGTTTAGGAAGCGGAAAATTCTTTTTCTAATGTTCGTTTAATAATCTAAATCTTTAATTGCATGAAGGTGGGAGACACGAAGTGTGCGAGGGCATGCTAAGTATAAACCACCGGATTGCAACAATGCAAGAAACAGCCTAAACAACAGAAAATCACACAATTGTGATGGGATATTGCATAGGTATATTTGCCCCAGATTCCAAAATTTCATATATGTACAATATTCTTATATTTTCATAATCTTGCATATTCAAAATTTTTGTATTAAGTCCCCCGGAGCACTTACATTAAGCCTGGATAAAAATAGAACCCAATGGTTCTCTCCTGGTCCGATAGGCTGTAATTGGGAAGGATAGATTAAGACAAGTGCTGCAAGGAGATGTACTATTACATCACACCGCAGTTTCAGTTCTTAATACAAGCGTAAGAGGCCGTAGCATTTACTACTTTTGGTTGCTGTTTTCTATGCCTTGTCCTCCTATTTTTTTAAAAAGAGCCTTTCTGTTTACTTTTAATTGGGGATGTTAACACAGGTTTTTTTTACTAGTAAATTCTTCATAGAGTTGTGCACTTTGGGTGATGACTCTAGAATTTTCTACATCCTCCGCATGTTTAAAATAAGTATCCAGGGCCTTTTTCATTTTAATGGCTACATCAGTGTCAGGGTTATCATTTATTTTAAACTGTTTTTCTAGTGAGTTTACAAAAATTTCTGCTTTTTCTTCGTCAGTTCTAACTGCCGTCCCATCTTCTTTTTGAAGGGGTGGGAGTAATTTGACATTTTTATTTTGCAAGCTCGACGTAAGATTCCATAGAGTCATTTTATTTTTTTTATCCGAATTTTCAGAGTAGTCAATATGAGCTTCCTCTAATACTTGACCCCATGACCCATTCTCGAATTTTCTGATTTCTGTTTTAATTTGTCTATTTATGCAGCAATAAAGGTCATAGAACGTTTTATTTCTTGTTCTTTGCCACTTGCTTCGGTACCTATTTTTTCTTTAATAAGTTCCAAAATTTCTTTGGGTAAATAGTATGGATTTTTTTCTTTTTAGCAGGAGTTTGACATTCTTCCATAATTTTTTTAATGGCGAGGTTAAAGAGTTTAATAGCTCTGTCAATTTCTTCTTTGCTATTACAGTCTCCAATTACCGGGGGTGGCACTAGTTTAATTTTCTCTTCAAATTGTTTTAAGTTAGTGACCATTTTGGGTGCTACCGTCACAGTTTTATCAGTATAAAGCTGGAGGTGAACTGGATTGTGGTCAGAGAAGAGCTTTGCCGCAGTGTAAATTTCAAAGTAATATTTATTATTCTTCAAGAGGGCAAAATCTAGTATGTTGCTAGTTCCTCTGAGCGCCGTTCTTGTGGGTTCAGATGGTGCCCCCCAAATCAATGTTTTTGTTTAAGAGATATCTGAAGATATTGTTTCCACTTTTATTAGCTCTAGGGCAGTATCAATAGCGGTGTTTGCTATTAAAATCTCCCGCTATGACGGTAGGAATATCTTCCTAGAAAAGATTATCTAGAGCTTCCCTGGTAATAGTGTGTTTGGGATGATTGTATAGCGCCGTAAATTTAATCGGGTTATTTTTTGTTTTAATAATAACCGAGTGCGCTTCCATGCCATCCTCTATGTTGCATGTTGCTTCACTTTGCTCTAGTTTATCTTTCACTGCAATCAAAATTCCCCCACTTTGGGAGGTTTTGTCTTTTCTGTAAACCTTGTAGTTGGGAATTTTGAATTTAATTCTGTCCATTAGCCAGGATTCATTAATTAGCGCAATATAATTTTTTTTTGTATTTTAGGTAGGCTAAGAATTCACTATGCTGCCTTTTGATGCCTTACGCATTCCAAATTAATATGTTAAGTCCATTTGTTTCAGAGGAAAAAATTTCATCCTCGTTTTTTTTTTCATCATTTTTTACTCTGTCATTTTTTTTTATATTGTTGTTACTTTCGATGACTTGGGCATCAATGTCAGTACTGCAATTGATTGCTTCCTTGGCTGCCCCGGTGGCGCAGTCGTCTAAGCAATGGCCTCTGATCATTCGTCCGAACGGGGTCCGGGTTCGAATCCCGCTGAGGCATGGATGTTGTGTTTGTCTTACGGCACTGGCTCTCTCCCTTCCCTGGAACCAGTGACCCTAAATTAGGGACGGGCGACTGCTTATAGCCCATTGAGTTGCTCACGGTGGTCGTTAAACCTCCAATAAAAAAAAATTGCTTCCTTGCTTTTGACCAGTTTGGCAGCTAATTCTGCTATTTTATTGGTGGTCCATTCACCATTTTTTTGTTTTTTATCTATTTCTCCATTTATTTATTTTTTCCGTAAGTTTCTCACTCGTGGACTTTTCTTTATTTTTTTAATTAATAGGTCAATTTTGCTTTCACTGCTTTCTATGTTTTTTTACTTGTTAGCTTGCTATTTCAGTGTGGTTATTTTCCACATTATCATATAGAAGAGGCAGTTCATTTTGTGTGTTATAAAATGTAATGTTATTAGCATACTGCAATTGAGCATCTTCATTACAGTTAATTTTTTCTGCCTCTTTAATTTCTTTGCTAAGCCTGCCAGTGAAATATTTTGGTTTTTTCACGGTTGGAGTAACCAATTTTTTTAAATGCAAAAGTCGGGCAGCAACTTCAAATTAAAGATGCTACGACCTCTCTTGGGTCTGGAACGCCAGAAACTGAAAAGATAAGAAAAAACAAGACACCTTTTAAGGGCCAAAAAAAAATTTTGTTCCCCCAGATTTTGAAAAACCACTACCCATCAGTGAAAGGGAAGTTAGGTTTCATATTAATAATCTTAAAAATAAAAAGGCACCGGACAATGATGGCATAAATAATAAAATTATGAAAACATTCCCGGAAGAGTATGTGCAAACCCTTACTAAAATATACAACTGTGCCATTAAATTACATTATTTCCCTGATGTTTGGAAGACAGCAGAGGTAATATTATTACCCAAGCCAGGTAAAAAAACCGGAAATTCCTGAAAATCACAGACCGATTTCGTTGCTCCCAACCATGGGAAAAATCTTTGAAAAAATAATTCTTATTAGAATGCAACAATTCTGTGAGGAATTCCCAGTAATTCCATTTATTCAAGGAGGTTTTAGAGATAAACACTCCACGGTGCACCAACTCTCTAGAATAACTGAAAAATGTGCTGAAGGAATAATAAAAAAAGAACACACAGCAGCCATATTTATGGATGTGGCAAAAGCATTGGATAAATGCCCACATGAGGCAATTATCTACAAGCTAATAGCACATGATTTCTCACCCTGGATTATACATATAATCAAATCATACCTCACTAACAGAACATTCTGTGTAAAAATCAATGGGAAAAAATCGTTAAATAAAAAAATCGAAGCTGGTGTACCGCAAGGCAGTGTACTCGCTCCAACGCTGTACTCTATCTTTACGTCCGACTTTCCCAACTATAATAACAGGAATCTGACTACAGCTCTCTATGCTGATGACACTGCACTCGCTTATACTTCCAAAAATAAAAAACAAGCAACTTTCATGTTGCAACATTATGTTGAAAAACTTGAGAAGTATTTCTTAGATTGGAAAATCAAAATCAATACTGAAAAAACTCAAGCAATTCTATTTTCTAGGATTAAATGCAATTACAATCCAGACTTTGAAATTTTTTTTTTTTTTTTTTTTTTTTTGATTGGAGGTTTAACGACCACCGTGAGCAACTCAATGGGCTATAAGCAGTCGCCCGTCCCTAATTTAGGGTCACTGGTTCCAGGGAAGGGAGAGAGCCAGTGCCGTAAGACAAACACAACATCCATGCCTGACCGGGATTCGAACCCGGACCCCTTACGGACGAATGATCAGAGGCCAACGCCTTAGACCACTGCGCCACCGGGGCGGCACTTTGAAATAGAAATGTATAAAAAAAAAATACCTTGGGTAAATGATGTTAAATATTTAGGACTTTTTATGGACCACAACCTAAACTGGAACAAGCATATTAAAGAAACTCTGACCAAATCTCTTAGCCGCCCCGGTGGCGCAGTGGTCTAAGGCGCTGGCCTCTGATAATTCGTCCGTAAGGGGTCCGGGTTCGAATCCCGGTCAGGCATGGATGTTGTGTTTGTCTTACGGCACTGGCTCTCTCCCTTCCCTGGAACCAGTGACCCTAAATTAGGGACGGGCGACTGCTTATAGCCCATTGAGTTGCTCACGGTGGTCGTTAAACCTCCAATCAAAAAAAAAAATCTCTTAAGATCAGAGGAAGTCTCCAGCCAATAATAAAAAATAAAAGGCTTAGCAGGAAAAACAAAACTTTGATATGGAAAGCCTGTATCAGCCCTGTTATTACTTATGCCTGTCCTATCTGGGGTAACTGCAACAAACAGCAGAAAAATAAGATTACCTCATTTCAAAATAAAACCCTACGTCATATGGTTGGACTTGATGGAAGAACTTCAAACCATGCTATCCGAAGCATGCTAAATATTAATTCTATCCATTACACGATGTATGACTTAGCTAAAAGATACTATAAAACAGCTAAGATTCATCCTAATCCTCTAGTCAGAGAGGCCATTAACTATACTGTCAATGAAACTGACAGTTATAAAAGGCCAAAAGCTATCTTGAATAAAGTTCCAGAAATGAACCCAATTCACAGCTACCTTAGCAAAAAAAATAACAATAATTGGGACTAGTGTTCAGAGGGTATCTTCACATAAGAAGAATTTTTGTTAAAAAAAAAAGGCTCTTTTAAGGGCCGTACTCTGTTTTGCAAAAATACTTCACACGTGAGGAAATCTTGTTTAAAAAAAAGCTCTTTTAAGGGCCGTACTCTGTTTTGCGAAAATACTTTACACATGTAAAGAAATCTTGTTAAAAAAAAAAAGCTTTTTTAGGGGCCGAACTTGTTTTGCAAAAAGAAATATTACAGTCCACATATATGAGACTGGCCCAGAAACAAGGTACTATGGGTTAAAAAAAACCGACTCCTACACGGGAACTGAGCAAACGACAAATGTGTGGTTTAAGGTGCCTTGCAACACATGGTTTTGTGAGAAAACTGGGTGTTTTTCTGTCGGATTTTTCTTGTGTGGTTCTTCTTTTTTTTTTTTAGGCACCCCTTTTCCCTGTCCTTTCTCCGGTTCCCTGCAGCCGGGCGTTGACTGCGGGATGACTTGCTTTGATTGATTTGTTGCAGGTAAGTATGTAGGGTAGCTTACAACTTCAATACTTAACGGGAAACCGTATACTCCTTTTGCTCTAATATTTCTGTACTTTTCTTTCATGCTGTTCTTTCAGGGAAATCTGTTCCCAAATATCTTATCTTCTTCTTTTTCACCTGACAAAAGGCGCAGAGCGCTGCGGGTTCGGGTCTCTCAACCTCAGGTAGGAAATCTCTCTCTCGCGCGCGCGGAAGTATATACTAAATAATCGACACACCTCTTAGGTATGGCCTCAGGCTTGAGTAATGGTTTGTCTCGGCATGTTAGAACTTCCTTACCTTGAATAGTGGAACGATAATGCATCTCCATGAATTTAGGTTCAAAGTGCAAGGCACATACAACACAACTTTCATCAAGTTTCTTATCAGCTCTGGGAATTGCTTTATCCCATTTGCTCAACATATCAGGAATTTTGGGGACAGCAAAGAGTGATATTTTATTTTTGCAGGATTTATAGCCAGTATTACATCCTGGCACAAAACAGCTGCTTTGCCTTTTCCTTTTTTCTATGTTTTTTTATTATTTGCTAACGCAGAATTTCCCAGTCCTTTCATAGCTGACATTATTTCCCTATGATCTTATAACTGTTGCAGTCGATTTCAGTACTGCACTTAAGTTTAACCACACAGTAGGTTTAACGCGTGACAGCCAATACTTGATCAACTTCTACATCTTCACGAATAAAAAGATACTAATTTCGGAAATAAATTTCGTTATAAACAATCCACAGTTGAATAAAACTAGCACACTAACGCCCGAATAAGCCTATTGCGTTTTAGTGATCAACTGTTGAATTACCTAGTGTATTACTGTTAGGATCGAACTACAACGAATTAGCAAAGATACTGCCAAAAAGATTTCCCTCCACTAACCTTTGTTTTGCAAAAATTTGAAGTTTCGTAAGGCAGCAAATCCTTGGCAAACAAACTTCCCACCATTGAATAGCATGAAGCCGATGAAGCATCCTAACGTAACTTCCGATGCCAGCGCCCTCTGTCATTTCATGACGATTGGTCACAAAACCGTGAGGTACATCTTAGGGAGCACGTCACACTAATTCTTCTAGGCACTGTAACTAAGGGTAAGTTTCAGGACAACCGCACAAATACAAAGCCAAACCGTGACGTCAATTGCCGTCTTTGAAGTCGTGACGTCACGGAATGACGACTGGGCATCAGTGGCGGCTCGTGGTGTAAAATGCTGGTGAGGCGAACGGTCTTGATGTAAATGTAAAACAGTAAAACATATGTTATTGAAAAATATATAAATTCGTATAACGTTATACGAATATATATATATATATATATATATATCAGTGGCGTAGCAGGGGGGTCGGGGTTTGCCCCCCCCCTTATTAGGCGAGACAGTTAGCTTTTTCTAAGTACGTTTTATAGATAATTTCCCTATTTAAATTCTTTGATTTTTATATAACTCGGAAAGCAATGTAATTTCTTGATAATAGAAGAGAAAGTAAAGCAAAGCGGCCAAAGAAGTTGCTTTATTAAATTTTTATTAAAACAACTATAATGTATTGCATTTTCTTCTTTTTATTAAATTAGCTTCATTTTGTATTAATATTCAAGATGTGCGTACGTACCAATAGGAAAATATTTGTCGAAGCGCCCCCCCCCCAATTGTTATATGTACTTATACACAGTTATACAGCAGAAGTGCAGACCCCCCTTCAAAAAGTTTCATGTCAAAGGCAGTATCCCCCATTGGATATCTTTGAAGTCCTGGGTTCGAGTCGGCTGAATCATTAAAATCCGCTGAGATTCGGAAGTCTCGTTAAGCCATTGGTCCAGGGTAGGCGGCGCCTTGTTATTAACAGCTGTAAACCCCATCCCTTAGGGCTCCATCCCATGTCATTTAGCCCTTATATACAAATATTATTCAACAGTAATGGAATAAAATTATAGAAATATATGAAACACGACGTGGGAAGGCTTTCTTCGAAGAAAATCCAAAAATTTTAGAAGAAAAATGTACATATACCTCTCTATATATGTGTGTGTGTAATATACGCTACTTTTGCAACAATATTTTTATGAAAACAATTATTCGATAATTTTCCAACAAAGAAAGAAATATTTCACCAGTATTCTTTTATGTAATACACTTGAGCGAAAATACGCAATTTGCGCGGTTTCTTTAGCTAGTCAATGCGTCACTCACATCCCAACGCTAATCGGAGATCCACTTCTTAAAAAATTCAAAGTAAATCATTTGAATATATTTTTTTTCTCACGAAGTGTTTCTTGAGCTTGAATAAAAGTAACAGTTCCATTGGCATATTAGTAAAGGTGCATTTAGCACGGGTCACAAACTGAAGTACAGGCTCGTGATAACTATGTACAGGAGAAGTCAAGCTAAGGAAGCACATTTCTATATAAAAAAAGTATAAAATAATTTAAACCAGGAATTAAAAACAGGGGAATACGATATTAATTTGCTTTGGTCTCGAACAGAATGCTTTCAACAGTAATTAATTTCGTGCATCAGAGATCCTAGTTATATTTATTTTACCGTCTATACACGATGAAGATTTTGAATCTAAATATTCAAATCCGAAAAAGATCTTAAAACCACCTGCAACCAGATAAATATCTTTATTTGGTCATTCACACACTACTAGATCTTTCAAAACGCCAAGCGTTTCATCTTCAGGTATTAACTGATCAACAAAAATTAGAAACTTTATGTTTATATTACAGCAGTTCAAAAAATGGATAACGTATTTTATAATCATTCGCGTGATGTCAATAGCGAATGATTATAAAATTTCTTTTGACTTGTTAATTAATGTACGAGCCAATAACACTTGCAGTTGTATGATACTCAGTAACAACTCACGCGCTATTGACATCACGCGAATGATTATAAAATACGTTACCCATTTTTTGAACTGCTGTAATATAAACATAAAGTTTCTAATTTTTGTTGATCAGTTAATACCTGAAGATGAAACGCTAGGCGTTTTGAAAGATCTAGTAGTGTGTGAATGACCAAATAAAGATATTTATCTGGTTGCAGGTGGTTTTTAAGATCTTTTTCGGATTTGAATATTTAGATTCAAAATCTTCATCGTGTATAGACGGTAAAATAAATATAACTAAGAATGTTTTCAGTTTATTTTTTATAAATAAGTTCAATTCTGCGATCCTTTTTGGCTGCAAATTTGTCTATGATCAGATCATAAAATGGTTGAGTGGACATTAGATGGTTCAGCAATTCTTTCTCGATTGAAATTTTAGCGAGTGAAGACAAACGATCTTGTGCCCTTGTATTACGGAGGTAAGTCTTAATTCTCTTCAAACAAGAAAAAATTCCTTTCAGCAGAAGAACTTGTTGACGCCAGTGTCAATACAAGAGAAAATAATTTGTAGGCTTCTGGTAACACATCTTTCAGCTCGTTTTCTTTCATTGTTTTCAAGGTTTTCTGAAAAACATTTCCTTGAAATTACCTTTATTTAATGAGGAAATAGTTTCATCCTGTCCTCGAAAAGGCAGTTCTTGCTTGCTTAGAACGACAACTAAATCGATTATATGTTCCCTAAAAAGCCTATTTAGTCTGACCTTTTCATTAAACTTGACTTTATGAAGAGCAGCATTTTCTTTGAGCATATCAGAAATAGTGTTTTTTTTTTCATTCGTTTTAGACCTACGTGGTTAGTTCTATGCTCTTTAGAGCTTTCGTGCAATTTTGCACTACGAGAAAAGTTTTTTAGATCAAAATAATCCGTTGTTTTCCACACATTTTTCTTATTGCTCAAAAGTAAACATGGCCAGCAAAAGAGAGTTTGCTTGTAATAGCACCAGAAAGCCAGGGAAAAATCTCGTACTATGATTTATTGAAAGACCTAAAAAACGATTTGCCGCACTTCTTATCTTTAGATATTGAACTTATTATAGGTGTCGGTCTTCCAGATATGAGAAAATCCTTGTTATCATAATCTTTCCAGTGTTTAAATGGAATTTCTTCCAGAACACAAATCACGTCGTTTGTTGGGCCATTCATATTTTCCAACCAAAATCAAAATATGCTGTTTAGTAACAATAACAAAATAAAAAAAGAAAAACTCAACATTACTATGAACTAGCAAACACCCGCAGAAGAGAGGATTGAAAACACACTACAAAAAGTTAGATTCAAATACACTCTGACGAATAGTTAAAGCTACGTAGAAATCTTCGTACTCCAAAGCGTATAGAGGCGAACGGCGTCATCGCCTGTGAAACCACTTTTCACAAGGGTCATCTGCTCATTTTCCCGCGCCCATTGGATACACAATCATTGGGTTCTCCAATACCAGCGGAGATGCGATTCCAGTTTAAGCGAAATGGAGGGTCGCCTCAGAAATTTCCTTTCTCTTACTGGAAGTCCGGCACCTCTTTAGGTAGACCTCGGACCGTGCGGGTGGGGGGTTCAGTCTGTAGGGCTCTTCTCTGATCCCCAGTTCCCAAAACCGGCTTCTCATCGAGACGATTCAGCCGGTCGCCTCTAAGCGCTTAAAGCATGCAGCTGCTTTGCAAAAATAATGATTCATTCTTCTTCTCGAAAGCCTTTCTTTAACCTAATTTATGAATCACAATGTGAATTTCAGTGTTTCATTTATCCTGCAAAGTTCTTATATCTTTGTTACTGACAGAAGGTTTTTTTTTTTTCTTTCACTTCTCATTCTGCGGAATTTCAGGTGAGGCGGCGCCTCACTTGCCTCATCTGACGGGCCGCCACTGCTGGGCATAAACCAAGGAGGATAGAAATAAGGGGAGTGAGTCAAGCAGGTTAGAAGAGGAGGTGGCAACAGCACCTCTCCAAAGAATATAAAAGCTTCGCGTGAAGAAGCTCAACTCTCGTAGAGATAATGTAAAACAGGCGACAGCAGCGCCACCATGTAATGCGGCCGCAGATGCTCTGCGGGAAAGTTAACATTCAGGCGCAAAAAGCGTAGGAGACACGGGACGGGAAGCCTATTTCACGGAAAGGAAGCTAAGCTTTGATCTGCGACTGTTTCCTTCGGTCTCATTGGGTCTACTAAAGCATTTTCTTTTCTGTTCTTTTCTGAGTATCCCTCCTGTCCCTTCTTCTGGTGAAACAAATATATACATTAGCAATTAATATTATTTTAAGGAAATTTTAGCAGTTTTATTCTCACTTTAAGCACCGTAGTAATATCAGGTTGCTTGGCATGAATTTCACATTTACAATATACCTTAAATGTCAAAAATGCTGAGGCTGGTTTTGAATTTCCATGGGATTCGTGGTACTTCGTATTAAAAATTGTTTGCATGGAATTTTCAGTAGCAAAACAAAGGAATGGGTTCCCACAAAACGTAAACATTAGGTACCCAGCAAAAACAGTCTTGCTGGGCCAGCACTGTCCGCCAATTTCCCAGTAGTAGCCATAATAATAAAAAAAAAAAAAATCAAAGACAACCGCAGTTTCCCAAAGCTACAATTTTTTTTTCTACCCTTCCGAAGTTTGTAAATTAAACGCACTGCGCTGGGGAAATTTTCTCAACAGATCTGAAAAACATTCGTTCGTATCTGCGTAGGTTCGAACCTGGGCCGTTGGCCTGATAGCTGAGCTCTCTACCGACCTGACTAATTCCTCACGTTCGAGTGCATCCTTTAAGCTGTCTCTTTGGTATGCAATGTGTAATCGAATGCTTCCCTCTTTCATTTTACAATATTACGAGGTATTTTTCATAAAAGTCAGTTTCATATAATTGATAAATTAATTTTTTCAACGTAACGATAGCTTTTTTTTTCAGCAAACGTTGTTTTAAATGGTTTTCCAGGATATTTGTTTCAAACGGTTTCAAATTTGTTCTTGTTATTCATCCACTCCATTCCATGAATTGTTATTCATCGGAATGGAGTGGGTGTATTTCATGGCTGTAATATAAACGCAGATCTAGATGAGAACAACAAAACCTTTGAACAAAACGCCAGCACAAACAAGCGTTTATATTCTTTGAACACAAACACGCATGCTCAGTCTAACTCAGTCTGCTCGGCATCCTGCGGCATCAGCCTGTAATGTTGGCTTCTGTGTAGTAATTCTTTGCCGCATAATATAGTGGCGCTAGTTACGTCTCGCTGAGCCTTACCTTCTTATCAGTTAGATATTCTTTGACCTCTCCCTGTGCTTCTGGCGTGATGCCACTTTTTATCAGCTGACTACGCCAATGCGCCCAACCTAAGATACTTTTTTTTTATTGGAGGTTTAACGACCACCGTGAGCAACTCAATGGGCTATGAGCAGTCGCCCGTCCCTAATTTAGGGTCACTGGTTCCAGGGAAGGGAGAGAGCCAGTGCCGTAAGACAAACACAACATCCATGCCTGACCGGGATTCAAACCCGGACCCCTTACGGACAAATGATCAGAAGCCAGCGCCTTAGACCACTGCGCCCCAACCTAAGAATCTCCTGTATATCTCCAAGGGGAAATCGCGATTTTGAACTGGTTTTTCGGACCCTTACTCTACCCATACAGGCATGAAAAAAATTGAGGCTGAAATATTCATTCCCATAATTAAAAATTTCCAGAAAAACCAGGAAAATATATGTTGGTATTTCTTTAAAAAATTGAACAAAATAATTATTTTTTGAGCGGAAGTGCATAGTTTTTTTTTTTTTTTTTTTTGATTGGAGGTTTAACGACCACCGTGAGCAACTCAATGGGCTATAAGCAGTCGCCCGTCCCTAATTTAGGGTCACTGGTTCCAGGGAAGAGAGAGAGCCAGTGCCGTAAGACAAACACAACATCCATGCCTGACCGGGATTCGAACCCGGACCCCTTACGGACGAATGATCAGAGGCCAACGCCTTAGACCACTGCGCCACCGGGGCGGCAAGTGCATAGTGCCCATGTGCAAGTAACCATGGCCGCCCCGGTGGCGCAGTGGTCTAAGGCGTTGGCCTCTGATCATTCGTCCGTAAGGGGTCCGAGTTTTTTTTTTTTGGAGGTTTAACGACCACCGTGAGCAACTCAATGGGCTATAAGCAGTCGCCCGTCCCTAATTTAGAGTCACTGGTTCCAGGGAAGGGGGAGAGCCAGTGCCGTAAGACAAACACAACATCCATGCCTCAGCGGGATTCGAACCCGGACCCCTTTTGGACGAATGATCAGAGGCCATTGCCTTAGACCACTGCGCTGGGGTCCGGGTTCGAATCCCGTCAGGCATGGATGTTGTGTTTGTCTTACGGCACTGGCTCTCTCCCTTCCCTGGAACCAGTGACCCTAAATTAGGGACGGGCGACTGCTTATAGCCCATTGAGTTGCTCTCGGTGGTCGTTAAACCTCCAATCAAAAAAAGTGACCATGCATACTGCCCATGTGCAAGTAACCATGTTTAAATATAACCGAAAGCCTAATGTGAAGAAATAAGAAGTCCGAAATATTCCTTCTTTCCATCCTTGGTTTGCATGCGCTAAGCAAAACTGCTTAAGCCACAGGAAGTGACGTCACGTTCCCGAGCTCCCACAGCGCAGACTCCCACCACCTCAGAGAGAGGACAGAAACAGCTGATCTGTTTTGGCTTCACTCAAAACGGGTCCCTTCATCTCCTTGGAGGGAGCATGTGTTTTCACAGGTGAAGTCAGCTGAATTGATTGGCCGCCATCTTGCGTTACCCTCAGTTGCTCGTATGAGCAAGTTCAAAGAGTGAACGTTGCCGTGTTTCAGTTTAGTGGGGGGGGGCTGATTTTTATTTGGTTTGTGTTATTTTTGCTGTAAGAAACTTCTTAGAAATACCAGCGTACGCAGCCATAGGCCGCACCAATAAGACATATGAAAAGCTGCCTGATGGGATCACGTTTCACAGGTGCCTGTTTTATACATCTAACATTCTATTTCGAAATTTAAAAACGTATGATGAAATAGTTAAAAATGTTATTATGAACTAGAAAGTTGTCCTGTTTTCAGTAACTCCCGATCAAAAACTGCATTTCTGAAAACGTTCTATTAAAATTTTGTAAAAGTCAAAGTTGTTTTAAGCGTAAAATCAAATCTGCTGTTGCTTTTAAAATTTTGTAAATTATCTCATTTATTATTGGTGTATAGTAATCGGCCTATGAACGCTAATAATCGGATTTTATTCTGCGCTACAAACGTCTTTCAACTTTGCATATTTCGTACACTCTGCGTAAAAATTTTGTAAATTATCACGTTCAGCACGAATCATCGGTTTTAAGGTAATATTTCATTGCGTTTGTGTTTTCTAGAATATTCACCAGATCACATGAAATAACTTAACATATATTTTTAATTACAGAGTTGTAAACTGCTTCTGGCATTACTTTTGTGTGGTAATTTAAAGCGATTTTTTTTTTTTTTGATTGGAGGTTTAACGACCACCGTGAGCAACTCAATGGGCTATAAGCAGTCGCCCGTCCCTAATTTAGGGTCACTGGTTCCAGGGAAGGGAGAGAGCCAGTGCCATAAGACAAACACAACATCCATGCCTGACCGGGATTCGAGCCTGGACCCCTTACGGACGAATGATCAGAGGCCAACGCCTTAGACCACTGCGCCACCGGGGCGGCAAAGCGATTTTTGTCTTACGCACGGTAAAATGACTTAACATTCCGTTGAGAGAAAAGAAAACAGTGGTGATAATATGCAGTATATCCATAAATGTAAAGGATATTTTTTCTCTTGGTAAGAGGGCTGTAAAATTGCTAACCAGTATGGTATAGCTAGATATGTAATTCGATGTGAACGCAATTAAAAGGGTAACCTAAGATGGCTGGCTCTCAGGACATCGTCTTCTTTTTTTTTTTTTTTTGGTTGGAGGTTTAACGACCACCGTGAGCAACTCAATGGGCTATAAGCAGTCGCCCGTCCCTAATTTAGGGTCACTGGTTCCAGGGAAGGGAGAGAGCCAGTGCCGTAAGACAAACACAACATCCATGCCTTACCGGGATTCGAACCCGGACCCCTTACGGACGAATGATCAGAGGCCAGCGCCTTAGACCACTGCGCCACCGGAGCGGCAACATCGTCTTCATAGCTCTGCGTATGAACTGCTTGTTTTGCTCCCGCCCCCTTATTCTATCCTCCTTGGCATAAACCATGGAGGTAGGAATAAGGGGAGAAAGTATGACGTCCCAAACCTGAAGCTTTCTTAGCAGATGACGGCCATCTTAAGCCTCTGATGGTGGTTTTCAGCCATTGGGTTATATACGTGAGAAGTTTGATATTCGAAATTTGTAGTTATTTTTTTTAGAAATGGTGTGTTGTTGCCAACGAGATAGAAGTACGTAGAGCGCTTACGTCGGGGAACGGGTGAAGCCACCGGAAACAAGTGGCAGCCATGTTTGATGAGGTACAGAACGATTTCCGTTCAGTGTTAAGAAAGGGAGTTTTCGTAATATATGGTTTGATGTTAAAAAAGAATATAACTCAGAAATGTTGTTATAAACACCTAGGGGCTGAGACTAAAACTTTAACGTATCAAATAACGCTTTTCATTGTTAGTTGGCGGCAATAGTGTTTTAAAAAGAAAATGATATTTTAATGGATGCAGCTTGCTCTCGTTGAATAAAATCTCATGCCGTAATTTTTTGACATTTCACAAATTTTTTGGAACCAATTTTCAGTGAAATATAAGTCAGCGGTAATATAGTAAATGAAAAAAAAAAAAAGAAATAAAAAAATAAAAAATACAGTTGCAGTCAATCCGCAATTTCGGTAAAAATCTTAGATATTCCTGGGTCATCACCATGAAAATGCTGAATCATCCCACAGCTTATCACTCCAAATACATAGACGCCAAATATTTTATGAGAGTTTGAAATGAAAAAAAAAAAAGTTCGAAGAAAAACGGAAAACAAACAATGAGTTTACACAGCCAAGAGGTACCAATATTAAAATACTTTTACCAACTGCCCCTATCTTATATAATCAGAAGAAAACTACTACTTAACTGGTTTTTATTTAATAAAAACTAAAAGTCCTTAGCACTGGGCATGTTTCTAATCTGTTTGTTAGCCTTAACATTCGACAACACAGATCTGTAAGCCTTATTCGTGGGTAGGCAAGGCAATTGTGGTAACTTGACCATAATAAAGGTATCTCCCAGTACATACACTAAATACTTCACACAATATAATTCTCTCTTTCTCTCTATGTATATATATAAGACCCAGAAGAAAACCCCATGGGAGATGAATGGATGAAATTCAAAATCATGCAGGAGTGACACGAAGGAGACAGGCTCAAGACAGACAAATGTGGAAGAAACTTGGGGAAGCCTTCATCCAGCAGTGGATTGATAATGGTTGATGTTATACATATATCAGTAAAAAGAAGTAAAGCACACTCATGTAGTAATTAGACCACATCAACACTGCACCTTGCTGCAGGAATTAGACGTAGTAGAAATAAACATAGAATTAACCAGAAGTAACCCACTTTCATGGTTCTAGACAAAAATGACATAGAATAAAACAACTCAGGAACCCCAAACCACTCTTTAGGGAAAGACATCTGGAGCCCCAAAGTTAAATCATAGCTTAAGTGTTACCGAAAAAACCCCAGAAGACCCCATGGGAGATGGGTGGCTGAAATTCGAAAGCATGTCGGAGTAACATGGAGGAGATAGGCTCAAGACATACAGTTGCGGAAGAAACTTGTGGAGACCCTCATCCAGTAGTGGATTGATAATAGTTGACAATGATGATAATGATATATATATATATTTTGATTATATACAGTATACATATATTGTAATGATAATAGTTGTCAATGATGATGATATATATATATCATCATTGTCAACCATATATATATAGCATAATCATTGTCAACTATATATATATATATAGCATAATCATTGTCAACCATATATATATAGCATAATCATTGTCAACTATATATATATATATAGCATAATCATTGTCAACCATATATATATATATGGTTTAATGATGATATATATGGTTGACAATGATGATATATATACCATTATCAATCCACTGCTGAATGAAGGTCTCCCCAAGTTTCTTCCACAATTGTGTGTCTTGAGCCTGTCTCCTCCATATTACTCCGGCATGCTTTCGAATTCCATCCACCCATGTCCCATGGGTCTTCTTCTGTCCCTCGAAATCCAGTTCAAAATTTCAGTCGTCCATCGGTGGTCTGTTCTTCTGGCAACATGTCCAGCCCATTGCCATTTCAGTGATGTCACTCTATCTCTCTCTGTATATATATTCTTTGAGTTGTCTGCATTCTTTGCAGGTCTTTTTCTGGTATCAAAAGAAAAATCTTTCTATACATCCTGCTTTTCTTTTTTAGTTAAGGTCATACATACAGTATATATATATATATATATATATATACACACCTGGTTATGATGTCGCCCACCCTCTCTTTCTCTCTCTCTATATATATATAAAACATTATGTATAAACATTACTTACCTTTTTCCTGTATTTTTTATTCTGTCAGTTTACTTTTTGATGTATTTTAACAGCAGGAATAGGCTAACCCTTTTTTTGATGAAAATTATTTTATTTATGTATCTACATATGTTTATTTGCTATGTATTATTTAACTATCTTCCAAGGTTTATCCGTAAGAAAAAGAATTGAAAATAATTATTCTTAAGTGCAGTTTAAATAAACTTGGTGACCTAATATATGTTGTAGTTACAGATATATATCACTTCTGTAACTCCCCTGTGACCTAGGTATAGACAGACATTGGGGCAATATGATGCTCCAAATGGTATTTACAGTTAGCAACACCAGTACCGAGTAGCTAAAAATAGTTTTATGTACTTTTTCAACCTAAAAAGACTTATAATTTTTGGTATCAAAAGAAAAATCTTTCTACACATCCAGCTTTTAATATCTGGGCAGGTAAATTTTCTCTGGGCATGTATTATTTTAAATATTTTTCAAGCTCTGGGCTGAGTGACCAAAAAATTCAGATTATGGACTTTATGGGACAAAAAATTGTATTTTTTTTGTTTCAGTATTAAGTATTTAATATTTTTCATTTGCACTTTCATATTTTACTTTTTTTTTTTAAGAAGCCTAGTTTTTTGTTGTCCCAAAGCTGAAATTTTGTAGTTTTCACCTGATATTTGTACACATTTTGGCAATTGTTAAGATGTACTGCACATAGTTTTTTTTTTTTTGGTTTGTTTCAATTTTAAGGGCACAGCCTCTTATTAATATGAAGTGAGAAATTAACAACCACTGATTTGCATTCATGATGTGCAAAAAGTTTGGCGAGCAAATGTTTATGTTTTGTGTTGTTATTTTGTGGGTTCCTTCAACAGTCTTGCTGGAAATACAAGTGCATCTGATTTGTATTTTAGAGAAATACAGGCACAACTTGTTCAATTCAAAGAAAGATTGATTTACGTGAGTGATATTTGTTCAATACTAACCTCTCATATATATGGTTGATGCAAAAGGCAATTTATACATGGACATACTGACTGTACATTCATCATGAATCAGAGGTCACATTCTTAAAAAAAAAAAAAAAAAAAAAAAAAAAACTCCACCTATCACGCAAAAATCAAATGCAAGTAGTTATTACAAAATGTTGCTAGTCACTTTCTTGTGTATTATTCCATAATTTTTTTCAATTGTCATTTCATAATCGTTTGTGCCAGTTTTCATAAATATTTTATGTTGTTTGCATTTTTGAGGTACCATTGTACTCCCTGTTTCCTATTTTCAGTTTTAAATCAATATTGCCTGTATTTTTGCTACCCAAAAACCACACACATTGTACTAACACATTCACAAATAAAGAGTATTCTGTCAAGAAATTTTCAAGCTCCCAACTCTCACTTTGTTGCAGTAATACTACAGATTAATCACTAATCAGAGACAAATGCCTAGAACACAAGCTGGGTGACCCTGTGCTTTCAGATAAAATACTAGATTGTTTCCTGACAGGTGTCAGCAAGCAATAAATTTATATTACCAATCACAATTATTACTTCTGCAATTTAAGTAACCATAAATTGATTACTTTACCAGTATTTGCTATCTAATGGGCATTAGCCAAGGGTACATGATCTTTATCACATAAAAAGAAATTGCTGCTTCCTAAGATTTTGAAATATTTGTTGTCTTGTCAGACAAGTTGCAAGTACACTGTACAGATTCTAGAATATATATGCAAATGCCATTTGCAAAACATCCTCAAGTATATGTAAAAAAAAAAAAAAAAAAAACACTAGCATAAGTAAAAATTGTTCCCAAAAAGTCTCAAAGTTGGTAACTCACAATTAACCTCATCTTCCCATAAACATGATTCAGTGTTCACATTGAGTAAGACTGTTTACAAAATATAAGGAATAAAAAGTCTTAAGATAACACAGATATTGAAATGGTTCATCTGCTGGTTTAATCACCAGCTACACGGATTAGATGTCCTATTTTCTGCGTTTGATTAACTGAGCATTTACAGCTCAACCTTATTTAAAAATGCTTACTTGTGAAATGTACGGCTAACCTTCCAAAAGTGGAGTAAATGGCATTTTATTGTTGAAATAATTATCCAAAAGGTGCTGATAATTGTGAATATTTACAAAACATAACACGATCGCCGAGCAGCTGACACGATCGCCGAGCAGCTGAAAGAACCGAGGTGACTCCTTAACACACGCAGAATTTGTACCTCATCAAAGATGGCGGGCTCTCCCCACGTTGGCTTCAGCTGCCACAGCAGAGAACCAATCACAGAAGCACTCTATGTATTTCCATCTCGTTGGTTGTTGCGCTTACGGATGTCACAACAATTCCGGGCGACCACCTCCTGCAGTTATTTTTCACAGGTAAGCAAAGGAGAAACATTTAATATGAAACTTTTCATTTCCGAAGAGCATTTAGTAATAAAGTTCGTATATGAAGTCGAGGCTGACGATGACGTCAATTTAGATATGACTAGCTTAATTTCCCATTTTGATTGACAGAATGGCACTGAACGTATGACATTTTGTTGTGCTAACAGGGGAAAACATCCTAATAGAAACTCGGAAAAGTCATCTTTCGGAGCATATGTTTGTGCACACAGGTAAAAAGCCTCACCAACGTGTTATATGTTCCATGAAATTTACTCGAAAAAGTGATCTTTCCAAGCATTTACTCATTCACACGGGGAAAGCCTGACCAATGTGATTTATGCTCCAAATGATTTGTTAGAAAAAGTGATCTTTCGAAGCATTAACTCATTTAGACGAGTGAAAAGTTTTACCAATGCGATGTATGCTCTAAACGATATATTCGAAAAAGTGAACACTCGAAGCATTTACTCATTCAGACGAGGGAAAACCTCACCAATGTGATATATGCTCCAAACGATTTGTTCGAAAAAGTGTTCTTTCGAAGTATTTCCTCATTCACAAGGAGGAAAAGCCTCACCAATGTGATGTATGCTCCAAACAATTTTCTTGGAAAAGTCTTCTTTCACAGCCCATTCCCCTTCACACAGGTGAAAAGTCTCATCACTGTGATGTGTGCTCAAAGCAATTTGCTCAGAAAAGTAATCTTTTAAGGCATATTCTTGTTCATTCAGGTGAAAAGCCTTACCAATGTGATGTACGTTTTAAGCATTTCCTCCGAAAAGTAATCTCTCTTTTTTTTTTTTTTTTTTTTGATTGGAGGTTTAACGATCACCGTGAGCAACTCAATGGGCTATAAGCAGTCGCCCGTCCCTAATTTAGGGTCACTGATTCCAGGGAAGGGAGAGAGCCAGTGCCGTAATACAAACACAACATCCATGCCTCACCGGGATTCGAACCCGGACCCTTACGGACGAATGATCAGAGGCCATCGCTTAGACCACTGCGCCACCGGGGCAGCGAAAAGTAATCTTTCAAGGCATGTGTTTAATTGTTCACATGTAAAAAGGCAAAATCATAATATATATAATATAAAGTAATATTGGGGTATTATAGCTTAACACTAATTTGCGTACACTATCATATTCTCTTCATTTTAACAGAGCTGATCTCTGTAAAACGTCACTAAACTTAGATTAGAACTAGTCACTAAACTTAGATTATCATGCATACAACTTTAAAAACTATGAAATTGCACGGCGGTTTTGTCTACAGAATGAGAAACACTCTTGCACCTACGCTGATCCTCCAGAAGCCATCCGAAATGTTTCCTAAATTCTAAATAACTGGAAGTAGCCGTAACGCCCTAAACATTGATAAATCAATTAATAATATCCTTAAGAACAGTATATCAACTATTAATATAATAAAGAAGGGAAAATTTATTAATATTAAAAGCAAATTGCCAACTTCATGCCTCGTACAGCACTCAGGCTTAAAATGGCTGGCGTGACGTTTCGCTGGCTTCAATTGGATTGCATTGAGCCAACGGAGAGTGCTTTCTCCCCTTGTTCCTACCTCCATGGCATAAACACACGTTGTTTACATGTTAGCTAACGTTAGTTTTATCGTTGGCGGCTGTTGATACACTGGCGGACCCACGGGAGGAGGGCGGTGATGGGGCCCGGACCCTTCCTTGGGCTAACAGAGAGAAAAATTATTACTTCAAAGACTGAAACAAAAAATCACGTTACGTGATCCACATATACTTCTTAATCATGTACTGTATAATTATAAGTTTTATAACATACAATAATTATAACGGAGTAATTCTGTTAAAAAAATTTAGAAAAATCTAACCTTGGTCTCTCCCCCCCCCCGGTGGCGCAGTGGTCTAAGCGATGGCTTCTGATCATTCGTCCGAAAAGGGTCCGGGTTTGAATCCCGGTGAGGCATGGATGTTGTGTTTGTCTTTCGGAACTGGCTCTCTCTTTTCCGTGGAACCAGTGACCCTTAATTAGGGACGGGCGACTGCTTATAGCCCACTGAGTTGCTCACGGTGGTCATTAAACCTCCAATAAAAAAAAAAAAGAGCATCCACAAATGTACACTTTGCAAAGGCCTGACCCTTATTGGTGGTTCCAAGGAAGGAGATAGAGTTAGCACCATCAAACGAGCTTGCCACTCATATCACACCTGGACTGGAACTGTGGCCTACCTCAGAGAAAATGGTCAGAAGCCAGTGCCTCAGCTTACTGCTGCGGTCTGGCGATGTCACATAACATTTATAGGCACTGCAATATTCTGGTATTGCAATACAGATGTATTGGGGATCAATCAAACAAATCCAACTTTACTTAATGGCATTATAATGTTACTGAATTTCTTTTAGTAACATTATAATTATAATTTTAGTAACATTATACACTGACGGAAAAAAAACCCAACACCACGAAAAAAAAGTTGTAGAGGAATGAAATGGCGGCAATACATTTGTATAGGTAACATATTTAATCGATTAAGGTTTCAAGATCACAGCTTATTGTAAGCGCGAGAAGAGCCATTTTAAATGTGAAATGCTGGTGCATTAATAACCGGTGCAACCGCCAGAATGTTGAATGCAAGCACGCAAACGTTCATGCATTGTGTCGTACAGGTGCTGGATGTCAGTTTGTGGGATGGAGTTCCATGCCTGTTGCACTTGGTTGGTCAATACAGGGATGGTTAATGCTGGTTGGGGGTGACGCTGGAGTTGTCGTCCAATGATGTCCCATACGTGCTCGATTTGTGAAAGATCTGGTGATCTAGCATGCCACGGCAACATGTCGACACTCTGTAGAACATGTTGGGTTACAACAGCGGTATGCGGGCGAGCGTTATCCTGTTGGAAAACACCCCGTGGAATGCTGTTCATTAATGGCAGCACAACAGGTTGAATCACCAGACCGACTTAAAACTGTGCCGTCAGTGTGCGTGGAATAACCACGAGAGTGCTCCTGCTGTCATAAGAAATTGCTCCCCAGACCATAACTCCAGGTGTAGGTCCAGTGTGTCTCGGCCGCAGACAGGTTCGTTGCAGGCGCTCACCTGCCCTCCTTCTAACCAACACACGGCCATCACTGGCACCCAGGCAGAACCGGCTTTCATCAGAAAACACAACAGATCTCCACTCCGTCCTCCAATGAGCTCTAGTTTAACACCACTGACGTTGCAAACGGCAGTGGTTTGGAGTAAGTGGAATGCAAGCCACAGGGCGTCTGGCTCGGAGCTGTCCTTCAAGTAACCGATTTGTAACAGTTTGTTGTGTCACTGTGGTGGCAACTGCAGCTCGAATTGCTGCCGCAGACGCTGTACGATGCGCTACGGCCATACGCCGTACACGGCTGTCTTCCCTCTCAGTAGTACCACATGGCCGGCCGGAACCCGGTCTTCTTGAGGCAGTACCTTCCCTTGACCACCGCTGCCAACAATCATGCACAGTGGCTACATTCCTGCCAAGTCGTTCTGCAATATTGCGGAAAGAAAATCCACCTTCTCGTAGCCCTATTACACGACCTCGTTCAAACTCCGTGAGCTGTTGATAATGGCTTCTTCGTTTTCTTAAAGGCATTCTTGACTAACATCAACACACTACGTCGAATCTCAACGATAACTAACGCTCACGAACGTTACAGCGCGTATTTACAGCAAAACTGCTTTGCATGTTCCGAGGCGCTACCAGCGCCACACGTATGCGCCGCGCGCGAAATCTGCATAGACGTCATCTTACAGATGTACTCTCACCGCCTACCAACTGTCGTTTATCTAACACAACCCCTTCTTGGTGTTGGGATTTTTTTTTCCGTCAGTGTATTTACAAGAATTTTGGAAGTCCCACAAAATATGGTTGACTATATAGGCAGCAGGGAGCTCTTAAATATTATAAATCACATGGGGTGTGTTGTAGATTCATAAACATGTGGTTGAGTAGTATGTAATTCTGGTTTGGAATTGTGTGAAGCAGTAGCTAACAGAATTTAGAAGTTACTGTAAGATTTTGTAAGGTACACATAATATCCCAAGAGGTAGGAATAATAAGAATACAAACCCACACGTAACAGGTAAATGTAGGTTGTGGGAAAGCATGTTGTAGTTATGTTAAATTTTTGAAACACCGAGCACTTTTGACCAAACTTGGGTCGTGATCGCCTGTAAACTAAGTGATCAAGAACTAAGCTGCATCAATAGTGCTTCTGTGTTTCCAAAATTCCTTAATGTATTCATAACTAGTATGCTTTCATACAACCTACATCCAGAGAGATAATTCTAATGGTAATCTGCAGTTCTTTCACTGACATGTGGTCGAGTAGTATGTAATTCTGGTTTGGAATTGTGTGAAGCAGTAGCTAACATGATCCACACTTGAAGAATCCTTTCCAATGACAATCTCCTTAGATGTGCTCTGCTGTAGTGTTACCTAATGCATCAATTTGCACCCTAATGCGTCAAACTCATCTTCTCTAGAGATCTGACACATTTCCTGTGTAATTTATCTATTAGAGTTTCAATATGTGATATTGAACTTCTTTTCCTTTTAGTTATTTTGTTCCAAGAAGGCTTTGGGGGCGATGTTGCTTCTGCAACTTCTTCACAGGCCTCTGACACAAAAGCACTGGCACAAACTTGAGAAGGCACATAATCTTCATCATTGTATATGTTGGTATTTAGTAGCTAAATATGGTAAAACAAATTTGAAATGATACAATCATAATGATTAAATGAAAATGCCATAACTTTATTTCAGCAAAGTGGTTAAATTAAAGAAAATAATCAAAACTGAAATGAGACAAAAGTACATTAGTTTGCTTATTTAGGAATAAAAATGGTAAACTGATGTATGGCACATTTTATGGACAGGGTCTGTTAATGAGACATGCAGTTCTGATAATTTAATACACAAAATTCTTTATCGCAATACGCAATTTGTGCATGCCTCTCACTCCCATAATACCCCACCTCATTTTTGTAATGAAAATCAGTATTAACATGTGAAATACTAATAGCTCTAAAATAATAATCATATCATAACAGATTATGAGAAGTTCAATAATATGAAAAGAAACTGAAGGAAATTAATTCCCTTCACCCTTAGAATATTTTGTGTTATTCAGCACTATTGTTTGTAATCACATGCTAGTATCGCATTCACATATGTTGAAACCAAGGCTCAAGTCCACATGAAGTCTGTGAAGTTTTAAATTTCTTCTCCATAGACCACTGGAGTTATACAACATTTTCACATGTGTATGTAATACACTGCTGGACAATTACACAATAAATATTCAGAACATCTTTTTCTTTTCAGAAATACTGCAAAATTTATGCATTGTTGAATGCATATATCAGACAATATTTCATTTTGGCAGAATTTTAAAAGCAGAAACCACATATGAAGATGACATTCTAAGAAGAAAATGGGGAAAACAACATTAACATTAGCAAAATATGATAAACATATTACTGATATGTTTTTCTAGTCAGATACAGTTTTATTGACACGTGTTTCACTAACTTCTCTGAAAATTTCCAAATCTTTTTCTTCCGTAGTAGAGAAATTTTTGAAACATCTAATCTTTGAATGAAAATTTAGAAACAAAAAGTAACATGCACATCTTCCCAAGCAGAATATTCTACCCTATGAAATTTGTTGTAATATTTGGCATAATATGCAAAAATTTGCTTGCCGGGGGGGGGTCTTGATAAAATAGTGTAGGTTCGGTAGACCTGTGTGACCTTGTATAGTTCTAAAAGTATTTTAAACTCTAAAATTATTACCGTATTGCAAAATTAGAAAGACTTAGCTCCCAAGTCCCAGTCAGACTTAGCCTATGTCAGAAATTCTGCATGAGCAGTGGATTCAAATATTTACTTTTGGTTCTACAGATATATAACTATTCAGGAAAGAATGTAGAAAAGCATTCAAAATGAAAGTATAAGAAGTACTAGCTAGCTATTGACTATCACAGAATGGAATGCACTATGTGATGTACCACAAATCACGACGGAAAATTTCACTGTGCCACCTTGGAGAACCATTATTTACTTGGTAAGCAACAACTGTTCCATGTAAGTAAAACTATTATGCACTCTTTGTATTAATATCATTAACCAGTAATATAGGCACGAAAAAAACCCTTAAGATATATTTATACTTGCTGGGCATTTACTCATTTGTATTAGCCTTTAATACATACATTCCAGATAAATTTCATAAATTCAGAAAGTGCAATAACCACAATATTTGCTGAATTACCACAATTCTCTTTAAGTGTGAGAAAACAGCAACAATGGTGAGTAGCTTTCATGATAAAAAAAGTCCATACCATCAGTAAGGTAATCAATGGAGTCAGAAGGCAATAACTGCCATTAATGAATTAAGAGTTAGTTGTCTTGGTGGGCAGCAGATTATTTCTTGCCCATAATGGATCAAATGAGAATTATACAATAAAGTATCTTAATTTCCTTTTATGCACTGCCCACCAATGAGGAAAAACGATCACATTTTGACTTAGCTCAATATGCTATCTCATCATGCTAACCTTGCACTCTTTGTGGTTGTACTGAAGCGGCCTGCATATGGTGTCAATATTAAATCTGTTAGGCCTAATGCAGTACAAAACAGTTGGATCAAAATAGTTTAGAGGCATCAATGGAAATTGGAGATTAGGCACGGAGGGGTGGGGGAGGACTACTATAAGGTTTACTGCCTGTAGAAGTGACTTTGGGAAGCTATTCATATTACATCAACAGAAACCCTAGAAAACCAAAGACTGAATAGCCACCCAACAGGGTTTCAAACCCTCAGAGGAAAGTCGACAGCCCACACTCGCGTGTGGTGATACTAATTTGCTAATAGTACCAAACTGATGGTTATATACATAAAAAAATGATTAGAGACCACTCTGATGTAGCAATATGTAAATGGCGTGTCATTAGCATTACAAAACTTTTAGGAAGTATTTTTTTAATTAGGGTTTAACGATGACTCTGAGCAACTCAGTGGGCTATAAGCAGTTGCTCATCCCTAATTTAAGGGCATGGGTTGCGGGGATTAAGGGAGAGAGCCAGCACCATAAGACAAATGCAACTTCCATGCCTCGTTTGGGATTCGAACTCTGACCGATCTCGGACGAATGATCAGAAGCCATCGCTTAAACCACCAGGGAGGCATTGGGAAGTATTACTACCAAATAAAATGCATGCACATGGCAGATTTAGTTCGCTTGTCTTGGACATTACTCACATTATGAAGACATTATATGGGAATTATCTGCTTCATGGTTGACATATGCTCATAATTCACAGGAGTTTACAAAATGATTTGTTCGAGTTATGTTCCATACCGTTGATATTTATATTTTCTTTTTACTTCAAACCTAAGCATTTGCCACTAATACCATCACTTACGTCATGTACCTATTATGAGCAATTAGATTCTTCGTGTGTAGATTGATTTCATGATGCATTATACATGTAGAACAAATTACAGCATTTATATATACAGTTGACTCTTAATAACTCAAACTTTGATACCAACAATATACACTGACGGAAAAAAAAAACCCAACACCACGAAAAAATAGTTGTAGAGGAATGAAATGGCAGCAATACATTTGTATAGGTAACATATTTAATCGATTAAGGTTTCAAGATCACAGCTTATTGTAAGCGCGAGAAGAGCCATTTTAAATGTGAAATGCTGGTACATTAATAACCGGTGTAACCGCCAGAATGTTGAATGCAAGCACGCAAACGTTCATGCATTGTGTCGTACAGGTGCTGGATGTCAGTTTTGGGGATGGAGTTCCATGCCTGTTGCACTTGGTTGATCAATACAGGGATGGTTAATGCGGGTTGGGGTGACGCTGGAGCTGTCATCCAATGATGTCCCATACGTGCTCGATTGGTGAAAGATCTGGTGATCTAGCAGGCCACGGCAACATGTCGACACTCTATAGAGCATGTTGGGTTACAACAGCGGTATGCAGGCGAGCGTTATCCTGTTGGAAAACACCCCTGGAATGCTGTTCATGAATGGCAGCACAACAGGTTGAATCACCAGACCGACGTACAACTGTGCCGTCAGGGTGCGTGGGATAACCACGAGAGTGCTCCTGCTGTCATAGGAAATTGCTCCCCAGAACATAACTCCAGGTGTAGGTCCAGTGTGTCTCGGCCGCAGACAGGCGGGTTGCAGGCGCTCACCTGGCCTCCTTCTAACCAACACACGGCCACCACTGGCATCCAGGCAGAACCGGCTTTCATCAGAAAACACAACAGATCTCCACTCCGTCCTCCAATGATCTCTAGCTTGACACCACTGACGTCGCAAACCGCAGTGGTTCGGAGTAAGTGGAATGCACGCTACAGGGCGTCTGGCTCGGAGCTGTCCTTCAAGTAACCGATTTGTAACAGTTCGTTATGTCACTGTGGTGGCAACTGCAGCTCGAATTGCTGCCGCAGTCGCGGTACGATGCGCCACGACCACACGCCGTACACAGCGGTCTTCCCTCTCAGTAGTGCCACGTGGCCGGCCAGAACCCGGTCTTCTTGAGGCAGTACCTTCCCTTGACCACCGCTGCCAACAATCATGCACAATGGCTACATTCCTGCCAAGTCGTTCTGCAATATTGGGGAAAGAAAATCAACCTTCTGTAGCCCTATTACATGACCTCGTTCAAACTCTGTGAGCTGTTGATAATGGCTTCTTCGTCTTCTTAAAGGCATTCTTGACTAACATCAACACACTACGTCGAATATCAACGATAACTAACGCTCACGAACGTTACAGCGCGTATTTACAGCAAACCTGCTTTGCATATTCCGAGGGCGCTACTAGCGCCACACGTATGCGCCGCGCGCGAAATTTGCATAGACGTCATCTTACAGATGTACTCTCACCGCCTACCAACTGTCATTTATCTAACACAACCCCTTCTTGGTGTTGGGATTTTTTTCCGTCAGTGTATTTCGCACGAACTTTGATAGTTCGAGAAAAGTTTCCTGCACATGTTCTATTCACATAATGTTGATAACTCGAAATTTTCCCATGCTCCCTTTGGATTTGACCATATGTATTGCACATATGAACACATAATTCTGATTAAAAAAAAAGTTACAAAATATAACATTTCTACATATCAGAAGACAATGTGTGTTAGAAATTCTTTAGAAAGAATGTATCATGCAGAATCAATTTTTTCCTTACATGGTCTCATGAGAATGCTTGAAAATTAAGCAAGGCTGCTGAGGCATTTCTTTTTGTACACCATTATCAGAATGCTGGAACATATTCTTCAGAGACAATAAGATTTCTGATACAGCAACCACCCAATTCATATGCTTTTAGGAAGAACAATTAAATCCTGTTTAAAGGAAAAAATACCAGCAACAGCTATTTTCTACTACAAACCACATTTATATTTCTGTTAAAGTACAAATGTGATTCATAGTAAAATGAATCGCATTTCTTCAATTCGGATATTTTATAGGTCTGCTATCACTTAGCTGCCTTCTAAAATTGAAAACAAAATGGTTGTTAATTAATACTTTTTCTATTGGGTTTGACAAATATGTTCTAGATCTAGGAGCAAGCTCCAAAATTTAGACGCCAGGTGAAACGAAGTAAATAACACATGAACAAAAACATGTTTGGTTATGACGCTGGAACGAAAAGTGGTAAACCCTGTTTGTTGTCAATTTTTTTCTTTTTACCCAAACCGCTTATTGCAAAATAAAGTTCCAATTTGCTTTGTAATTTTCATTTTTCATTCTTTCAGTAGTTGATCTCAAAAAAATTTTAATTTCAGATTTCGATTTTATTAAAATACTATTTGCGGATGTCATATTTTGTACCTATTAATTCAAAGCACCATATTTTTTTTCTTCGTATAATCTGTAAACCATAAAATTCAGAAAAAAAAATTCCTTCATGAGATCCACAAGGGCATATATACGTATAATCCAAATGCTGTGAAAACAAAATCCCGCGTACAATCCGTGGCGGCATATGATCCGTAGATCATAAAATTCTGAGAAAAAAATGTTTTTCCTTCGCATAATCTAAGGCAGAATGTCTTAGACCATGATATTTCAAAAAAAAAAAAAAAAAAAAAACAGTCCATACCAGCCAACATTGGCAATAGCCTTGTTACTAATAACTAGTACTGCACGGCATACATACTCTATTTTACGAAATGTTCCATCTCTTTGTAAAAAACAAACATGGGCCCCAACAAAACATTACAACAAACAAGGACTCTAATGAACAAATTTAACACGTGAGAAACACAGAGTTGATAACCCGGTGAGGGCATGATTGCAAGATTTAAGCTCGAAACTTCCAGCAGTAAAAATCAGTAAGATGCATTCAGAATACCACAATGCTTGACAGACAGGAAATCCAAGCAAGTGAACGTGCAGTGCACAAACTTTCATATACCATATGATCATACTGCTTCTAAAATTGCAGTTTAAGACAAGATGAGATCAAAGAAGGGGAGAAAAAAGGCTGAACATTTTAAATGGCAAAAAATCAAAACAGACAGCAACAATACAGGATTACTGTCAGTTTGTCTTTTGTTGACTCTGCAACTGCACAGCACCATTGCTTAATTTCTCTTTCTGTTGATATCATTCTCTCCCTACTTCTTCATTGTCGCTTTTCTTTCATTTCTTGTTTTTTTATGCCCTCTGATAACCATCAGCCTGATTGTGGGACGGGTGATATTTAATAACGCAGGAGAGTGGGAATATCGCGAGGGAGGGGGAGGGGGAGAAATTACGGTAGACCCGTCCGACTTCCGGTTTTGGAAATTTTTCTCCTGTTTTCAAGCTGAAATACAAAAATTTATGCAGTAAAATGATACTTAAAAATACTGAACAGTCAACATCGCGAGAAAAAAGAAATTACGATTACGGAAAAAATCTGAACTCCGTCGACTTTACGTTTTCGAAAGTTCCGTAAAGATGGAATTCCGTCCTCCCACGAACATCTACCCCCCCAATTCTGTTTACTTGTGCATCGATCTCCTGGTGGCCGAAATAACGAAAAAGGCGGAATTTCTCGAATTCACGGAAGAATCTCATGCCTGAAGATTAAGAGGAAATTTTCGTGGCTTCCTTTTCCGCAAATTGTTGCCTACAGTTTCGAACTGAAATGCGAACATATATGCCACAAAATGATATTTAACAAGAATACTAGACACAAACGCAACACGGGAGAAAAAAATACGATTAGGGCAAATTCTTTGTACTTCATTTAACTACTGTTTTCGAAAGCTTTGAAACACGAAATACCGTACGGAAAATGACCCACCCCCAAATTCTCTTCAGTTTTGCATCAACCTTGAGAACGATCTAAATGACAAAAAAAAAAAAAAACCACGGAGAATTCCGCGCATCAGTTTAAGAATTTTATGTATATCAAAAATAGCAAAATAATTTTTTTTAAACAAAATGAAAATTCGTAGAATTCATAGTTTTAAGAGTGAGTTCCATAGTCTGACAACTAAATCTGTCGAAACTACAAATGAATTGAGATTTCAGACAGAAACTGCGATTCACAGGACCAACTCGGAAATCCATAGATGTAAGAAAGAAATGATCATCTTATTGAAAAAGTAACTGTCATTTTGAAGTACTTTTGTCTTACTTCTAAGTAAATAAAGAACTAAAATCGCTAGCTGTTGCAGCATTACCGTAGTTCATTACAGTGGCGGCGGAACCGCCCGGGCCAGGGCCATCACCCCTAATAGCTTAGCAGGCCCGCGCACCGATTTGTGACGTCACTAGAGTAGTCCGTAGTCGTGGAGAGGAGCATTACGGCGATGTGCGAACGAACGCGTCTTTACGTACACCAACTAACCAGGTCGTGCGTTCTTTTAGAGTTTCACTGCATTTAAATAAGAACTTGTGTGTTAGTTTTCAAATAACTGCAGAGTTAACAAGTTTGTTTAATAATCTTTTAAAATACAGAAGAAAAAGAAAATACAGCGTAAAATTTAGCGTAGCAATAATTTCGACTGGAAAGGGTAAGCAACACAGATTCGTCAACTTAATGAAAGCATCCCTGTCATTTCACTGGAAGTGATAAACCATTCCTATAATCGAAATTATAAACTGTTGTCGTAGTTTCACTTGAAGTTATAGTGTCTTTATAGTTAGCCGAACGATTCCTGTACTTGTGAACAAATCGATCTTGTACTTGAAAGATTAGTTTGAGGGTCCATTACGAAGTATCGCCGTCGTTTCAAAAGATGTCGATTGACATATTTAAGGAATCAGATTTTTCATTCATTGTAAACTTATGACTATGAAAATTTTAGTAATGAAATAATTCTTTTAGTGAAAATGTATTTTATATGCAATCCGTGATCACTAATATATAAAAAAAGGTCAAGAAAAACTGAATTTTTTTCTGTGTTTTTTAATTATTACCAAAGGCTCAATAAAACACGTTTTAACATACATACAGTGAATTGCTGCTTGATCCACTGATTGCATCAAATAAATTAAGATTTCAAGAAAATTATGCCATTGCTACATTATTAAACGTACAATAATGACATAACAAGTTTTCCTAATTTTAGTACCACCTAGTTACGTGTTTGGACAACTTCATTTTGATAAGCAAATATAAAGTTTATAATTTTTGTCTTCCAGAGCACTATTTCAAAAAAGTTACCATGTCAATGTATTAAGTATATTAGTAGCATTAAGCAAAACTATTTGGATCCACAATATAAGCATTTCTTTTTATCTGGAAAAATACAAGTAACTTATTGGCAGAAATTTCCTGAAATTTGATTTTCAAGAAGTATTCAGCAAAACTGCCAATGTACATATAATTATGGTTGTGTAGTTCTTTGTGTATCACAAGCACAATTTGATTATGTGTCCGTTAGCTGTTCCTTGAAGAATTTCAAAGACACGTTTCTAAGAAAATCTGAAATTTATTCCAATAATTTCTTAAAGTATTTTTTCAGATAATTATTATATTTTTTGAGAACCTGACAAATGCACATGCAGTTATTGTACTGAATATATCTAATAATTGTTTTGGTACTATAGGATGTATTTTAAAAGATGTACCTGTTTCATTATAAATTGACTAACTTGATGTACCATTTTCTCAGAAACTATAAAAAGCAATGGTATAAAATTTTGCACACATGTTTTGTCATTGCTAAAGCTATTGAAAAAGATTGTTTTTTTCTTTTTTTATGATCTTGGTTTCAAAATAAATTCTATGAAGGATTGAAAAAGTTTTTCCCCATACAAAAATTGACACCCACCCTCACGTTTGGAAGCACACTTTCCAGTAGTTATCGGATAATATGAGATATATTGGTTCCAGTTATTATTGCTGTAGCTTGTGAAGACACAGTGCAGGAAGTCTGGAAACAGATAAGTCTAGATAAATGAATAAAAAGTTGATCTCTCATTGTAAGCAAATGTTTACAAAAAAAAAGCGAGTATATTGTTCTACTTGTATTTTAAAAATCTTGTTTGTTTAGAACATAGTTTCCACAATATGTGGATTCATGTAGATCCACGTACTTTTCTTTCTCTTAAAAATAACAATATCCAAGGCTTAAAAATATGGTTTGTAGAAAAATGATTCAAAATCTTTAAACGGACATTTTAAAGGCAAACTTACTCCTGAACTATGTGTGAACTTCTGTTTTTGTGCATTCATATCTAATTTTTGCTGTCTATACTTGATTCAGTGTTTGTGTTCCTTTAGTAATAAATATTAAAAATGATAATTCAATGCAATTCTCTATGTCTGCAAACACAAAAGATGTATTTCACATGGCAACAAGGCCTTAGCATTTATATAAAGGACATAGGCATGTTAGATGTGTACATGACATATATTTCGTATAGGATATAAGTATTTTACAAGCATTTGTGCCCAGAAATAGGGACCCCAAAAAAGTTAATCTGGCGCTGCCTAAACACTTAAATAACTAAGTACGAATGTATCAACATATTACTCTTGGGATCAAAAACATGCAACCCTTATTATTCTGTGTCCATAATAAAGTTTAAAATCCCTTCCTAAATATACATATTTACTTTGAACTTATTTGATACATTGGCAAAAACATGTTATGGGTTACTATAACAACACAAGTAATCTATTCTTTCCATTACAAACATAAATTTCATTTTTCAAAAATCTTTTCAGTGCTTTGACTTCCCACTGTGAGATGCATTAGATTATAAAATTAGCCAAATTTAAATTTTCTAGTTCAAAATTTTTATTTTACGAGTAGTTTAAAATAAGGTTAACAAAAGGTTTCCACGTACCTTAGAGTTGAAAATTTTCACACTTTATTGCTGTATGCCATTTTCTGATAACCTCCCCATTAGTAGGGAATTTGAATACTTTTAATATTCCTCTATGAAAATAAATTTAGTTGACAATTTGACAACAACAACCACGCACATCCGTAGTCACGCTTACACAGAGTGAGCAAGCTCATGCATGCTCGACCACCCACCACGGACATCAGCCTACTCTCCCCTACGTCACGCAGCTTCCGGCGTTCGGTGCGCGGGCCTTCTAAAGCTATTAGGGGGTGATGCCAGGGCCCGGTCAATAATTTTAGCAAAGAAATTTGTTTGGCATATGTGCGATTTTTTGTTGTGATGTGCCTTAGAAAGTTGTTCTAGGTAAGTGGTCAGGTGGTCCTAATCCCTAACAAAGCTCCTTAGGCATTGTTTTTTTTCTGTTTGTTCCGGCAAGCGGGAAGGGAAAGGGGTGCACCACGATTCAAAATTTCGGGCCCGGTTAACGAACTTCGCTTTTCGCCACCCCTGGTTCATTAGTTACACTAAGAAATCCTCCGTTGAAATCGCGGACAGTCCATAGTATTGTCTTATTTCTGAATACGTTTCAACTGAATACCAAAAGAAAATCCTTAACTAATTCAATTAGCGCACCAAAACTAGGCAATGCGATTCGCACAATGGTTACATGCTACGGAATAGCTCTGTGGTATTCTCGAGAGTCACGGATTCTCACACGACGTAGGCTTCCGAATGCGCAAATAGTAACGCCTTCCTTGCGTAATATTTTCTGTCAAAATACTTCTAAGTAAATATATATATATATTCTTACAATCTCTTTGCGGTCTTCTATCTCGCTGTTACGTTACATTTATTCTGTTACCGCATTTCCCGTACTTTCCCAATAACACCACCTCTACTGACAATTACCTCGCGCTCGCGAACTTTTTAAAACGCCGCACCGTTTTTGTTTTTTTCTTTAACGGCGTCCGCAGTAACTAAATTTATAACTTTTTAATAGTAATCTATGGGTTATACAACAGAAATTACGATATTTACTGCAAATTACGAAGCCTCAAGTAAGAAGAAAATTAGGCGCCACGGCCCGAATTTTAGGCGCCTGGGTGATCTGGCGCCCGGGATTTGTCGAGCCATGGGTATACATATAAACAAATGGTTGTTAATTAATACTTTTTCTATTGGATTAATACTTGTTCTATTGGGTAAAATAGAAATATTTTTATGTCAAATTAATCTACTGCCCTAATTAATCAAGTGTAAAATAAATTAAAGCACAGGCATCTCTGACTTTAACCATAAATTTTCTGGCTTTCTTGAAATTTTCCGACTATGTCTATCCTACCTAATGTTTGAGTGCCTTGCAATAATAATGATGACAGCTAAAAAACTAACAACCTACTGATAATTTTGTCGTTGTTGTTTTGGTGTTTAACAACTGTCACAAGCACTTATAAGTTTAGATACAGTCGTCTACCTCTAATTTAGGACAACTGGTTGCATGGAAGGGAAAGAGCCAAATTCACAAAACAAACACATCCCTCATACCTAGAACCAGGGATTTGCTCAGACAATTAATTAGAAAACATCCCAGAATGCTCAGTCACCAGAATGGCACTGTTAATTCATTTGGATTAATTCATTGTTTTTCACATAGTTTTCAACAGTTTTGTCTCATGATATTGTAGCTCTTATTTTCTGAAAAAAAAAAAATGTAATGCAGTCTTCTATGAAAGAAGTGTGTTTTCTACAAAGGTGTAATTCAAATTCCTCAAAATAATTTTGAAAGTCTTCAAGTTAAAACTCTAAAAAAAACTGCCAATACTTGAATCATAATGAGCGATATGAATTGTGCAAGAAAATTATTTATGCATAATGCATAATAACTGAACTTAAAGAACACTTTGATGTCCTTAACGTCTGAAAGTTTGATCATTTTGTAATGGCTAAAATAATTTTTTTTAGTTTTTTCTGCCAGTTTTTTTAGAAGCCAATAACTACGCAAAAATGACTACATTATTGATATGTACAGTGTCTTTTGCTAGTTCCTTTTTCAAGGAACGAAATTCTAAATAAACAAACAATAATAAAACAAATTACCAGATTTGTGACACTTCGTCGCGCGGTTGTGACAGACTGTAGAAAGAACGATCAGGAAAATCAGACCCTAAAATAAAGCTCAATTTTAATTCATCAAAGCTAGTTTTAGTTCTTGACTTTTGCATCTTCTGTAGCTCTTAGCTAAATGATGTCCTTATCTCATTTTTCAATCTTCAAGCATAAAATCCCGAAAATCTAACTTTTCCAGAAACTTTTTTAGTGCAACGTCACACAACTGCTTACTCCTGTTCACTTCGCCTTTAATAGTACATAAACATTCATATTTTCCTTGTATACCTCATGAAATTTAAAAGTTTTCAAATCATTGCATCCGGCAATTATAAGAAAACAAAAACAGTCGATTAATAGTGAAAAGCTACCGAAACAAACAAAAAGCTATCGATCAAAGTTATAATGAAAATTAGTGCGATTAATAGCGCAAACACTCAAACAAATAAACAAAAAGCTATGGATTAAGGCTATAATAAAAAAACGTACGATTAATAGCGTAAAACACTCAAACATAAAGCTACGGATTAAGGCTATAATAAAAAAAATAGTATGATTAGTATCGTAAAACACTCAAACAAACAAAAACACCCTACCAATCAAGGTTATAATAATAATTAGTACGACTAATAGCCCAAAATACTCCAACAAACTAACAAAAAACTACCAATTAAAGCTAAAGCGCACAGCTTCCGTTCGTATTGCAAACAATTTTGGGTCATAACAAAGCAGACGACGGTCACTTCTGTTTTCCAACTTGCTTCAACATTTGGAAGCTATCCAAACTACTTGAATTGAAAAAGTCGCTTGAAAGGAGCGTTGCCACGGTCAAGTTCGAAGGAAAGTAGCCTTCAAGTGCTACTTGTTCAAGTCAACTTTCTCAGTGTAAACGAAGCTTTAAATGTCGCACGGTTAACTTACGGTTTTCTAGTCTATGCATCTTAAAGGCATTTGGCTAGCACAGACAATTTTTGATCTCTTTTTTTTTTTTTTTTGACTGGAAGTTTAACGACCAGCGTGAGCTGCTCAATGGGCTATAAGCAGTCACCCGTCCCTAATTTTAGGGTAACTGGTTCCAGGGAAGGGAGAGAGCCAGGGCCGTAAGACAAACACAACATCCATGCGTCACTGGGATTCGAACCTGGACCCCTTTCGGATGAACGATCAGACGCCATCGCTTAGACAACTGCACCACTGTTCTTAGACCACTGCTGTTTTGTTCTCTAACTGATGACCTCAAGTAGTTTTTATTCTCCTTAGGCAGGAAAATGACTGCTCTGCGAATAGTTCCCTATTGGTATGCAAATAAACATTCTAAGTGCCACCTCAACATTTGGGTGGACTACAAGAAAACAAACCATGCTCTCTCAGCCACTCGTATAGCTGAAGAGGAGTAGTTGGTGTCTCATCCTATGGGATTACTTGAAGATGCTTTTTCAGATGAATAATTTCTCCCACGAAACCAATTTCGAGATCATTGGGAAAACTTTCAATTAAGCTTCTCGTTTCTCTTTCAAACTCTGTTCTTTGAAGCAGGTGCATTTTTGTCACACATCCAAATTTCTTGTAGATTTCAGAGTAAGCTTTCCTCCTTTCGAACAGTTCAGTCTGAAGTTGGTCCACAATATCTAGAAAAATATTGATTCTGATAAGGTCTCTTCCGGTTACATCATGAATTACTTCTTCTGGAGTCACGTCATGAAATTTTTTTCTATGCATTCTTCTCTTCAAATTGAAATCATATGTCCTAACTTTCGAGAACTACAGAGCTTTTTTTTTCATACAAGTCAAATTCTTCCGCAAGGAACTCATAAGCTGTATTAATGAATCATACAACTTGCCGCCCTGGTGGCGCAGTGGTCTAAGCGATGGCCTCTGAATATTCGACCGAAAAGGGTCCGGGTTCGAATCCCGGTGATGCATGGATGTTGTGTTTGTTTTACGGCACTGGCTTTCTCTCTTCCCTGGAACGAGTGACCCTAAATTAGGGACGGGCGACTGCTTATAGCCCATTGAGTTTCTCACGGTGGTCGTTAAATCTCCAATAAAAAAAAAGAATCGTATAACTCGATGACTTTGGCTATATCTGCTTTTACACCAGGATGTATCTTTTTGGTATAGTTCAAACGATCGAGAATGAACCCCCAAAACACAACCATGAATGCAGTCTCAAGTCTATCCAGCTGTAGTCGCAATCCTTTTGCCTCGAGCCTGGTAGCAGACTTCTGCTTTTCATTGGTTTCAAGGGTTTGGAGATCATCAAGAATTTGTGTCCAGGATAGCAACAGCGCCTTACAAACGTCATCTCGGGCTGACCAACAGGTCTTGCTAACATTCTTTAAAGAAGGCGCATTCGGGTTTATATTAACTTCTTACTGCTGGTTTTCACTAAGTAATCCCCAACGGTATGTAGGTGACGCAAAAAACGTGTACAGGTGTTGCAGAAGGTTGAAAAAATGTGTAGCTTCTGTGTAGCATTCGACAGCACATTAAATCACCAGGTTGAGAGAATGGGCTGAACATGGTGCATAGGTAGCAAGTGTATTTACTTCCTTGATACTGGCCTGAAGACCTGAATACTGGCCTGACATATTGGAAGTATTGTCATAAGACTGGTCGCGGCAGTTACTTATGTCAATGTTGCAATCTTTGAGGTAATTCATGAACGCAGTGAATAGCTCTTCTGAGTTAAGAACCTTTCCACGGGCGAACCACACTCTCCGATGTAGCGGATGTGTATTTCACAAGTGAACGTACGGAATTGCGATTAAGGCCATTTCCGCCACGCGATTGGTTCAGAGCTACTTTAAAGATTGCGAGTAGGCGGGGCCTATGAGGAGAGTCATGTGACGGAGACATGTAGGCTTTGCTACTCGCCATAAGCAATTTTAATGTTCCGGTGTTTTCGTTGCGACAATGGTTACCTTCAGTTGTTTTACCCGTACTGTCGGAATGCGACAGGGGTAAATAGAGAGTGCCTTTATTGGTAGGTGTACATTTGGGTTTTCAAAGACTTATCTTCTGAAGTACTTTTACTATATATAGTTCTCACAGAGCCGAGAGATGTCAGCACGTCAGCACTCACTCCTCCTTTAGCTCAGGGTTGGTACCAAGGAGGTTAGAATAAGATACCTGGAGGTGCCCTTGTTAATGGAGCAGTACCACTTTGCGTGAAGCCTGTAACCGCGAGCGGCAGCCGTCAAAGTGTGGTAAAGCTGATGATTTCCAATGCTATTGCAATGCATTGTATGTCGGCCGAATAGCCTTCTTTCATCGCAAATGTTTTGAATTTCACATCATAACTTGCTTCCGATGTGTGAGAAAATGCTAAATTTATAAAATTCTTAATTATTTTGAAGCCCTTTCCCATTTTTATTTTAAATTGAAATACACAAACATTAGTGCGAATTCAAAACAAAATATAACGTTACAGTTCAAAACTTTACTCGCCTATGAAGCATAATTCATTCTGGTTTGATATTAACACGATTTCTGCAACCAAAATCCACGCAATTCCAAAATACCCACGTTGAAATTACACGGGTATCATGCAAGGAGGTTATATTACTGGAGACACCACTGGCTTTGCCGCCATAGGTCACAGCTAATCTGTGGTGTGACATCTTAAGCAGGCAAAAATGAACTAAATTATACCGTTGATGAAACTGTAAGCTTGTGTATCATTGATAAAGATTATTGAATTACTCATTTCATCTGTTTATACGCTTAGAAGCTTTTGTTCCATTGGTTTCCAAGCAGCTTCTCTTCTGCGTCGTGCCTGCTCATGACGTCATTTGCAGCACAGACAGTGACTTATGGCTGCCAATGCTGCGTGGATAGGAGTTGTGTCTCCAGTAATATAACCTCCTTGGTATCATGTAACAACGTCAAATTCCCTCACCTGGCGGCTTCACGGTTAAGAGACTCAGGGCATCTCCAGGAGTGTTTTGTATGGAGAACCCATGAGTTATTTAACGTTTTTTTTTCGGGGAGAAGAGGAGGGGGGGGAGGTAAATGTGGAATTGAAGGCATTTTCGATTAAGTTTGGAGGGACAAAATATGAGGAATTTCCTAAATATTAGAAAAATATATATACATGACAGATCACTTACTATTTTATCAGACACAATATATGGCAAACAACATTCTGGAGTATTTATTCCAACGGAAGTGTCTTATTTCAACAGAACACTGTTTTGAGGTCTTACTTCGTGTCATTATGTAGTTCTTTGCTAATACAAAATCACTCTATATTTCTAGCTAGACATCTTCACATTCACGAGGAAAAAAACTTGATCGTCAGAGTAAATATTTCGGTGTGGAGACATACTTTTCTTTGTTAAAGGTCCTTTTAAGGGTAATAGAAAGGACCTTTGAAAGGGTACTTTAGTATCCTTTTAAAGGGTCTTTCTATACGCAGTTTCACAACAGCACGAATCATGATGGGTAATACGCTGACGTGCCCGGAGTATGATATTCAACTAGCTATTTATTGAAGTCGTCCTCAATTTTAATATTAAGATAGATTTCGACTTGTATTAATCTCAGAAACGTAGGATATCATCGTGTTCCTTATGATATCGTGCACAAAAAAACCCCAGGGCTCTCTACCGATGGGACCGACTTGCCACACACGAGCTGTGCTTGAACCTGTCTCTTTCCTCTAGAATGTGCAATCGAATGTTTGTCTTTAATTTTAAATATTGCGAGGTATTTTTCATAAATGTCAGTTTCATATAATTCATACATTTATGTTTGCAACGTAACAACAGTTGTTTTTTTTTTACCTTAAGGGAATTTCACTCATTTTCAAGGCGTGTACCAAATTAAAGGCGCTTTCCAAAGTTTTGTGCTGTCCTTGTCATCTTGAAAGACGATTGTTGAATTAATATATTTACCCATTCATGTCACATTCTGTAACATTTTTAACGTTGTAAGATATTTTATTTTACTTCTTGTTATTTTTAGAAGCGAATTCCTCCAGTCTTGTGTATTCAACCCATGGATGAGTACATTATATCCACATAGAGTTGCTTTTTTTTTTATTCTTCTTTTAAATAATTGATAAATTTTGTACGCATATAATTCTTTTTTTTTTCAACAAACGCTTTTTTTAGTTATTCATGGGAATGGAGTGGATGTATTTCACGGCTGCAATCTAGTATTTCATGGCTTAATCTGATATCTTCATCGGCTTGGCATTTCATTAAGAAATTAATTTGCCTCTTTACGTATGGTTTTTTTCTTAACATCCACTAAAGCAACACGATGGCGATAACGTCGTCTTCAGCTAACTGGTACCATGAGATACACAGTCCCGTTGCTTCCACCTGGTGTTGGGGGTTTCATCGGTTGCCAGCTATGGGCCTCTAGTGACATTTGCGTGGTGGCCCGCAATTCACGGCGATGCTGCAGGGCCATCAATGGCTCGCCAACTGATGGCGCTGCCACCAACGGACCGCTACCGGACCGTGAGCGGCAGATTTTAGCAAGCAGTGACCCATCACTGCCATCAGGTGGCCAGCAGTTTCCCAACCAGGGCGCGATTTCACCGATTAGCAACTAGCAAATAGCTAGTGAAAAATCAAATTTGCTAGTGAAAAAAAATCGCAGTAGCAAATATTGCTAGTAAGGTAATTTCTGTATTTAAAGTAACCAAAAATCATTATTAATCCACGAAGTTTACATAACAGTTTCTATTATCACTTGTTAAAACAGCGACGATCAGGGATTCTCTTTCGCCAATTTCCTTTCGACACTTAATATACCCATTTTCCCCATATCTTTCATCCCTTCCAGTTGAAACTGTCGTAGAAGCGCATTGAAACTCCTCTCCATCGTGCCCTCATTGGTCTATTACAGAAACTGAACGTGACGTCGGCAATGGTTGCTGTGGCAACCCAGAGCTCTGGGATGGATCGGTTGTTTGACCACCTGCTCTGCCACCCTCCCTTCTTTTGCCCCACGAACTTTGTCCTCAACTTCTTTCGTACCCTAAGCCAAGCGATCGCCTACTTCCACAAGTCTTGATAGTCGTGCATACATCAAATACTGCGCTCTAATGATCAGTGATGAATAAGCAAGAATAATTCCACTTATTCGGATGGTAGACAAAACCGAAAGAAGCAAACCAAAATGTTACTGGAAAATAGCCTGCCAACACTGGCAAAAGTCTTATCCATAGTAACTAGATTTATTGCGTGGCATAGATATACGCTTTTTTACGAAACGTGTTACTCCGTAAACGATTAAGGAAGAAACTTTTGCTTCGTCTGACTTCTGGTTTTGGAAATTTTCCTTGTATTTTCAAGCTGAAATATAAATATTTATCCAGTAAAATGTTAATGAGCAATAATACTTTACAGAGGCAACATCGTGAGAAAAAATAAATAAATTATGATTACGGAAAAAATCCGCATTCCGTCGACCTTTCGTTTTCTAGTTTCGTAGAGACGGAATTCCAATAATAACGAAAAAAGCCGGAATTCCTTGAATTCGCGGAAGAATCTCATGCCTGAAGATTACAGAAAAATTTTGCAGCAGCCAACTTCCGTTTTTGCAAATTGTTCTCCACAGTTTCAAGCTAAAATGCAAACATTTATGCAATAAAATGATATTTAACAAGAAAAGCGGACACAAAGACAACATTGGGAGAAAAATTTGCGATTACGGCAAAATTTTCTTACTCCGTTTCACTACTGTGTTCGAAAGTTTTGAAGCACGAAATTTCGTCTCCAGATGGAAAACGACCCCCCCCCCTCTCCCAAATATCGATCTTCAGAATGATCTAACTGATGACAAAAAAAAAAAAAAAGCGGGATTCCGCGAATCCATGTAAGAATTTCGTGTATATCATAAAAATAATAGCAAAAGAAAAATTTGAAACAAAATGAAAATTTGTAGAATTCATAGTTTTGATAGTGAGTTCCGTAGTCAGACAACTAATTCCGTAGAAACTACGGCATTGTGTGGTAGTTGGCAGATATGAAGTGTGTAGAAGTTTAGCAGAAATTTGTGCGATACTTCCACTTAGTACTGCATGTTGTGAGGTGGGATTCAGTTTTATAAAAAGAATACAAGGGGATTGGAGGAACAATTTGTCTGTTGAAACTTTAAATGCTCTGATGACAATTGAAATAGAAGGGCCACAAGAAGAGATTTTTAATCCACGGTCAGCAGTTATAAAGTGGTATGATGACAAAGTCAGACACCCTGAGCGTAAACCATATGGGAAGAAATCTGAATTAGAATGTCAGTGAAATATATTCATGTGGTATGAGAATTTGTTAGAAATTAATAATAAAGATAGTCACTAAACTTATCTAAGATTCTATTCATTATTCAAAAAGGTAAGTCAAAATATTTATACACATATTTAAGTTTCTGTGTAACTTTATTAGAAAATAAGTTACGATGTGATTTAGTTTTACTTGCTAGTCATGCAAATGTTTTGCTAGCAAACTATTTGGTCACTAGCAAAATTTGCTAGTGAGCAAAAAAGATGAAATCTTGCCCTGTTCCCAACACTTGTGTTTTTGCTGGGGTTCAAATGATATTTCTGTAAATGCCTTCATTTGCAGCTTCTGTCAGTTATCACAAGGAGCGTAGGCTTCGTAGGTAGAACATTTCGGGGGAAAGGGATCTATATAAACACCTCCGCAAATAATCTTACAGTTATTTCAAAATAAGTTCTTGATATTATTAGTTTTCACTCTGAATTTCTGTGTTGTCATATAGTGGATAGTAAATCCCGTAATGACCATTATCTAGCATTGTTCTGCGACTTTATCAAACATGGGTGAGTATTTTCACTACTTTAACTAAAGTAGTGAATTTTTTTCCCTGTTCAGCCCCCACCTCAATGCTGTTAACATACGTAGATTGTTGTGCCTCCCGATTTTTCCCGATGCCGGGCCCCTCGAAGCATTTCAGGATGAAATGAATGGTCAAAGAAACTATAGAAATAGATAGACATCCCTTCTACACTCCACAGTTGAGAAAGACATCGGTTAATTACACGGGGAGGAAGGAGTGGAAGTTTGGAAGAAGAGTTTTTTTAACAGATTAATAATAGTTTTCGAGCTATGGTTCATCTGTTTAGGCATTAACCTACTGTATGTTGCAGGAGGGAGGCGATGTGTAAGACGTACTATATATACCCCCCCCCCATCTTGGGGAATATATAGAACATCTTGCACCTACTCCCGCTCTCCCGCAACATACGGTACATACATTCTCGTTCCTCAGCTACTAAGTGAACCTAGAAGTTCGCAAACACACATGGTCTATCTATTGTAGTCAGGATTCTAGCAGTTGAACATCAAACAAAGGTCTTCACTCTTTCCACGTTTATAAGTGATTCACAGAAAACTTCTCATCGGCCGCCACCGGGAATCGAACCCAGGGTCTTCCAGTTACGTGCCGGATATGCTTCCACTACACCACAGCAGACTGGAATTCCTCCAGACTCACATACACTAACTGCCAAGCCAATTTGGCAGGTTGTTTGTTGGAGCCCCGCACAATGCTGGGGATTCACCAAAGATGGTAAGCAGCAACTGAAGAAATAATTAGAAGGCGAATGAATAATTAATACAGACATTTGACATGGACCAGGAACATCAAACAAAGGTCTTCGCTCTTTCTATGCTTATAAGTGAGTCACGGAAAAATTATTATTGGCAGGGCCCGATTTACTACATGCGAGGCCCAGGGCACAAAACATTTCTGCGGCCCCCTCCTTATTCTCTATCGACCAAATAATAGTCACTGTGTGCAGAGTAGCAGAATATAGACGTGCATGCGTACGCTGATAGTTTCCAAATCATTAGCAGGTTTGCAGATAGTTTTTACATGTAGATTAAAAAAATTAAAATGTTAGGCCTATATACAGCAATTAAAACACTTACTCAACACTTTACTCAGATTAATATACTTAATTCTATTTTAACTGAAGAAAATTATTTTTCACATTTTCTGAGTTCTTTTGTTTTTACAGACATTTCTGGCCTCTAGATTTTATCAAGTCCTGTTCTCAATGTATACGAACTGTATTAAAAGTTTTGTTTACACAGAATTTAAATTTTATTGCCAGGTTCCTCTTTCAGTTGCCAATTAAATAAAAATAATTTCCTTATGCATTTTGTAAGTCCAGTATTTTTGAATTAACTTGTTGAAAATCATATTTATAATTTTTAAAGGTTCACTGATAAAACTGTTTTTCTGAATATAAAAACTTTCTTTAATTAATCTCTTGTTTTTATGAGGTTCGTCGTCCAATATTTTAATATTTTGCCATAAAAGTCCATTTTACACACATTGCTGCACATGCAATTGGAATGTACTTATTTTGTCCTCATTGGAATCTGTAATGTTCTAAGAATTATTTGTTTTATTAATTTTCCTTTAAATTATCTAATTCTATTGTTATGGTTTGTGGGTTGGCAGCGAGTTTTCTGTTTCAATAGCTGTGTACGCAGATACATTTTATTTTTATACAACTCTGGCTGTGCAGGGACAACTGGTTGATCAGTTGTTTGTGGTGTTAATGACCCCCATAGATTCTAACTATAACAATATATCTATGGCAAAATGGATGGACATCTTAATTTTAGTGAATATTGTGGTCTTGCAATGTACTGATTCTTGCGTCTAGAACATGAGAATAATGCATCCAACAAAAAATGTGAACTAAAACAAGCAAAAAAAAAAAAATCCATGGTGACCTCCACTGGACTTCCTCATAAATAGAGATGTGAAGCTGCATAAAAAATTGAAAAAGTGCTACGGGAACTCCTACTTCCAGCTTCCCGGTTTCTACCAAGATCAAATCAGCGCATCATGATCAATATATCAGAAAACTGCAAAACATAAAATTTTGTGTTGATGGGGAAGAGTAAGTTATACAAAAAAACAACAACAAAAAAAACATAATAATAATAATCTGAAAAGCTGAGAGGAACACCTAGTCCGGTTCAATTTTTGGTAAAAGTGTTGTACTTCGGCGTCATAAAAGTTGTAAAAAAAAAAAAAAAGCATATTAAAGATGTTTACTGAAAAACTTACCTCCAAGTAGTCCAAGTAGGATGAGTAAACACACGCTGCGACGACAACCTGAAGCTTTGCTCCGTTGAAAGGAAGGTTTGCTGCGGCGGGGAATTCATGGACAGAAGAGTACAACAGGAATCAGGTACGCTCTTGTCAGGAAAGAGTAAAAGAATATATTGCTACGCTAAAGAATGTAGTTTGTAATTTCTATCTCACTTTTTAAAGAAACATGCAGAGATTGTCTTCGTTCTTTGGCATGTAATTCCGTGATACGAAATAGTAAGTATGCACGTGCCTTTCTTGTTTCTAGAAAAGCGTTGTGTCACATTCTCTCTAACAGAAGTTAGATGGCAAGTCTCAAAGTGAAACTTTTATTACAAAATAAAAAAAAAGCTTCCACGGAGAAATGAGTTAATACATTCAGCATCGAAGAATCCCATGTGAAAAAAACAAGAAACTGTCCGATTGCACGGAGAAATGAGTTCATACATTCAGCATCAAAGAATCCCATGTGAAAAAAACAAGAAACTGTCCGATTGCGTTGTCAAGAACTGACACCGAAATTAACTATTTTCTGTATCGTAGCACTACACCCTTTCCTGACAACTGCGTACCCGGTTCCTATTGTACTATTCCGCCTGTGAATATCCTGGCTGCAGCGATCCTTCCTTTCAACGGAGCACTGCTTCATGTCAACGCATCTGCTGACTCGTCATACTTGGAGTTCAAGTATTTCGGTAAACATCTTTAGTATTCATTCTAACGATGAAATTTTTTCACCATTTCCCCTTAAATTGCATATTTTAGAATCTTTACGACACACTTTTTAGAAATTTTACAACTTTTCCGACCGAATAATTTAGGATGCTAAACTACACATTTACCCAATTTTTACCAAAATCTAATGAGCACATAATGACATGTATAAATTGTCCAGTGTCGAACAAAACTGACAATATGATGACAAAGTGCTGTTTTGGGGCACCAGATCTTTTTATTTGTAATAACTCAGTTACTATTCTTTATTTTTAGGAATGAATAAAAAGAATTGAAAATTTACCTCCTATATCAGGAAGAAACAGTTGGGTTGAATATTTTTCTTCTACATGTCCTAGATGCAAAGTCATGTATCAGAGAATCATAATTTAAAGACTGTCACATCACTCTCCAAAGACAGCAGAGCTAATGGTGCCAGTTTCGTTTGTCGCATGGTTGATCGTAAGGGATTTTTAAGTCTTTTTAGCAAAGAAAATGATCTCTCGCTTGTACAATTTGAAATCGGTAATGTCATGAACATTCTAAGTGCAGTCTCAGTGTTCGAAAATGTGGCTTCAAAGTTTGCACCATCTGGGGAATGGTTGCATGCTCCCCCATCATTGAGGAGAATTGCAAAAATTCATCTGCAAACTGGTCGTCAAGGTCATTGTTATAGTATTCCTGCAATGCTTTTGCCCCTTCAAAAAATTCAGATCTTGATTTTTTTTTGTACAAACAAAATTCAAATTTTCTCATTATATTTTCATAAGCACTTTTTCTGCTTGAAAGCTGAGTGACTAAAGCATCACAAAGCACATAATGAACCTGAGTTCTAAATATATCCCTTGCACCGAGTTCTATATGTTCACTGTTACATTCATCTAGGTGTTTATTCTTGGGCCCTTTCTTTCTTCGGGAATCATGACCACGGTATTGCACATTTTCAGACACTAGTGTTTTAGCTTCCTCTTCATAGACTTCAAAAATTTCCCTCACGAACTGAATAAGTTCAATTAACGACTGGAAAATTTTAGGTGCTTCAGAAATATTTCCTTTTGGATTCTGGCAAGTTTGATTTGCACAGTTTAATCTCTGAAGTATTGTGTCCCAAACTACTGTGCTGATCGATATTTCCATTGTTCGCATTTTCTTCAGCAGTGATTTTGCTTCATCTCTTGTCTGTGGAGAATCATCTACATTTTCTGACAGAAATACTAAAACTTTCTTTATTTCACGATAATTTTTCCTCACTGATCGTGTAGCTGCAGCATCTGCACACCATCTAGTAACTGCCCGACTTTTCATCCTAAAGAGTCTTCCAACGGTGAGTTGATGCAGAAAAAAAAGTATTAAGTTTTTGCAAAAATGTGAAAAAAGAAAGAACTTTACCACAACTATCTATGCTATTCACACCAACTAAATTTAAAGTGTGAGCAGAGCATGGCACATATACCGCTAGTGGATTGATTTCCCTAATGCGTGTTTGAACACCAGAATACTTCCCAGACATGTTGCTGGAATTGTCGTAGCTTAGGCTTCTGACATTCACAATATCCAGGCCAGCCTCTTTCTTTTTTTTTTTTTTTTTTTTTTTTTTTTTTTTTTTGATTGGAGGTTTAACGACCACCATGAGCAACTCAATGGGCTATAAGCAGTCGCCCAGGCCAGCCTCCTGTAGAAAAGATATCATGGTATTTGTAATGTTTTCTGCAGTATGTCCATGGAATGGAATAAATGTGAAAACCCGTTCTTTTGCTTCACAATCTTTGTTGACATACCTTATGATAAAAGCCAGTTGATCTATGTGTGTAATGTCTGGAGTAGAGTCAACTATGACAGAAAAATATTTTGAAATTGTTATTTCATCAGTGATGGCATTAAAAACACGTACAGCCATTAATTCAACAAATTCATCTACACATGTTGAAGATAAGTAACTGGTGTTACCACTTCCTGGATTCCCACATTTTTCCAAGTGTTGAGCTAAGAATGGATCAAATTCTGCAATTAATTCTAAGCAGCCCAGGAAATTTCCATTCTGAACTGATCCAATTGTTTCATCATCACCATACATTGGCAACCCACGAACTGAGAGATACTTAACTGTTGCAACAACTCTATGCAAAACATCTTGCCAGTACTTGGATTCATTCCGACACTGCATAACTATCTGACAGTCAATGCGTGCAGAAGCATTCATGCGTAATGAATAGTCACACACTGCTTACCTGTGTATGTGTGAATTTTCATGCTCTGTAAGACGTTCACTTGTATGCTTTTGGGCAGAAAGAAAAACCTGTGGATCCTAATGCTGTAGTGCTCCTAGCATACAATTTGCATATCCAGCAGAATAGTAAATAAGTTGATGGGGATAAAAGAAGCCAATGGCGTTTTACCGGGGTTCGGACATTTGGGCACCGGACTTTTGGGCACCGGACATTTGGGCACCGGACATTTGGGCACCCGGACATTTGGGCACATTCATTTTTAAAGCAATGAAATTGCGCTGCGTTGAAAATTATAGTGTTCCTATGTTTCTCCCTACTTGAGCAAGTGGTGTGCACAAAAAAATTTCACTTATATCTCATTATCATTAAGAAATTGAGACATATTTACGAATTTCTGTCTGAAAGACTGGGCGGACATTTGGGCACCGGACATTTGGGCACCGGACATTTGGGCACCCGGACATTTGGGCACCCGGACATTTGGGCACAAATGTTTAAGGGGCCGTATAACAATTGCCGTTTCTTGGCCCACTAGTAAGAGATTGACCGTGAAAATGATCGCCGTAAGTTACTTAGGCACTAAATATTTTCGGGCACGAGCCTACTCAGCAAACCGGGGGGGGGGGGGGGGGGATATATCAAAAGTGTAAAATATGAACAATTTCTCGTCCGATCGGGAGATTTTCAGCATTTACAAACTACAACTCGTAACATTGTCTGAGCGCACGTGCCTGCTCTGAAAACTTGTGTGTGTGTGGGGGGGGGGGGGGGGTCGTATACCAAAAGTGTAAAATATGAAGCATTTCTCTCCCGATCGAAAGATTTTCAGCATTTATAAGCTACAACTCGGCAGATTATTTGAGGGCACATGCCTAGTCACCAAACCTGTCGGGGGGGAGGGGGGTATGATAATTGTGATATATAAAGAATTTCTTGTCCGATCGGGAGATTTTCAGCATTTACAAACTACAACTGGAGACATTATCTCAGGGCGTATAAACCTACTGAGCAAACCTGTCGGGGGGGGGTAATACTAAAAAGTGTGAAATATAAAAAATTTCTTGTCCGATCGGGAGATTTTCAGCATTTACAAACTACAACTGGACACATTATCTCAGGGCGTAAACCTACTGAGCACACCTGTCCGGGGGGGGGGGTAATACTACAAAGTGTGAAATATAGAGAATTTTTTGTCCGATCGGGAGATTTTCAGCATTTACAAACTACAACTGGAGACATTATCTCAGGGCGTCCATCAAACAGGATAGATGAATACCAGTGAAGACAGCAATTGCTTTTATGCTGAGCTTCATGTTATTGACTCAGGCTTGGCAAATCAACAGCGTATAAATCATCCAGGGAATTAGCAACGTAATCCTGATATCGTAGCTTTCTTGGATGAGGTAATTCGTCGTAACAATGTGCGTGCTCACGCTTATCGCATGCTGCGAGAAGTTGAAATTGATGAAAAGAAAAGAGCTGCTGATGAAGACCATAAATTGCCAATGACCGCAGACGCTACAGTCTTCCTATGGTTGATGAGATCACCATAATTTTCCTGTCAGCTGACGGTGAACCACCATTTGAGCGCGACTGTTGAATTTCTTCTCGAAATTCCCAGCAACTACTCATCAAGCTCAACATTTTGAGTCCTCATCTGAACCCAGTCTCTCGTTGAACTGTTGTAATGGAGGAAATGATGAAACAGACGTATATGACAACTCAGAAAGTAGGAAGTTTAGGTGGTCTCGATTCTTTATACCGTGCTGTCAAAAAAGAAGGCGTCAAGAAAAAAGACGTCATGAAATGGTTGAAGGGGGAGAAAACGTACACCCTTCACAAGCCGGTGAGAAGACATTTTCCGAGAAATAGAGTATTAGGAGAATTCGAATTCGTGCAGAAATAGTCCAAAGTAATCGAGGTAGTTGCCTTCAATGCACGATCTACTTTGGAGAAATAGAGTGATGGTGAATGAAATAGGACAACAGTTCCAAGCAGACCTAGCTGATGTCTCCAGTTTGAGTCAATATAACGATGGATTTCGTTACTTGTTAAGATGCATTGACATATTTTCCAAATATGCATGGGTGATTCCCTTAAAGCAAAAGTCAGGGTCCCATATCGTTCAAGCATTTTCCCAGATTTTCCAAGATAGAAAACCAGTAAAACTTCAAACAGACAAAGGAACTGAATTTAAGAACAAAGAGTTTCAAAGGTTTTTAACACAACACGGTGTGCATTTCTTTACAACGAACAACGAGACAAAAGCAAGTGTTGTGGAGAGATTCAATCGCACGCTCAAAACTCGCATGGTGCGATACTTTACAAATCAAAATATGTTTAAATTCATAGACGTGCTCAACGATTTAGTTCACAGTTACAACCATTCCCCCCATCGAAGTATAAAAATGAAACCTGTAGATGTAAACAAAGATAATGAAAAGCAAGTGTTTCTCAATCTGTATGGTGATCTCAAGAAGGAAAAACAGTCCTATAAATTTCAGGTGGGTGATCATGTGAGGATTAGTAAAGCAAAATTGACATTTGAGAAAGGATACGAATCAAATTGGACGGAAGAAGTTTTTGTTGTGAGCGGTCTTGTTCCCAGATCCCCACCCGTCTATAAAGTTAAAGATTTATTGAACGAAGAGCTGGAAGGAACTTTTTACGCCGAAGAGCTTCAAAACGTTACTCTGTCCGAGGCCTTTCCTGTGGAACGTGTTCTAAAGAAACGTAAAAGAAAAGGAAAAATGGAATACTTTGTTAAATTTAAAGGGTATCTTGATAAATTTAATGCTTGGATCCCCGCGGAAGACTTGACCTCTCTATAAAACCGACCTTTTTTTAGATGAAACATCATTCGTCAACATGAGTTTCTATCTAACGTTACCTAGCGACAGCTCTCTCCGCTACTTTTCAGACAATAAAATTTCTCATTTCATCACGCGTCTTCCTTCCCCGATCGAACTCAATGGTGACTGGGAAGTGGGACTCGTCGAACTCATCTACCCTCATTCCTGGTTTAATGTGAATGTAAATTCAAATTCTTTTGCTTACGGTCTCGGTCCAAGTCAACTGAAAGCAGCAAAAATCCCTGCTGGATATTATGATTCTGTGGGAGACGTGGTAAAAGCCATGTCCCAGCATTGGTCGAAAAATATTACGATGTTTTTTAATAAAACCACGAGACGTGTCAAAGCAGCTTTAACTCTTGGTTCTCAGCTGCAGTTATTTCCAGGAATACCTGAAATTCTAGGTTTTCAACCTGGAGTGTATTCAGCATCAGAAGGGAGTGATGTCACAATTCATGGAAATTTCGTAGCCGATCGGAACACATCGCTTTCCCTATTGTACGAATACAGCGATATTGTGGATCCTCAGCCTGTGGGAGACATGGTTGCTCCTCTCCTTCGCATCGTTAAAGTGAGCGGAGAAGACGCAGATGTGGTGAGCGCCTTATACGATCGCCCTCATTATTTGCCTCTAGCAAGAAAACATTTCCAAACCGTAGAAATCGTTATAAGGAATCACTCGGGACAATTAGTACCATTTGAACGTAATAGAGCGATCGTGAAACTTCATTTTCGTCTCAAGGCTCTGTAGTCATGCATGAACCATACCGCTGTTGTACAAAATCCTTCGATGAATATTACGTCAATCAAAGTGGAAAAGGTTTAGTCTACTATCAAGGAGCACCCCTTCAAAAAGGGTATGGACTTGGGGGACTTTTTCGTTCGTTATTTAGAGCGGCGATACCATTATTCAAACAAGGTGCAAAAACGCTTGGAAAACAAGTCTTTCAAACGGGGGTCGACCTTGCAAATGACTTAATGCAAGGAAAGGATGCAAAAACAGCAGCCAAACAACGAGCTAAAGAAGCAGGACAAATTCTCACCGACAAAGCTGCAAGCAAAGTGAAGAAAATGTTAGGAGGAAGCGTTAAAAGGAAGAGAAACACGATGAAGCGCATCATTCGTTCAAAGAAAGCCAAGACGACAGCACACGATATTTTCGATCCGTAAACCATGGCTTTGATTCACAGTCATTCTTCCGTATGTTTAAAGTCGGAACTTGATTTATTTGCTTTACCGCCCACCCAAACGAGCATAGAAAAAGGACAATGGATCGAATATCACCTCTTGGCCAACATTCGAGATGGAGGACCTCTGGAATTTAATATTTCTGAGAGTGGAGAAGAATACTTGTCTTGACTTGTCTTCCAGCCAACTCTACGTAAAAATTAAAATTGTGAAAGCTGACAATTCCGTCACAGCTGACAAAGAGCCCGTGGGGCCCATAAACTGTTTTCTTCATTCTCTGTTTTCCCAAATTGATGCTAGTTTAAACGAAAGAGTGATTTCGTCCTCGAGCAACATGTATCCTCACAGAGCATATATTGAAACTCTATTAAATTATGGAGAAGACGCAAAGAAATCCTATTTAGCATGCGAAGGGTTTTACAAGGATACAGCCGGAAATCTGAACGAAATTAATCCCACGAATGCTGCAACAAACAAAGGATTACATCAACGCTATGAGCTCGTGAAAGACAGCAAAACGTTTGACATGATTGGAACCTTGCACTGTGATTTATTTTTTCAAAACAGACTGCTTCTCAATTTAGTGGACGTGAAAATTAAACTGGTTCGAAATAAACCTGATTTGTGCCTCGTTTCCTCCTCAGAGGCCCCCAATTACAGAGTTCTCATCGAACACGCCTCCATTTTTGTGAGAAAAGTGAAAGTCAACCCGGGAGTTGCCATCGGCCATGCAAAAGCTTTAGAAAAATCTCCCGCCAAGTATCCTATTGATCGTGCTTTTTATGCAAAGTGTATTCCGTCTCTCAAGGAAGTATGTCCTTCGTGCAAGACAACGTATTCCTAGGACAAATGCCCAAAAGACTGATTATTGGATGTGTCGATAACGATGCTTTTAATGGTACATATAAATCTAACGCTTTTGAATTTAAGCATTATGATGTTAACTTTATCGCCGTGTACGTTGACGGACAGTCAGTTCCTCATAAACCTCTAGAACCCAATTTCGAAAAGGGCAGCACAATTCGTTCTTTCCATAGTCTATTTCAAGGAACCGAGAAACTGGGCCAAGATTGTGGAATATATATCGATCGAGATGAATTTTCCAAGGGATACACTCTTTATGCATTCAATCTCAGTCCGGACCTGTGTGATGGAGGGCATATGAACCTGATCCAACAAGGAAATTTAAGAGTGGAAATCAAATTTGGAAAAGCTTTAGCAAAAACCATTTCTGTGCTAATCTACGCAGAGTTCCAAAACATTATTGAAATTTCAAAGTCCAGAAACATTCTTTGTGATTTCTCCAATTGAAGAAATGAACAGTGTTCAAATTGTAAAGACCCTAAAGCAAGATCACGTGACACAACGGTCCTTCCTCGGAGTGTTTGCCTGTGACAGACTTCCCAAGAGAATTGTCATGTTCCCAGCATGTATTGTTGTGAATACGGATCGATATGGAAATCCTGGAAAACACTGGTTGACTATGTACATACCAAACCCAAAAACAATGGAATTTTTTTATTCTTTCGGACATTCTGCAGAATATTTTCAAGGACCTATTGCCAGATTTGCCTCCAAGTTGGATACTGTTAAATTGAATGAAGTACCTCTTCAAAGTTCGTTTACAGCCGTATGTGGACAATATTGTATTTTCTTCTTGTATTATAGATGTCGCGGAAAAAGCTTGTACTCTATTGTAAGAAATTTTGGATGGAAATCTGAAACAAACGACCTGCGTGTCTTTCATTTCGTTCGAAATAAATTTCGAATTGAATCAAAATTCAGAATTTAAAATAAAAATTGATTGAAATCTACTTTATGTGTCTTTAAATTATTTTGTACCTTTTTTAATGACTTCAGTTGACAACATGGAAGTGCCCAGACTACAACATCCTTTCACTGCTCTGATAGCGGGCCCTGCTGGCTGTGGGAAGACTCAGTTTGTAAAACGTTTACTTCAGCATCAAGCGAAAGTTATATCTCCCCCTCCCGAACATGTGGTGTGGTTCTACGGGGTTTACCAAACATTGTATGATGAAATAGAAAACGTGACATTTGTGGAAGGCCTCCCCTCCAATTTCCGTGACTATGTGAAAGGAAGAACGCGTGGACAGAAATGACGGAGAAATTTACTTCGTTATAATGGCGCCCGAACTATCCGGATGACCCGACCGTTCAAAATCTCGCATTGGTGTGATGTTTTTTCCACACCGCGAGATAGGAAAAATAAGAGAATCCCTTCTCCGGCACTTCGAAAAAAAAAAAAAAAGACGGAGATGATGTAACGTACCAGGAGATGTGACGTACCTGCCCGAAGGACGCACACGACATAAAGGCAGATAGGAATCAGAACAAAACGTCCGCGTAGCTCAATTGGTAGAGTGACTTATTCCGGAATGAGGGGATCAGGGTTCGAATCCTGACGTGGACAGAAATGACGGAGAAATTTGCTTCGTTATAAACAGTCTCGGACTTTTTTCCGCGTTTTTCAACAGTCTCGGACTTTTTTTCCGCGTTTTTCAACAGTCTCGGACTTTTTTTTCTAGGACTTTTTACCCTGATTCAAAAAAATCAGTCATTCTGAAAAGAAAGAAAACCTAAGGGAGAGGGGAAGACAGGTATTTTTACACGTGGCTTTCTTTACAATGATGTCGTATTTTCTTTGCACATTTCTATTCAACCGCGGAGTACCTGTTTGACCTTCTGAGGGAAGCAGTGAAAAATAACATTTTTTTTTTTTTTTTTTTTGCCATTCTTGTGCCCATTATTGGAAGTACAGGAAACGGTTCAGAGGTATACTTTATCTCCTTCTCAAAAGAAAAAAACAAACAAAAACGATTTTGTTTGCTTTATGCAATATATATATATATATATATATATATACTGAAGAGCAATGCTGAAAACTAAGGAAAAACTTTAGAATTTAAAACGAAAGTTGCAAAATTAACCTGAAGATCGAAACGCGCAACGCAGCAGTTACGAAAATTCAGAATTCACATTCTATTAAGAAGAGACCTAAGCAAAAAAAAATTATATATTTTTGACTAATACCAAGTACAACATAGAAAGGGTTATATGTCTACTGGTGTGAGTAAAAGGAGAAAAGATAAAAAATAAAATAAAACAACTGAATGTAGAAAGTGTCGAGAATACTGAGCCTTGGCTTTATCAAGGACCAGCAAAAACTCTGCATTTTTCTCACTTCCACAAAGACCTAGTTGGAAATGGGTTTCTGCAAAGCCATGGATGCAAGTAATAAGCCCACCAAAAATTGTTTTAAAATTTATATATATATGTCATGACCTCCGCAGAGTTGTATGACCTAGCGCTGGTTAACAATTTAGCTTGCATCCATAACTTCCATGGCCCGACCCATGCTCTTCATCTGTTACTATTAAACAGAGAGAAGAAGATTAAAGAGAACTCAAGTTGTGAGAGTGACATAATAATTAGAAATAATTTTCAGCTATAACGAAACGCCAAGTTCGCCTGAGAGAGAATATAAACCTGAAAAGTAATACAAAAGAATTCCAAATTTTTGCATTGCAATTAAAAAGGAAATATTAATTTTTTAAAACTCAGATTTTTGAAAGAAAACTTGATTCTAAAACCCCCTACTCCGCAACATCTGACAACACAAAAACGAGAATAAATTAAAGACAATAATTAACTAAAGAAAAGCTTTGTGAAAGTTATATGACATAAACAATTAGTTGCAATATGTACAAAGTATTTCAGCAGTGCTTTAAGTGCATAATTAAGTAGTTATTAAGACCTTAACTACTTTGAAAATACAGCGCAAAGTAAAGGAACTATGCTTAGCCAGCTTCTGTGCCTAAGTTTCCTAAAAGACGCGCAAAGATACCAAGAAAAGAAAGAGTTAAAACCCGCAAAAATGTTAACAGTCTAGCCAGTGCCTAAATGCTAAAAAGCAAAAAACAACAGAGAAAAAATACAAGAAGTACAAACATTGAACTTATAAAACCTAAAACCCTAAGACAATGAAGAGAGCTTACCTCTTATGCAACTAAACTTTCTCCACTCAAGAGGAAACATGGCCGACTTTTTCCCCAAACTTCCAAACACGACTGCCACTCCCTAGTCGCTGGGGGGCAGTGTGGGTGGGGCTGATGGCCTCCTCACACTGAAAGAAACCAACTCGCGGAGATTTTATCCAGAGAAAAAAATCATGCGCAAAAGCGACCCTGTTATATTTGTTCGTGGACGAAGCGACCCTGCTATTCGAATCATTTTACTTATATCATCATTGTCAACCATTTTCAATCCATTGCTGGACGAAGGTTTAGCCAAGTTTCCTCCACAACGGTCTGTCTGTCTTGTGCCGGTCTCCTCCATGTCACTCCCGCATACTTTCGAATTTCATCCACCCATCTCCCATGTGGTCTTCTTCTGGGTCTTTTCCTGTCCCTTGGAATCCAATCTAAAATTTCGGCTGTCCATCGATGGTATATATATATAGAAATCGTAGTCAAATTATTTATTTACATCTAATTAATGAATTACTTACATCAAGTTTTTTATACTAAATACAAGTCTGTAATATCATTTTATATGTGTATACTATATATATACAAATCGTAGTCAAATTATTTACATCATTAATTAAGTACCTACATCTGAATTTTGTAGCTTTTGCACTTAGTCCAACTTGATAACACAGCTTAATGCTTTCAGGCATTTTTTAAGAACTTTAAAATTTCCAAATTCCCCCATGATATTGCGAATGCGTTCGTCTACTTGTATATGCATCTTCTTCCTTTTCCGACCAAGTTCTTCTAATTCTTTTAATTGTTGTTTGTGCATCACACGTCGAATTTGGAAATTCTGAAGAAATTAAAAAATGCCTTAAAGCATTAAACTATGTTACCAATTTGGACTAAAGCTACAAAATTCAGAAGATGTAAGTACTTAATTAATTAGATATAAATAATTTCACTACGATTTGTATATATATATAAGTAAAATGATTCGATTAGCAGGGTAGCTTCGTCCACGATAAAATATAACAGGGTCGCTTTGCGCACGATTTCCAGAGGGTCGCTTGACACCAGACCCAGTCTCACCCAGTCTCGTGTAAATAAACTAAACTCCCCCTTCGGCCCTGCTGGGGCATTAATGAAGGGGGAGCGGAAGTCCAATATTCTTTGATCTTGTGGTCAGTCAGCGGCGGTGATGATGAGGAGTTCCCGCCCCTTTTTTCCCCTGTGGACAGTAAAGCAGTTATACTGAGAAGGGGAAGCGTCTCAGCTTTCATTTAATGGGACCATAAAAACAGCAGGAGCAGATGTCAGCTTTGATTAGAAAGTAAACGTTGACAGACGAGATTTCGGGGAAAACAGACCGACAGTCGATCTCAACCAAAATTTATTGCAAATACAATAGGTTGTCATTTAAAATCTTCTAAAAAGACCTCAAGATCAACTGGTTGAGTCCCCGTTGATTACCTTGTATTGCATGTTATGACATGCGAAATATTAAAATCATTGCTGAAGATTTAATGAATCGAAAAGCTTCTGCATAAACCTTGTGTCAATGTAATCTTACATACGCATTTCCATATATGCCTAGGAAATAGACGATGCCATCACTCTGTTCAGCGGTGTCCGAACAACAATTTTTCAGTTGCTATGAGTTGTTTATAAAAGAACGTGAACAGAGCGATGTCATCGTCTACTGACATTATTTTGACATATTTGTAATATATTCACCATGCCCAGGAAAACTGGTACATTTCATTATGGTCAGCTAGGAAAACTTCCACACTCTGACAAGATCTCGGAATGAAACGCAGTTCGTGTACATCCCCTTACATGAAAAGGTGTTCAAAAGTTTTTCGGTGTGCGAGCTTTCCGCCCTTTGCTGAGCAGTGCGAGAAAGTGTGGGAGTTTTCGTTGATCCAACTTGAGTTGATACGTAATTGTTATGAATGTGACATGAATAGAAAAAAAAAAAAAAGGCCTAGGCCCTGTGAGAAATTTTTTAGTGAAAAAGTAAGGGTAGGATATTATTAACTTGAGTTGATACGTAATTGTTATGAATGTGACATCGCTTGAACAGAAAGTGTAATAAAGGCCTAGGCCTAGGGCCTGTGAAATGATATTTAGTGCTTAAGTAAAAGCAGAATATAATTAACTTGAGTTGATACGTAATTATTATGAATGTGACATGGATAGAACAAAAACTGTTAAAAAGGGCTACGCCTAGGCCCTGTGAGAAATTTTTAGCGAAAAAGTTAAGGCAGGATATTATTAACTTGAGTTGATACGTAACTGTTATGAATGAGACATCGCTCAAACAGAAACTGTTAAAAAGGCCTAGGCCTAGGGCCTATGAAATAATATTTAGTACTTAAGTAAAAACGAAATATTATTAACTTGCTTTGTACGTAATTGTTATGAATGTGACATGGTTAGAATAAAAACTGTTTAAAAGGCCAAAGGCTTAGGCCTAGGGCCTATGAAATCATATTTAGTGTTTAACTAAAAGCAGAATATAATTAACTTGAGTTGATACGTAATTGTTGTGAATGTGACATTGATAGAACAAAAACTGTTAAAAAGGCCTAGGCCCTGTGAGAAAATTTTTAGTGAAAAAGTAAAGGCAGGATATTATTAACTTGAGTTGTACGTAATTGTTATGAATGTGACATCGATAGAACAAAAACTGTTAAAAAGGCCTAGGCCTAGGGCCTGTGAAATAATATTTAGTGCTTAAGTAAAAACGCAATATTATTACCTTAACTTGATACGTAATTGTTATGAATGTGACATCGGTACAACTAAAACTGCTAAAAAGGCCTGGGCCTAGGGCCTGTGAGAAAATTTTTAGTGAAAAAGTAAACGCAGAATATTAGTAACTTGAGTTGATACATAATTGTTATGAATGTGACATCGATCGAACAAAAACTGTTAAAAATGCCTAGGCCTAGGGCCTGTGAAATAATATTTAGTGCTTAAGTAAAAGCGGAATATTATTAACTTGATTTGACAGGTAATTGTTATGAATGTGACATCGATAGAACAAAAGCTGTTAAAAAGGCCTAGGCTTAGGGCCTATGAAATAATATTTAGTGCTTGAGTAAAAGCGGAATATTATTAACTTGTGTTGATACGTAATTGTTATAAATGTGACATCGATAGAACAAAAACTGTTAAAAATGCCTAGGTAGGGTCTATGAATTAATATTTCGTGCTTAAGTGAAAGCGCAATATTATTACCTTGAGTTGATACGTAAACGTTATGAATATGGCATCGGTAGAAATAAAGGCTGACAAAAGGGCCTACGAATGAGGCACAGTAATTTAGTGTCTAATTCAGTAAAAGAGAAATATTAATAACTTGATTTAGTGCCTAAGTAAAAGTGAGACGTTATAAAAAATTCCCTCCTTGTCGTCCTTTTCCGAGCATAGTATGAGTTCTGGTGTAATTGTTTTGTTCCTTTGAAACCTAAGAAATGTGCCATGCAGTGGTACCCGTATGAGTACTTGGAGGAAGGGGGTAAGAAAAACCCTTACCTCCTTCAAGGTTCAAGGCTGTCAAACATTTAAAAAAAGGTTTCGTCTATTTTAGTATTTTAAATTTATCAATAATTTGGCTATGTTACAGGCGGGGGGAGGTTCTCCCCATGAGCGCCCTTGGTGCTATGTAATCATGAATATGATGTAATACATATTCATGATTATGAGCTATGTAATCCCGATCCAGGACGACGAAATTATCCCGTCCGGGGGAGGGGGGTAATTTCAAAAGTGTAAAATATGAAGCATTTCTCGTCCGATCCGAAGATTTTCAACATTTACAAGCTACAACCCCCCCTCGCCCGATAGGTTTCCTGAGTAGGCACACGTCCTCAAATAATGTGTCCAGTTGTAAATGCCGAAAATCTGCCGATCGGACGAGAAATCCTTCATATTTTACACTTTTGAAATTACCCCCCCCCCCCCCGGACGGGTTTGCTGCGTAGGCACATACGCTCAGAACAGAAAAATATTTGTCGAGCTGCAGCTTGTAAATACTGAAAATCTCCCGATCGGACGAGAAAGTCTTCATATTTTACACTTTTGGTACGTATCCCCCCCCCCCCCCTCGCACACACGATTGCTGAGTTGGCACATGCCTTCAAATAATGTGGAGTTGTAGCTTGTAAATGCCGAAAATCTCCCGATGGGAGGAGGAATTTTTCATATTTTACACTTTTGGTATTAACCCCCCACCCCCATCGCCGACAGGTTTCCAGAGAGTGCACATGCTCTGAGAAAATTTGTCGAGTTGCAGCTTGTAAATGCTGAAGATCTCCCGATCGGAAGATTAATGAGAAATCTTGATATTTTACGCTTTTGGTATTCCCCCCCTAGTTTCCTGAGGCAGCAGATGCCCTCAGACAATTCGATGACTTGCAGCTTGTAATGGCTGAAAATCTCCCGATCGGACCACAATTTTTTTATATTTCATATTTTAGGTTTTAAGCCCCCCCCTCCACACACACACTCGACAAGAGTCCTGGGTTTCCTCATACTCGCAGAGAATTTGTTTAGTTATAGTTTATAGAAAAATTTCGCTGAAAATCTCCCGATCGGACCATACATTTTTTATATTTCATATTTTAGGTTTTAAGCCCCCCCTTCCCCCCACACACACTCGACAAGAGTCCTGGGTTTCGTCATACTCGCAGAGAATTTGTTTCCTTATAGTTTATAGAAAAACATCGCTGAAAATCTCACCATCGGACCAGAATTTTTTTATATTTCATATTTTAGGTTTTAAGCCCCCCCCCCCACACACACTCGACAAGAGTCCTGGGATTCGTCATACTCGCAGAGAATTTGTTTCGTTATAGTTTATAGAAAAACATCGCTGAAAATCTCACCATCGGACCATACATTTTTTATATTTCATATTTTAGGTTTTAAGCCCCCCTCCCCCACTCGACAAGAGTCCTGGGTTTCGTCATACTCGCAGAGAATTTGTTTCGTTATAGTTTATAGAAAACATCGCTGAAAATCTTACCATCGAACCATACATTTTTTATATTTCATATATTTTAGGTTTTAAGCCCCCCCCCCCTCCACACACACACTCGACAAGAGTCCTGGGTTTCCTCATACTCGCAGAGAATTTGTTTAGTTATAGTTTCTAGAAAAACATCGCTGAAAATCTCTCGATCGGACCACAATTTTTTTATATTTCATATTTTAGGTTTTAAGCCCCCACCCCCACCCCCCTCCACACACACACTCGACAAGAGTCCTGGGTTTCCTCATACTCGCAGAGAATTTGTTTAGGTATAGTTCATAGAAAAATTTCGCTGAAAATCTCCCGATCGGACCATACATTTTTTATATTTCATATTTTAGGTTTTAAGCGCCCCCCCCTTCCCCCCACACACACTCGACAAGAGTCCTGGGTTTCGTCATACTCGCAGAGAATTTGTTTCCTTATAGTTTATAGAAAAACATCGCTGAAAATCTCACCATCGGACCATACATTTTTTATATTTCATATTTTAGGTTTTAAGCCCCCCTTCCCCCCCCCCCGCAACACTCGACAAGAGTCCTGGGATTCGTCAAACTCGCAGAGAATTTGTTTCGTTATAGTTTATAGAAAAACATCGCTGAAAGTCTCACCATCGGACCATACATTTTTTATATTTCATATTTTAGGTTTTAAGCCCCCCCCCCCTCCACACGCACACACACTCGACAAGAGTCCTGGGTTTCCTCATACTAGCAGAGAATTTGTTTAGGTATAGTTTATAGAAAAATATCGTAAATAAGAAAATACGAAATTACGGACATTTTATGTGTGCTGGGGGGGGGGCTCAGAAAAATCCTTACCTCCTTCAAGGCTGTCAAACATTTAAAAAAAGGTTTCGTCTATTTTAGTGTTTTAAATTTATCAAAAATTTGGCTATATTAACGGCGGCGGGGGGGGGGCTCTCCCCCCTGGACACCCAATTGTCGTTTGTCTTACTAGAAACGTTTTCTTCATTCAATTGCCCTCACAGCGAAAAAAAAACGGCAATTTTTGTACGGCCCCTCAAGATTTGTGCCCAAATGTCCGGGTGCCCAAATGTCCGGTGCCCAAATGTCCGGGTGCCCAAATGTCCGGTGCCCAAAAGTCCGGTGCCCAAATGTCCTAAACTCGTTTTACCTTCTCATTATTTTATTTTTATTCTGAAAAAATTACCTTCTGTTAGGAAACGTTTTTTACCACAGATATCCTTCCCTGTGAATGCCAGCAACTTCAAATCTTGGATTGGTGGATTGCTCAAAAAGCATTCGAGCATTTCTTCTGTAATTTCTCCCCAGAAGGCAGGATCCACTGCATTCATTGTGGAACTTGTGCTCTCTTCCTTAGATGAATTCAAAAGATTTCCCAAATTAGGAGCATCTGTGATGTTAGATGATTCTGACGTCAGATTACTGGCTCCCAAAGACAAATTACACTCAAGAGACTCACCAGTAGTAAAATTCAACAACTAACTAAATTTGATTATATATAAAATTAACATATACTACAAGAAACACAACGCAAAATACAACCGCCGCCCCGGTGGCGCAGTGGTCTCTGATCATTCGTCCGTAAGGGGTCCGGGTTCGAATCCCGGTCAAGCATGGATGGTGTGTTTGTCTTACGGCACTGGCTCTCCCCCTTCCCTGGAACCAGTGACCCTAAATTAGGGACGGGCGACTGCTTATAGCCCATTGAGTTGCTCACGGTGGTAGGTGTTGCGACTTCTGAGCTCCGTCAATTCGTGCGTATTTTGTGTGTTTCTAGAGAGTTGTGTTTCCCAAGTTTCGCAGCATTTCCCATTGGAAGGTTCCGCTATCGTTTGTGATTACTCCCAGATTGGTGAGTTGCTTTTTTCTTTTGCTATTACAACTTGTTTATCTCTCGGCCGAGCTGGTCGAAGCTACGATAGTCGGTGCCATTGCAAATGGCGTCTTCCGGCAGTGAGGCCCCGGATCAGGATCTCACTTCCGGTGTTCCTTCGCTGTTGATGACAACCTCTTCTTCTTCCATGGGTGCTGCTTCGCTGCCCGCCCCACTTGGCGGCGTTGCACTGCCCTCAACTCGTGACGTGAACAACCCCTTTCCTCAGGCTGTTCCGTTGCCTTCTCACTCATCTCAAGCTGCCTCCACCTTCGTTGCTGACGATGACGTAATGGATGTCTCGTGTAACGGTGCCTTCCCCATGTCATCTAAACCTCTGACGTCATCGTTTACGTATGCCAATGCCATGGCCTTTTCCACTGTGCAACGCCCCCCGCAAGGCATGTACGCCGGCGCCGAAGCTCTCCAATCACAACTACAACGTGACGGAAATACCATTTCTTTGGACATTCCCCAAGACTCGCCAGCAGGTACTGCTTTCACTACGATCTTAGACAGAGGTGTTGTCTTCGAATCCTTGCCAAACACCTTCTTCAAAGATTATTCCACCGCTTTAAAGCGGCAATTTCCAAAACATGCCATTTCTCACATGTTTCGGCGAGGCCGAACGATTGTGGTTTACTTTTCCAAAGCCGACTCTGCTCGTGCTGTGACGAATGCCGGTCTCACCATTGGTGATCAACATCTTCTTCCCAGCCCAGTTGCCGAGCGCCCATTGAATGTGTCCTTCTGCCCGGTACCCCCGGAGGTGACCGATACAGTTTTATTTGTGGTTCTTGCGTCATTCGGCCGCGTGGTTGGAACGATTCAGACATATTCTGCTGCCCCTAAAGACCCCGACGACAGCACCCTGCTCGGCGCTCCGCGCGTGGGTAGAGTTGTTTTTTCTTCCCCGGAGGACATCCAGACCATCCCGACTCAATTCAAAGTCAAGTGCGGTAACCAGATCCGCTATATTGATGTGCTCACTGAACATCACTGCAGCAAATGCAAGAAGTTTGGGCACTTTTACAAGCAGTGTCGCAATGCTGATGCTGCCCCACAAGATTCACCGCAGGTGACTTCTCTTCAATCCTCTGACTCGCACTTGCCTCCACGACTTTCGTCTGAAGCCCCTCTGAGACGAGAAAGGGCTCCGTCATCGACTGGTGTGCAGCCATCTCTCTCCGCGACTGACTTTCCAGTGCTGCCGGAGTCCTCCACATTCCGCACCCCCACTCCACCTGCCGCCTCCGCGGACGACCGTGTCTTGTCAGCTACTGAAGTATCAATTGCAGATACTGACAGCGCTTCCACCAGTACGGAACAGACCATGAGTGACACCTCCGAGCCTGATCATAGCGCTCGCCAAGATAAGAGGACAGCGCCTAAATCTCCTCGCAACACCACCAAGCGTGGGAGAGCTGCTGGGAGCTCCACTCGCTCCTCGTCCCGGACCCGCCAGAAACCATCTTATCTTCAGGACTTTGATACCACTTCTGACCCTTCTTCTCCAATGGTTTCATATGAAGACTTTGATCAGACTCTTCGCGACACATCGTTCCCGTCTTTGCCTCTTACGTATGAGGAGTTACATGCTCTCACCTGTTACACGCAAAAAGCGCACGGCTTCCTCCAGTATGCGAAGACCCATGAAGCTGGACTTCCTGCAATCCTGCAACAGCTTTCCGATCTGGATAAGCTTGTGGACACTTCTTCTTACTTATCTGGTCCTTCCGCTAAGACGGCCAAGTTCATTCGTAAACAGATCCACGGACTCAAGATTTCTATCACCAGGCTCACCGCGTCGCCGGGTGACCTGACACTTTCACGGTAGTTTCCTTCAACTGTCGGGGGTTTGGTTCCCCCGAGGTGAATTCCGCCGTGCATGAGGACCTCTCGGCAATTTGTGCCGATGTCCTCCTGCTCCAGGAAACGTGGTGCTCGCCTACAACACCTTTCCATCAGTGGCGCCGATGGCAGTACACCTTCCATCATGCCCATCGTGTACTGCGTTCAGGCGGAATTGCTGTCGGAATACATCACCGTTTTCGCCCATCTATCACTTCTGTTGCTGTTACCAACTTATTTACCGATCAATTACAATGTTTTACATTTTGCATCAATTGTGTACCATATCATATCTTTAATGTGTATATTCCTACTGCCGACTCTCAACTCCTTCCGCTTTTTCATTGCTTTCGGGCTGCGCTTGGGGCGGTCCCCCCGGGGACTTTTGCATCCTCGGGGGTGACTTCAACTGCACTCTACACCCGTTGCTTGACCGCACGTCTACAGGAGGGGAGCACCGCTCCCCTTCTTGTCGATCTGCTTACTCAACTTATTACCGATTTCCATTTTGTTGATTCGTACCGGCACCTTCACCCGGACACCATTTCTTATACTTGGCGGAATTCTCCAGCACAAGGTTCGGCGGCAGCACGTCTCGATCGCATATATGTCATCCCACCGCTGCTTCCAGCGATCACTACGGCTAGACATAATCCATCTACCTCTTCCGACCATTCTGCTGTGGCGCTTACCATCTGTGTTTCCTCTTTCCCGCCTTCCAGGCAACGCTCCTGGACCTTCGATGATTCTTTACTCTTGGATGTGGCGTTTTGCGCCGACGTCCGCCGTTTTCTTGCTGATAGACAACATCTCATCAGTACCGATTCCAGTACCCTTCGTCTATGGTTAGACGTCAAACACGATCTTCGTCTGCTCGTACGCCGTCTTTCGTTCGCTATTCGTAACGAACGTGCGAAGGATATTTGCAATCTCCGTTGCTCCTTGGCTGCAATCCCCTTACAAGATCCCGCTTACCTTGTTGTTCAGGATGCTTTACGAGCGAAACTCCATCCGCTCGCCGTGGAGGCTACTCGCAGGCTGAAGATGCTTCATCTTTCTTCACCGGAGATTTCCTACGAGGAGCTCTCACGTACCGAAAGAATACACCGTACGTCGCAGACGCTACGCCACCTTCGCCTGCCTGATGGTACTATCTCATCTGACCCTTCACGTCTCTGCACGGAAGTTCGGCGCTTTTTCCAGGACAAATTTCGTGCGGTGGTGCCTACTGATGCTATCTCTTCCTCCCCTCTTTTTTCAGCTCTGCCTCAGGTCCCACCCCGACTCTGTGATCCTCTTCTTTCCGCCTTCTCTCCTGCTGAATTGCGGGAGGCGTTTGCCTCCCTTAATTCACGCGCATCCCCGGGACCTGACGGCCTTCCCTTCTCCTTTTACCGCGCCTCTTCCTCCCGTCTTTGATGCCCTTTCTTCTCGCTTGCTTTTCTTGCGCCCAAACCTCTTTCGCACTGCCGCCGGAGTTTACTGTAGCGCATATCATCTTGCTGCCCAAAAAGGGAGACCTTTTGGACTTGCGAAACTGGCGCCCCATTTCCATTCTCAATCTAGACTATAAGCTTTTCACAAAACTTCTCTCTCGCCGCTTGAACTCTGTGCTTCCCTTTCTTATCTCCCCCGACCAGTCCTACACTGTGCCTGGTCGGTCCATTTCTAACAACATCTCCTTCCTCCAGAACATAGTTTTTCTCGCCCGCACCCTCTCAGAGCCCCTCGCCCTGTTTAACCTTGACCAGAGTTCAGCATTCGACAACATCTCCCACGACTTTCTTTCTGCCACTCTTCACGGCTTTGGCCTTCCTTCCTCCTTCGTTTCTCTTCTTCTCAACCTCTATCGGGGCACTTTCTTCCACGTCCGGACGGCCTCCTTTTTAACGGCGCCTGTACCTTTTCTTCGAGGAATCCGGCAGGGCTGCCCCTCTCAGGGACAAGCGGCTAGATCCAGCAGCTTGGCACACATCCAAGATTCTCTCGTGCAGCAAGCCACGCCTCTCAGCCGTCAATCATTTAGGACTGTCAACATGGCCTGGTAGTTTCTACCGAACAGGTAACGCATATTTTTGAAGCCGATCTGTTGTGATATCCCTCGGCGTGTTTTGCTACGTACAGAGCGTTGGTTACCCTCTTGGTCGTGTCTGCCATACGAAAGCACTGAAAATTTAAGAAATTTTTAGAAGCTCATATTTTTTGTTAAACTAGTGTAAATTTTTTTTCTGTGTTTGACATACTCTTTTTGCTTCAATACTCTCTTTCCATGTTTCAAATTCCGCCAGCGATTCGAATGTTAGCACACGATCTTCTAAATTATATCCATGAGTGGAGCATAAATGTTGCTTTAAATCTTCAGAATACAATGCAATATTACAGTTTTCTACTGCACATGGAAATTTCAAAGGTGAATCACCGGATTTTTGTGATTTGTGAATCACTTTAATGTGCTTATTTCGATTTCCAACACTACTGAATTTCTTTTCGCAATAAATACATCGCACAGAAGTGTTTTCCATTTTTAAGATAGAAGGGCGCAGCCCAAATAACGGCTGAGAGGCGTGGCTTCCTGCACGAGAGAATCTTGGATGTGTGCCAAGCTGCTGGATCTAGCCGCTTGTCTCTCAGGGCAACTCTTCGCCATTGTCTTTGAACCACTCCTCCTGGCTGCTCGAAGATCACTCCTGTCTACTCTTCCTCCGTCAGTTGCCAGCACTAGGCACCATGAGTGCGTACTTACAGCGTTTGCAGATGACGCAACCTTCTGTCTCCGCCAGGACGTCCAGTTCGACAATCTTCTCTCCACCTACCATCTTTACGCTACTGTTTCTGGCGCTTCGCTTAATGTCACCAAAAGTACTGGTTTGTGGTGTGGGTCGTGGATGGGCCGGACCGATACCCCCTGGAGTGCGGTCTGGTCTTCCTCGACTCAGAAGATCCTTGGAGCCCATATCGGTCACCCCTATACTGCGGGCCTTTTGACATGGACCAGTTTGCAGTCTAGGTTACGTCATCAAGCAGCGTTTTGGAGATTTGCGATTCCCATTACTTCTTACTGTCAGCGAGCTCACATTGTTCGACGATACTTACTTTCCCTCTGCACTTATTCCTGGACCTCCACCGTCTTCTTGTCAACCCGCCTGACGGAGCTCAACCACATCTTTACTTCAGTAATCTGGGCCTCCAAGCACTGGTCAGCCGCTCCGACGCTATATCTCCCTGTCAAGCATGGGGGCATTAATCTTATAGATGTTCACTGTTACTATCGTGCATACAGCATCGCCTCCTTCCTTCGTCTCGTCACTTCGCCTTCTCCTTCTCTTACACTTTCTCTTGACGTTATTCTTTCTCTTCGCGATCCATCCTTCACTTTTCTTCTTTTCCTCAGGATGGACTACTGTACTATTCCCTCTTCAAACTTTCCTACTATTTTATCTGAAGCTCTAGCGCTTTTCCGTTCCCTCCCTCTCTCTCGCTCTCCTCCTACCACCACCCTGGATCTCCTTGCAGAACCACTCTTTTTCTCTACCCTGGTTCACCCCCCGATCAACCTTTCTTTCTTTTTTCTCATGGTTCAGTGCCGGTATCCTAACCGTGCAGGCCCTCATTAATCCCGATTTTTCCTGGAAACCCCTCGACTCACTCTTTTCCACCCCAACTCCTTCCCTTGAGGACGACTATGCCCTTCTCCGTTTCTCTCTTCAGTTTCTCTATCCTTCTCGTGTTTCTGACAACGGCCTCCTCGTCGTCCCCGGCCCCGGCCCCAGCCTCCTTCTCCCTTTCTTTCTTCCTTTTCGTGACTCTGTCGCCCCTGTCCTTTCTTTTACTACCGCTGCCCTGTACCGTCTCCTTCGAGCTCCCTCTGAGTTCCCCCATCCCATTTCCGGGGTTTCTCCTTCCTCCTCCCTGGCCGTTTGGTCTGCTTCTTCTTCCCCCCTTTCTTCTCTGCTAGAACGTAACACCCACTGGCGGTTCCTTCATCGCCGGCTCCCTGTCCCCCATCTTCTCTATCGCATGTCTCTTATCTCTTCTCCTCTCTGTCCTTTCTGTGGCGTTGATGGAGACGTCGCTCATATGTACTGCCACTGCCCTATCTTGCTGCCACTTCTTCATACTGTTTTCCGGTTAGCTGACATAATTTGCTCCCAGGACTTGCCGTTTCAAGCATATCCGTGGCTGTTGCTCACAAAACATCCGCCCACCCGCCTTCCGGATGCCTGCTGCTTTCTATTCGTACTTACCAAGCAAGTGATTCACTCATTTCATCAATCTCTCAGGAATTCTCCTGAACTTCCATCCCTTCTGTCGGCCGGTGGGCGGCTGCGGGCTAGCTTTCGGGGCCGGCTTGTGGCGCGCCTCCGGTTGGAACTCACAGCTGCTACTTCCGCACACACAATCGCCACCTTGCAGAACACCTGGGCCCAGCGCTCCGGGTGGTTTTCTATTCATGGTTCTGCCATCCTACTGGTGACTTGATTGTGTCCTCTTTTGGATTGTCTTTGTTTTGGTGTTTGGCTGTTCTCTTCACCTTGCTAGTACCTTGCTTCCTGAGTTATTTTACTTATTTTTGTTCTGCTCCAGCAGGCTGTGCTTCTGCATGTCAATATGTATAGTATGTTACTTGCTCTTCACTTTTCTTGTTTTTCTTAGCATTGTATATTAAGTGGTTTCTGAACTGTTTTGTGATCTTCTGATATGTCAATGTGCACTACTCATGTTATATGCCCTGTGCTCCTATGTAGTACTGAGTTCGAAACTTTAACTTCACTGTTTATTTATTGTGCATCCTGTATTTTTAATGTATTCTCAAGCTCTATATATTGTATCACAGGTCATTGACCTATAGTCTTTTACGTGTGTTCAGTGTCACAGGTCTGTCCCCATTGTGGGTTTTTAGCATTTTGTATTTATCCTTTTGGGTGGCTATGCCCCTTATTCATGTATATATCATTTTCATGTATCATTCATGTTTTTCTCTGTATTCTTTCCTTGTCCAGTGTGACGAGCTGTATCATGCCTTTTGTCAATAAAATGTTGAAATGCTCACGGTGGTCGTTAAACTTCCGATCAAAAAAAAAAAAAATACAACCAAGCAAAGAGGTTTTTTCACTGAACGATAAGAGTCAAACGAACGGTTGGAGTCCGACTCTGAAACGATTCCCGAGAGTCAGTGGCTGTGGAAATAGTACACTGAATGATATGAGTGAAACGAACGAATCAGTCCGAACGAATCATTTCAGTGAGTCGAATCGAAAGAATCGATTCTTTCAAAAGATTCGCTTTGCCCATCTCTAGTTTTTTGCCGCCAAGTCATCGCGTTCGCGGTTACAGTTACAACGACAAGCCGTGTGCAGGAAGTTGAAGGATCAGTTGAGTTTAGGTGCGTTCGGAGAAGCAAGAAAAGGTCACGTGAATCGATGGAAGCGATCCTCCTCCTCAATAGCCACCTTAAATTAAACCACTGAAACTTATTAATGGAACTTATTATTTCACGTAAACTCATGAGTCATGTGTTTACGTGAAACTCGACCTCATTGCGTGTAAGTACCACATTTATAAACACATGACTCATGAGCATGCAAAAGTAAAAAAAAATAAATTTGAAATATACACACACAAAATTCCCATTAACTAAGTACACATTTAATTCAAATTTGGGGGCCCCTCAAAATCGGGGGCCATGGGCACGTGGCCCGTGTGCCCTCCCGTAAATCAGGGCCTGATTCATTGGCCGCCACCAGGAATCGAACCCAGCGCCTCCAGTTACGCACTGGATATCCTTCCACTACACCACAGCAGCCTCGAATTCCTCCAGACTCACACACGCTAACTGCCAAGCCAATTTGGCAGGTTGCCTCTTGAAGCCCCGCACAATGCTGGGGATTCACCAAATATGGTAAGGCCGCCCCGGTGGCGCAGTGGTCTAAGCGATGGCCTCTGATCATTCGTCCGAAAGGGGTCTGGGTTCGAATCCCGTGAGGCATGGATGTTGTGTTTGTCTTACGGCACTTGCTCTCTCCCTTTCCTGGAACCAGTGACCCTAAATTAGGGATGGGCGACCGCTTATAGCCCATTGAGTTGCTCACGGTGGTCGTTAAACCTCCAATACAAAAAAAATGGTAAGCAGCAATTGAAGAAATAATTAGAAAGTGAATGAATAATTCCTGGTCCACGTCAAATGCCTGTATTAATTATTCTAGCAGTTGCCTGGTGAGGGGATTTTTTCCCTAATTCATAATAGTATCCCCCCCTGCTTGTTATAATTACATTATGTGTATTTCGTTTATAAAAAAAGCGTTGTGGTTCTGTTGTGTGTTTGAAACAACTGAACTGAAAACATTTTCAAGAAAGTAAGGAAGAAAGACAAAACATACGGAAGGGGCCCACCAATAAATGTCCCGGTGGCGTATTTCATAAATGAATGTACGGAATCGCGATTAAGGCCATTTCCGTAACGCGATTGGTTCAGAGCTACTTTGGAGACTGTGAGTAGGCGGGGCCTATAAGGAGAGTCACGTAACAGGAACACTGTCTTCTATCGGGGGAAGTTCTGCTTGCTAAGAAATTCATTGTGAGGTCACATACGCAATGTGACAAATGATCATATTGAATTATATCGTGGAAAGTTCTGCTTCCTAAGAAATTCATGTGAGGTTACTTAACATATGTGACAAATGATCATATTGAATGTGGCGCAGTGATCTAAGGCGCTGGCCTCTGATCATTCGTCCGTAAGGGGTCCGGGTTCGAATCCCGGTCAGGCATGGATGTTGTGTTTGTCTTACGGCACTGGCTCTCTCCCTTCCCTGGAACCAGTGACCCTAAATTAGGGACGGGCGACTGCTTATAGCCCATTGAGTTGCTCACGGTGGTCGTTAAACCTCCAATAAAAGAAAAAAAAAGATCATATTGAATAGGAAGGTAAAGTAATTTTGTGCACGATACCATTAGGAATATATGCAGTTTCTAGTTGAATATCATACTTCCTATCAGCCAATAGATGGCAGCACGTCTACCTAATACCCATCACGAAAAATTTATTCTGACGATCAAGTTTTTTTCCTCATGAATGTGAAGAAGTCTAGCTACAAAAAAATCAAATCGAGTGATTTTGTAGTAGCAAAGAACTACCTAATGGCACGGAGTAAGACCTCAAAACAGTGTTCTGTTGAAATAAGACAGTTCCATTGGAATAATACTTCAGAATGTTGTTTGCCATATATTGTGTCTGATAAAATAGTAAGTGATCTGTCACATATATATTTTTCTAATATTTAGGAAATTCCTCATAATTTTTGTCCCTCCAAACTTCATCAAAAATTCCTTCAATTCGACATTTCCACCCATTTTCTCCCCGGAAATTATAAAAAACCGTTAAACAACTCATGGGTTCTCAATACAAAACACATCAGTACTAATCCTGAGCTACAGGAGGAGTGAGCGCTGACGTGCTGACATCTGTCGGCTCTGTGAGAACTATATAGAGTAAAGGGTAGGTACTTCGGAAGACAAGTCATAAGTCCATGAGTCGTGTTGAAATAAAAACTAAAAAGCTCCCCTGCCAATAAAGTTCACTTGCTATTTATCTCCTGTCGCATTCCGACTGTACAGGTAAAACAACTGAAGATAGCCGCCCCGGTGGCGCAGTGGTCTAAGGCGCTGGCCTGTGATCATTCGTCCGTAAGGGGTCTGGGTTCAAATCCCGTCAGGCATGGATGTTCTGTTTGTCTTACGGCACTGGCTCTCTCCCTTGCGTGGAACCAGTGACCCTAAATTAGGGACGGGCGACTGCTTATAGCCCATTGAGTTGCTCACGGTGGTCGTTAAACCTCCAATAAAAAAAAAAAAAACCAACTGAAGGTAACCACTGTTGCAAAGAAAACATCCAAACCTTGAAATGTCTTATGGCGAATGCCGCAAAGCTAAAAATGTCTCCGTCACATGACTGTTCTCATAGGCCCCGCCTACTCGCAATCTCCACAGTAGCTCTGAACCAATCGCGTTGCGGAAATGGCCTTAATCGCAATTTCCTACATTCACTTGTGAAATACGCGGCCCGGGTACCGGGCACCCCCTTGTGCCCCCCCCGAGATTACATCATAATACAAGCAGCACCCCCGGGATCACCATATAATACAAATTTTGAAGATGACAATCCGATTTTTGGTGTAAATGTGACAAGGATGGCAAGCCAGTTAATATACGAAAACTTTAAATTTTCATCGTCCTCCGCATTTCCCAGATAGCTCCCGTGTCTGCTAACCACTACACCACCCAGAATGACCAAGTCTCAAGTTTCCGATTAATTTGAATACAAGCATCACAGGATTTGCTAGTCGAAGCGACCCGCATTGATGTTTATCTAATCTGAAGGTTAAAGTTGCTTCGCGCCGCCCCGGTGGCGCAGTGGTCTAAGCGATGGCCTTTGATCATTCGTCCGAAAGGGGTCCGGGTTCGAATCCCGGTGAGGCATGGATGTTGTGTTTGTCTTACGGCACTGGCTCTCTCCCTTCCCTGGAACCAGTGACCCTAAATTAGGGACGGGCGACTGATTATAGCCCATTGAGTTGCTCACGGTGGTCGTTAAACCTCCAATCAAAAAAAAAAAGTTGTTTCGACTAATGAATCTCGTGATGGTTACATTAAAATTAATCAGAAACTTGAAACTTGGTCGTTCTGGTTGGTGTAGTGGTAAGCATACCCGGGCGCTATCTGGGGGACGCGGGTTCGATTTCCGCCCCAGGACGAAGAACTTTTTAAGTTTTCGGTTATTATCTTATTTACCATCCTTGTCACATTTACACCAAAAATTGGATTAGTCGCGAACGACTCAGCTCAACTCCATTCGTCAGAGAAGGGTCTGGTTTTGAATCCCAGTGAGGCATTGATGTTGTGTTTGTCTTTCGGAACTGGCTCTTTCCCTTCCCTGGCACCAGTGACCCTAAATTAAGGACCGGCGACTGCTATATTGCCCATTGAGTTGCTCACGGTGGTCGTTAAACCTTCAATCAAAAAAAAAATTGTCTTGGTATATTTTGCAACCTTGATTTGTTCTTCTAAGAAACTGATTTCTCCTTCTTCACCCTGTAGCTTTATTAATTCGTTGGCAGACTTCAAGACGTAAAAAAATTTAAAAATTGGCCAACAGTAAGGGGTAATCGAATAGCAACAACACATGAATTCAGCAGCCTACTTGGGGCGGTAAATGAATAGGGTCCATAATATTCTATCTTTCTTAATCAAAATTTTCTTCTGCAAAAATTCGTAACAGCTTTAGAGATGTATGTTCAAGTGTTAACACTGCAAATATCTCTCTCACAAGTTTTCAGATCATATCATATGTGCTGCCCCGGTGGCGCAGTGATCTAAGCGATGGCCTCTGATCATTCGCTGGATATGCTTCCACTACACCACAGCAGCCTCGAATTCCTCTAGACTCACACACGCGAACTGCCAAGCCAATTTGGCAGGTTGCTTCTTGAAGCCCCGCACAATGCTGGGGATTCACCAAAGATGGTACGGCCGCCCCGGTGACGCAGTGGTGTAAGCGATGGCCTCTGATCATTCGTCCGAAAGGGGTCTGGGTTCGAATCTCGGTGAGGCATGGATGTTGTGTTTGTCTTAAGGCACTGGCTCTGTCCCTTCCCTGGAACCAGTGACCCTAAATTAGGGACGGGCGACCGCTTATAGCCTATTGAGTTGCTCACGGTGGTCGTTAAACCTCCAATCAAAAAAAAAATATATCATATGTAAGGGATTTTCAGGAAGGGAGTGTCTGACCCCAGGTCTTAAATAACCCTTAGAAATGGGAAGCTAGGAGATTTGGGCTAGAGGGCCCGATAGGAAAGATACACGGAAGCGAGGTCAAAAGTGGGAGGAAGACGCCCTTATTTATTACCCGGGCCCCAACGGCTTAACGTGCCGATCCGACGCTTGCGGATATTTAGTGGTTCGAGCGTTCGTACCTGCTGGGATCGAACCCAAAGTCTTCTCCGTGGCAATCACGAACGTTGTCCACTAGGCCACCCGTGGCCCCTCACGAGTTTTACTCTTCTGATATATATATATAGAGAGAGAGAAAGGGTTTTTTTTTTTTCCTAGGGAAATTCTGTGGAAAACTAGGGAATTTCTGCTTATTATCAAGGGAAATTTTCGATGAACAAGTTGGCAGCACTGACTGAGAGATGACATCCTAATCCCATATGATTGAGTCTGTATGGTAATGGACCATGAGATATATCTAAAGACCTTGGGTGATATGATTAAGCTGATACCTTCTACCATAGAGACAATAACCGTAAGGGCAGAGTGGACATTTCAAATGTGTCAAACGTAATTCTTCTTAATAGTTGTGCTAAAATCTAACCCAGCATTTTTTTTTCTGAAATTAGAGTAAGTTCAACTGTGGATATTGTAAGTCTGAGCGAAAGTGCTTTTGTACCTCCGAAGAAGTAGCCTAAATCTATCTTCCAAAATTTTTTACCAGCTGGCAGAATGAAGACACCTTTAAAGGATAGCTTACTTACAGTTGTAAAGGAATGGAGTACTTTTGCTGCAGAGCCTGTTTGTTTACTGGAAAAGGTGAAAAATCGAAAGTAATAAAACACGTTGCAACACAGAAGCACATGGGCAACAATAGCAAAGCCTCTGAACAGTACAACCTAACATCATGCCTGCTGTTTGTGAGAAAAAAAATATTGATAAAGATAAGTCGGTGAAAATTAAATTTGGGGGCTTTTTTAGTAGAGCACAATATATCTTTTTTTTTTTTTCAATGGACCATTTAGAAAAACTGGGGTCTTCCCTCTAAGTTTAGAAGCAGATGTGTTGAAAATAATAAAGTGCAGTCCAACAGAAGGGCACCACAGTTGTAAACAATGTTATTGGGGCAGAACAAAGGGAAGTTATTTTTTTTTTAATGCATTTTTTCTAATAACATGAAAATACTGATCAAAGCTGCATGAAGCACCTGTGTTTGGTGGTGCGAGTGGTAACACCAAATTTTGACATTACAAATGAGTTTTTGGAATTGATTGTAGTAATTTTTGCAACTATCCCTTCAGAACTGCAGAGTATGATCCAGGAACTTGTTCAACTTGCTGACAGGAGTAAAAATGTGGGATTAAAAATGAACTTTCAGAAAACTAAACTCGAAATGAAGGTTTATCGATTGGTTGGGAAAAGCTGGAGGTAACCAATACTTACATATTTACCTTGGACAGCAGATATCAAGCAAAGGTCACATTGATGAAGAAATTAATCAGTATAAAACTTGGTTGGAGAGCTTTTGGAAGAAACTGTATAATTTTCAAGAGCAGTATGACATTATATATTAAAAGAAAAGTATTTAATCAATGCATCCTTCCAGTTTTTACATATGGAACAGAGACCGGGACCTTAACTAAAAAAAAGACATTCAAAAGATGTAGACAACTGAAAGTAGCATAGAGAGATGCATGCTTGGTTTAACCAAGAAAGATAAGAGAGGAACTCGTAGATAAAGAAAATAACTAGAGTGGAAGACGTTGTGGTCAGAGTAAAATCCCTGAAATGGCAATGGGCTGGACATAGTGCCAAAAGAATGGACCACCAACTGACAACCAAAATTTTAAATTAGATACCAACGGGCAGGAAAAGATCCAAAAGACCACGTGAGAGATGGGTGGTTGAAATTTGAAACATGGCAAAGGTTGGCTCAAGACAGATAGTTGTGGAAGAAACTTTAGATCTTCATCCAATAGTGGATTGATAATGGCTGACAATGATGATGTATATCTTTTTCCTTTTTCTCTGGGAAAATTCTATGGAAAACTAGGGAATTTCTGCCAGTGATCTAGGGAAACATCTGAAAAATGGGTTGGGAGCACTGACTGTGTTGTAAGTAATTTTTTCGTAATGGATTTTATTTACAATATTTGTTTGTAAAGGATGAAAGTTAACATAAACACATAAGAGCACAGACATACATCTATTGATATTCATACATATACAAAAAAGTAGTTGAGAAAGGGAATGCTTTATTTTTGAAGCCCTAGTAAATTTGACCCACAAATAGCTGACTGTTTGGTCTCGTTTTAAAAGGCAGCAACAAGCTGTTTAAAATATGTACATTCATATTTAAATGAATTCAGAATGGGATACCTTATTTAGGTGAAGAGGCTGATGAATTAATTCAGAATGGGTATCTTATTAAGGTGAAGAGACTGCCCCGGTGGCGCAGTCTCAGCGCTAGCTTATGACCAGTCGCCCGAGATGGGTCCAAGTTCGAATCCCGGTGAGGCATGGATGTTGTGTTTGTCTTAGAGCACTGGCTCTCACTCTTCCCTGGAACCAGTGGCCCTAAATGAGGGGCCACTGGTTCTGGGAACATGACCTAACAATGGCCACTGCATTGATGTTCTACCTTGATACGTCATACCTGTTTCATCATTGACATGTCACAACCTCGTGAGTAACTTGTTATAAATACTGAACCTCTGTATAAGACTGTAACAGTGTACCTGAACATGGACCAGTAGCTGGTTGGAAAGATCTTGTGCAGTTTTTAATTTTTTTTTATCCTGTAAATAAATCTTTTAAACTTGGTGCTTTTAGCATTGTGAAGTTTTAATTGCGTATTAGACAGCAGTATTGTATGGATCGGATGTTCTCGTGCATGAGGATTTTTATCTAGTCTAGAGGGATGGGTCATTGCTTATAGCCCATACGCTATACAGGACCATAGTAGTGTGTTTTTTTTCCTTTGAAATACGTAATTTATAATATGTTTCTTATTCAAGAATAAGATATCTTATTGAATTGTAGACTTTCCTAAGTTTTTTTTCCCTTTCCTTTTTTTTCTTTGCAGTTCAAGTTGAATACATATTCTGTAGCATAACTTTAGAATCTTTCATGTCTGTGAATATGTTAATTACGTTAAGAATTGAAATTAACTAGAAAGTACTTTTAAGAACTTGTCAACTTTGAAGAAAAAAACTTATTTCTTAGAATTTTTAAACATAAAAGGAATTGTTGAAATGAATTGCCTAGAAAAACCAAAACATTCTTGTTGAATTTACATAGCAATTCTTATAATGAGAAGATTCTTAGCATAAAATAATGATTATTCAGTGCTGGATAAGTTGATAGACTTTAAAAAAAATATGTATTCTCATTTTCATTACAAAACATTTACTATTCTAAAACAATTATGGGAACTTTACTAGGAAATGTTTTAGAATAGTAATTGAATTGAGAAACTAGGAAGCCATTTATCAATGAGCTCTATTCAAAGAATTACAACATATGTTTGACAATATTGTTTAAATACTTTTATTTGTAAACTCTGCTATAAAGGCATTTCACATCACGGCGACGTTTTCGATGGCGTGGTCTTTTTTTTGGTTGTATATAATCCTTGTCGTACTCGTAAGAAGACCTTTTTATAAGTTAATTGCAGATCCATGTTTTTGTAACATGGTCTTGTCATACCCCTTAATTCATACATCTGAAATGAAAAAAAAAAAAGGTTAAAAATAATGAGAGAATGGTATCTGTGGAAGTTTAAACACTATCATAGTTCTATGAAATATTGCATAAAAACAAATTAATTTGGTATTATAAATTGATTTATCATTTAAATTGAAATATGGTGTCATTCGTTTAAATTTAATAGGGGAACCTTATGTAAGGGTTGTTCAATAAGTAGTGAGACTTTCTGCCTGGAAGGGTTACCAAAAGTCAAAACATACCATGTACCTAAAAATAATCGGTCAGCATTTAAACAGCAGTCCCATTGTTGCACAAGTCCTTGTATTCCTGCGCCATAGGAGGAGGCAGGCTGCTGCTGCAAACAGTTATCTACAGTTTCATGCACCTGATCATCCAAAGTGAAATGTTTGCCTTTGAGAAATATTTTTCGTAAGTCCGAAGATGTAAAAATCACAGGGCGATAGGTAAGGACTATACACCAGATGTTGAAAGACTTCCTAGCGAAACCCACACTGTTCACCAGTCTCAGATCATGATTCTTTGGTTGGCTTTTACTGCAGCATCCACACATGCAACTGTAATCACTGAAACAGCTCGATGTGGTGCTCCTGATATTGGCTGGAGCACCACATCATGCTCTTTCGCCCACCACTAAAAGAGCTGGCACAACCATATTACAGTACTGCATGGAAGACAACTAGGCCCATACACTGCCTTCATTCATTTGTGAATTTCACTTTGGTGGCATTTTCTCCACTTTCAAAAGCTGAATTGCAGCACGTTGAGCAACTTTGGATGTATCCGTCTCTTATGAGAGGACAATAAAATTAGTCCAGCATGTTGCACAGCTTCCGTAACAAACAAGCTGCAATGCAGTTGCATAGCTTTTAAATCACCTGTACAGTGTACACTTGCACCACCCATTGACAAAATTAGGAAGTGCAAACACACTCCAGTCAAACAGTCTCACTACTTGTATATAAAAATAATACAATGTAGTTTGTCACAATTTTTTTTTTTTTTTTTTTTCAAGTCGAACATGGTTTCACTGGGTATTGACTTAGCTTCATCCTGATAAAGCTAGGTCAGTACCCAGCGAAACCATGGTAGACTTGAAAAAATAAATATTTGTAACAAACTGCATTGTATTATCTTAATATATATAATCGTCACAAGACTGTGTAGTCTTTGAGATCAAAAATCTCACTACTTATTGAACAATTGTTATATGTTCAAGAAAAGTTAATAATTTTGAATTTTGTAGGAAAATTAATTTTGGATGAGAGAAGTTTGCTCATTTGATTAAGCAATATTATATTATTTCCTACTTTAAGGTGAGGAAAAATGTCTTAAAAGGGGATATGTTGGTTGATGCAAATTAGGTTAAATATGCACTCATGATCAGGGCCAGATTTAAAGCGGTGCAGCCACACTGAGCACCAAGCTCAGGGAGGTGCCAATTTGAACTTTTCTTTTGTGAAATGTAAACTATATAGTATATACAGGGTGTGCCATATAAAAGAGGCCCGAGTATAATGAACGCCAACAGTCAGGCAATGTTACTATACATGGCAAAGAATAGTTGAAATGACAGAAAACAAGAGTAATTTATCTGCATTTACAACAATTGCTAAAAGTGCTGTCCTCTGATATCAAGACACAGCTGTACACGACTCAGCAGTAATCTAGGCTATGGCATCCACAATGTTCACTTTTAATTCATCAAGGGTGTGCAGATTAGTTGTGTACACTTTCCCTTTCAATGCTCCCCACAGATAAAAATCACAGGTGGAGAGATCGAGTGATTTGGGTGGCCATTGTCCCTTTAATACAGTTCTGTCCTCCCCAAATACTTCATGCACAGCATGTAGACTGTTCTGTGCAGTATGTGCCATTGCATCCTGCTGAAAGAAAGCATATGTTCGCTCTTCTATAAGTGCAGCTACAAATGGGTTGAACAGTTGCTGAACATAGCGTTTAGAGTTGATGGTCGTGGGGGCAAGTTTTCCGTCCAGAGTTGAAAATATCCGAAGACGGGAAAAAATATCAGTAAAAATAAAATTTCCAAATACGTATTTTTCTTTCTTCCCTTTCTATCCATACGCTCTACTCCGGAAAGTAAGTACGCCATCGGCAACCACGCTCATACCGTAGTACCTCGTTTATCGTAAACTCGGAGTAGCAGCTGCACCTGATGCATTCTGGTCGAAAAGGAATCGAGGAGCAGCTCCCTTGGAGGTTCTACACTGATCCTCGCCTACATCATGACCCCCAACCCAACCTCGCCCGTCCCTGGCTTTCTCTTCGCTACGTGTACGTCACACACCATAACCGGTTCACCCATCGAGCTTGTATTAGGTGGAGACACCACTAGCTCTGCTGCCATAGGTCACAGCTAATCTTTGGAGTGAGTCGTACCAGTCGATCTTGCCATATTTTACACGTCTATGCGTATGCATATGCATTTCAATATTAATTTACGTATGCAAAATTAACCAAATATTGGTAAATTTGCGATTCCTTTTTCGACATGGTCAGCTATCGAATTCATAGATTTGAAAAATACGTCAGCTTTGAACGATAGCAGTGTTAAAAATAAGTGGCGATGGGAATGGTTAGATGAGACCAATTCCCATGATGTCAAATTTGGTTCTTTGTGCCAGAAAATTAAGGAACCGGGATTTAGCTTTTGATGGGTTCCATTTCAACTCAGGCAGGGTCGTACCATCATGGTCTCAGATTTCTCTAAAAAAAATAAGGGGCGTTCCTTGACTAAAATAAGGAAACCTATATTTTTTCTTTCGGCAAGAAAAATTTTTCCCTTCGAGATAGAGGGTTTCAAATCTTGCACCGTCAAACAAGCTCTCTAGAAAACAGTTATTTTTCCTAACTTCAGCCAGTCATTGCAGCAGAGTTAAAAAAGATATCGTGTTCTTGTATTTTTTTTTACATTTTGTGTATAACATATAATAACATATGGTGCTAATATTTGCTACACATCGTATGATTAAAATAAAAAAAAAAACGTAAACTTTGTGATTTTAAAAAAAAAATCGAATTTTTAAAGTTTTTTTTTAAACAGGTTTGGATGGAGTTTTTTCTATATTCGTTTTTTTCGTTAAAGACATACAAATGTGCACTTTATTTGTAATTTTGTGTGTATCTGTGAAACTGCTAGTTTCCGCGTTTCGGCAGCGTTAAAAACAGCCGATTTTGAAAAATCTCTAATTTTGCCAACGATTTTCTCAAAAAGGCCATTTTTTAAAATTCTGAAAATTAAATCCCTGTTTTATTATCAACAGGAGAGTATCTGTGTAAATTTTCACAGACCTAAAAACGCCTGTTTCTGAGTTAGACGCGTTTGAATTCGGTTTGAAAGCCTACGATTCCCCGTGTTCTAAAGGCGCCATTTTGGAATAATCTCAGGCGCAAAGTACGTACGTTATCTCTTACCCGAATCAAAGCGTTAGATATTCTTTGCCCGAATGATGGAATGAGAGCATTGGGTCAGCTGGCCCTGGTTGGATACATCCACCTCACCCTTCCCCGAGTGATGACATGCCTATAAAACTGTCGGGGGGGGGGGGGGGATAACCAATACATAAAGAAAATTCTTGCTGCTCCACTAACAAAGTTGAGTTGCGAAAGACAGCAGCAGTTGTTTGTTTACGTATATACTTAAACAACGCATAAGAAAAGACTATGAAAGAGTAGAAAACTGTTGTGAAATAATTTTAAGAAAACGAGTGTAGGCACGTGTACTGCAAGTTAATTTTCGATGGCTAAACACCCTCGAGTTTTTCTGGGAGTCGCTAATTGTAGGCTACTGTCAGAAGAGCAGTTGCTGTTTTGTTATAGTTGCTAAAGTTAACTTCTCAGTTTTTCGTAATAGTAAAATATTCGCTCAGGAGAATTTTGTTCTCTGCGAACGGGGGAGAAGGTGCAATGCTCTTGACCTCGCTGCTGGGTTGATAGTGCTGGTCGCTACCGAAACTCTGCTTACCTCCTCTCCAAAACGTAATGGCAATTGTCTAATCTACTAAATAAATAACAATTAACACATATGCGTGCATGCTTATTCATAAAATGTATGTAAGTTGAGTATATTTCCTGTTCAATTAGCTGATTTTACAAGTAGAATTCATATCCAAATTATGCGCTTATAATGGTGTAAAGATTTTTATCTATTTAAAACATATTCATAGATTTCAATTTTTTTAAAGAGGGGGGTGTTCGTAGTGATCTCCACCTGGGCCACGATAAACCATGCACTGCCCATGTCTTTTGTTCCCTTAGAAGATAATCCTGGATCGATGGGAGACCAGTGGAGTTTCGACACCCCTCCCCCTCCTCTCACGTGGTGGTGAGGTGTCTCAAAGCTAGGTAGCTTTCAAAAATGTTTCAACTTAGTTGGCTGGTAATAAGAGAGGGATTCCATTTCAACTCTGGCAGGGTCCTACCATCACGGTCTCAGATTTCTCTAAAAAAATTAAGGGGGTGTTCCTTGATTAAAATAAGGAGACCTATATTTTTTCTTTCGGCAAGAAAAAATTTTCCCTTTGAGACAGAGTTTCAAATCTTCCACCGTCAAACGAGCTCTATAAAAAAAACCGGTTATTTTTCCTAACTTCAGCGAGTCATTGTGGCAGAATTAAAAAATATATTTTGTTCTGGTATTTTTTATTACATTGTGTGTATAACGTATAATAATATTTGATGCTAATGTTTTTTACACATCGTATGATTAAAATTTTAAAAAATCGTAAACTTTGATTTAAAAAAAAAATTAAATTTTTCAGATTTTTTTTTAACTGGTTCAAATGGAGTTTTTGTTTTCTATACTCGTTTTTTTTGTTAAAGACATACAAATGTGCATTTTATTTGCAATTTTTTATATGTCTGTGAAACTGCTAGTTTCTGCAGCTTTAAAAACAGCCGATGTTGAAAACTCTCCAACTTTGCTAACGATTTTCTCAAAAAAGCCCTTTTTTAAAATTCTGAAAATTAAATCCCTGTTTCATTATCAACAGGAGAATATCTGTGTAAATTTTCACGGACCTAAAAACTCCCGTTTCCGAGTTAGACACGTTTGAATTTGGTTTGAAAACCTACGATTTCTCAGTGTTCTAAAGGCGCAATTTTGGAAAAATCTCAGGCGCAAAGTACGTATTCTCTTACCCGAATGAAAGCGTTGGATCCGTCCACCTGACCCTACCAAGCCTGGGCAATAACATGCCTAAAAAACGGTCTTGGAAAAAAAAAATAACAAATCTATATATATAGAATTGAATGTATGTCTGCTAAACAAATTTACAGTTTTCAATTTAGAACCACCAAACTTGGTATACTACCTCATGGTACCCTAACTTAGACCGTAAACAGTTTTTAGAAGGGGTCAGAGCCCGGGGTCAAGGGGCTCCACACAAAACTTCCATAAAATCTAGTTTTCAATTTAGAACCACCAACCCCGGCATCTCCAAAAGTTCCCCGCACGGGGATAACTGGTTTACCAGTTATTTGGGGAGCGGCGCCCCCACGGCCCGAGCTCACCTTGTGACGGAGTACTTTTCGTTTACTCTTGAACGATACCATCACCGAAGGGACAGCTGTTCATCCAGCTGATGGGGGATGGCGTCCCCACGGCCCGAGCCGATTTTCTCTTATTGTTTTGCTTTTTTCGTCTTAAGTTCATATAATGACATGTACCCGCCTCAGTTGTAGGCTGCTGAGGTTGTGATGAGGCGCCAGCTCCGGGTTTTGTTCCTCTTTCTCTTCCCTGTCTTTTCTTTTTTATGTTACATTTTCTGTTTTTCCGGAGCTGGTTAGCTTAGACCTACCTGCATGTTTGCCGTGTGCGGTGACCCGTACAGGTGGAAATGAGGATGCTGGAGGCTGAGGTATTTGGGGGCCGGGTTGTAGTGTCTCCAGAAGCCAACACTCCTCTTTGCCCTCTGCTTCACCCTAAACGGGAATCTGGGAGCTAACCCACTCCTGGTCAGGAAGTCTGTGGCCGAGTTGCATCCAGACTTCTAGCGGCTTGTCGTTCTGTTCGGCTGGGTAAGTTGGGGGGGTAGGGTGGGCATGCCAAAGGGGTGTTCTCTGGGCACGGGAAAGTCTGGGTGCACGCTGAGCGTGTGTCTGCCCTACCAACTTGCTATATCCGCTGACTATCCCTAGAGCCGTGTCCTGCGTCCTCTTGGGCTTGCGGACCTCCGGCTCTCCCTCGTTGGGCTCGGTAGTGGGTGGGGAGGTCGGCGGACGAATCTTTTCTCTTCTTAATGGCAAACAAAAGTGTTTCCCATGCTGTTCCTTTGAAGTGCCGTGTGGAGGATGGGTCGCCCTCCTCCACTAAGAAACTACTCAGTTCCACCTGCAACGCTCTGTTTCTTCTTATTCATTCTGTTGATCCAGCACAATCCCTTGGTTTGAAGAGTCCTTTCTGGATTAATAAGGCCGTTGCGGGCTCACCAAAGAGTGTCAAGAAGCTCCCGTCAGGGGATCTTCTTGTGGAGACTTCCAATCCTCGTCACAGTGCCACCTTGCTGGAGACGACCGTTCTGCTGGACGTTCCAGTCCAAATATCTCCCCATGGTTACCTCAATTCCTCTCGCGGTGTTATCAACTCCCGCAACCTGCTGGAATGCAGCGATGAGGAATTGCTGGAAGAACTTGGGGAACAACATGTCACTGGGGTTCGCCGCATTCTTTTCCGGCGGGATGGGAAGTCTATTCCCTCCCGGAACATCGTGCTCACATTTGACTCCCCTACCCTGCCGACTTCCATCAAGGCGGGGTACTTGCGGCTCGATGTTCGACCATACATTCCGAACCCCTCGAGATATTTCAAGTGCCAGCATTACGGTCACTCCCAGCAGTCTTGCCGTAATGTAGCGAAGTGTGGACGCTGTGGGTCGCCAGAACACTCTTTGGCGGACTGCTCCGCTGAGGTGGATCATTGTGTCAATTGCGAGGGTTCTCACCCGGCTTCTTCTAAGCAGTGCCCAAAGTGGATCGAGGAGCAGGCTATCCAACGCCTGAAGACGACAGAACATCTGTCTTATCCTGAAGCCAGACGGCGGATAGCTCCTCTACCAACAGGCCGGCGCTCCTATGCATCGGTTGTGGTCCAGAAGGCTACTGTTGCGGTGCAGACTGAAGTGACCTTTCCAGCGCGGTGTCCTTATGATTTTGAGGACATCGTTGCTGCCGGATTGGAGGCACTGAGGTCTCGCCGCATTGAATCCAAGGCGCCATCAACATCGACGCCTAAAACATCCTCTGTGCAGACAACATCCTCTGCCAGCACTGGGACCCAGTCCCAGGGCGCATCTAAGAAGAAGCCGGCAAAGGTAAAACCAGGATCGTCCCCCTCGAAACAGAGCGGGGTAAAACCACAAAAACCCCCGGTAGCGCAGCCCTGTGTTGCCTCCGGACATTGCAGATGGTCAGGAGCTGATGGACAACTCGGAGACATTCTAGTCGTCTGTCATTTTCGTTTTTCATCCTTTCCTTTTATTTTTCATTATGGCTACGCTCGTTCAGTGGAATTGCCGAGGTCTACGACCAAGAATTGATGATCTGAAAGGCTTACTGTCTTCGCACACACCTGTGTGCGTTTGCCTCCAGGAGACAAAGCTTCGAACAACGGACACTTTTCCGCTGCGCAGATATTCCATTTTCCGCAAAGATCATGAGGAAGGTGTCATCGCCTGCGGAGGAGTGGCCGTTGTTGTTCCTCATGGTATTCCTGTCACTGCAGTTGTCCTTCGGACATCTTTGTAGGCAGTGGCAGTGAGACTGTCTGTGAACACACTGTTCACAGTGTGTTCCATTTACATGCCACCAACTGCAGCAGTGAGCCTTTCGGATCTGGAAGATTTAGTCGACCAGCTGCAGCCTCCTTTCTTCATCTTCGGAGATTTCAATGCACACAATCCGTTGTGGGGCTCTACCACTCGTGACTCCAGGGGCCGTGTTGTTGAGTCCCTTCTCTCCAACACGTCCCTCTGTCTCCACAACACCGGGGCAGTCACTTATTTTCATGAACCCACCCGCTCGTACTCAGCCATTGATCTGTCCTTGAGTTCGCCATCGTTATATCCTGACTGGTCCTGGAGCGTGTCTGATGATCCCCTTGGCAGTGATCACTTTCCCATCTTTCTCCGTCTAGCAGGTGACGGGTACCGTCATCCTACTCGCCCTGCTAGATGGGTTATCGATCGAGCCAAGTGGGACTCATTCACGGCTTCAGCGATCATTACTCCAGTCATGGTGACCTCGGGTACGATCGATGCAGCTGTTGCGGCGGTAACGGATTGTATTGTGCACGCGGCAGACTTTACCATCCCTCAGTCTTCGACTAAACTTCCACGTTGTCCGCGACCTTGGTGGAATTCCACTTGCAAGGCAGCTCGTCAGGCCCAACATCGGGCTTGGGGTAGGTTTCGTCGGTACCCCACCGACGCGAACCTACTTGCTTTCAAGAGAGCCAAATCTTACGCGCGTTTGGTACGTCGTCGCAGCCAACAAGAATCTTGGATACGATACGTATCCGGGATTAACACCACTACCAGCTCTAAGATTGTTTGGGACAGGATCCGCAAGATTCGGGGTAAGTACCCTTCTGGGGAAATCTCCATTCTTGAGAGTGGTGGAGGAACGGTTGCTGACGCTCAGGGTATTGCTGACTGTCTGGGCGCCGCATTTTCTTCGGTGTCCAGCAGCCGCAATTACGCTGCTTCGTTCCGGCAGGTACAGCCGCGGCTTGAACGGTCCAAGGTTTCCTTTGGACAATTTTCCGCTGCCGATTATAACAGCCCGCTGACTGCCGTCGAACTGAAGATTGCCCTGAATCGGTCTGGCCGAACATCTGTCGGACCGGATAACATCCATTATGAAATGCTGAAGCACCTTTCTCAGTCCTCTCTTGAATGTCTGCTGGTCCTGTTTAACAGGATCTGGCACGAGCGTGACTTTCCCGAATCTTGGCGCACTGCCATTGTCGTTCCTGTTCTCAAACCTGGTAAAGATCCCGCTAACCCGTTGAACTACCGACCAATTGCTATGACGAGCTGCCTTTGCAAAGTACTAGAGCGCATCATCAATTTTAGTTTGGTTTTTATTTGGAATCACGTCACCTTCTTTCACCTCATCAGAGTGGATTTCGGAAATTCCGTTCCACCTCCGATCATCATCTTCGCCTTGAGACATCTGTCCGGGAGGCGTTTGTCCGGCGTCAGCACATGGTCTCCGTGTTCTTCGACATGGAAAAAGCTTACGATCGAACCTGGAGATACGGCATTCTCCGTGACTGCGGATTGCGGGAAAATTTGCCAACCTTCATTGCCGGATTTCTCCAGAACCGGATGTTCCGTGTGCGCGTCGGATCGACCCTCTCTGCGTTATACCCACAAGACCAGGGTGTCCCTCAAGGCTCCATTCTTTCTGTGACATTGTTCATCCTTCGTGTAAATCATATTTTCACTCTACTTCCTCCGTCGGTTCGTGGCTCCATGTACGTGGATGATCTGCAGATCTCTTGCGCATCTGTCAACATGCGCACCATTGAGCGGCAGCTGCAGTCGGCCATTAATAAGATCTCTACCTGGGCCTCCCACAATGGATTTGGCTTCTCGACCCAGAAGACCGTTTGCGTGCATTTTTGCCGCAAACGGGGTCTTCACCCAGACCCTAACCTCCGTCTGGGGTGTTCTACCATCCCTGTGGTGTCAGAAGTCATGTTCCTTGGGCTAACATTTGACCGAGCACTCACCTTCCGACCTCACATCCAGTCTTTAAAGGTGAAGTGCACGAAGTCCTTGAGTATCCTGAAGGTCCTCTCTCGAACATCTTGGGGGGCTGACAGGTGCTCAATGCTTCGCATTTACCATTCTCTGATTCGGTCAAAGTTAGACTTCGGTTGCATAACGTACGGTTCGGCACGTCCTTCCGTGTTGCGGCCTCTGGATCCTGTCCATCACCAGGCTCTGCGGCTATGCACTGGTGCTTTCCGTACCTCTCTCGTGCATAGCCTGTATGTCGAGGTCCATGAACCGCCGTTGTGCATCCGACGTAAGCAGCTGTCTCTTCAATTCTTCACCAAGTTGAAGTCTCTTCCTGATCATCCACTGCATGGTTCCATTTTCCAACCACAATGTGTCCGCCTATTCTCACACCGGCCTTCCTGTGTTCCGACGTTTGGGATTCGGTTGTCGACCTTGGTGCGCGATGCTGGTCTAGACTTGTCAAGGATTGGTTTGACCCGGTTCTACAATGAACCGCCTTGGCAGCCGGTTCAAGCAACGGCTGATCTTTCCCTTTGTGTGTGGCCAAAGTCTTCCACTCCTGCTCTGGTGTACCAGCAGCTCTTTGCCGAGATACTGTCTCTCTTCCCGGATTTCGTGCCTGTATTTACTGACGGGTCGAAATCCGGTGAGGTTGTTGGATCCGCATTCGTGTGTGGCGATGCCTCCCATGCTGAGAGGCTTCCGCCTGAATCCACCGTCTTTTCGGCAGAGATGCGTGCGGTACACCTCGCTTTGTGTCGCATACAGTCTAGATCTCATCGTCGCGCTTTGATTTGCTCCGATTCCCAGTCCGTCATCCAAGTTTTATCTTCTCCGGAGGACACGGACTCTCCTGTCATCATGTCCGTCGTCTTCTTGGAACTTTGGAAGGTGCTGGATTCCTGGTCCGATTCTGTTGGGTTCCTGGCCATGTTGGGATCCGGGGTAACGAGCTGGCAGATCTTTCTGCCAGGTCTGTTTCCTCCATGTTGCCAGCTTGGCTGCCACTGTCTTTCCGTGATTTTAGACCTTTGATCCGGACATTTCTCCTGGACGAGTGGCAGTCCCTGTGGTCTCAGCAGAGCAGCAATAAGCTGCATTCTCTCAAACCACAGATCGGACTATGGAAGTCTAGTTTGCGGAAGAACCGTCGTGAGGAAGTTGTTCTTGCACGTCTCCGCATTGGGCACTGTCGTTTTACTCACCGCTTTTTGCTGTGTGGCGAGGGTGTGTGAAGCGTGCGACTGTCGTCTCGCTGTCCTTCATGTTTTGTGTACTTGTGTTCGGTTTTGTGATCATCGTTTTCGTCATTTTCACTCTCATCTGTTGGACGAAGGAGCAGCTACGCTGCAAAGCATTATTGGCGAAGCCTGCGACATGAAAGCAGTGTTTTCGTTTTTACAAGATATTGACTTTTTTAAACTTATCTAGCTTTTAACTTGTTCACTATCATATTTCATTTTTACCACATCAGCCTGTTTTTAACCTTGTGTACGTTTTTTATTGATTTTGTTTTGTTTTGATGTCTTTTGTTTGGCGCTCTTTGGCCAACCATGGCCCTTGCGCCATTAACATCAATTAACCAACCAAGAACCACCAAATTTGGAATACTATAGCATGGTACCCTAACTTAGACCGCAGACTGTTTTTGGAAGGGGTCGGATCCCTGGGTCAAAGGGCCCCCACACAAAATTTCCGTAAAATATACTTGTATACTATAGTGCCCTAACTGAGACCGTAAATGGTTTTTGGAAGCGGGGCAGAGCCCTGGGTGGGTGGGAGCCCGGGGTCAAAGGGCCCCACGCAAAATTTCCGTAAAATATAGTTTTCAATTTAGAACCATCAAATTTGGTATACTTTTTCTTGGCACCCTAACTTTGTAAAATATTTTACAAAAATTCTGTAGGGGTGGAGGGCTTGACCCCGGGCTCCGACCCCTTCCCAAAACCGTCTAGTCAAAGTTAGGGTGCCAAGAAAAAGTATACCAAATTTGATGGTTCTAAATTGAAAACTATATTTTACGGAAATTTTGCGTGGGGCCATTTGACCCGGGCTCCAACCCACCCAGGGCTCTGCCATCACCCCCTAATAGCTACAGGCCCGCGCACCGAACACCGGAAACTGCATGACGTAGGGGAGAGTAGGCTGATGTCCGTGGTGGGTGGTCGAGCATGCGTGTGCTGCTCACTCTGTGTAAACCTAACTGTTGATTTGCGTGGTCGTCGTCAAATTTATTTTCATTAAGGAATATTTTTAGGAAAAACAGCACCAGAAGTAAATTCAATATGCCTTTTAAGTGCTGTGTACCGCACTGCCGCAGTAATTATGATGATGGACCACGCGTAAGCGTCTTCAAATACCCTACTAATGGGGAGGTTCACACCAAATGGATTACAGCAATTAAGCGAGAACATTTTCAAGTCACGAAGAACTCTAGGGTAAGTGGAAACATTTTTTTAATCTTATTTAAACTACTTGTAAAATAAATATTTTGAACAAGAAAATTTAAATTTGGTTAATTTTATAATCAATGCATCTCACAGCGGGAAGTCAGAGCACTGAAAAGATTTTTGAAAAATGAAATTTATGTTTGTAATGGAAATAATAGATTACTTGTGTTGTTATAGTAACCCATAACATGTTTTTCCAATGTATCAAATAAATTCAAAGTATAATATGTTTATTTAGGAAGGAATTTTAAACTTTATTATGGACACAGAATAATAAGGGTTGCATGTTTTTGATCCCAAGAGTAATATGTTGATACATTCGTATATAGTTATTTACGTGTCTAAGGCAGTGCCAGACTAAACTTTTTTGGGGTCCCTATTTCTGGGCACAAGTGCTTGTAAAATAACTATGTCGTATACCCTATACGAAATATATGTATGTCATGTACACATCTAACATGCCTATGTCCTTTATATAAATGTTAAGGCCTTGTTGCCATGTAAAATACATCTTTTGTGTTTGCAGACATGGAGAGTTGCATTGAATTATCATTTTTAATATTTATTACTAAAGGAACACAAACAATGAATCAAGTATAGACAGCAAAAATTACATATGAATGCACAAAAACAGAAGTTCACACATAGTTCAGGAGTAAGTTTGCCTTTAAAATGTCTGTTTAAAGATTTTGAAGCATTTTTCTACAAACCAACACATTGAAGAACTTCATGTGAGCAGTGTGTATGCTCTATCTGTGATAGGATAGGAATTTATCAGAATCATTCAATTTCTTAAAAATTAGGTGCAATATATCGGTACACAGGTATTGGTTCAGTATTACTTGCTTAACTGCCAAAGTTTCCTGTAAAATTATAAAAAAATGAGAGAAATATTACCCAATTTATAACTCGACACATATCAGGTAAACTACCAATGCTGTTAATAGCAGTAGCAATATCTGTTTGTTTTATTTATAAAATGAGTACCCCAAAAAGTGTCTTTCAGTGTACACAAAATTTTGTAGAAAGTTTTGCAAACATGTCAGTCACTGATGTTAGGCATTCATTACATTAGAACTGCTAAGTGAGCTAAGAAAACTCCCTCAAAAATCTCTTCAAGTGTACTCTGTGTAGGAAATAAACATTGCTAGTATACCCCAAAAATGCCCCAAAATCTCTCCAAGTGTCAACATTACATATCTTACAAAAATTTTATTCTAAAGAAATGCAAACATTGGATCAAGTATAGACAACAAAAATTAGAAATGAATGCACAAAAACAAAAGTTCACACATAGTTCAGGAGTTAAAGTTTGTCTTTAAACTGTCTTTATTCTTGCTTTTAAGGTTTGCAAAGGAGTGTGCATCGTTGAACAATATACTTGGTCTAATGACATGATAGCAAGACCATTAAGTCTTTGTTGAAGCATTGTCGATTGCAAGTTATATTTTACCAAGGCCATTTTCGAAAAATAATACTCTGCTTGTCAGTTGGTTATTGGTATTATCAAATATAGTTTTAATACATTGAATACATTTGGGAAAACATCAATCAAATTATAATATACACTGTATTGACAAGTCACCAGACACCTTGAAGGGAAACACAACATAGCATTTATTGACATACATAGAGAAACCACTAATATAACCCCCAACAATCTTTCCTTTCTCAAAGTCAGTTCTCTCTGTCGTGACATTTTCACTCAACCTCACAGTGCAATGTGATCGCGGTCAGCTGCAGGCTTGTTTTTATGGCGTTTGCAGCTGTACCGCACATCTTAACAATGCAGCGGATATGTTCATTTGCTTTTGAAGGGGTGTCCTATGACTTTTGTCAATATAGTGTATATATGTATTTTACTTCTTGTATATATGTATTTTACTTCCTTTTTCTTTGTGTTTTGTGCAGTGGCTACATTCACCCTTTTGATAAAGTCGTAGAACTGTAAAAATTCACCCAAATCCTCATTGTACAAATCTAAACAGTTATTTAGAGAAATTTGGTCAATCGCATTAGAAGTTTGGCTGTTAACTAATTGAAATGGAGACTGACAGTTTTTATAAGCTAACAGACGTTTGTTAAGTTTGCTATGCAACTGATCAATAATCACATTGTGTCTACTTCAAATTTTTCCATTCGTGAAAATAGTGTCATTATGGTTATTGCCATCTGCATATTTTTTATTGATCGTGATTCGACAAAACTTCCCAGAGATTTTTCACTTAATGTTTTAACTATTTCGTCGTAGTTTTCAAAATTATATCTTTTATTGGCAATGAAATGCAGGGTTAGAATTAGAAGTAAATCTTCTACAGGCTTAGCCAGCTGACCACTCGAATTTTCAAATCAGTGGTCTGCCAAAATGCCCACTGGTCTGTGCAAAAAATATATATATATATATATATATATATATATATATATATATATATATATATATGTATATATATTTGCAGTATATGTAGAAAATAATGTATCATTTTCATTGTAGTAGTATATAGCAAATTTAGAATGGAATGCGTGTGTGTATGTAATTATGAAAATAGTACTAATAAATAAAACACAAAACATGCTATGCAGTAGTAGAAAATAAAAATAAAAACAGCTGACCAGTATGTATCAAAAGTTGGTAGTTCACTCATTTTTACTGGTCCAGGAATGGCACAAATGGTGCTAGTATCCAGAACGGTACCTTGATTATAAGGGCACTGATATGAAGCGCTATGCAACATACCGAAAGCCACCTTCATGGAATTCCTTGCTTCAGTGTGAAAGGCAATTCCATGTAGACAAATACAATTTAGCTAAGTCGGAGCATAAATCAGTGGTGAAGCATGACTTTGTAAGTAAGGGAAGCAATGCAGTTAATATGCGATAAATAGATGGCAAAAGTGATATGAATGAAAACTTATAATAATTAAAATCAGCAAGCGACCCATGGTTTATTTGCTACATTGACAATACAGCATTGCAGAAAGCATCGTAAGACCCCTTCCCCCCAAACGCAACCATGCGCGGTATCACCAAAAAGAAATTTCTATGTAGAAGTTCAAATGCAAAGATTTATAAAAAAAATTTTTCAGTGAAAATGTTGAAAGGGAAAGAAACTTGTCTACCCACACAGCAAAAAGAATTGTGGATTGCTTCTATCAGAGCTAAGACGGGCTCGGGCTATAGAATATTTACCCGTTTCGAATTTGTCAAATGAATTTGTCTGATAAATACGTATTTTGAGATTTAAACTCTTGTTTAAATATCAAAAGACCTATTTATCAGACAATTTTGTTTAGATTCAGTGTAATTTAACGAACGGTTTTGGTAATGAACAAATACAATCTCAGTGTGTTGGCATTAAAAAAATTGAAAAAAGAAAAGTGTGTACTGGTTTGTAAATAATTAATGTGATATGGTAATTTTAAATAATAGCTGTTGTTATAATGTTACAAATATAAATGTAATATAACTTTTGTTGTTGTGTTTTGTTTGAAAAATGTTTTCTAATATTTAGTTACTTTTAATCTTAGGTATGTGAGCTACATTTCTGTGAGACTGACATTGTTAGAGAGTCTTCTTCTTATGACGAGAAATGTGGGAAATTAATAACAGCTCCATTGGCACACCCAAAATTAAGGGATGGTGCTGTTCCATCCCAGTTTCCAGGATGTCCGGATTACATGTCCAAAGCGGACACATCTAGGGAAGGTCCTGATGAAAAAAGAGCCAGAATTGAAATGGAAACTCTTCAGCGAGCAGTTCAAGAAAGCATTGAAAGTAAAGCATTGTATGATAAGAAAAAGGCATGCAACAATTTGTGAACTTAAAAAGCATTTACAATCAACAAAAATTTCTAATATTTGGAATGTCATCATGGATAAACCAGATCAAGTAGTTTTTCTGGACTTAAAGTTTTCACCTGGCCCTTCTGTGTTAAAATCAGTATGTGTAAATAATGAATTGGATATAATGGCATATGTAGGAAGTTCACCAATAAAGCACTTGGGTAAGTATAATTTTCCTTTCAAAATTAGAGACATTAATGATGTATCTGACATACTGCAGACTGTCGAGGAATTGCACAAAGAAAGTAGCGACTCCTCGGTCAGTGATGTGATTAGTGTAATCCAGGAATTATTACTAAATATGCTAAAGGTGTTACCAGAAGAAAAAGGTGTTGTTAATTTTATAACTGAGCAACTCATGCTTATTTCTAACAAAAAACATAATGTAAGATATAATGTTGATTTCTTAATATTTTCAAGTTTAGTTTTTTCCATTTCTCCTCATGCGTATAAATTTTTAAGAAGTTCTGGATATGTTATTTTTCCGCATCCATGTACAATACGAAGAATATGTTCCACATTGAAATTAGATCCTGGAAGTGAACAATTTGATGAACATTTTTTGTCGTATATGAAACAGAGGTTTGGTATGATAGAATCGAGAGATCACATTGTGTCTCTTATGGTTGATGAAATTCACATTAAGTCATGTCTTGATTTCAAGGGGGAAATATTGTAGGGGCTGCCTACAACAGTGTTACAACTGCTTTTGTATTTATGGTTCAGAGTTTTTTGTCAGCCTATAAAGATGTTGCATATATTTTGCCTGTAAGTAAGATAACAGCCGAAGACCTTTTTAAGGCTATTAAGAGAGTTATAACAGGTTTAGAAGGTATTGGTTTTAAGATCATTTGTGTTAGCTCGGATAATAATGCAATCAATGGTAAAGCAATGTCTTTTTTGCTTCTCCACCAAAACTGAGTATTGTGTACATTCATCCCTCTGATGTAAATAGACCTTTGTTTTTTATTTATGACCCTGTCCATATTTTAAAGTCCTTGCGTAATAATTGGTTGAACCAACGTAACCATGGCCAGTGTATGTATTACATTGATTTTGATGATCATTCAAAAACTAAGACAGCATCTTTTGATTCCATAAAAAAAATGTATTCTTTAGAACTGGGAAACTTGGTAAAATACGCATATGGTGTTACTTTAAAAGCTCTTTCTCCAACAAATTTAGAGACACAAAATGTTAAGTTAGTTTTGCAAATTTTCAATGAACATGTAATTGAAGGTTTGATACAGTTTGGAGAGAAAAAAATGAATTGCCCCATTTTAGAGAGACTTCAGAGTACATAAGGATTATTTATACATGGTGGTCAATAATGAACGTTAAAAGCTTATTTAAGGGGGAACACAAAAGAGATAAGTTCGTGGAGCCACTCACTAACAGTGACAATGACGTAAAATACCAGTTCTTAAGCAAATTTCTGGACTGGGTTAACCAGTGGATTAATGCAAAGTATTCAACTGGGGTATTGACAAGGGAAACTTTTACATCTCTCAGACATACAACTCATGCTGTGTTAGAGTTAGTAACATACTGTATAGAAGAGTTGAAATTTTCTTTTATATTAACAGGGAAAATTCAGACTGATGCTTTGGAGTATCGTTTTGGTAAGTTTCGCCAGCTTGCTGGCTCTCAGTTTGCTATTTCATTACGTCAGGTTTTTGAGACTGAATGCAAGTTACGTTTGCAAACCGTAGCTCCCTTAAAAATTAAGTCAGCAAAGTATGGTGACTTAAATATTGATCTGGAGCAAAAAGAATTGACCAATACAGTAAATTTCAATGAAGATACAACTCTTTCTGGATTTGATAGAATTGATGTAAATAGAAAAGATGTGCATGCTGTTCAGCATTTACTTCCAGTTCTTACATACGTAGCTGGTTATTGTGCTCACACAACTATTAAAAAACTAAAATGCAATTCTTGTAAAATGTACCTTGTAATAGATAATACTGTTAATTTTTGTCAGTATAAACTAACAGAAAAAATGGATAGAGGAGGGCTTCTATATCCCCATCCTGAAGTATTAGATATTGTAGTGCATACATATGTTATCGTACAAAAACTTGTTTCGGCTGATTTTGAAAATCTGTTTTTAAAGGTCAGAAACCAAAGGCAACTTGTTTTGGATTTGACAAAAGATGTGCTAAACAAAAAAGAAATATGTTTAGGTGTAGATTGCTCTGAAGGTCATGGTATTGAAGTTGTAACACAATATATTATCATGGCTGCCACAAATACATTTCTTAATAATTACTGTAAAAGTAAAAGTGACAGAAATGAAAAGCAGGATAAAAAAGGAAACTTCAAACCTTAAAAAAATAGTTTGAAAAAAAATTGTAAAATACTTAAATGTTCAGTGAAAATAATTTTGAAAAGAAATCATTGTTATTTTTTACCGTATCTTGAAAATTTCATTTAGAACTTCATGCTCCACCAATCTTGAAATATTGCTTTTCCTTAATTACTGACATTACAGCAGAACATACAATTGCCCTATGGTTGCCATGTTTTAAAAAAAGCTGCCTTTAAATATTAGATGAAATAAGCTTCTTCACAACAATGTAGCAGTGAATAATAATTGATACAACATTGGTGCAGGTAAAGCAGTCCATCTCTATCTATTTTTTTAATCGTCATTTGTCATACTTAATGTTTTGTTGATTACAAAGAAAACACTGCAGTCACTACATTTTAGTTTCTTAACAGTAGTATAAGCACAATAACTTCCTATAAATGTAAGGTTAGGAAGTTCAAAATCCACATTAGATATATCATTTTCTAAAACACTGGTCTTGGAAGTCTGAAACATTTTCAGCTATCTGCATTTCTTTCCAGTCAGATAATTCACTGAAACTACTGAAAGAAATATCCCCAAATTCACTTGAATTGATTAGCAAAGGTAGACTACCTTGGAGTCTTAACTTTGTTCCACATTTATAAGCTTGACATATAGAAATATGATACTGAAATCCTGCAAGCTGCCTATTTTTTCTAAACAAGTTTTCTAGTTCATCAGCCTGTACTTTTCCAGGCAGTAAGTATTTAAATTTAAGTTGATTTGTACAGTATCTAACCAACTGAAGTATAGCACAAGATATGTGTTTTAGTGCAGTGTAAGTTTTGCACTATCACACTCCAATTTTTCCTACCTGTCAAGCCACCTAAGGAACTTTTCAATGAACACTACTTTTACATCTGCTGTTAGTGTTTCATGATATTTGGTCCTCACACTTGAGGACCAAATTTAAAAACTGCTGTCACCTTTAAAAACTGCTGTCACATTATAAATATTCCACTGTGTAATTATAATCTTAATACATTCAGTGTCACCAAAATTTAGTATATTATTAATTCATCCAACAGTTAATAAAGCTTCAGCAGTGCTACAGTTGAAAATCTGGAGTATTAATTTCACATTTAATTTTTGTCTTTCTAAATTGGAAGGACACAAAGCTTTTAATGTTAAACCATAACCATATTTCACAATTTGGCCACTTTCAGTCTCATTTAATTTCTTAACTGAAGTGAAGTCATTGGTCTTCATAGAGGACATCAAAATCTGGATAATACATACATTGCCCATTTTTCTGATTCAGCCAGGTACTTCTCACAGTTTTTATTAAATGAACAGAGTCAAAAATAAAATGTAATGGCCTTGAGCTATCATAATATGGGTATGTATATGACCACACACTTTGTAAAGGAGGATCTGAAAAGAATGCCATTGTTTTTTGGTTTATAGAATTGTTGTCAGTCAGTTACAGTTACAATCCCTTTAAAGCCAATTTCTTCCAAACCAACAATAACTTTTTTTATTTAAAAAAAATGCAAATCAGTTCTTGTTAAAGTGTGGACAGGAAAATTTTGGGCCACACCTTGAAAGGAAGACCTTAGGTTTTGTACCATGAATACAAAAGTACTGGTTGCAGCACTTGTGTTATTAAATGCCATTCCAGTCAGATGACCAGCAGCATAATCCTGAGATTAAGCTAGCTCAACAAATGCTAAAATGGGGAAAAAAGTTGTAACAAAATGCTAAAGATATTTAGCTGTTTTTGTCGCTCGGAAAATCATAACGCTAACTAAATTGTTCGCACCAACAATGCTTTGGACATCAGTGGGAAACTAATGCTTATGGCTTTGGGGGATGCCATAGATGTCATAGTTGACTCAAGTCTATGGCGTAATAGTTGACTTAAATCTCTGGTGTAATCAAAATATGGTTTAAAATGAATTTCATCAATGTAATAATTTTTCATTTCCCTCTAAACCAGGTTATGTTTACTTGATGTATCTTAGGAAAAACTATGAAAATTGTTGTCCTTGGACTAAAACCAAATTTTTAACAAAGTTTCTGTAGGGTACTGGAATGTGGGATAATGATGTATTGATGTTAGATTGCCTCTAATCTGTGGAGTACCTGTGTGGGGGGCTTCACTGCTGTAAAATAAAGGTAAGGGGGCCGTCCATAAAGTACGTCCGAGATTTTCACTATTTTTAGACTCCCCGCCTCCCCTATGTCACATTTTGTCCGATTGTTATCAACCCCCTCCCTAAAAAGTATGTCCTAATTCCCGCAACCCCCTTTATTTTTGACGACTGTTTCTAGAAGTCCGTTGTGAAACAAAGAAAACATAATTATTCAAAGGAAACATCCATATATTTACACGTTTGCTTCAGAAAATGTTTATTATTTAGGCATTAATTTATAAACACGTACATTTTCTTTGTAGCACACTCTTTTGTTTTTCTCTGCATTTCACGTTTATTTTTTTTTCCATAGTCTTCCTTCAAGTTCCTTTAGCTTCTGCTTTTTTACTGTTAGTTCTTTCGTCTGTACTTCCGTTAACATTCCACTTTGTTCCCTTTTCAGTAGTCCAAATACATTGGCGTTTAAAATATTGATTCATCATTCAGAGCTCGTTGTGCTGGTGCTAATCGAAAGAATATTTCTGGCTTAATTTTTGACGAACATGGGTTTTGTTCTTCATTACTTTTTTTATTAGAAGTGATAAAAAATATTTTGTGACTCATTTACCTCCCTCCACTTGGTGGGTTACTACACAGCTACCCTAGGATGCGCAACCCTTCTCAAAACGGCTCGGTCGACAACGCATTTTCCATTTTTTTTTTTTTTTTTAACTCGAAGCAACTGATATTTTAGGCATAGAATACAGAGTGGAGCCTGTGGACGCCTCCTACCCTGAAAATAAATACACATTGCCGACATATTTTTCAGATAAAATATAATTAAGCAATAAATATTGCATTCTCTCAGTTTATTAAGTTGAAAGAGCTCAATTCTAAAAATCATAAAATATACTTGCAGACTCTCAAAGGACTGCGACCCCCCCCCGTTGATATAAAGACATATCTGCAAACATAATTAAGTTCCAATGTGAACAAACGGGGAGTTTTTTAATAATACGATTCCACTATATTTTAGCCTCTGGATGTCCGAATTACTGAACTTCCCACCTCCCCCATGTTACATTTGGTCTGGTTGTCAGGAACCCTCTCTCCCCCTGTAATCTTGGACGTACTTTATGGACGGCCTTTAATTATGTTTGGTTCACTTACAAGTTTTTTAATTTCTGTGAAAAATGCATGTATAATATCTAACATTACATGAAATCTATTACTGTTATCATTTGTATTTTATGCCAAACATGCCACTTTTTCTTAAATTTCATAAAGAATATTTACATTCTTTATCTGTGATGGATATGTTGTATTTTTTAGTTCATGAATGGGAACATTTCTTACATATAATATGTATCAGCAAATCACTGGTAACTGTGACATAACTATTTCTGTGGTATACTTATTTAACACAAACAAGTTTACAAACATTATGCAGTTTGCTTTTTAAATTAATACCCAATTTTTTGGTATTTCATCCTCTTTCAAAAGTGATTTTAAGCTATTCAAATCATTAAAGTCCTAATCAAAATATGAAGTTTATGGTGATACCAATGTAAAGTACAGAAGTAAGGCTTCATATTCCATTTATCATATTTCATGTCAGCTAGAGTTTCATATCTTTGATATTAATTTGAAAAAAAAATCTACAACTCAAGGAGCATAATTGTACCAGAAATTTTTGCCTTCATTCAAGTACTTGTTAATAAACTTTTATTTTAGAACATGACTGAGGTGAGGAAAACATAGTTTCTTTTAACGTCTGTCATGCCGTCCCGGTGGCGCAGTGCTCTAAGCGATGGCCTCTGATCATTCGTCCGAACGGGGTCCGGGTTCGAATCCCGGTGAGGCATGGATGTTGTGTCTGTCTTACGGCACTGGCTCTCTCCCTTCCCTGGAGCCAGTGACCCTAAATTAGGGACGGGCGACTGCTTATAGCCCATTGAGTTGCTCACGGTGGTCGTTAAACTTCCAATCAAAAAAAAAAAAAAAAAAAAATTAACGTCTGTCATGGTCATTTAGTTAAAAATTAATTGCTGTGGGTAGCAAAATATAAATACTGAATCTTTTATTCACTAAAATATGTCAAATTTCACATAATGACTGCAAATAATTTGCTTCCTGTAAAGCATATGTTCAAGTTTATCAGCATCACTGTTAAATTTTACTGATGCAGCGTTTGAATTACCCAGTGGTCCGCTGGCCGTTGTCCAGTAAAACTTCCGTCGGACCACTATTGATTTTGCTGGCCCGGATGGCTAGTAAGTTGGTTTTTTTTTGTTTTGTTTTGTTTCTAATTTGTCACAAGTTAAAAAATGAATGTTTTTATTTTACCTTGCTGTATGGTTTTCTTTTTAGGCTGCAAACTAATAAGTTTAAAAACAAATATTGTATATAATTCCATTGAAATGATACATTGTTTACTACATATATTGTAAATGTCTTCATTTTTTTTTTTTTTTTTTGTACGGACCAATGAGCATTTTGGCGGACCAGTGGCTTGCAAATTCTAGTGCGTCCACTGGGCCAGTAGATTTATTTCTGATTATAACACTGCTGATGACATTACGCAAGCTGTTGTAGTAATAAGATTCACTTTAGTAAGAGCTTTGGTCTAAAGAATTTGCATGAGCCACTATTTTTCAAGGTACTCGCAAGTTATGAATCTTGAAAACATCTCCCATTTGACACTCAACATATTGGCAGAAGAATCCAGCATATTTTAGGTCACCACAGAAAAATTCATGGTGACAAAAAATATACTGTATATGGAGTGGCATATCAGATGAAGTCTGATTAAATTTATCCAAGACAGTGTTTCTTTTTCTAAATTATTCCTACAGCAGAATTTTGTAAAAAATATCAAAATGTGACCGAAATCTTGAAAATTTAAAATTTTACATGCCAGAAGTAAGTGACATAAGTTAAATTCGTATTTTTAAATTTATCTTTGCACGGTTGTTCTCATCAATTACCTGATGAGATGTTTAAATCTTTGCACGGTTGTTCTCATCAATTACCTAATGAGATGTTTAAATCTTTGCACGGTTGTTCTCATCAATTACCTGATGAGATGTTCAAATCTTTGCACGGTTGTTCTCATCAGGTTCTCAGGTTCGATGTTCAAATAAAATCGTTGTTGATGAGAACAACCGTGCAAAGATTTGAACATCGACCACTTACAACCAAGAGGTACGTGAAAGATTTTTCCTTGAATTACATTTGATTACCGAGATATATGTTCGCAGTGAATACTAATAACTTCCAACTGAGAAATTGCATTTCACACAAAGGAAATATAACATGTAAAAAGTTCCAACAGTTAAACCACCATTAAATGGTTTAAACTGAAAAAGAATAACGTATGTAAAACATGTTTTTAAATCTCGATACATAGTGAAATACGTGCGTATTAAACAATCTTGTTAAATTTTTCCTGTTACATTTGTTAATTATGAATTTTAAAATATTTTGTATTGCGTATTAAAAGAAGTCACAGAAAGAGAAATTTCTACCTTTGCGTTTTAAAATCTATTTGTTTTACTCTATATCTCTTGATATCTCATGTATATACAGCCTGACATTTTTTTCTAATAAAATTTTCACAAATTTGTTCATTCTGGTTTGCATTGTTTTTATTGCTTAAGTGTCAAAACGGTTATCACACTCAGAAGATTAAGGAAGGCGACTAGATATATGTTTTAAATTGTTCAAGTAATTATTTTAATTAGTAAGAGTAATTTCACACTTTGCATAGTGAAAGCAGCTGGCTAAAGCAAAATCAGTAGTTTTCCAAAAGATACTAATCATATTCTTTTTAAATATATCAGAAATCTATAGATATGAGGGCTTGAAAAATATGGGAAAAGTTACATGCCCACGTGCCCAGTTGGGCATGTAACTTTTAGGTGTTTATTTACTAGCTGGGCAAGAAATTATTTACTTGCCCAGGTAGTAAAAGCTGGATGCGCAGGAAAATTTATCTTTTAAGATAACAAACCAGAACCCTAATTTTTTTTTAAGTTAAAAATATGATCTGTTTTAACATGTTTGCACTTTCATTTTAAGGGTCTGTATTACAAATGTTCAATGCACAAAAGTGTGTATATCAATTTTTAATATGATATGCTAAAATTGGTGTGAAATGGTACAAAGATGAAATTGGTGTTTCAGAAATTTAGTGATTCTGCCATGTTCCTTTTATTAAAGTTTTCTCCCTTTGTCATTAAACATGAGAAACCAGTTACATCAGAGGCATGCATCCTGTTGTTGATTATAAACAAAATTTGTAGCAAAACTACATATGGTTTCCGATTTCTGGGCGTAAAGCATAACATAATTAAAGATGTGATATTGCTCTTTCTTTGGTACTTCGTAACAATAATACAACATCCATTAATTATCAATGACATGAAACACAACATGTGATGACTATCTTTTTTTTCTTGTGTAGTAGGAAATTTTATTACCAAACTTTTTACTTTAAAATTTACTTGCCATGCACAGGCAATTAGATTTTTTATTTACCTGCCCAGGCGAATGATTTACATGCCCTGGGCATCTCTGGCATGGTATTTTTAAGCCTCGGATATTGTTATTTTTAAAAGAAAAAAAGTACCTGGATCGACATGAATCCACATATTGTAGAAACTATGTTCTAAACAAACAAGGTTTTTAAAATACAAGTAGAAATATATACTCGCTTTTTTTTTTTTTTTTTTTTTTTTTTTTTTTTAAACAGTTGCTTAAAATGAGAGATCAACTTTTTATTCATTTATCTAGACTTATCTGTTTCCAGACTTCCTGCACTGTGTCTTCACAAGCTACAGCAATAATAACTGGAACTAATATATCTCATATTATCCGATAACTACTGGAAAGTGTGCTTCCAAACGTGGGGGTGGGTGTCAATTTTTGTATGGGGAAAACTTCTTCAATCCTTCATAGAATTTATTTTGAAACCAAAATCATAAAAAAGAGGAAAAAACAATCTTTTTCAATAGCTTTAGTAATGACAAAACATTTGTGCAAAATTTTATACCATTGCTTTTTATAGTTTCTGAGAAAATGGTACATCGAGTTAGTCAATTTATAATGAGACATGTACATCTTTTAAAATACATCCTATAGTACCAAAACAATCTCTTAGATTTATTCAGTACAATAACTGCATGTGCATTTGTCAGGTTCTCAAAAAATATAATAATTATCTGTAAAAATACTTTAAGAAATTATTGGAACAAATTTCAGATTTTCTTAGAAATGTGTCTTTGAAATTCTTCAAGGAACAGCTAACGGACACATAATCAGATTGTGTTTGTGATACCCAAAGAACTGCACAACCATAATTATTTGTACATTGGCAGTTTTCCTGAATACTTCTTGAAAATCAAATTTCAGGAAATTTCTGCCAATAAGTTACTTGTATTTTTCCAGATAAAAAGAAATGCTTATATTGTGGATCCAAATAGTTTTGCTTAATGCTACTAATATACTTAATACATTGACAAGGTAACTTTTTTGAAATAGTGCTCTGGAAGACAAAAATTATAAACTTTATATTTGCTTATCAAAATGAAGTTGTCCAAACACGTAACTAGATGGTACTAAAATTAGGAAAACTTGTTATGTCATTAAAGTGTTTTATTGAGCCTTTGGTAATAATTAAAAAACACAGAAAAAAATTCAGTTTTTCTTGACCTTTTTTTATATATTAGTGATCACGGATTGCACATAAATTGCTCGTTACTGTCTGATGTGAAAATACATTTTCACTAAAGGAATTATTTCATTACTAAAATTTTCAGTCATAAGTTTGCAATGAATGAAAAACCTGATTTCTTAAATTAGTCAATTGACATCTTTTGAAACGGTTAATATATATCAAATACGTGGAGATAATGTAAATGTACGATGTCATCACTCTTTCCACGTTATTTTTTTAAACAACGCATAGCGACTGAAAAATTGTATTCCGGCACTGCTGGGATCGAACCCCAGAACTCTCGATAACTAGTCGAGTGCGTTCGAATTTACGCTACAGCGCCAACAATTCTCAGCGCCATGCGTGGTTTATCAGTCAGCATCTGACTACACGAATACGTATTGATGGTCTCAGCAACTGAGATGTCGTCATCTGGTAGCATTTTACGCAACAGCTATTTTAATTGTAGCTGATAAATTCAAAGGGCGATAGAAATGGTTAATATATATCAAATACGTGGAGATAATGTAAATGGACGATGTCATCACTCTTTCCACGTTATTTTTTTAAACAACGCATAGCGACTGAAAAACCATTTCTATCGCCCTTTGAATTTATCAGCTACAATTAAAATAGCTGTTGCGTAAAATGCTACCAGATGACGACATCTCAGTTGCTGAGACCATCAAATACGTATTCGTGTAGTCAGATGCTGACTGATAAACCACGCATGGCGCTGAGAATTGTTGGCGCTGTAGCGTAAATTCGAACGCACTCGACTAGTTATCGAGAGTTCTGGGGTTCGATCCCAGCAGTGCCGGAATACAATTTTTCAGTCGCTATGCGTTGTTTAAAAAAATAACGTGGAAAGAGTGATGACATCGTCCATTTACTTTATCTTTTGAAACGACGACGATACTTCGTAATGGACCCTCAAACTAATCTTTCAAGTACAAGAACGATTTGTTCACAAGTACAGGAATCATTCGGTTAACTATAAAGACACTATAACTTCAAGTGAAACTACAACAGTTTATAATTTCGATTATAGGAATGGTTTATCACTTCCAGTGAAATGACAGCGATGCTTGCATTAAGTTGACGAATCTGTCTTGCTTATCCTTTCAAGTCGAAATTATTGCTACGCTAAATTTTACGATGTAATTTCTTTTTCTTCTGTATTTTAAAAGATTATAAAACAAATGTGTTAACTCTGTAGTTATTTAAACACTAACACAGAAGTTCTTATTTAAATGCAGTGAAACTCTAAAAGAACGCACGACCTGGTTAGTTGGTGTACGTAAAGACGCGTTCGTTTCGCACATCGCCGTAATGCTCCCTCTCCGCGGCTACGGACTACTCTAGTGACGTCACAAACCGGTGCGCGGGCCTGCTAAGCTATTAGGAGGTGATGGCTCTGCCCCCTTTCCAAAAACCATCTACGGTCTCAGTTAGGGCACTATAGTATACAAGTATATTTTACGGAAATTTTGTGTGGGGGCCCTTTGACCCAGGGCTCCAACCCCTTCCAAAAACAGTCTGCGATCTAAGTTAGGGTACCATGCTATAGTATTCCAAATTTGGTGGTTCTAAATTGAAAACTGTAGATTTTATGGAAGTTTTGTGTGGGGCCCCTTGACCCCGGGCTCCGACCCCTTCCAAAAACCGTCTACAGTCTAAGTTAGGGTACCATGAGATAGTATACCAAGTTTGATGGTTCTAAATTGACATACATTCAATTCTCCATATATATAGATTTGTTATTTTTTTCCAAGACAGTTTTCTAGGCATGTTATCGCTCAGGGTAGGGTGAGGTGGACGGATCCAACACTCTCATTCGAGTAAGAGAATACGTACTTTGCGCCTTAGATTTTTCCAAAATGGCGCCTTTAGAACACGGAGAAATCGTAGGTTTTCAAACCAAATTCAAACGCGTTTAACTCGGAAACGGGCGTTTTTAGGTCCGTGAAAATTTACATAGATATTCTCCTGTTGATAATAAAACAGGGATTTAATTTTCAGAATTTTAAAAAAGGGCTTTTTGAGAAAATCGTTGGCAAAGTTGGAGATTTTTCAAAATCGGCTGTTTTTAACGCTGCGAAAACTAGCAGTTTCACAGCACAGACATATAAAAACTTACAAATAAAGTGCACATTTGTATATCTTAAACAAAAAAAAACTAGTATAGAAAAAAAAACTCCATTTGAACCAGTTAAAAATAATCTTAAAAATTTTAATCATACAATGTGTAAAAAATATTAGCATCACATATTGTTATACACACAATGTAATAAAAAATACCAGAACAAAATATCTTTAATTCTGCTGCAATGACTAGCTGAAGTTAGGAAAAATAACCGTTTTTAGAGAGCTTGTTTGACGGTGGAAGATTTGAAAACCTCTGTCTCAAAGGGAAAATTTTTTCTTGCCGAAAGAAAAAATATAGGTCTCCTTATTTTAATCAAGGAACACCCCCTTAATTTTTTTAGAGGAATCTGAGACCGTGATGGTAAGACCCTGCCAGAGTTGAAATGGAATCCCTCTCTTGTTACCAGCCAACTAAGTTGAAACATTTTTGAAAGCTACCTAGCTTTGAGACACCTCACCACCACGTGAGAGGAGGGGGGGGGGGCGTGTTGAAACTCCACTGGTCTCCCATCGATCCAGGATTATCTTCTAAGGGAACAAAAGACATGGGCAGTGCATGGTTTATCGTGGCCCAGGTGGAGATCACTACGAACCCCCCCTCTTCCCCTCTTTAAAAAAATTGAAATCTATGAATATGTTTTAAATAGATAAAAATCTTTACACCATTATAAGCGCATAATTTGTATATGAATTCTACTTGTAAAATCAGCTGATTGAACAGGAAATATACTCAACTTACATACATTTTATGAATAAGCATGCACGCGTATGTGTTAATTGTTATTTATTTAGTAGATTAGACAATTGCCATTACGTTTTGGAGAGGAGGTAAGCAGAGTTTCGGTAGCGACCAGCGCTATCAACCCAGCAGCGAGGTCAAGAGCATTGCACCTTCTCCCCCCGTTCGCAGAGGACAAAACTCTCCTGAGCAAATATTTTACTATTACGAAAAACTGAGAAGTTAACTTTAGCAACTATAACAAAACAGCAACTGCTCTTCTGACAGTAGCCTACAATTAGCAACTCCCAGAAAAACTCAAGGTTGTTTAGCCATCGAAAATTAACTTACAGTACACATGCCTGCACTGTTTTTCTTAAAATTATTTCACAACAGTTTTCTACTCTTTCAGTCTTTTCTTATGCGATGTTTAAGTATATACGTAAACAAACAAACAAACAACTGCTGCTGTCTTTCGCAACTTAACTTTGTTAGTGGAGCAGCAAGAATTTTCTTTATGTATTGGTTATCCCCCCCGACAGTTTTATAGGCATGTCATCAATCGGGGACGGGTGAGGTGGATGTATCCAACCAGGGCCAGCTGACCCAATGCTCTCATTCCATCATTCGGGCAAAGAATATCTAATGCTTTGATTCGGGTAAGAGATAACGTACGTACTTTGCGCCTGAGAATATTCCAAAATGGCGCCTTTAGAACACGGGAAATCGTAGGCTTTCAAACTGAATTCAAATGCGTCTAACTCGGAAACGGGCGTTTTTAGGTCCGTAAAAATTTACACAGATATTCTCCTGTTGATAATAAAACAGGGATTTAATTTTCAGAATTTTAAAAAATGTTTTTTTTTTTTGAGAAAATCGTTGGCAAAGTTAGAAATTTTTCAAAATCGGCTGTTTTTAACGCTGCCGAAACGCGGAAACTAGCAGTTTTACAGACACACACAAAATTACAAATAAAGTGCACATTTGTATGTCTTTAACAAAAAAAACGAATATAGAAAAAACTCCATCCAAACCTGTTTAAAAAAAAACTTAAAAAATGCGATTTTTTTTTAAATCACAAAGTTTACGATTTTTAAAAATTTTAATCATACGATGTGTAGCAAATATTAGCACCATATATTATTATATGTTATACACAAAATGTAAAAAAAAATACAAGAACACTATATCTTTTTTAACTCTGCTGCAATGACTCGCTGAAGTTAGGAAAAATAACCGTTTTCTAGAGAGCTTGTTTGACGGTGCAAGATTTGAAACCCTCTATCTCGAAGGGAAAATTTTTTCTTGCCGAAAGAAAAAATATAGGTCTCCTTATTTTAGTCAAGGAACACCCCTTAATTTTTTTTAGAGAAATCTGAGACCATGATGGTACGACCCTGCCTGAGTTGGAATGGAACCCATCTTTTATGTTTTCTGCAGCAGAAAGTTAAACTATGGAAGCAATGGTAAAGTGCTGTTCAGACACAATAAGGATGCTGATCATCAAAAGTGTGTACGAGCACAGCAGCATACACAAACGTTTCCTGGAGTCTCTCCTGTTCAGGCCAAAACATCAGTATCTGACAGAATTGCACATCAGAAAGTGGTTCTGACTGCATTTTTATGCGAAAACACGCTACCATTCAATTTGGCACCACAGTTAGTTGAGCTATCTAAGCATCTTGCAGGTGATAAGTTAGCACTTTCTAAATTGAAAATGTCCAGGACGACTGCAACCTACATCAATACACATGGTACTGCAAAGTGCATGAGAAAGGAGTTAGTCCAACAGTTGAAGGGAATTTTTTCTCCTTGAACATAGATGAAGCTACGAATAATGCAATGTACAAGATCATCAATGTGATGGTACGATTCTATGATGAGGAGCAAAAGAAAACAGTCGCAGATCTTCTTGGATCAAAAAAAGAAAATGTTGCCACGGCTGTCAACATTTTCCAAAAGGTGAAGGAACTTCTTTCAGAAAATTATTTAGCATTCATTCAAGTGATAAGTTGTCTGGTGGATAACTGCAACACAATGTGGAGATGTGGAGGCGAAGTGGTGACTTTAATGAGAAAGGAAAACCCAAATCTTCTGGATATTCATGGAGATGTGCATATAGTGCATAATTCTGCGAAACAATTTTTTCAGAAATTCGATATGTTTATTGAATGTTTTGCAAGCGATGTTTATTATGACATTCAGGATTCTCCCAAGGCCAAACAGTCATTCTCTGAAGTACAAGTTTTGCTAAATTCAAGTTCAGCAAAGCAAATTTTAAGGCCCACTGAAACACGTTTTCTGCAGATGTTAACCACTTGTGACAGACTCCATGAGTTAAGTGATGCCTTGATTGTGTATTATTATAGCTTTTTGTAAAATGAGGAATAGAAGAGTGGAAGTGTAGATGCACTTTTGAGTAATGTTTACAAGACTCGAAAAGTGTCTGATGATCAACGTAGCCGCATACATGTAATTCAGTCCCATCTTGCAAAACAAAAACAGACAGAAGCTGGTAAAGTACAAAAAGACAGAATTTTGCTTTCTCTGATCCCCCTCCAGGAAAAATTCTCGTTGTTCCTGAACTTTTACAGAGGTATATTGTCCAAGTTCCATTCATTCATAAAAATGTTTCAATGTGAGGCACCTATGATGCACCAAATCCACTGTGAAATATTTGTCCTGTGCAAGGAATTTTTGTCATCGCTCATCAAAGTTAAATTTATTCCAGAGAGCAGTGTGATTGAAATGTAGAAGGTTTTCGTGCTGATAAGAACTTCTTTAAAAACAGCCGTCATAGCATGATCTTTAACATCAGGTCTCAAAACACATGATATTTAGAACTTTATTAATTTAAAAACACATATGAATTACAATGACACATGAGCGCTTTCAGGGTCGTTAGTGACACCCGTCATCAAATGTGTGAATACCGAAGCAATTTGACATGTACTGGAGTATATATTAACAACGTTCAGTGACGTAGGAGTTAGAATTATAGCGCAAAGTCAGCAAAATACAATCGACACAAAACAATAAGCTTAATAGATTCAATATAATAAGTATATATTAGGTTTGTTTTCTGTAAGTAGTCTCCAGGGGTGAGGGATATTGTATGGAATGTCATCGTTGCATGACTTTCTGTGATTAAAGTCAGAAACTTATTGGGAAGTGATGTAAGGATTGTGACTGTATCCCAGTCTGGGTGAAAGTTTCCTGTATGGACTAACATGGGTAATGAGGTATTTTGAGTACCCATTTTTATGTTGTATTTGTGTACCTTTAAGCGTGTTGACAAGTTGCGCACTGTGGATCCGATATAAGTGCATATTTCACCGTATTCATCTGTGGAGAACAACGGGACACTGTATATACCACTTTTGTTTGCAATATCCACTGGGTCTCTATCGTTTTTAAGCATTGCCATGATGTTTGTAGTTTCTACTCCAAAGTTTAATTTGTATTTATGGCAAACGTTGCGCAATAATGGAGTAAGACTAGGGATATAATCCATGGATCCAATATATTTAAGTTCTGATGGACCAGATGTGAAGGCTGTAGAGGATCTTCTAAGTAATTTTTTAAACTCTGAATTTACTATGTATGCTAGATAACCATACTGTGCTGCTATGTTCTTAATATTAACAATTTCATTGCATTGTAATTCAAGGGTTGAAGTATGTGAAATAGCTCTGCAAAGCATAAATTGTAATGCCAACAACTTATAATTCCTGGGATGAAACGAATCATTAGGTATAATACATACAGAGCTGGTTGGTTTTCGATAAACGGTAGTTTGGATAGTATTAGTAACAGGGTCTCTGAAAATAGTAAAGTCTAGAAATGAAAGGCTATAATTTGACTCTAGTTCCACTGAAAATTTAAGTGTTGAATTGGCTGGAAAGTACAAAAACGAATGTGTGCAGTTCTTCAACGGAATGTGGCCACAAAACGAGTATATCGTCAAACATACCTGAGATAACATAATGGTTGTAGATGATAATTACCAAGGACAGCAGATTCGAGTTCTTGAAGTATCAGTACACCAAGGAAAGGAGACAAGGGGGAGCCCATGAGGGCACCTTGCGTTTGTTTGTAGATAAGATTATCAAATTTAAAATGGCAGCGATTTGAAACCAGACGAAGAGCTGATAAAATATCTTGAGTCTCAGATAAAGGTAAAATATCAGTCAGTTTATTGAAGATAATATCATGGGTTGGTTCAATAGGTATATGGGATACATTGAGATAACATCTAAGGATGCCAAAATAAATGTTTGATCTCCCAGTGTTAAAGCGTTCAACTGTTGTAAAGCTGCAATAGAACTCTACTTATAGCAAATACATTTTCAGTCTTCAGTTCTATTGCAGCTTTACAACAGTTGAACGCTTAACACTGGGAGATCAAACATTTATTTTGGCATCCTTAGATGTTATCTCAATGTACCCCAATATACCTATTGAACTAACCCAGTCTCAAGTTTCCGATTAATTTGAATATAAGCATCACAGGATTTGCTAGTCGAAGCGACCCGCATTCATGTTTAGCTAATCTGAAGGTTAAAGTTGCTTCGACTAATGAATCCTGTGATGGTTACATTCAAATTAATCGGAAACTTGAAACTTGGTCGTTCTGGGTGGTGTAGTGGTTAGCATACCCGGGCGCTATCTGGGGGACGCGGGTTCGATTTCCGCTCCAGGACGAAGAACTTTTTAAGTTTTCGTTTATTATCTGATTTACCATCCTTGTCACATTTACACCAAAAATTGGATTAGTCGCGAACGACTCAGCTCAACTCCATTCGTCAGAGAAGGGTCTGGTTTTGAATCCCCGTGAGGCATGGATGTTGTGTTTGTCTTTCAGAACTGGCTCTTTCCCTTCCCTGGCACCAGTGACCCTAAATTAAGGACCGGCGATTGCTATATTGCCCATTGAGTTGCTCACGGTGGTCGTTAAACCTTCAATAAAAAAAAAAAAATGTCTTGGTATATTTTGCAACCTTGATTTGTTCTTCTAAGAAATGGATTTCTCCTTCTTCACCCTGTAGCTCTATTAATTCGTTGGCAGACTTCAAGACGTTAAAAATTTTAAAAATTGGCCAAAAGTAAGGGGTAATCGAATAGCAACAACACATGAATTCAGCAGCCTACTTGGGGCGGTAAATGAATAGGGTCCATAATATTCTATCTTTCTTAATCAAAATTTTCTTCTGCAAAAATTCGTAACAGCTTTAGAGATGTATGTTCAAGTGTTAACACTGCAAATGTCTCGCTCACAAGTTTTCAGATCATATCATATGTAAAGGATTTTTAGGAAGGGAGTGTCTGACCCCAGGTCTTAAACAACCCTTAGAAATGGGAAACTAGGAGATTTGGGCTAGAGTGCCCGATAGGAAAGTTACACGGAAGCGAGGTCGAAAGGGGGTGGAAGACGCCCTTATTTATTACCCGGGGCCCAACTGCTTAACGTGCCGATCCGACGCACGGCGGATATTTAGTGGTTCGAGCGTTCGTACCCGCTGGGATCGAACCCGAGGTCTTCTCCGTGGCAGTCACGAACGTTGTCCACTAGGCCACCCGTGGCCCCTCACGAGTTTTACTCTTCTGATATATATATATATATACAGAGAGAGAGAGAGAAAGGGTTTTTTTTTGTTTTTTTTCCTAGGGAAATTCTGTGGAAAACTAGGGAATTTCTGCCTATTATCAAGGGAAATTTTTAATGAACAAGTTGGCAGCACTGACTGAGAAATGACATCCTAATCCCATATGATTAAGGTGAGGTGATGCCTTCTACCATAGAGACAATAACCGTAAGGACAGAGTGGACATTCGAATGTATGAAACGTAATTCTTCTTCAATAGTTGTGCTAAAATCTAACCCAACCCAGCCTTTTTTTTTTTTTTTCTGAAATTAGAGTAAGTTCAACTGTGGATATTGTAAGTCGGAGCGGAAGTGCTTTTGTACCTCCAAAGAAGTAGCCTAAATCTATCTTCCTAAATTTTTTACCAGCTGGCAGAATGAAGACACCTTTAAAGGATAGCTTACTTAGAGTTGTAAAGGAATGGAGTACTTTTGCTGCAGAGCCTGTTTGTTTACTGGAAAAGGTGAAAAATCTAAAGTAATAAAACATGTTGCAACAGAAGCACATGGGCAACAATAGCAAAGCCTCTGAACAGCACAACCTAACATCATGCCTGCTGTTTGTGAGAAAAAAAATATTGATAAAGATAAGTGAGGGAAAATTAAATTTGGCGGCTTTTTTAGTAGAGCACAATATATCTTTTTTTTTTTTTTCAATGGACCATTTAGGAAAACTGGGGTCTTCACCCTAAGTTTAGAAGCTGATGTGTTGAAAATAAGAAAGTGCAGTCCAACATAAGGGCACCACAGTTGTAAACAATGTTATTGGGGCAGAACAAAGGGAACAGTTATTTTTTTTTTAAATGCATTTTTTCTAATAACATGAAAACACTGATCAAAGCTGCATGAAGCACCTGTGTTTGGTGGTGCGAGTGGTAACACCAAATTTTGACATTACAAATGAGTTTTTGGAATTGATTGTAGTAGTTTTTGCAACTATCCCTTCAGAACTGCAGAGTATGATCCAGGAACTTTTTCAACTTGCTGACAGGAGTAAAAATGTGGGATTAAAAATGAACTTTCAGAAAACTAAACTCTTGTACAATGCTTTTACAAGAAATGAAGGTTTATCGATAGATTGGGAAAAGCTGGAGGTAACCAATACTTACATATTTACCTTGGACAGCAGATATCAAGCAAAGGTCACATTGATGAAGAAATTAATCAGAATATAAAACTTGGTTGGAGAGCTTTTGGAAGAAACTGTATAATTTTCAAGAGCAGTATGACATATATTAAAAGAAAAGTATTTAATCAATGCATCCTTCCAGTTCTTACATATAGAACAGAGACTGGGACCTTAACTGAAAAAAAGACATTCAAAAGATGTAGACAACTGAAAGAATCATGGAGAGATGCATGCTTGGTTTAACCAAGAAAGATAAGAAAGGAACTCTTAGATAAAGAAAATAACTAGAGTGGAAGACATGGTCAGAGTAAAATCCCTGAAATGGCAATGGGCTGGACATAGTACCAAAAGAATGGACCACCAATTGACATCCAAAATTTTAAATTAGATACCAACGGGCAGGAAAAGATCCAAAAGACCACGTGAGCGATGGGTGGTTGAAATTTGAAACATATCAAAGGTTGGCTCAAGACAGATAGTTGTGGAAGAAACTTGAGACCTTCATCCAATAGTGGATTGATAATGGCTAACAAAGATGATAAATATCTTTTTCCTTTTTCTCTGGGAAAATTCTATGGAAAACTAGGGAATTTCTGCCAGTGATCTAGGGAAACATCTGAAAAACGAGTTGGGAGCACTGTGTGTTGTAAGTAATTTGTTCGTAATGGATTTTATTTACAATATTTGTTTGTAAAGGATGAAAGTTAACATAAACACATAAAAGCACAGACATACATCTATTGATATTCATACATATACAAAAAGTAGTTGAGAAAGGGAATGTTTCATTTTTGAAGCCCTAGTAAATTTGACCCACAAATAGCTGACCGTTTGGTCTCTTTTTAAAAGGCAGCAACAAGCTGTTTAAAATATGTACATTCATATTTAAATGAATTCAGAATGGGATACCTTATTAAGGTGAAGAGGGCCGCCCCGGTGGCGCAGTGGTCTAAGGCGTTGGCCTCTGATCATTCGTCCGTAAGGGGTCCGGGTTCGAATCCCGGTCAGGCATGGATGTTGTGTTTGTCTTACGGCACTGGCTCTCTCTCTTCCCTGGAACCAGTGGCCCTAAATTAGGGACGGGCGACTGCTTATAGCCCATTTGAGTTGCTCACGGTGGTCGTTAAACCTCCAATCAAAAAAAAAAAAAAAAAAAAAAGGTGAAGAGGCAGATGAATTAATTCAGAATGGGTATCTTATTAAGGTGAAGAGGCTGCCCCGGTGGCGCAGTGTCAGCGCTAGCTTATGACTAGTCGCCCGAGATGGGTCCAAGTTCGAATCCCGGTGAGGCATGGATGTTGTGTTTGTCTTAGAGCACTGGCTGTCACTCTCCTGGAACCAGTAGCCCCAAATGAGAGGCCACTGGTTCTGGGAACATGACCTAACAATGGTCACTGCATTTTTTTTTTTTTTTTTTTTTTTGGATTGGAGGTTTAACGACCACCGTGAGCAACTCAATGGGCTATAAGCAGTCGCCTGTCCCTAATTTAGGGTCACTGGTTCCAAGGAAGGGAGAGAGCCAGTGCCGTAAGACAAACAACATCCATGCCTCACCGTGGCCACCCCGGTGGCGCAGTGGTCTAAGCGATGGCCTCTGATCATTCGTCTGAAAGGGGTCCGGGTTCAAATCCCGGTGAGGCATGGATGTTGTGTTTGTCTTACGGCACTGGCTCTCTCCCTTCCCTGGAACCAGTGACCCTAAATTAGGGATGGGCGACTGCTTATAGCCCATTGAGTTGCTCACGGTGGTCGTTAAACCTCCAATAAAAAAAAAAAAGCCTCACCGTGATTCAAACCCGGACCCCTTTCGGACGAATGATCAGAGGCCATCGCTTAGACCACTGCATTGATGCCCTACCTTGATATGTCATACCTGTTTCATCATTGACATGTCACAACATCGTGAGTAACTTGTTATAAATACTGAACCCCTGTATAAGACTGTAACAGTGTACCTGAACATGGGCCAGTAGCTGGTTGGAAAGATCTTGTGCAGTTTTTAATGTTTTTTTTATCCTGTAAGTAAATCTTTTAGACTAGGTGCTTTTAGCATTATGAAGTTTTAATCGCGCATTAGACAGCAATATTGTGTGGATCGGATGTTCTCGTGCACGAGGATTTTTATCTAGTCTAGAGGGATGGGTGACTGCTTATAGCCCATACACTATACAGGACCATAGTAGTGTTTTTTTTTCCTTTGAAATACTTAATTTATAATATGTTTCTTATTCAAGAATAAGATATCTTATTGAATTGTAGACTTTCCAAATTTTTTTTCCCCCCTTTCCTTTTTTTTTTTCTTTGCAGTTCAGGTTGAATACATATTCTGTAGCATAACTTTAGAATCTTTCATGTCTGTGAATATGTCAATTACATTAAGAATTGAAATTAACTAGAAAGTACTTTTAAGAATTAGTCAACTTCGAAGAAGAACACTTATTTCCTAGAATTTTTAAACATACAGAATTGTTGAAATAAATTGTCTAGAAAAACCAAAACATTCTTGTTGAACTTACAAAGCAATTCTTGTAATGAGAAGATTCTTAGCAGAAACTCATGATTATTCAGTGCTGGATAAGTTGATAGACTTTAAAAAAATATTTATTTTCATTTTGATTACAAGATGTTTGACAACATTATGTATTTTAAAGAAGGCGACTGTACAGGATTTTTATATCATGATGCTGTGCTTGTGGTAAGTGTTTGCGTGGTTGGGTGTAATTTTCATCATATTCGTATGAAGACTTCTTGAAACGTAGTTCCAAGTCCATGTTTTTATAAGATTTCCTTCTTAATCCTCGTAATTCGTACATCTGAAATGAAAAAAAAAGGTTAAAAATAATGAGAGAAGGGTATCTGTGGAAGTTTAAATACTATCATAGTTCTGTGAAATATTGCATAAAAACAAATGAATTTTGCACTATAACTTGATTTATCATTTAAATTGAAATATGGTGTCATTCTTTTAAATTTAATAGGGAACCTTATATAAGGGTTGTTCAATAAGTAGTGAGACTTTCTGCCTGGAAGGGTAACCAAAAGTCAAAACATGACATGTACCTAAAAATAATCGGTCAGCATTTAAACAGCAGTCCCATTGTTGCACAAGTTCTTGTATTCCTGCACCATAGTAGGAGGCAGGCTGCTGCTGCAAACAGTTATCTACAGCTTCATGCACCTGATCATCCAAAGTGAAATGTTTGCCTTTGAGAAATATTTTTCGTAAGTCCAAAGATGTAAAAATCACAGGGCGATAGGTAAGGACTATACACCAGATGTTGAAAGACTTCCTAGCGAAAGCACTGCAATGTCCTTTGCATGGTTGCTGCTGGGCACTATCGTGCAGAAGCACAATACCCTGAATGAGGTTGCCAGGTCTTTTGTTTTTGATGGCTTGTCGAAGCTTCATTAAAGTTTTACAATATCGTTTGGCATTGATGGTTGATCCTCTTGGTAGCCACTCAAGAAGCAGTGGTCGGCGATGATAAGAGAGCAGGGTTAACATCTTTCCTGCGGAAATGGTGGACCGAGATTTCCTCGTTGGTGGTGATGTTTCTGCCACATGATCTGGCGTTTCGGCTTTGGCTTGAAAGAATGACACCAGCTTTTGTCCCTAGCAATAATGCATAACAGGAAATCATCATCTTGGTAGCGGTACAGGTGCTGTAACGATAGACCCACTCATTGACTCGTCTGTTCATCAGACAGATGTTTTGGTACCTATGTGGCGCAGACATACGGTATTCAAGGTGTGAATGCATGCTCGTATTGACAGTTCAGATGCTCACACCCACACTGTTCACCAGTTTCAGATCATGATTCTTTGGTTGGCTTTTACTGCAGCATCCACACATGCAACTGTAATCACTGAAACAGCATGATGTGGTGCTCCTCATATTGGCTGGAGCACCACATCGTGCTCTTTCGCCCACCACTAAAAGAGCTGGCACCACCATATTACAGTACTGTGTGGAAGACAACTAGGCCCATACACTGCCTTCATTCATTTGTGAATTTCACTTTGGTGGCATTTTCTCCACTTTCAAAAGCTGAATTGCAGCACGTTGAGCAACTTTGGATGTATCAGTCTCTTATGAGAGGACAATAAAATTAGTCCAGCATGTTGCACGTCTTCCGTAACAAACAAGCTGCAATGCAGTTGCATAGCTTTTAAATCACCTGTACAGTGTACACTTGCACCACCCATTGACAAAATTATGAAGTGCAAATGCAGTCCAGTCAAACAGTCTCACTACTTGTATATTAAGATAATACAATGTAGTTTGTCACAATTTTTTTTTCAAGTCGACCATAGTTTCGCTAGGTATTGACTTAGCTTCATCAGGATGGTATTAGCTTAGCTTCGTCCTGATAAAGCTAGGTCAGTACCCAGCAAAACCATGGTCGACTTGAAAAAATAAATATTTGTAACAAACTACGTTGTATTATCTTAATATATATAATCGTCTCAAGACTGTGTGTGTAGTCTTTGAGATAAAAAATCTCACTACTTATTGAACAACTGTTATGTGTTCAAGAAAAATTAATAATTTTGAATTTTGTAGGAAAATTAATTTTTGATGAGAGAAGTTTGCTCATTTAATTAAGCAATATTATATTATTTCCTACTTTAAGGTGAGGAAAAATATGTCTTAAAAGGGGATATGTTGGTTGATGCAAATTAGGTTAAACATGCACTCATGATCAGGGCCAGATTTGAAGGGGTGCAGCCACACTGGGCACCAAGCTCAGGCAGGTGCCAAGCTGAACTTTTCTTTTGTGAAATGTAAACTATAGTATATATACAGGGTGTGCCATATAAAAAGAGGCCCGAGTATAATGAACACCAGCAGTCAGGCAATGTTACTATACATGGTAAAGAATAGTTGAAATGACAGAAAACAATAGTAATTTATCTGCATTTACAGCTGAAAGAGCTGTCCTCTGACATCAAAACACAGCTGCACACGACTCATCAGCAGTAATCTGGGCTATGGCATCCATAATGTTCACTTTTAATTCATCAAGGGTGTGCAGATTAGTTGCGTACATTTTCCCTTTCAATGCTCCCCACAGATAAAAATCACAGGTGGAGAGATCGAGTGACCTGGGTGGCCATAGTCTCTTCAATACAGTTCTGTCCTCCCCAAACACTTCGTGCACAACATGTAGACTGTTCTGTGTAGTATGTGCCATTGCACCATCCTGCTGAAAGAAAGAATATGTTTGCTCTTCTGTAAGTGCAGCTACAAATGGGTTGAACAGTTGCTGAACATAGCATTTCGAGTTGATGGTCATGGGTGCAAGTTTTCCGTCAAAAGGACGGAATTCCATCTTTTGAAAATATCCGAAGACTGAAGAAAATATCAGTAAAAATAAAATTTCCAAATACGTAGTTTTCTTTTTCCTCTTTCTATCCATATGCTCTACTCCGGAAAGTAAGTACGCCATCAGCAACCACGCTCGTACCATAGTACCTCGTTTATCATAAACTCGGGGTAGCAGCTGCTCCTGATGCATTCTGGGTAAGAGGGGCATTCTGGTCAAAAAGGAATCTAGGAGCAGCTCCCTTGGAGGTTCTACGCCGATACTCGCCTATGTCATGACCCCCCAACCCAACCTCGCCCGTCCCTGGCTTTCTCTTCGCTACGTGTACGTCACACACCATAACCGGTTCGCCCATCGAGCTTGTATTAGGTGGAGACACCACTGGCTCTGCTGCCATAGGTCACAGCTAATCTTTGGAGCGAGTCGTACCAGTCGATCTTGCCATATTTTACACGTGTATGCGTACGCATTTCAATATTAATTTACGTATGTGAAATTAACCAAGTATTGGTAAATTTGTGATTCCTTTTCCTTTTTTTCAACATGCAGTCAGCTATCGAATTCATAGATTCGAAAAATACGTCGGCTTTGAACGATAGCAGTGTTAAAAATAAGTGGCGATGGGAATGGTTAAATGAGACCAATTCCCCTGATGTCAAATTTGGTTCTTGGTGCTGGAAAATTAAGGAACCGGGATTTAGCTTTTGTGTTTTCTGCAGCAGAAAGTTAAACTATGGAAGCAAAGGTAAAGTGCTGTTCAGACACAGTAAGGATGCTGATCATCAAAAGTGTGTACGAGCACAGCAGCATACACAAACGTTGCCTGGAGTCGTTCCTGTTCAGGCCAAAGCATCAGTATCTGACAGAATTGCACATCAGAAAGCGGTTCTGACTGCATTTTTATGCGAACACACGCTGCCATTCAATTTGGCACCACAGTTTGTTGAGCTATCTAAGCATCTTGCAGGTGATAAGTTAGCACTTTCTAAATTGAAAATGTCCAGGACGACTGCAATCTACATCAATACACATGGTACTGCAAAGTGCATGAGAAAGGAGTTAGTCCAACAGTTGATGGGAAATTTTCTCTCCTTGAACATAGATGAAGCTATGAATAATGCAATGTACAAGATCATCGATGTGATGGTACAATTCTATGATGAGGAGCAAAAGAAAACAGTCGCAGATCTTCTTGGATCAAAAAGAAAATGTTGCCACGGCTGTCAACATTTTCCAAAAGGTGAAGGAACTTCTTTCAGAAAATTATTTAGCATTAACTCAAGTGATAAGTTGTCTGGTGGATAACTGCAACACAATGCGGGGATGTAGGGGCAGAGTGGAGACTTTAATGAGAAAGGAAAACCCAAATCTTCTGGATATTCATAGAAATGTGCATATAGTGCACAATTCTGCGAAACAATTTTTTCAGAAATTCAATATGTTTATTGAGTTTTGCAAGCGACGTTTATTATGACATTCAGGATTCTTCCAAGGCCAAACAGTTATTCTCTGAAGTACAAGTTTTGCTAAATTCAAGTTTAGCAAAGCAAATTTTAAGGCCCACTGAAACACATTTTCTGCAGATGTTAACCACTTGCGACAGACTCCATGGGTTAAGTGATGCCTTGATTGTGTATTATTATAGCTTTTTGTCAAATGAGGAACAGAAGAGTGCAAGTGTAGATGCACTTTTGAGTAATGTTTACAAGACTCGCGAAGTGTCTGATGCTCAGCGCAGCCGCATATATGTAATTCAGTCCCATCTTGCAAAACAAAAACAGACAGAAGCTGGTAAAGTGCAAAAAGACAGAATTTTGCTTTCTCTGATCCCCTCCAGGAAAAATTCTCGTTCCTGAACATTTACAGGGGTATATTGTCCAAGTTCCATTCATTCATAAAAATGTTTCAATGTGAGGCACCTATGATGCACCAAATTCACTGTGGAATGTTTGTCCTGTGCAAGGAATTTTTGTCATCATTCATCAAAGTTAAATTTATTCCAGAGAGCAGTGTGATTCAACTTCTGAGTGTTGATGTCAAAAATACAGAAATACAACTTGCTGATAAATTTTTGAGTGTTAGAAAGTTTGCTTACTCAGAAGCACAAGAGTTGTGAAAGAAGAAAGTTAATTGGATCTCTGCATTTTATAAAAATTTAAGACTCTCATATCAAAATACTGCAATATATATGATGAAAAACTTGCCGCTCAATAATAAAGTGTTGATTTGGCTTTCGGTACTGCATCCAAAGCAGCGGAGATGCAACACAACTTTATCAGCATATGACAAATTAAGTAATTAATGATTCAGATAGAAGCTTTCTTTTAGAAGAGGTTCAAAGGTATTCACTTGATAATGCTATAAGTGTTGGAAGCCACAGGAATCTGTCTTGATAATAGTTCAAGGATAGATTGTGATGGGTGGTCACATTTTTGATTTGAAGGAGAGTGATGGTGTTACTATTAAGTATAAATATTTAGGAATTCTTGTTAGAGCTCTATTGTCTACCTTTTCTGGTCCTCTGGTTGAAGGGACATTTAATATCATGGATGACATTATTACAGATGATAGAAGTTGTCTCACTGTGGAAAATTATGAGGCTGCTTCTATTGTGAAATACAGCTTACGAAGAAAGCCCCATAGCAGAAAGTTCCTGGTCAGTCTGCGACAGATATCATTGTGCCACAAAATCTGCGGTTGGTCACTGTGCAAGATAACTACTAAATGCGTAAAACAATATAAAATGCACAGGCATATTTTTCTACCTAAAAGAATGCCTAACCTAGGTACTACAGCAATTGCAATGCTAATTAGGATCAAGAACATTCTGGTCCTCTGTATCTGGAATTTTGCCAATATTTTCAAGTTCAACCACAAAGATTTATGAAATAAAATTATATTAAACAACGATAAAGAGCAGAGGCATCACTAGAAAAAAATTGTCGTATGAGGAGAAATCTTTTCTCCGTTCTACTTCCATTTCGGAACATTTTTCGCCATTTCCCCATCTCAAGTGCAAACATTTATACAATTAAATGATGATTAAACAATAATGCAGCAGCACTGTGAGTGGAGGGTCATTAGAGCAAGAAAATTTTGATCTGTACAACTTTGTTTTTCAGAAAATTTTTCTCTATTTTCAATCTTAAATACAAACATTTATCTAATGAAATTATATTTAATGACCGTAGAGGCCTGAGGGAATATCACAAGAAAAAGAATTCTAGATTACTGGGTTCCATCAAACCTTTCTTTTCAAAAATTGTTGCCTCCATTTTTAAACCAAAACACGAGTATTTTCCAATAAAAGGATATTTAACTACAATACCAGATAATCCTCTCTACAAGCATCGAGAGAACGTCAGGAGAAAAAAAATTACGGTTACGGGAGAAATCCTCACTCGACCTAACTTCTATTTTCGAAAATTTTGAAAGGCAGAAAACTTGCATCTATGATAGGGAGTCTGCCAGGTGGTTTAATAGGGTTCTGGGGATATCGTTTCTGTCTGCAGGGCCAAAATAAATCTGCAATGTATGTCGGCCTTTGCCGCGATTCTGTTACGAGGATGGGTAAAAAATGAATCTGCGATGTACGTCGGCTGTTGCCACGATTCTTATACGGGAATGGGTACAAAATAAATCTGCGATGTACGTCGGCTGTTGCCACGATTCTTATACGGGGATGGGTACAAAATAAATCTGCGATGTGCGTCGGCTGTCGCCGCAATTCTGCTACAGGGACGAGTACAAAATAAACCTGCGATGTACATCGCCGCTCGTTTCTTCTACTGAGATAACTACAAAATTACCCTGAGATGCAAGTTACTCGGCGCCGCGATTTTTCTACGGGGAAGAAGAACTTGTACAAAATGAATCTCCGATGTACGTCGCCCATCACAGCTATTCTCCTACGGAGTTAAGTACAAAATAAATCTGGGATGTACGTGGGTCGTCGCCGTGATTCTTCTACGGGGATGAGTAACAAATAACTCTGCGATGTACGTCGTCCTTCTCGAGAAAAAAAAAATTACGATTACGGGAGAAATCCTCACTGTGCCTAGATTCCGTTTTTGGAAATTTTGAAAGGTGGAAAACTTGCATCTATGATAGGGAATCTACAAGATTGTTTAATAGGGTTCTGGAGATATCGTTTTTGTCTGCAGGACCAAAATAAATCTGCGACGTAGGTCGCCCGTCGCCGTGATTCTGCTACGGGGGAAGGAAGAAGATAAAATCTGTAGAATTAAAGCCCACCACGCAGATGTGTAGTGCAATTCATTTCGCCTATGCCTCTTATTGGGAATTCCTATCAACAAAAGGAAATAAAGTCACAAATATTCCTCAATATGAAATTACTAGGAAAACAACAGATGTTCCCACTTGCTTAACAAAGCAGTTGTGTCCTAGTAATTCCATTGCCAAACATATTGCTTCAAAAGAAAGTGCATCAACTACTCCTGTCCAGCATACAAGAAAACGACCTGCACCACAAGGTACTGCTGAGAACTTGCCTGTTAAAAAATCCAAGTGTGCCACAATAACAAGTTTTTTTTTAAAGAAATAATTCACCTATGAAAATTTGTGATGGTTACTATTAAACTGTGATCATGGTGAAGTGAATTAATGAAACGAGCTCTCTGTGTACACAACTACAGTTGGACATGCATAATCTTGATTATATTTTTCTTTATCCTTATGCAATTTTACAATTTAAATGACTTTTAAAAGTGTGCAACACTTATTTGATTCAACAGAATTTACTAAAGATTATTTGAAACATCTTCCATGGTATGTTATGTATTAATTATTACAATTTCAATAATTTGATTAACATATTTCTATTATGGGCTTAAAATGCTATATAAGCAGCAAATATGTGGGTTGGATTTGAATATTATGCAAGATTTTTGTTTTTTCTTTTGCAAGATAAGGAATTTTGGAGATTTGTTAAATTTCAACTGGTAGTTCCTACATAATCAAATTTAACTTTCCGATTACAATTTGCATGGACATCAAATTTTGTTTACATGTATATACATTAATGTTCGGTCGTTTTATGCACTTTTGATTTAATAATGAATTTTAACCACATAATATTTAATGTATATTGTGTTTACGTCTGAGTGCGCATGGTGGTGGTGGGGGGGGGTATTCAAAATATTTTCAGTCTTGGCCACATCTCACAACTTGCACCCATGTTGTTGGTGTTGCTGAAAAAGAATGGGCCGACTATCTTCTTCACAGACACAGCACACCAAATGCCTATCTTTTGGTTGTACAGAGGAATCTCCATAGACTGTCTGGGATTCGTGTCGATCCAAATCCTGCTGTTTAGTTTTATGCATTGACATGCCCGGACAGATAAAGCCATGCTTCATCTGCCATGTAATAAAGTGTTGGGTCCATTTCACCGCTGACAATGGTCTTCTGAAACCACTTACAATATTGCATCCGTTCTGCATTGTCAGGAGTTTTAAGTTCTTGGAGCGCCATTACTTTGTATGGCCGAAAATGCAAATCCACCTTAAGTATGCAACGGCATGACGTGGCAGATATTCCCTTTGCAGACGATAAATCAGCGAATCGACTTCCGAGGGCTTTGTAACATTTGTGCACACATCCTTGATATTGTCTTCAGTACGAATTGTCTTGGGTTTGTTTCTTTTCCTGTTGCATACCGTGCCGGTTTCATGAAATTTCCGCACTAACTTCTGTACCACTGATTTCGCCGGTGCTGCACAATGTGGAAATTTTTCTGTAAAGAACTCATTGTATGAGTTATTTTTGAAATACTGTTCCACAATAAAAATCTGCTGTTCCGTACGTAAAACCATTTCCGTTGCCTTTGTTCTCTCTTCACTTACACTTATGACCACGTACCTACACTGCTCTGGCTGTGACTAACCACTCCGAAGAATTCCTTTGCAGCTGTACATCCAGAAACCAGTTAGAAGTGTGGAACAAGGCGGTTTTAACTGAAAACCTGCCAAACAACTTTAACCCACCTAATAACGTCTGGCCAGGGGGCCTCTTTTATATGGTAAATAAAATAAATAAATTTTTGTGGCGCAAGGGCCATAGTTGGCCAAAGAGCGCCTCTTTTATATGGCACACTTGGCATATATACACTGAGTGAGCTTTGCATTAGAAACACCTACCTAATAGCATTGGTCCACCTATCTGTGCCATCATGGCTTGCTGATGCCTAGGAACAGATTCTATAAGGTGATGAACATCCTCCATGCATAACTTGGCCCATGTCTGCTGTTGAAGTTTTGTCAGTTCACACTCATTCCATGGATGAGGATCAGCAGTTAGTTCTGACACCCCATTTTATCATACCCCACAGACGGGGTCGAAAAATACGGTCGCCTGGGGCAACAAAAATTTTTGGGGGGGGCGACCATGAAACACATCACTGAAAAATGTACCATAATTTTTGTCATATGATCCACAGATTAGCTGCTAAAAATGTTACAAATTTAGGTTCTGCAGGTAATACGCAGAGATGCCAACTTTTAAAAAATTTCTGTAGTTTGTACGGATTTTCCCTCCATCTTACGGTTTTACGGAAGTCACCCAAAGAACTACGGAAAAGCCCACACACGCAACTTTCTATATTTTACCGTCTTTTGGTAAAAAAAACCGCACATTACAGGTAGTCCCTATCAGTGCTGAGATGGGCCGAGCCCAAAAAAAAAAAAAGCCTGAATTAGAGCCCGAACCAGGATCAGGCTCAGAGAGAGGAAGAGAATTTTCTTCCTTTTTCTATTAATGTGATTTTATATGATTTACCACACCAGACTTTTTTACACTTTCTAGTTGGTAAAAAGAATTCTTCGGCAACTGGGTCTAGATGGGGAGTAGGAATTTGGCAGGACTATCCATTTCGAGCTTGGGTAACAAAATACCATAAGCCATGAATTACTGGATTTTTGCGAAGGAAAAGTTTTTAAGAACTGTAGACAGTAGATAGCAAGCTGACAAAATTTTGCTCCCTACCTCAAAAGGGCAGCTCCCTGCTAATTCTATTGAGCAACGTACGATGTAGATTGTTGTGCCTCCCGATTTTTCCTGATACCCCCCCCCACCACCATAGAAACATTTCAGGGGAAGCAATGATGGTCAAAGAAACTAGAAATAGATAGACATCCCTTTTCCACTATGCAGTTGAGAAAGACATAGGTTAATTGCACAGGTAGGGAAGTCTGGAAGGGAAGACTTTTTTTAATGCCTAAACAGGTTAATCATAGTTTTCGGGCACGTTCGGGCCCGGGCTTTATCTTGCAATATACAATTCGGGCTCAGGCTCTTAAAATTAAGCCCGAACTCAGCTCTGGTCTCTATACGCCTTCGATGTTCTGACTTTCCCTGCCAACGGAGGCGAAGCTTCTCCTTGTACGCTGTTTGTCACATGATTCCCTGTACAGCCATTTGAGGGTGCCATGCGCAAAAGCCGAGAGGAAGCTCAACTTAGCGCATTTTGCGAACTCTTTACATCGATTACGTGTGGCTTTGTGCTTGTGAAAATTCCGGTGCAAACATTTTAACCCTTTCCACTCGACTGTCGGGTGACACCCGACATTACGAAATCATCGAATAGCTCGCGTGGCAGGTGTCGTCTGCCACGCCTATAATGCCTCTATAGCTCAAGTGGCAGGATTCGCAAGGAATTTCATTTTCGCTGTATAGCTCGCGTGTCAGGTGTCATCTGCCACGCCTATAATGCTGCTATAGCTCGTATGTCGGAGCTTGCGAGACATTTCTTTTTCGCTGAATTTGCGTGGCAGGTATCGCCCTCCATGCCGATGACACGGCTGTAGCTCGTATGTCGGGGCTGGCAAGCCGAAGCCGAACTTTCACTGCTAGGTTGTGGCCTCTACTGCAGAAATATATATATACACATGTGTATATATAATTTTTAAATAAAACTACATTTTGGAACTTATTCATTTTATTAAAAAGTGTTATAAACAATTCTGAGATTTTAAAATAAATATTTTTGATATACTGAAAATTTTACTGAAGGTTGAAGCGGTTTTCATGAAAACTTCAGATTTTTTTACTGATGACCCCTTTCTCAGGTTAGCATCTCTGAATACGCCAATTTAAAAAAAAAAAATGCAGCCCTTTGATTTAAAAAAAAATTGCAAGCTAATTGTGTAGGAGAGGGATATAATTGGAAAAGGAACTCCCTCGGAATTTTTTTTTTTTAGTTCAAGAGTTTGTACGGAGTGGAGAGGAGGAAACGGTGTCATGACTCATAATGAAAGATCGGGGAAATTGCAGGAAGTGGCTGCGAGAGTCATTTTGTCTTCGTATTGTTGAGGCTGACTGCTTGTGCCTTCTCTTTGTCAGTCAGCCAATGATGATGTACACACATCATTTTCTGCATGAACTTACATATGCCTGCCTCCTTTCGAAGTTTCTTGTTTTGGATCTCTTGTTCGCTGTGTGTTGTGTTTAGTTCGTCCTTCGCCGTTTCGACCACATTCTTTGCTGCTGCTATTTTACTTCATTAATATTTATGTCTTCAATAGGGAAATGTTTCAGTTACTGTTTCGAATTTAAACTTAAAGTGGGGGCACAGCTGAGGATATGATTGTGTCACCGAACGATAGTTTTCAAAAGGTCACAAAACAAGCGCACAGTGACACTTGAAAAGCTGTGGTCTAAAACGTAAACAAACCCTGCATTAAACTCCATGGGAGAATTCCTGGAAGTCCAGCCTACTTTTTTACTAACTTGTGTGTAAGCCAAATCCCCATCTTTAAAAGCAGTATTTCTTCCAAAAACTTTTGATTTATACGTGAGTATATAACAGTATTTCTGTGAATTCATTAAGCTTTATTTGTGTCCGGAGATAAAAATATATTTTAAAAAAGTAACCTTTAAAAATGAATTTATTTGATAAGATCGTTTTCTTCTTTGGATTTCTGGGTCATTATGTGACCGACTTTTCTGTAAAATTCTGCTTCTGGATCAACATTTGTGATGCGTAGATTATCTGGCGATATATATATATATTTTTTCTGAATGTCACAGTCTGTAGATTATACGAAGGTCAAAATAAAATTTGTGCAAATTCCAGAGTCTGCGGATAATATGACTAAAATTACAGAAATTGAAGAATTTGCGAGCTCCGGGGAAAAAAATGATTATCCCCCCCCCGGACGGATAAGCTAAATGTTGAGGGTAAATAATGACCCATTAAATCACTTACTCAAGGCTTTAAGAACCCAGATATATTCATTTGGTTCTAGTTCCAAAAACAACAGAATTACAAAAATTTCAGTTTAGTAACTGGCAACAGTATGAGGAACTTGGAAACAGTATGAGGAACCTGGCAACATTAAATTCTTCAGAAGTAAATGAAACTTTTGTTAATCCTTCTATACATTGAGAACAGGCCTTGACTAAAATCAAGAGGCCAGAAACATATGTAAAAATCTAAAAGAACTCAGAGGGAAAGAAGATTAAATGAAAATTTCTTCAACTGGAACTAAAACCAAGTAAAGCATTATTTTTTTGGACAGAAGTGTACATGACTTTGATATTACCCCCCCCCCCCCCAAATTGGTCCAATGTCTGGCCACTAAAAAATTTTGCTGGCCACCAGATTTCAGAATATTTTTCTACCCCTGTGCACAGATGCTCAATTGGGTTAGAGTCAAGGAAGTTTGGGGGGCCATAGCAATGTGGCAAATTCTTTGTGTTCCTACAGCCACTCAGTAGTTATACGAGTCCAATGACATGGCACTGTGATGCAAATAAACCTGCTGCGGATATGGGAGGAGATGGTTGGCTAACAGGTCCCTGTAGTGTTCACAATTCAGTGTTTGTGAGATAACTACCAATGGAACTCGGGCTTGCCAGGAAGAAGCACCAGCCTATTGAACCCCAAGTATGCAACCAGCGGATTGGGCTTGTGCTGTTTACTCCCTATGAAAACCTTATTGTCAGCATGGAGCAGCAGGAAACCGGATTCATCACTTCAAATGACCTTTTTCCGTCTGTTGGGGGTCAATTGCCGATGTTCCATGGCCCACGTGAAGCGTTCACGATGACTAGGTGTTATCATGTGTACCCTTGTTAGTCTCCGGCTGTGTAACCCCAGGTGAAGCAAGGTATGACACATGGTGAATGTGAAAATTGGTTCTACTACACCACCATTGTACTGGTGAGTGGGGTGGATGTATTGCACATTGTTGCTGAGATACCAGTCATGACACCCAGCGTTTACCTCTTTGGTCATATGCGCTTGGCTGACCAATGTGAGCCCTGCTGCTGGATGTACTGGTGAGTTAAAGAGGTAAACACCACCATTCTACTGGTGAGTGGGGTGGGTGTCTTGCACATTGTTGCCGAGATACCAGTCGTAACACCCAACGTTTACCTTTCTGGTCATATGCGCTTGGTTGACCAATGTGAGCCCTGCTGCTGTGGATGTACTGGTGAGTCAAAGCGGCCGCCCCGGTGGCGCAGTGGTCTAAAGCGTTGGCCTCTGATCGTTCGTCCGTAAGGGGTCCGGGTTCGAATCCCGGTCAGGCATGGATGTTGTGTTTGTCTTACGGCACTGGCTCTCTCCCTTCCCTGGAACCAGTGACCCTAAATTAGGGACGGGCGACTGCTTATAGCCCATTGAGTTGCTCATGGTGGTCGTTAAACCTCCAATCAAAAAAAGAAGAAAAGTCAAAGCGGTAAACACCACCATTGTACTGATGAGTGGGGTGGTTGTCTTGCACATTGTTGCCGAGATACCAGTCATGACACCCAATGTTTACCTCTTTGGTCATATGCGCTTGATTGACCAATGCGAGCCCTTCTGCTGGATGTACTGGTGAGTGGGGTGGGTGTCTTGCACTCTGCTCACCATTTTCGTACTCTGCATGCCATTTTCGGACCATTCGGAGATCCAACTTCTTCTCTTTGCAGAAAGCCGTAAGATTCTTGCCCCGGGAGTCCTCCACGATTCCTTGTACTCGACGGAATAGCTCTTTCCTTTTGCACTCATCTTGTCTGGTGGTCAAAATATTATTCCCTTTAAATCTACCATTAAATCAAGTGTGAATTGAAGACTGTTAATTGTTAATCAACACAGGAGTGGTAACAAAAATGATGACAGTTAAGAATGTATGTTCGGCCCCGAAATATTAACTCTCTGATTTTTAAAGAATTCTTTCAGTCACCATTGCCAACACCATAACCAGGGACGAACCCCTTTCATAATCCATTGACGGCGGTTAGAACACTTCTTACTTTTTCTTTGAGTTCGCATGTGTGTGTCCCCCCCCCCCCAATTTCTAGAAACACACATCGCCTGTTGATGAATAACTTTTCTGCCAAAAATAGCGTTCACCGGTAAAGTTTCCCAAGTCGGATTCCCTCTTCGAAACTGGATGTTTCAGCTGCCAAACAAAAGACTGCTTCTTTTCATCTCCAGCTAGCTGTGAACTGAACTGAATGCATGCACCATAATTACAAAAACCATATCCTTGGCTGAGTTCAAAGTCAATCGGCTTTCTTTCTTACTCTGGATATTCAAGGCAAATAAAACTTGTGAACAGGGTATCCTCCAGGGTTTTTGGCACTCGCTTAAGTTTTTTTTAACAGTGATAGGCTGGCTGACTATGGTACTACGTATCATAATTGGGGCTCATTTTTGGGGTACGGCTTATATTATGAGCATCCGGAAAAATCATGCTAGGGCTTATTTTCCAGTTAGGTCTTACTTTCAGGGAAATACGGTAGATTTACCTGATAAAGATATGGGAAAATCTTAAGTTTAAGTTTTTTAAACCTCATAGTTTTTAAAATACAGTGCTCCAAAATTTAGCAGAACACCCATTTTTGCAGCTGTGCAGTAGCATGCCACTTTTTACGTAACATGATGTAGTTTATGTTCTACTGAATTTAGGACAATGAAACTTTGGAATCACATGGAAAAGGGTCCCTAGATATTGAAAACACTTCACTTTTCATTTTACTTGAAACACCAGTTAAATGAGTGCCACCTAGTGGTGAAGTGAAAAATTACAGCAAAATTTAGACATTTTATGGGAGGCTGTAGATTATTGCTCTGGCATGAGGGAGACTTTTTGTTGTTGTTGATGTTTAACACATCCTATAACATATTTGAAAAAAAAAAAATGGTGGTTATCAGCATATTTTCTCAGATAGTTAAAATTATCTGAAATGATAGAGAGTTCAGCCAATTTTTTCTACAAACCTGACCCACCGTTTAGGCTATTGCTGAAAATTAGCATGTAGGTTTACCTAGCAAAGCTGCAAAATACTGCAATCTCCCCCTCCACATTCCATACTTTCTGAGATACAGCACTTGAATGTTAGTCTGAACCACTCTTTTAACAGCAAACTGATCCTGTTTGAACTTGTGGAGTCTGTTACATGATACCTCTTAAGGTGAAAACATGTGTACATGCACAATTGCTGAGTACAGTGCTGGCTTAGAAATCCAAACATTTTTAAATACTTTTTATTTAAGCGTAAAATTCATAAGGAGCTCGGTCCTTTAACCACAGCAGTATGAATTAATGCTATTATTAACAGTTAATTAAACTGAAATGATGAGTAAGAAAAAAAATCGTGTGTTTAAAATAAGAGGCACCATTTTTCAAGTAGCCGTAGAAAAAACCCCACAACAAATAAATTGATTTTTAAAAGTACTATTTGGCATCCTGAATCAATGGTGGTTGTAAGTCACAATTTCCTGCATATTAATATTAAGCTGTTATTCAGTCCTTGCTTGAATGTGAGAATGTTCAGTTACACGTATAACAGATGTTGTTTTACAGTTTATTCCGATGCATGCCTCAATGGGAGTTTATCTAGAGGGAACTTTTCTGTGCTACAGACCACTTAAGCTGAACAGCTTTCATGTCTTCGTGAAACTAATATGTTCGGCCCATGCTTGTCATCATTGGGGGTTGCACTGTACACAATATAGGCGCATAGTATATGTCATCATGAAGTGGCCAGTAAAATAACGATGCAGGACCATGGGGATGGGATGCATGAACTTAATTTTCACATCTTCATCCTTTTCAATATCAGTGATCATACCAAAAAAACAGTTATTATCATATATGCATGCTACATAGCATTGAGTGTGCAACTGTGGCCGATTTATAAATTCAGTGTTATTTATGAAGTTAAATATCAAACAATATTTGTCATCTCTACTAATCCTATTCACTCCTATGGTATTTGACAAAAGTGGACAAAAATAGTGAAAACTCCTGGTTCCTGGAATAACATCATTTTCTAAAAAAACTTTCCTGTAGGTTGTTTCACACAATTTCAATTTCAGACGTTTGATATAAAGTGGAACTGAATGTTTTTTATGTTTGCAACACAAAAATTAAAGGCATTAGTATCTATCGGTTTCGTGATTTGATTATGTGATAGGTCGTTGCGGGCCTGCTCTGCTTACGATTTGCTTCACTGTACCACCAATACCATTGCAAGGCGATTTTCCATGACTAGTGGAAAAAAATGACCATGATGTGGATATTGCAAAATCATTTTTATGCTTGCAAAAATTCAAAAAATTCTTACAATTTTTGTATTGTGCTGCATATCCATCTGTAAAATAGTGAACCTTCTCAATTTCTGTATATTTATTCTCGATGTACTGCATTGTTGTTTGTTGAATTCTGTACACCATACAAACATCGTGGTCCAGATCATCAGAAAAGAAGCAGTGATTTGAGATTTCAAGCAACTGTATCTCACCTCTGGTGTACATAATAACTGGGTGAACTGTGCATGCTTCTGATGTCCAATGATACCCTTGTGCCTTATCTTGTATGAGAAATGAGTAGTTCTCACTGAAGTCCATGAGAACAATTGCCATGTCTGGCATAAGCATTTCTTTGAGTTTTAGAAACCTGGATTGTTTCTTCGCAATGTATGCATGTGGGATAAGTTTTTCCATCTTCAACACCAGCATTTGCATAAAATCTTCCATTGTTGAAGTTTGTTTAACTAATTCTGTTCTTCCACTTGATACCTACTAACTGAATTCTATGGTATCATTTTCATCATAGTCTTCAAATTTTGTTTTAAAAAATTTGCTAAGTTATCTGTAGATGGGCAGTTTTTGCAGTGTCTGAGCATGCAGTTACGCTCTTTAAGTCACAAACCATGTAGCCCATTAGTGTTTCATATGATTCCTTGATCTGAGCAGCATTCAGAAGTAATATAACATTTTGATAAATAGTGCAAACAACATAACGGAATGAGTACTGGCAGCACCAGCACACACCATTTTGGTCTTACACTGCAAAAATGGAAAATCCAACCTTTTTGTCAGGGTATTGCTGTTTAAAAGGGATATAAAGTTCTTTAAGATTGCACAAAATTAGCCTCTTCTGCATATGCTGATTTCTTCTGATGCTTACAAAATCCTTCTTTCCTGACATCTGCCAAGAAGAAGTGTCATCTTCATAAAATCCCTGAATTAATTGCAATGTCTCATTTCTCAGTTTTTTTTCCTATCTTTGGTTCTGGTAGTGACATAATTCCTCTTTCCCTAATCAGTTTTTTTAGATTGTCGTACTAGATATTCTGACACCAGAAATGTTTCAATAATCATCTTTTGGGACCAGGATGGAGGTGCCATTGTTAGCATTTTTTTTTTTTTTTTTTTTTTGGGCCTGTTCATCAGTGTGGGAAGTTTTTCTTTCATCAGAGTCACAAGCTTATCTAAATCTTTGGCCTTTTGCTTTGTTGCACTGGCCTGGGTATATTCACTTTCAGAGCTTGAAAAATCATGTTGTAGCACATGTGCAACTTTCTGTTTAACACTTGATTGTATTTGTTTTATTTTCCTTTTTCCATATGGCAATCGCCGCCCCGGTGGCGCAGTGGTCTAAGGCGTTGGCCTCTGATCATTCGTCGGAAGGGGTCCGGGTTCGAATCCCGGTGAGGCATGGATGTTGTGTTTGTCTTACGGCACTGGCTCTCTCCCTTCCCTGGAACCAGTGACTCTAAATTAGGGACGGGCGACTGCTTATAGCCCATTGAGTTGCTCATGGTGGTCGTTAAACCTCAAAAAAAAAAAAAAAATATGGCAATCTTCTGTGCTATGGTAGAGAATGCAGCTTCAAAGGAGAAGAGCCAAATATTACTTATGCCAATATTGATTTCATCCAGTGTTTGTTCTTTTGCTACTAATTCTTGAAGCAGCATTAAATCGTTGTCACTTTTGCTTTCACTTTCATACTGTGCAGCTACAATGGTTCTGCCAGATTCAGAGCTTGCTACCTCAAGTCTCATAGCCCTATTTCTACAGTTACAACACATCTTCTGCCCAGGTCTGACATTAAAAAGTTTTTGCACACATTCCTTTGCTAAGCCTAGACTGACCTTCTTTAGAGATCTAACAGGTTTTTTATGAACTTGAAATGGATTGCAGCATGATTTTTGGTGTTCCTCAAATTTTGTTATATAGTAGTATTTGTGATGAAAACATAATTTCACAATACTTCCACAGTCTGCTATTTCAGCTCTTAAACACAGTATTTCCTTAACAACTCCACTTATCTCCTAAACTCATTTCAGTCCTCTTTGTGACACATAGCATGTTTTGTGACATGGTGTTTGGGTCAACTGCCCAACACTACAGAGGTTTTGTTGATCCATTACTAAAGAAATAAGCACTAAGAGAAAATGTACAGACTAAGAAAACTCCCCTCTCAGCAAAAAACCAGTAACAGAACTGAAATCTTACTCTCTCTCAGCAAGCTAAAATTCTTAACTTGAAAGCCAAACCAAAGGGGTTGGTCATCATGACCAGGGTAGTGAAACAAACCAAAACAAAAGAAGTTGTGAGACTGGAAATCAAACTAAAACCTCATTGGCTTCTTAGCTGAAACCAAAACCAAAACTAAAAATTGACTGGCAGTTGGAAACCAAACCAAAACTAAAAATTGGCAGGCATTTGAAAACTACACTGTCACTGACTTGAAGTTTGAAACCCCAAATAAAAGTTAATTTGCTGAAACATCTTTCAGAAAGTTCTTATCCATCAACATTTTGTCTACCCACACCCCCTTGTGATAATTAAATCAGCTGATAAAGCAAACTTCTGATATGTTGAAATGTGGTCTATGCAATGCTAATAAAGATTATTCCTGTTGATGCTTTGTCACACTGATAGCAGAAAAATTTCTTTCACAATGTTTCAAAAGTAGTTAAAAATTAGTCAGTGCTTAAAAATTTCTATTTGATTTTGTTTCAGTTTGTCAGTTTAAAAAAAAGGAGCAAAAAACCTGCACATTGAGTCCAAAAATTTATTAGTTAGGTAGAACAGTGTTCCGCAACCTTTTTCTACTCGCGGCACACCATAAATTATCCATGACTCAGCACGGCGCACCAAAATGTTAATCCCCTCAAAAACATATGATATGACACTATTAATATAGAAACGTAATGTAATCAACCTATTAATATTAGGACGAAACACTCCGTATAAGGAACTTGTCCATCTTGAAAAAAATAAAATAGTTTAATAGTAATAGAAACTAACAAGACTGACTAGCAACCACAGTTTTCAGACTACTTCAGACCATAGCTGTGATAGAACTGAAATAATTGTAAGACGCAGGGCCTATACTCTTCAAAGGGAAGAAGGGACACTATACCGACTTATTTAAAATAAAGTCTAACAATGGGTGTGTGCATCGGTACAGGAAATAAAGTTGAAGAAACCCTAACAAACAGGGTCAAATACCAAAATAAGATAGTAAAATAATAGACAGGGAAAATTTCGCTAATCCCCGCACTTTTAGAGAAAAGCATACACAGAATATGCAGCAACAAAGAAGCCGCATAGCGCTGTGATAGAGGCGAAAAATGCAAATATATCAATAAGCAAAACTACGATAAAACAACTAAGTAAATTTACATTTAATTTCTTAGAATACATAAAAATTTGCGGCACGTAATAAAGAATAAACAAGCATCATCTTATTTAATCAGTGCAGTGGCAGAGAATGAAATACAAGCACATGGAACATGGTAACTGGGATAAAATTAAAAAATAAAACTCTACAATTTCTTACAACAGGATAATAGGTAAAAGTTCGTGTCACACCTTTCACCTTGTGGGGGCACACCGGTTGCGTAACACTGACGTAGAATATAGGAATTTATTTTTTTACCTATAAGGAAAACATTTAAAAATAGTTAGCCTTTAAATTTGATTTGGAAATTTACCAAAACTGGAAAAATCCGTGTAATCATGGTACACAGGAAAACTTTTTTTTTAATCTTGTTGCTACCTAGATCAGCTGATAATAAAATTGCATGTTTGATTATTCTCAAGGTATGCTGCAGGGTAGCACTTTGGAAAGTTGAAATTTTATGTAAAAAATAAGCACTTTTTTTTTTTTTGCAGAGGTTCTTACCCCTCAGCATGTGTGTTAATTATCTTGTGAATACACTCTCTCTCTCTTTCACATCCACGTGGGCGCGTGCGCATGCACACACATACGCACAGTGATTTCAGTTGAAAAGCTGCCACGTGATATGCTGCATCATTTGAAACGAGATCAGTTTGCTGTTGAAAGAGTGGTTAGGCCTAACTTTCGAGTGCTGTATCTCGAAAACCGTGGAATGTGGAAGAAAAAAAATTTGCAGTGTTTTGCAGCTTTGGTAGGTAAACTTAAATGTTAATTTTCAGCAATAGCCTAAACGGTGGGTCAGGTTTGCAGAAAAAAAAAATGGTTGACCTGTCGAAGGAAACCCTTGTATGCATTTCAGATAATTTTAACTATCTGAAAAAATATGCTGATAACCACCATTTTTTTTACAAATATGTTATAGGATGTGTTAAACATCGATATGAAAATTTTTCTCTCCCTTATGCCAGAGCAATATTCTACAGAGCCTCCCATAAAATGTCTAAATTTTGCTGTAATTTTTCCCTTCACCACTAGGTGGCAATCATTTAACTGGTGTTTCAAGTAAAATGAAAAGTGTTTTCAATATCTAGGGCAGGGGTGCACAACCCGCGGCCCGCGGATAAATATTTTATACTATTGAAAATGTGAATATATATATTGTGAGTGATGAGATTTTTTCCCATTATTGTAGGCCCTAGTTGAAATAAGAAAATTATAAAAATGTTTCGTTAACTAGCAAATTTTCCAACAATGAAAAGTTTTGTTGAAAGTTCAATTCCATGTAAATGTGGCTAAATATGCATCTCTTATGAAGAAAGTAACTCGTGCACCAAAAGCTCTTGAATTGAAAACAAATGCCGTCTCCTGCACGATACACTTTAATGATAAAAAACTATGTACAATTAAAATAAATGTGTTTAAGAACTTTCAACACCACAACGGCATCATCATCAGAAACAGTGCAGCAGTGAGCACAGAAGTGAGTAGCCTATATACTTTGCAAGACACATAGCAGTTAATGCGCATGTGCAATAATCGGCAAAGTCCAAGTTAAGTTCAGTGGGTACAAGCATAATTGGTGGGCGTAACCTGGCCCAAAAGTGTTCTCCAAGGAAGGGGGATAAAAACAGGGGGTTCATTGTTACAGCATCTTTCACCATTGACGAATATGTGAATACTTTCACAAAAAAGTGTTGATCGACGGTTCCTGGGAGAATCCAGAATAATGGTGTCATTCCAACATGGTAAGTAAGAACCGTTTAAACAGAGTCTCGACAAAGATGTAGCACCAGAATGCGTCCTGAGATTATACTGATGTTCGTAAATGCGGCGCCCCAAATTACGAGTGGTAGAGCCAATATAACATAAATCGTGCTCTGCAGGGTTAGCAGATTTAAGTGGAACCAAATATATGCCGTGACGATTCACACATTCAACACAGTCTCTGTCCTTTTTAACAGTGTTAAATAAAGTACGAGACCTTACACCAAACTTGAGTTTGTACGTATGACATATGTTCTTTAAAATGTTACATACTATGCATCTCTTGTAGTGGACCTTCACAATGAGTTTAAAAGACGATTTGAAGATATAAGAAAATTTGAGGTTTTGTTTGATATGTTTTCTCTACCATTCACTACTGACGTTGCGTCAGTGCCACTAGATTTCCAGATGGAATTAATTGATCTTCAGTGTAACAATGAGTTAAAAACAAAATACTCTGAAGTTTCTCTCCTAGAATTTTACAAAAATTACTTACCGAAAGAAATGAAATTGCTCAAAGATCATGCTTTAAAAACGGCAACGTTGTTTGGAAATACCTACTTATGCGAGCAATCGTTTTCTTTGATGAAACAAAGTCAAAGTGTCGTTCCCGTTTAAGTGATACACTATTGGAGGGAAACTTGCGCATTACCATCTCTAACATTGAACCTGATATTGACAGACTATTGAAAAATAAACAATGCCAAGCATCTCATTAGGAGCATTAGGCTACTACTTGATTTGATGGTCAGTTTGACGATATACTGATTTTAATTTTTTATATACTTTGATGTTAAGAATTCTGTTTTTTGTAAAAATAAAAATTTTACAACCTTGTGATAGTATTATTTTATTTTATATACCCCTAAACCTTTTCCAATTAGGAGTAAGTTGATTGTAAATCAGTAATTTGATAACTTAACGCAATTTGCCAAAAAACTTGAAAAATGGATTTAAACCATTTAGAGGACACAAAAATGGTATTGAAACACATTTTTTGTCTGCTGGTAAAATAGGTTATTCGGATAATAGTAAAATTAGCTTTAGCGGTAGGGTTTGGCAAGTGCCTATGTGAAAAGGTAACTTGCGGCCCGCCACTTATTATGTAAAAATAAACTTGGCCCCCACTTATAAAAAGGTTGTGCACCCCTGATCTAGGGACCCTTTTCCATGTGATTTCAAAGTTTCATTGTCCTAAATTCAGTAGCACATAAACTACATGTATTGTAAAAAGTGTCATACTGCTGCACAGCTGAAAAAATGGTTGTTCTGCTAAATTTTGGAGCACTGTATTTAAAAAACTATGAGGTTTAAAAAACTGAAACTTAGGATTTTCCCCATATCTTTATCAGGTATATCTACCTGACAAGTTTCATTGAAATCCAAGTCGGTGGGTGACATGGCCTCGGTGATCTGACTTGGAATGACCCGACACAAAGAAAGAAACAAACACACACTAGTGTTTCCTTGATGGATTCCCAATTTCTACGATCAACAATTCACTAGGTAAAAAATGTTTGTGCATTCTGAAACAGAATTTTCGTGGGCAGCCTATAACTATTATTTCAAATTAAAAAACAAAACATCTCAGGAAACTGCATGATACACTGCATAAACATGCAATATCTTTGGGCTTTGAAATTATCATTGAACTCACTGTATTAGTATGCCAAATCATCCCCCTCCTACTTTTGTTTTTTTCCTCTTGGCTTTGGACAAATGTATTAGAATGATGATCCTTGCCTTTTTTCCCTAATATTTTATTTCTTGCAAAGTCTTTTCAAGAAGACAGAAAAATAAGTTCATTGCCATTGGAATATATGATGCAATCAACATTTAAATAATTTTTAACTCTTTATGACATTCTACTTTTCCATTAAATGGTTTAAATAAAAATTTAGATTTATTACAATGTCTATTTTAAATTTCAGGTCCAAAGTTTCTTTTTTGGCATTAGTTTTGACAGCTTTTCAGGCACTTTATCCTTTCCTGCTATTTTTCTTTTTCTTTTTCAAATACCATGGTATACAAAAATTTGTTTTTTATTTTATCACAGTCATTCCTGAGTTTGCCTAAAATGAACAAATGTTCTTCCTAATTTAAGTTCAGTGAAACAATCTGTTTTCTTTATTTCACAAAATTTCTGTGAGGAGAAATCAGGGGTCAAAAATAATTTTTGGCCCATTTAGTCCCAGACTAACTGGAATGAGAATTCACTACTCCTATCTTAGTTTGATCAACTTTCCAGCAAATTAGAATAAAGTAAAGATCAAGTTTAGGAAACAATTTCCTAAACTTGATCTTTACTTTATTCTAATTTTTTAACTATTTCTAAGAAGTAGTTCTGGTAAAACTACTTTTTTAAAGGTGTAGTTGCAGCAATTACTTTTTTTGGGGAAATAGTTTTATTGGCAGCGAACTACTTTTTTGAAATCGTAATTTTGAAAAGTAGTTCTCCAGCATTAATTATGGATGGTTCTATGTTACTTCGATTGAATTACATAGTAGAATTTCAGGTGACATAACTTGATTTTCATTTAAAGCAAAATAAATATAGCTTCATTTGTTGAAATTTAATGGCGGAAACTTATATGTTCAAGAGAAAAACAAAATAGTGTGTATTTTGAAATATTTTTATCATTTCTTGATTCTATGTTACTGTAAAAAAAAAAAAAAAACAGCTTCCAGTACTGTTATGTAACGTTATTTTCTTTAGATTTTCTTTTAAATTGAAAGTATAGTGGATTTCATTAGTTGAAATTTAATTAAATGAAGCCCAGGGGGAACGTTTTTAGCGTTACCTACGTAAAAAATTCGGTTCGTTCCGTATAAAAATATTTTTCTATCTATTAAAAGGAAACTAAAAGCGATTTATATATTTTTTTTAAAGGATCAGTTTGCCTACTAAAATTAAATACAAAATAGTATAATTGCTAAACTTACTAAAGACCGATATAGCGCAACCTCTCATAAGTGTGTTCAGATTAGTTAATAGCCGTTTGTTTCGTCGGTAACACGTTACGCTACAAACTGCCGCTAGATGTCAGGCCCGTTAAGCTGTAGGACGATCGGATCTTGACAGCAACCTCCTATTACAGCATGGGCGCCGACATCTAAAACCTTATATAAAATTTCGAAGCACAAATTATAAGCATAAGGGAGTGTTAGTAGAATGCATACTATTATATTATGCAGTGCCGAAACTTATAGCTCACGGCAACAAACATGGTAATGATATTTAAAAAAAAACATAGAAATAAACATTACTTCAAGAGAAAAAATAATCCTCTATGAGTTAATAATTTCGATTCGTTTTAACTAAGTTTTTGATCGCATTTAACCTTTAAATGTTCATGCCGAGAAACTGATCTGTGCACAGGAAAGGTAAAATTTCACCACTTTCGCAAACCTGGGGATTTTTCTGTGATCAAATCTACTTTGCATCATTTTGTTTGCTTTCAATTTTTTGGCTTTATTACCGTGCACTAAATTCCAGACAGCTTAAAACAAAATATTTTTGAGAAATTAGCATAAATGCATACATACGGTGCGTGATGTAACTGAGTAAACAGGTATAGGTATTCCTACTTGTCTAAATTGAAAAATCGAACAAAGAAACAATAAAAAAAAACTGCAGTTTGTTGTCTACATTTTTTTTTTTTTACAAAATGGTTAATCTTGAATTCTATTTATTGTGTTTCTTTAGTATGGTAACACTCTTAGATATGGACGATTATCGAAAAGACAGAGTGGTTTACTATGAACAGGTGAAAACATTATGGCACTGTCTTATCGACCAATTAAGGTACAAAAGAAACACCCAAGCAGTCATCCTTCTGACACGTACAAAATATAAAGCAAAAAAAAAAAAAAAATAGCCTGGTTTTAGAGCTATTTCAGTTAGGAATGTACTGTGATAAATGGATTTACATGGAAATTTAATATAGACATAATCAAGGTGCAGAATACCATTTCAATATGGAACATAAGGCAGCCTTTGAAACCAAATTAGGCCGCCCCGGTGGCGCAGTGGTCTAAGGCGCTTGCCTCTGATCATTCGTCCGTAAGGGGTCCGGGTTCGAATCCCAGTCGGGCATGGATGTTGTGTTTGTCTTACGGCACTGGCTCTCTCCCTTCCCTGGAACCAGTGACCCTAAATTAGGGACGGGCGACAGCTTATAGTCCATTGAGTTGCTCACGGTGGTCGTTAAACCTCCAATAAAAAAAAACATTAGCAAACAACGAAAGTAAATAAGTATATAGCTCCAATATCATGTTTTCCCATCCCCTTTCAACCGATTCAATGGATTGGAAATTTTTTTTTTTGATTGGAGGTTTAACGACCACCGTGAGCAACTCAATGGGCTATAAGCAGTCGCCCGTCCCTAATTTAGGGTCACTGGTTCCAGGGAAGGGAGAGAGCCAGTGCCGTAAGACAAACACAACATCCATGCCCGACCGGGATTCGAACCCGGACCCCTTACGGACGAATGATCAGAGGCCAGCGCCTTAGACCACTGCGCCACCGGGGCGGCAGGATTGGAAATAGAATACCCATTCCAGTTGAATATTTTTCAAAGGCTATATACTTATTATTTGTTGTTTGTTCATTTGGTTTCAAAGCCTGTCTTCTGTTCCATATCGAAATGGTATCCTGTGCTTTGATTATGTATATGGTGCCGCCCCGGTGGCGCAGTGGTCTAAGCGATGGCCACTGATCATTCGCCCGAACGGGGTCCGGGTTCGAATCCCGGTGAGGCATGGATGTAGTGTTTGTCTTACGGCACTGGTTCTCTCCCTTCCCTGGAACCAGTGACCCTAAATTAGGGACGGGAGACTGCTTATAGCCCATTAAGTTGCTCACGGTGGTCCTTAAACCTCCAATCAAAAAAAAAAAAAAAAAAGTTATGTACATGCATAGCTAAGAAAAAGTAGAAATTAGTTTCTTCAGCCTGGACAGAGTTGTGCTTATTGATGCTTACTTTTAATCAGAATTTTTTGAGTCATTTTAATAAGGCATAAATATCCAAAACAAAATCAAATACTATTTCATAATACAAAATGACCGCACAAACAATCGCCAAATCACAACGTGATAAGCTACGGATCGTAATACAAATCAAACAAGGCTCGGCTTGCCTCTAACGGCCCCAGACGAGCAATAAAGGGAAAAGGTGGTGCCCGGTTTTTCGCAATTACGGCAGACATTTACTTATCGGAGGCTACGGATCAAGCAACACTTTAGCTTACTTCACCAACTTCCCTAATAGATGGCGCTGAAATTCACAGTTGTTGCGTTCGTCGCTCACGCACGCGTGAACTGCACCTACTCCAAAGAATATCTGAGAAGAAGTAGCGCCGCCATATCTTAAGAGTTAAAATGCAGTGCACAGAAGCCAACGTACAGGCTGATGCCGGAGCAGACTGCTCAACTCGTTCTGTTAACTTCAATTCTTTGGGTAAAGAACAGTAAGCCGAGCTACTCACAGCACGTGATTGTTACCTTCTCGGTAGCATAATCACTTCACAATTATTGTTACGCCAGTCTGGTTAGTTAAGGCTTTTGTTTGTTTTTCAGTAATGCCAAATACTAGGGAATGTCTGCATTTTGTACGGATCCGTAGGCCTAACTATAATATTTGCTAACATTTAATTTAAATAGTAATACTAATGTTATTGCATATGTTTCTCACCAAAATAAGGGATGGGAGGGATATCAGAAAACGAAAAACAAAAATGCTCTAAGCAAATAGTCATCAGATGGAAGGAAACCATCGTGGATCAAAGAAAAGCCTCACTGCCGTAGTCCCCCTTAACGTGTTTTGCTCCTGAATGTTAAGAGGTATGATGTCGTGGCGCTGTTGTCGCCTGTTTTACGTTATCTCTATGAGAGCTGGCATCTTCACGCTTTATATTCTTTGCCTACTTGGAGCCTTCGTTCAGAAATGCTTCGTGACTCACCGTCAGAGCTAGCTCTCTCCCGTTGGCTGCGTAGCAGGCCGTATAAGACTTTAACACCGATCGAGCAATGCGTTGTCTCAGTGGAGAAATACACTGCCTGACAGAGAAAATGTCACACTAAGAAGGCGTGAATGCAGCTCCATGCAAATTGCAGGGTGGGTGCACACGTACAAGTTATGCAAATGATTGCATTTGTAGACCTATCGCGCGCGGTTTATAAGCAGACAACCAGCCCCTGAGGCCATCAGTCGAGACGTCACGGCAGCAAGGGGTGGTTATGCTGTAACCGTGTCTGGAGAACGAACAATTGATGCCAATGCAGTTAAGAAGCTGTCTTACACGATTTCGTTAAACGGATGAGTTCACGAGAGGTGTCGTAGGCCTTCGTAGTGCCAGATGGTTCTTGCGTCGTATTGCGGTAGAAACTCAAAGTTATGCCACAACCGTCGGTCGCATTTGGAGACATAGGTCCCAGGAAGGATCTGTGCAACGCCGTGGGGGGGGGGGGGCGAAGCACGGAGAGGGACGTCCGAGCTCACTGACTGTCACATCCGACGTCATGCCGTAGCGGACCCACAGCCCACAACGGGCGACATTTTGCGAAGTATATGGGGAGGCTTGGTTGCTCCGATATTAACGCGGACAGTGTCGTGCCGATTGGCTGCGTCTGGTTTGCTGTCCAGCCGTCCGTTGCGAAGGCTGCCCTTAACAGTGAGCCATCGTTGTCATCGCTTGGCGTGGTGTCGCTCCAGAGCTGCGTGGTTAGCCGAATGGAATAGTGTGGTGTTCAGCGACGAATCGCGGTTCTGTTTCACCACGGATGATCGCCGTGTGAAGAGTCTGGAGGCGACGCCACACGGCCCGGCAACGTGGAATCATGGTGTGGGGTGCTATCAGTGCCAACAGCCGCTGGTACGCATTACGGGCACATTGACGGCACGCCGCCCTGTTTACGAGGTGCTTCAGCCCGTGGCACTACCTTATCTGCAGGGCTGCCCCGGTGGCGCAGTGGTTTAAGCGATGGCCTCTGATCATTCGTGCAAAAGGGGTCCGGGTTCGAATCCCGGTGAGGCATGGATGTTGTGTTTGTCTTACGGCGCTGGCTCTCTCCCTTCCCTGGAACCAGTGACCCTAAATTAGGGACGGGCGACTGTTTATAGCCCATTGAGTTGCTCACGGTGGTCGTTAAACCTCCAATAAAAAATTATCTGCAGGGCATCCCAAACGCCGTTTTTCAACAAGATAACGCCCGGCCGTATACCGCTCGGATGAGCATGAATGCTTTACACTGTGTGCGGATGCTTCCGTGGCCAGCACGATCCCCGACTTATCGGCCATTTGTGGGATACGATTGGACGTCTGTTGAGTGCCCTCCCACCCCCACAAAATGAAAATGAACTATGGGCGCGATCAACACCACATGAAAAATGAACCATAGTCGCGGATCAACACCACATGATCCACGATACCCCAGGACTCTATTCGAATTCTCGATGCCCAATCGGATTCAACGCTGTATTGCCCAAAATGGGGCCACACTCCTTATTGATCATCCTGTATATTCAACCACTGGAGCCTAGTCTGTATGTCACAAATCATTTGTTCAGGACCTACTTGGCTATCTGTGTGTACAGTTTGGTCTGTTTTCGAGCATTCCTTCATGGTGTGGCATTTTCTCTGTCAGGCAGTGTATTTCTGCAAGTGCGATGGTATCTATATACACTGCTGGCCATTAAAAGTGCAACACCACGAAAGACTAGAGACGTCAAACCCATATTTATTGTACAGAAAGCAGATGATACAAGGGTGAATCGATTACAAGTACAGCATGGTGAGACGAGGGGAACACAACAATCACTATCTGGTGTTGCCACCGTGGGCAGCTGCTGCACACAGGGCTTTACAGATTTGATCACCAACGTGGGCTGCTCGATGGGCTATACGCAGTTGCCCGTCCCTAATTTAGGGTCAATTGTTCCAGGGAAGGGAGAGAGCTCTTACAGCACTGGTGCTGTAAGACAAACACAACGTCCATGCCTCACCGAGATTCGAACCCGGACCCTTCTCGGATGAATGATCAGAAGCCAGTGCTTAGACCACCGGGGCAGCAAGCGTTTTTTTGTGGCCGAAAAACAGCGGGAAGTTTTTTTTTTTTTAAACCCGAGTTTGTTTCCGTATTACGCATTTATTTATTTTTTCGCAAAAACACCACCAACAACAAGAAAAAAAACCCTTTCCCAGATTTAGTTTTCAGATATTTCGCCGATGTCTGACAAGAAGAACGTGAAAATTTAATTTACCGAGTATGAGGAATTCTTCATCAAAATCTTTACCTTACTGAAGATGTCGTGCATCTCTTTGAAATAAGCATCGATTGCGCCCAAGGAGGTTAGAATAATACTTCTGAAGACATTGGTGCACCCACGGAGGGGGCTTAAGCCTCCTCCAAGGAGATTAAGAGCGATGTACGTCACAAATTAAACATTCAAAAATATTATTTTACATGTTCAGAACATTACATAGTGTCTTCTTCCCAAAGCGCCAAAAAGATTAAGAGCGACATACGTCATAAATTAAACATTCAAAAATATAATTTTACATGTTGAAAATTACATAGCGTCTGGCATGGTGTTTTCTATTACATGGTGTCTTCCTCCCAAAGAGATTAAAAGCGACGTACGTCACAACCGTATATGAACTTATAGGCATACACTGTAAACTATATATGCCGCCACGGTGGCGCAGTGGTCTAAGCGATGGCCTCTGATCATTCGTCCGAAAGGGGTCCGGGTTCGAATCCCGCGAGGCATGGATGTTGTGTTTGTCTTAGGGCACTGGCTCTCTCCCTTCCCTGGAACCAGTGACCCTAAATTAGGGTCACTGGTTCCAGGGAATTCCTGGGTGCACCACTGTCTGGAGATACCCTAATCCAGGGATGGCGAACCTTTTCCGACTGGTGTGCCACTTATAGTTTGCTTTACTGGTGTCAAGTGTGCCACCTATAGTTTGCTTTACTGGTGTCAAGTGTGCCACCTCCTGTTTGCGTTTTTTTTAATTAACAGTGTAAAACTTGTTGCTGAATGCTACTAGCCAAGGCATTTATGTTCAGTTCATAACCTACTGTCTTCAGGTTATGGGCACAATCAGTAGTCATAGATACTATTTTATTTAAGTCAATCCCCATTTTTACTACAAATTCCTGCTTCACTTCACACATTATATCTTTCCCTGTGATTGTAGTTGGCAAACTCAGCAATCGATTCCTCCCCCCTTACATTTCAACAAGGAAATCTAACAAAAAATATCTAACTTTGCTTGCGACGTCACATCAGTGCTTTAATCAAGATATATTTTTTATTTATTTTTTTTTGATTGGAGGTTTAACGACCACCGTGAGCAACTCAATGGGCTATAAGCAGTCGCCCGTCCCTAATTTAGGGTCACTGGTTCCAGGGAAGGGAGAGAGCCAGTGCCGTAAGACAAACACAACATCCATGCCTCACCGGGATTCGAACCCGGAACCCGTTCGGACGAATGATCAGAGGCCATCGCTTAAACCACTGCGCCACCGGGCGGCCAAGATATATTGAAAACATATCGGCGTTGTCCAAATAAGATTTAATATAATATGTTCTGTAACATCTTCACTCATTCTTGTTATTCTATGTTTAAGATAGTTCCTTCTGGATGGCATTTCCTTAATTCTATTCACAATATGTTGCTTTTTGGGAAAATCTTTCAATAATGTGTCAGACCTGGCCACACCTGGCTAAGAAAGCCGCCTTCGTAAATCACTGTCACAAAGTGGCTTCCCACGCTGTGCAGGAGCGAAATAGATGAAAACTAGCAGCAGTGATATTATTCCTTGGCTTGAAAGAAGAAACCGAACAATTTGATTGTTTTTCATATTGTTTCACTTTTTGTGAAATGTACTTCCTTCTTTCTTCATTTGACGGAATTAATTATACTTCTTACCAGAATGAACCGGGATTAATTATACTTCTACCAGAATGAAATTTACAGTTTTAACGTTATGTTTTGTTTAGAATTCACACTAATGTCCGTATATTTCAATTTGAAATAAAAATGGGAAGGAGCCTCAAAATAACTAAGGATTTTATAAATTCAACATTTTCTCACGCATTGGCAACAAGTTACGATGCGAAATTGGAAACATTTGAGAGCCGCCCCCGGTGGCGCAGTGGTCTAAGCGCTGGCCCCTGATCATTCGTTCGAAAGGGGCCCGGGTTCGAATCCCGTGAGGCACGGATGTTGTGTTTGTCTTAGGGCACTGGCTCTCTCCCTTCCCTGGAACAAGTGACCCTAAATTAGGGACGGGCGACTGCTTATAGCCCATTGAGTTGCTCGCGGTGGTCGTTAAACCCCCAATAAAAAAAACATTTGCGACGAAAGAAGGCGATTCGGCAAACACAAAATACATTGCAATAGCCTGAAAACCATGAGCTTTCCCACACTTCGACGGTCGTCGCTCGCGGTTATAGACTTCACGCAAAGTGGTACTACTTCCTTAACAAGGGCATCTGGAGATATCTTATTCTAACCTCCTTGACTGCGCCACTCTGGTGGCGTACAAAAATTATGTACATTGATAGGGGACTGGGAAATTTTCAACCAATCAGAGGGCGGTATTCAGTTTCAGTGACGACACCTATGGGTGAGGCTTATTCGCCTGTGATTACTCACTGATGGTAGGAACGGAAATTGCAAATTAACTGATGTAAATGTTTGTAGGCAGGAGATGCGTTTTAAATGTGATAATGATGCCAAATGGGTTGTTTCAGAATATGTTGGTGAGGTGGGGGAGGGAAATGTTTTTAACACAGACCTTGTAGAGAGATAGACTGGTAAACGCAATGCCAGCGTTTGGGAAGCGACAGGAATCAATTGAAGAGCTCAACTGAATCTGTACGATATGAATAGCACAGAAAGAATATTCGCGTGCGAGCAACCGATTTCTAGACCAAATTTCAATCAATAAGTTCTCAATTTCGGCAAAAATCGGCTGTATAATAAAAAATACGCCGTTACATAGAGCGAACATGAACAAATACGTGAAGTTACAGAAGTACGAATTTTGAACATATCACATTATTGATAAATGTGTAGATTAGCGTTCTAAATTATTTCGTCGGAAAAATATTAGTACCTGGAAAAAGTGCGACGTACAGATTTTAGAGTATAGAAATTAATGGCAAATGGTGCAGAAATTTCATATTTTAAGGTGGACGTCAAGTAATTTTGCTTCTGATATTTCCAATGGAAAAACTTCTGTACACATTTTCTTCGCAATTAATGCGTTCCCAAGGATGAAAATTTGAACATCGATTAAAATAGATTGATATTATGACTTGGAATAATTAATATTTTCTAAAATATAACCATATTTATATTAAAAATCAATAACTTTTCCTTTAGTGGTGTTGAAACCAGAAAAAAGATGGCGCGACCTGTATTTTGATGACGTCAGTAGACAAACAAATGTTGCATTGCATAATTATGGTTATGTTTTAGAAAATATTAAATATTCCAAGTTATAAAACGAAGCTATTTTATTCGATGTTCAAATTTTCATCCTTGGGAACGCATTAATTGTGAAGAAAATGTGTAGAGAAGTTTTTCCATCGGAAGTATAGGAAGCAAAATTACTTGTCGTCCACCTTAAATGTGTTTTAAAGATTTTTATCGTAATATTGACTTGTGAGTCCGACGCTGTGAAAAGAAGCTGCGGTAGGCCGAACGCATCTCTCCGGCGAAGATGTGAAGCTTTGGTCCGTTAAAAGGAACGCTCGTTGCTGTGCCGAAATGACGGGCGGAAGAATACAAGATAAAGAGATAATTTTGTTGGCAGGAGAGCGATAAATGTTGTAGTCATACGCTACAGCAGATAGGTCCACATTATCCACCATTTATTTTGTTGTATCATGTATGTTGTCAGCAGGAAAAAAACGGATAAAACCTCTTCGATTTGCAAAAGATACGTATGAGTAAGATAGAAACTGTCCTGCGAACAAGCTATTAATATTAGAACCAAAAGTGCAGGAACACAGCAAATCAGCTACGAATGGAAGCCGTTCAAACCGGAACCGAACGTTATAGTTCCCCAGTTTTCTGTACAACATAGAAAAGCATATAAGTACTTTCTATTTTGAATCAGGGAATCATATGCGAAAGAACGAAAAATTTCTCAACATCTGCTTTACAAACAATGATAACACATGAACGAACTATATTCTGTAGCGTATGAGTACAACATGGTTCGCTCTCCTGGCAAGAAAGTACATGCTTGGACTTGTAGTCGTCCGCGCGTGAACTACATGCAGCAGCGAATCTTTCTTTCAACGAAGCAAAGCTTCACATCGTCGACGAAGCGATGCGTTAGCCTACCGCAGCGTCTCTTTACAGTATCGCACTCACAGGTGCATATTACGAAAAATAAAAAAGACATTTGAAATAAGAAATTTCTGCACCATTTGCCATTAATTTCCATACTGTAAAATCTGTACGTCGCACTTTTTCCAGGTACTGACATTTTCCCGACGAAATAATTTAGGACGCTAATCTACATATTTACCTGGTAACCCAATACTTAAATTCCCGTGTGTTTTTCTTTATGTAAATTGACCACAATTATAGAGCTACGCATGAACTGTGTAAAACGGCCCAGTACTAACACAGTATTGGGCTGTATTTAATGAAATCCAACTACTGTTAGTACAAAATGGGGGGGAACAGCAGCCAGAAGCATCAACTTTTGGAATACTTCACATTGTATTACCGATAGTCCTTTTACTTAAACCAATTCATTAATTAGTACCATTAATTCTACCATGAATACAATGAAACAAGGCTGGTTCTTAAAATACGGTTCTTTCTAAAATCAAAACAGGTATTCTAAAACTGAAAATAGAAAAGTTAGAAAACTTACAAATAAAAAGTTCGCCGCGAGGTTTTGTAGTACCATAATTCCAAGATGTCTTAGTTTTGAAACAAAATTCTATAACTCAGTCTTCTATGCAATTCACATTGCTCCTAAACGTCAGATCCTGGTTCGTGGAATCATTAACGATTCCGTTGGAAAGTTACTCACGAAGATTATTTCCCAATATATCCTTACACTAAAACCAGCAGCGGACATGATGCTTACAAATTCATATCTAAACACATGACACATGAAAATAAGCCCCACCCATAGGGGTCATCACTGAAACTGAATACCGCCCTCTGATTGGCGGAAATTTTTTCAGTCCCTGCGACTGCTTATAGCCCATTGAGTTGCTCACGGTGGTCGTTAAACCTCCAATCAAAAAAAAAAAAAAAAGAAAAGAAAATCCCTTAATGAGGACTTACTTATTTTTTGTATATTAAATTAATTTTTCTTCCTCTTAAAGCTGCAAATTTGTCGATTATGTCGTCATAAGATGGTTAGATAATTGTTTCTTCGTGAGCATCAATAAAATGCCTTCCTGAATAGAAATATTTGCCAGAGAAGCAAGTCTATTTTGGGAGCCAGTGTTTCTTGAGCAAGTTTGTATTCTTTTAAGAAAACTTCTTTCCACTGGCACACTTGTAGATGTAATTGTTAAACTGAGGAAAACCAATTTATAATCTTCTGTAAAAATGTCTTTGTCTCCGTGAAACACTCGAAGGAGTTCTTGAGTCAATATATTCCTTAATTTTTCATTGGCATATACAAGACTCAGTTCATTTTTAAGGCGCTGGTGTTTAGTAAAATGTTTCCGTAAAAATGTAGATTTTCAAGAGCGCGAGTGGGAAAGCATGCATTAAATTATTCAAATTTGCTTGTGTCAGCAAGTCAGATAAATTGAAGTTTCTTACAGTCTTGAAATCTTATATCCATTTCCATAAGAATGTGGTCCAAAATTTCAAAATACAATTGTTTATAATTTTGAAAAATTGTTTCCTGTGTAATATTCCCGTGCTTATTTCTGTGATTTTGCTAGCTTTTCCAAACTGTGTTTCAAATAACTCATCGTTCCTTTTATGGCTCAAAATTTCACGAAGTTTTTTTTTTTTTTTTAATTTGAGTTACACAGTAGTTTATGTTTAGTTATTTTTTCTTCAAAAGTTCGAATAATAGATCGGTGGAGCCAAAAATGTAAATTCAAAAGTGTTCATATCATTCAAAAACCCTTGGCAAGATGAATTGATTTTTTGTCTGATTATTCGCTATTCGTCAGAAATCCGAACACTTCCTTCAATTTATCCCAATCTTCAACAACTACACTTACTAATTTCGAAGTGGAGGACCATCGAGTTTCTGTTATGGTTGGTCTGCATCTTGCGGTTGTTGATATAAGTGTATAAGACCGCTTCGCAGAATGGTGAACAAACGAAGCAATTCCACTGAGGCTTGCAAAAAGTATTCGACACTTAGAAATTTTAGAAAAACTCTGGTGTAATACAAGATTCAAACGATGAACTAAGCATTGAACAAAAACAGCTTGAGAAGCTTTATCCCTGACTTTTTTTTCTGTAGCCCATTTAAGTGTCCAGACATTATACCTGCCCTATCGTAATATTGTCCTATTTATTTGTGTTGGTAATCAAACTGTTCCAAAATTTTGTCTAGCATTTTGTATAAAGCTCCTGACGTTCTATCTTCACTCACATCATGGAAACCCAAAAATCCCTCAACCAATACACCTTCCGAATCAACAACCAAAAATTATTTAATTTTTGACGTGATCGTTTATATATTCAGAAATACATTCAATTAATTCATTTTGGATAGTTTTATCCTTTCGTATTGATTTTCAATTTCTAAAGAACTTCTTCATATCAACAATGAAAGTAATTCAATGAAATTTCCACGATTTATCGAGCCCATGCTTTCGTCATGGCCATGGAATGCTAGTTCTTGTTTGCTCAAATACAGTATAGACTAATACTGCATCAATCACTGTCTGCAGGAAAAGTCTATTTAAACGATCATTTTCGTTAAATGTGTTTTCAAAAGCCTAGCATTCTTCCTCAGGGCATCAGCAATGGTGTTTTGAATATTTCGAAGTTCCTTAACATTAATCCGCATTTCAGGTGTTCGCTAGAATCACGATGTTTATGAAGTGACCGTGTTACGCTTAATAAATCTGAGAATCCGTCTTTATTCCACGCCGAATGTTTATTACTAAAAAGTAAGCAGGGCCAAAAAAAATTAACACAGAAGTGCTGCAAATCCATTTATATTCAGTAAACCAACAATTTTTAAAATTAATATTGTTAGATTTACCGCTCTTCTTGATTTCGTTCTTGGCAACAATTGTCAGTGAAACCGTTGGTCGTCCTTGAAGCAAAATGTCTCTTTCATCTTCATCTTTCCACAGAGTAAATGGAGTTTGCACTAAATTACAAACAATATCGTCCACAGGATGCATACTAAAAACTATCACTATTAGTTAAATTGTGCACGAACCTAAAATATCAGTTAAAGCTTTCAAGAAATAATCACAAAGCACGAAAGAACAAATTCCTTTCGGAAAATAATGTACCACAGCATTACAAGGAAAAGAAGCCCTAGCAGATTGAATGGTAGTCCGCCCACTCCACCGTGATCTTTCACGACTTTACGCTCAAAAACTGAAAGATGCAGAGGTAAGGCGCGTGAAGCTGAAACACTTCACTTGAGCGAGCAGATTGGGGAGGGTGACGTCATGGTTACCATGGCAACTCGGCGGAAAACTGCAGACTTCCAAGCATTCTCATTTCGGCTCTTCACTTGCAGTGTTTTGCGTATAAGGATTTGTTTTCCGTATTGAGCGCTCCATGTGAATTAATAACTGTTCAAAATTTTGGGTATTTTGGAACTGAATAAAGGCAAAAAAGAATATATTATAAAAAAAATACTGAATAAAACTTTATTTTGAGTAAAATAGGTGAAGAGGCACTTTACCTACTTCACCTGAAAAGCCGCCACTGCAACACACTGGCCGAATGAACCAGGGGGCTACTGGAAGTGTGTCTCAAACGGCATTTCAGCAAATTCTACTGCGTATGGGGCTCCAATGCAGACGGATGGTCACTGCACCTATGCTAACGAAGGTGCATCAGCAGAAAATACTTACATTAGCACGGCAGTATTGGAATTGGACCTCCGCTGATTGGCAAAGGATTGTCTTATCCGATGAGTCACGTTGTCTGCTTCATCGAACGGATGAACTTTGGCGCATAAGGCGAGAAATATCGGAGGCCGCCCCGGTGGCGCAGTGGTCTAAGCGATGGCCTATGATCATTCGTCCGAAAGGGGTCCGGGTTCGAATTCCGTGAGGCATGGATGTTGTGTTTGTCTTACGGCACTGGCTCTCTCCCTTCCCTGGAACCAGTGGCCCTAAATTAGGGATGGGCGACTGCTTATAGCTCATTGAGTTGCTCATGGTGGTCGTTAAACCTCCAATCCAAAAAAAGCAAAAAACATCGGAGAACAAACACTCTTCAACCATTGCTGGAAGAACACAAGCTGGTAGGGGCAGCGTTATGGTCCGGGGAATGTTTTCGTGGCTTTCCCTGGGTCGACTCGTACCTGTGGAAGGCACTATGGACCGAATTCGTTATGAATCCATTCCTGCAGACCACGTACACCCATACATGCTGATTGTCTTCCCAGGGGCGCATGGGATCTTCCAGAACGACAATGCGACGTGTCATACAGCTAGAAATGTCCGAGAGTGGTTGGAAACGCACGATGAAGACTTCAAAGTATTTTCCTGGCCCCCTAATTCCCCAGACTTAAACACAATTGAGCATCTGTGGGATCAGCTCGATCGTGTCGTTCGCTCTATGGGTCCGCCACAACGCACCCTCCAGCAGCTGTCAGATGCACTGCAGTCAGCAAGGCTTCACGTACCTGCGAACACATTCCAGCACCTTATTGAGTGACTCCCCGCCCGTCTAGCTGCTGTCCGCACTGCATACTACGGCTACTCTGGATATTAGCTGGTGGTCACAATAATGTGACTCGACCGTGTATATGTATGAACTGTGTATGAAGAGCATATATCAGTTAACCAGGACAAATATATGATTAAAAAAAGCAATGGAGAAACATATAAACAAAACATAACAGAGTACTCGTCTTATCGGCTGAGTTGACGTGAAGGATTTTAAAGTTCTCGGCGCCATCTCAATGACGGGCACCCTTGTGGATTTTTAACGTTGATTTCAATTACAGTACCGTAGTTTTTCCAAAAAAATATAGTGTTATGCCAGCTTTGTACAACATACATCTGTGCTAATCGGTTGAGAGAGATCGCGGGAATAACATTTGTCTTCCCGTCAGGGCAGTGGTTTCTGGCCGGTGCATGGTCAGAAGCCATTCGTCCGAGTTGAGTCCGGGTTCGAATCCCAGTGACGCATGGGTGTTGTGTTTGTCTTACGGCACTGGTTCTCTCCCTGCCCTGGAATCGGTGGCCCAAAATTAGGGATAGGCAACTGCTTATAGCCCACTCAGTTGCTCACGGTGATCGTTAAACTTCAACTAAAAATAAATAAAAACAAGAAAGATGACACCGAATTTTCGAGTCAAATGAGCACTTCTTTTGACTGCGTTCTGACGCGAATTAAAGTTATCAAAGTTCAAAGTCAATGGAACCGGTTAAGAAAACATTCAACGGGTTTCAACAACCGATGAAACATCCAGAAGCAGAAACATCTACTTAGTTCAACCAGCGGCCAAAAAGCATATTACGAAGACTAACAAATGGCGCACAAAAAGTTTTTCATAGCACAAGGAAGATATCAGAGACAAAAAGATTTTCAAATCGAACAGTTAAAAGAAAAAAATATACGAGAGAAGGAAACATATATAACTCTATGCTTTCCAGCGGAAGAATTTTGCATAATGGAAAAGTCGAAAATAGTTGAAAAATATTCTTCATGGAAAAAGCTATGCTAAGGAAAAAGAACTTTTCAAATACGTCTGCCGAAAGCAGAAATAGCGAGAAAAGGGTTTTGACCGTTACGCGCCCTTGCGGGAAATATGTGCATCATTTAAAGAGGATTATGCTTCACATTTTTAGTTTAGCGAATGGCTTACAGTAAAGAAGAAAATTCTCAATAGTGTTTTTAGAAGCGACGATACAGCTGTAAACTCAAATACACAAACACCGCATACCGACAGAACTGTGAACTACAAAATTCCTCATATACTAGTTTAAAGTGTTCTACAATGTAAATGCCATAGGGTGTTGAAATAATTTCTTAAATCGCACATGGAGAACCAGAGATATTGAGAAAAACAGATTAAAAATTTGCGGCCCCTAGCGGAGAAATTGTGCATTATTTTAAGAAGAAAATACGCACACAGAGTTTGATAGTTAGTAGTATCTGACCAAAGAAAAAAGTTTTTAATCGGGTTTTTAGCCCGCAGATATTGCTGTAAACAGAAACGTGAACTTACGCCCTCTGGTGGAAAATTTGTGCTTTTAGAAAAATTTGAAATTATATGTGAAACATTTCACAACAGAAACGCTTTCCAAAAAAGAAAGAATTTTTCAAATGGAACTCTTAGAAGCAGGGATATTGACAAAAATAAGATATACGTCTACGCCCCCTGGGGGAGAAGCCTTGCATTATTTTAAGAAGAAAGTATTCTCAAAAGGTATTTCGATGTGAGCGTTATATAGGTCCATGGAAGAATTTTTTCAGTCGAGTTTTCAGAAGCTCAGATTTTGCTACAAATACATCAGAAACAAATTAACACTTACACCCCCTGGTGACCAAATATTAGAAATTATATGCAAAACATTTTCCGTCAGAAGCTGTATCCGGTGCAGAAAGAATTTCTCAAATCGGAGTTTTATAAGCAGAGATATTGTGGCAAACGCAATTGAACTTTACGCTTCCTAGCGGAAAGTCGATGAATTACCTAAAATTTTTGAAATTGCATGAAAAATATTTCGCACTGGAAACTATCCAACGAAGAAGGAATTTTTGAAATCGGTCTCTTAGAAGCAGAGATATCGACAAAAATAAGATATACATTTACGTTCCCTAGCGGAGAAACCATGCATTATTTTAAGAAGAAAATATTCCGAAAAGGTTAATCGAAGTCAGTGGTATCGGTTCGCGAACGATTTTTTCAATCGAGATTTTAGAAGTGCAACAGAAGCAGAAATCAACGTTTGTGCCCCTAGTGACCAAACCGTTTTTTACCAAAAATTAGAAGATATACTCAAAAGATTTCCCATCAGGAGCTGTATCAACTGCAGAAGGAATTTTTCAAATCGGAGTTTTAGAAACAGATATACCGGGGGAAACACAGTTTACACTTACGCCCCCTAGCGGAAAATCAATGCGTAACTTGAAAAAATGACTGTACCTAAAATAGTCTTCGACATAACTAGAATCGGTTGGTAAATGAATTTTTCAATCGAACGTTTAGAAGCAAATATATGGAATAAAATGTATTTTGAATTCGATATCACCTGCATCTAGGCCCTCTAGCTGCAACATTGTGCGTCGTAATAAGAATGGAATAAAGGATCATCATTCGCACATTTCAAGCTTCCCAATGCAAAAAGAATTTTTCAGATCGGACTGCCGCCCCGGTGGCGCAGTGGTCTAAGGCGCTGGCCTGTGATCATTCGTCCGTGAGGGGTCCGGGTTCGAATCCCGGTGAGGCATGGATGTTGTGTTTGTCTTACGGCACTGGTTCTCTCCCTTCCCTGGAACCAGTGACCCTAAATTAGGGACGGGCGACTGCTTATAGCCCTTTGAGTTGCTCATGGTGGTCGTTAAACCTCCAATCAAAGAAAAAAAAAAGATCGGACTATTAGTTGCAGAGATATGGTGTCCATATAGACCTGACGGACGAACCCATAATATAAGCACGATCTTTTTTACGAAATATGTATTAAAAGGTAACTTTCTGCGTATTAATATCATATGCAATATAATTACAAACAAACCAGTTGAACCGTAGCTCATATCTTGATATTCTATATTTCGTGCAGCAAATGCCATTAAGCGCCAATGCGGTAATTTTGTCCATACACGATTTAAAAAAATAAATAGTTAAAAAAAAAACTCAGTGACACATCCCTAGTTCGACATCAAAATGTTAAAAACTCAGTGACACATCCCTAGTTCGACATTAAAATGTTAAAAACTCAGTGACACATCCCTAGTTCGACATCAAAATATTAAAAACTCAGTGATACACCCCTAGTTCGACATTAAAATGTAAAAAACTCAGTGACACATCCCTAGTTCAACATTAAAATGTTGAAAACTCAGTGACACATCCCTAGTTCGACATTAAAATGTTAAAAAAACTTAGTGACACACCCCTAGTTTGACCTTAAAATACGTGGAAATCAGTCGTGAAGAGTACGTTTTCTACATAACGAAGATTTCCTTTACAGACAAAAAGAGGAAATAGCCAATAATCCAAAAATAGACTGTTATACGCTGTACCAGTTGGAACTTTAACTTGCATTTTAGATTTAAATTTATTAAATTTATTTATTCATCACGTTGTAATTTAATAGATAAGTATATCAATTATACTCTCTTATTTACTATGACGTTTATTGGTCACATGACAGATCGTTGTACGTATGTATAGTTGACGTTCACGAAGTCTCCTGTGTCGGGGCCGCGGGTAACCTAGTGGGCAACGTTCGTGACTGTCACGGAGAAACCTCAGGTTCGATCCCAGCAGGTACGAACGCTCGATCCCCTAAATATCCGCCGTGCGTCGGATGGGCCCGTTAAGCCGTCAGACCCCGGGCACTGGCACCCCGGTAGTAAATAAGGGCGTCTTCTACCTCGCTTCCGTGTCACTTTCCTATCGGGCACTCTAGCCCAAATCTCCTAGCTTCCTATTTCTAAGGGTTGTTTAAGACCTGGGGTCAGACACTTCTTTCCTAAAATCCTCTACATAGGATCTGAGGAAGGGTCGCGCTGCCCCGAAAGATCTCATGCGAGAGTTTGGTGACGTGTTTCTAGCCACGACCCTTTGTATATTAAAGCATTTTAATGTCGAACTAGGGATGTGTCACTGAGTTTTTAACTATTTATTTTTTAAAATCGTGTATGAACGAAATTACCGCATTGGCGCTTTATGGCGTAGCTTATATGCTGCTTACTACATGCGGAAGGTTAAAAAAGAAATACTTGTAGGAAATTTATTTCAATAAATCTATCCAATAAACCTGAGCAAGGTTATGTTTTGCACGTCTTTTGTAAAAAACGTCGTGCTTATGCGACCAGTTTTTCCGTCCATCCGTCTGTGGACACCATATCTCGGCAACTATTGGTACGATGTGAAAAATTCTTTTTGCGTTGGGAAGATTGAAATGTGCGAATGATGATCCTTCATTCCGTTTTTTATTACGATGCGCAATTTCGCCGCTGGACGGCGTACATGCACATGATATCGAATTCAAAATGCATTTTATTCCATATATTTGCTTTTAAACATCCAGTTCAAAAAATTCACTTACCTTTCGAATCAATTTATGTCAAAGACTATTTTAGGTATAGTCACCTTTTCAAGTTACGCATAGATTTTCCGCTAGGGAGCGTAAAAGTAAATTGCGCTTCCCGCGATATCTCTGCATCTAAAACTCCGATTTGAAAAATTCTTTTTGCAGCAGATACAGCTCCTGATTAGAAATGCTTTCCATATAGTTTCTAATTTTTGGTAAAGAATGGTTGGGCCACCAGGGGCTTAAGTGTTAATTTCTGCTTCTGATGTATTTGCAGAAAAATCTGAGCTCCTGAAAACTCGATTGAAAAAATTATTTAGTAGACCGATACCACTCAGATCGGAAAACCTTTTGAGAATACTTTCTTCTTAAAATAATGCATGGTTTCTCCGCCAGGGGGCGTAGACGTATATCTTATTTTTGTTAATATCTCTTCTTCTAAGAGTCCGGTTTGAAAAATTACTTCTTTTTGGATAGCGTTTCCAGTGCGCAATGTTTTTCATATAATTTCAGAATTTTCAAGTAATTCATAAACTTTCCGTTAGGAGGCGTAAAGGAAAATTGCGTTTCCCCCTATGTCTCTGCTTCTAAAACTCTGATTTGAAAAATTCTTCCTGCATCGCATACAGCACCTCTTGAGAAATGTTTTGCAAATGATTTCTAATATTTCATAAAGAATTTTTTGGCCACCAGGGGGGGGGGGCGTAAGTGTTAATTTCTGCTTCTGATGTATTTGCAGCAAAATCTGAGCTCCTGAAAACTCGACTGAAAAAATTATTTCGTGCTCACATCGGAAAACATTTTCGAAATATTTTCTTCTTAAAGTAATACATGTTTTTTCCTCCAGGGGGTGTAGACGTATATCTTATTTTTGTTACCTCTGCTTCGGAAACTCCTATTTGAAAAATTCTTTCTTTGTTGGAGAGCGTTTCTGCTGCGAAATGTTTCTCACACAATTTCAAGTTTTTCCTAACTCACAAGTCTGCCACCAGAGGGTGTAAGCTCACGTTTCCGCCTACAGCATTATCTGCGGGACCAAAAACCCGATTGAAAAACTTCTTTTTCTGTCAGATACAACTAACGATCAAACTGTGTGTGCGTATTTTCTTCTTAAAATAATGCACACTTTCTTCGCTTGGGGCGGCAAATTTTTAATCTGTTTTTCTCAATGTCTCAAGCTCTACATGTACAATTTAAGAAATTCTTTCAACACCCTATGGCATTTACTTGTAGAACACTTTAAACTAGGTATATGAATTTCTCGTAGTTCACAGTTCTGTCGGTAGGTGGTGTTTGTGTACTTCAGTTTGCATCTGTATCGCCGCTTCTACAAACACTATTGAGAAACTTCCTCTTTACTCGTATGTCATTCCCTAAAACAGAGATGTGGAGCATTATCCTCTTTAGATAATGCACAGATTTACCCCTAGGTGCCTAAAGGTCGAAACCTTTTTCTCGCTATCTCTACTTCCGGGAGACGTATTTGAAAAGTTCTTTTCCCTTAGTATAGCTTTTTCCATGAAGAATATTTTTCGCCTATTTTCAACTTTTCCATTATGCAAAATTCTTCCTCTGGAAGGCATAGAGTTATAAAATGTTTCCTTTTCCCGTATTTTTTTTTCTTTTAACTATTCGATTTGAAAATCATTTTGTCCTTCATACCTTCCTTGTGCTATGAGAAACGTTTTGTACGCCGTTTGTTTATCTTCGTAACATGCTTTTTCGCTGCTGGCGGAACTAAGTAGATGTTTCTATTTCTGGAGGTTTTATCGATTGTTGAAACCGGTTTCATTGACTTGAATAGATTTGATAAATTTAATTCGCCTCAGAACGGATTCAAAAGACGTACCAGGCCGTCCGCCAGGGTCCTAGCTATAGGTCTCAAAAGTAGGGGTGCTGAAGATTCATCTGTCGGATCTCTGTGCTTAACAAAAAACTAGATTCATCCACGAATACAGATAAAAGCTTTGGTTTCTATTTTCGTTCCTTTTGTTAAGTTTCTTCACTTGTGAGCAAGTTTCTCCATGCTGAAAAGTAATAAAAAAATTAAATTCAAAATATGAAAAAATGGAGGCGGGGGGAGAAAACTGAACTCTTTTGAAGTATAAAAAATAAATCGCATTATCAGAATTTGTTTGACAGTGACTGAGTTGCAGGGTCATTCATTATCGCTGGAGGAATGATAACTTCCAATTAGCATGAAAAATAACAACAACTATTTTTTTTGTTTACTATTCTAGTTCCTTTCCCTGGATCAAAACAGTGGCAACGAGGAGAAATTGACGCTGAATCTTGGCTTTTTCTTCTCCATCTTTAATCACGCAATCTATATACTTCACCGATGCTCCGAGGTAGGCTCTTCTTACCGCGGTCAACAGTAAAACCTCCATTCCCCACTCAAAAATGAAAACCGTTAGATTCCCTCCAAAAAAAACTTTTTTCCACACCTGCGTCGCAAGACCACTCCTACTGACCGCAAAATAATGAACAGGAAGAAGTTAAAAGAGCTTTCTCTTTCTCTCGCCCAAAGATTTTTCTTGAGCACTGTGTTATATCTCGTACAGGGATACGTTTAGCTAAAACTTTCCCACATCAACAATGTTCTTTTACATTTACGTTTCTCTAAAAAAGGACGTCAGTGGCGTAGCCAGAGGGGGGGGGAGATTGAATCCTTCCCTTGAGGGGAGACTGAGCACGAATTTAAAGAGTGATATATACGTGTATACGAGGCTTTCCCCAATGAACCAAACCCATGGACTTCCCCCCCCCCTCCCTTAAGAAATTTCTGGCTACGCCATTGCCAGGCGTAATTAGGGATGGGAAGACCCCGGGCGCAGCTCAAGAGAGGGCGCAAAAATCCCGTTTTCATTTCTGATGGACAAGGTTTTCGTTTTAGAGGCAGCAAAAATGGATGGCTGCCCCGGGTGCAGCTCATGAGAGGGTGCAAAAATCAATGCTTGCAATCTGATTTAAAAAAATTGAAATTGAAACATTAACATCAGTTTCTGGTGAACTTGAAATTCGAATTTCTTCCTCAAAATGTTCAGGGGATGCTAGTTGCTCACACTGAGAAATGAAGGAGCGGTTATCTATAGTCCGTCCAACTAAAGAAGAACCAATGACAACTAGAGGAAATATTAATAGAATTTTCTCTTTACAGAAAAAATTGTCCGATTGTTAAATTAATCGGAAAAAGTGGATAGTTGGTTCTACCGTTATAAGTTACTGTTTTTCGAGAAACTATACATATTCAGACTTATGTTGTTAATGCATGAGCGTGTCTATGCTAATAAGCATTTAAATCTAATTACTGTGTGTCATCCTGCGCATGCTTATCACACTCGTGGATATACCGATTTGGTGATCCCCAGAGCTCGGACAAACGTTTTATATTATAATATCAATGCCACTTGCCATCGACTCTGGAACGGGTTGCCGATTTATATTAGATTAATGGTTAACTGTGCTTCATTTAAAAGAGAGTTAAGAGAATACTTGATATACAGTTAATATGTTTCTCATCTGCAATTCCGATTATGTAAATTGCAGTTCTATAGGAGGATAATCTCTTGACTTGGCACTTTTGTTTTTTATTAGGGGACGAGGGGCTCGTCAGGCCTACACTAGCCTTTTCCCCTGGCTCCCTGCTATGTTGCACTACAGTTGATTGAATAAGTGCTTTTAGTATACGTAGTACTATTCGTATTGTCACACGTGTTTTGGTATTACTACAACTTCATTTGTACTCTGAATTATATGTAAATTATTATTGTATAGCATTTGTATTTGCATGTTTGATGGTTCATGTGTTTGTGTTAGTTGTATTATTATTCATATTTTTGCATTTATGTGTTACATTATTGCATTTCTTACACATATGTATTGTATTTCTCTTGTGTTTGCATATGGTGTGATTAGTATTTGGTTAATCTTTTTTTGGTACAGAAATTGCATGTGCAATTTGATTGTATGCTAGATGATGTAACATGGCAAAATAAAATTCAAATTCAAATTCAAGGCCTTTCTCGAAAACACTCCCGTGATTTTTCATTTCTGATGGATAAGGTTTTCGTTTTTAGTTCGATGGCTAAGAAAAGAATGTGATTCACACAGTTGAAGATTATCGGGGGGGGGCTATTCAATCATTACTACAGCTACGAGCTACGACTTCCAGCTGCATGCATTCGGTCCGCTTGATGTAGTACTGAAGGTCCAAACTCCGAATCAGTTACGAAAAGTTGTACAAGCAGTCATAGTTTGATTGTGACCCTCGCACAGAGATAACATTGGGTTATGACCTTAACTATGTGTGTGTGTGTGTGTGTAAGCATACACTGCCAGACAATATTATTAATTTCATATAATACTTACATTTATATGTATTGCTAAGCCAATATAAGCACACTGGACACAAAATTAGTCACCCCTGTCAGAACTTACCTAATAACGGGTGACGCATGAATCTGGTGTGGTAAAGCCTCCACGAAGTTGTGGATGTATTGAACATCGATTTGCAACCACTCGTCCGTCAATGGGTCCCGAAGTTCAGCCAGAGCACGTGGGTGTCTATTCCAAATGATCTCACAGATTTTCAATAGGATTTAAATCTGGAGATTTGGCGGGCCAGTCGAGGTAAGGCAGTGTTGCTTTATTGTTCATTGTGCCACTCAGATTCAGTTTTAGCCCTGTGCACACAGAAATTGTCTCGGAAGACAGGAGTGGCAATGTGATCTGCTGCTGGAGATGTAGAGCAAATGGCAACACTTCGTCACTCAGAATGCGGAGGTACGCATGTTGGTTCAAATTCATCGTCACTGCAACGAGAGAGCCCATTTCGTGGTACGAAAAACATCCCCAAAACATCACAGAACCCCTCCATCTTGAACAACACCTTCGACACAATCAGGATTAAAGGCTTCATTGGGCCTGTGATGCACTCGTCGCCTCTCATCATTGGAGTACAAACAAAAACGAGACTCACCAGACCAAATTACTCGTTTACAATCCTCCACAAGTTTTGGTGCCTCTGAGCCTATTGATAACGTGCGACTTTGTGACATGCTGTTAAAAGTGGCCTCTTCCGTGGTATCCAGATGTCCATTGCATGCAGTTCTCGACGCAATGTCTTTTCGGAAATTGGTTGGAGTGGACTTACATTGACTGTTTGGAGCAATTGTTTCCTGGTTTGAAACCGATTTGCAGTTACTAGGCGTGAACCATGGCGGCGGTCCCTGTTGGTAAGAATCGTGTTCCGGCCACAGTTACGTCGCCGATTTTCAGTTGACTGCGAACTACACCACTGTTTGTAGACCCGCTGGACAGTACTCTTCGACGCACCAGCCGTTGGTATAGCTAAATGTTTGATAAATTTAAAACACTAGTCCACAAGAAACTTTTTTTTAAAGCATTTTTAAAAATAGTATTAATGAAGATGTCGTGCATATACAATACATTAAAGAGCTTACACCGTCTCTGCACGATATATTTAATTTAAAAAACGACAGATATTTACATATTTAAAAGATTACAAACCCATTAGTACTTTAGACCCGTCTTCAGATCGAGGAGAGCCGCTGCTGTACGTGTGCTCCTATATATACACTGAAGAGCAATTGAATTAGAGACAGTTGGCGTTATGCAAATGTAGCGCTGTGGGTGGCCCTGTAAACGGAAACGACATGACGTATGCAGCGATCCGACAATATAAGGAGTGATGCGACGGGAATCAGTAAGAGTCGGACGCAGTATGGGTAAGACGAAGGATCTAAGCGCATTTGATCGTGGGCAAATTGTCGGGGCCCGACGAATGGGTCATTCCATCTCGGAAGTCGTGCAGGCATTGGGATTTTCACGAGCCACTGTGTCACGGGTGTACCGTGAGTACATCGAATCCGGTAAAACCATCCCTGCAAGGGCCAACTGCCGTGGACAACAGCGTGTGGATGAGTGGGGTGAACGTCGGCTTGCTCGCGGATAGACGGACCACAGTGCAAGAAATCACTCGGCAATTTAACGCTGGTGCACAAAAACGTGTAAGCAGCCACACCATCCAGAACCATCTCCTCGCTATGGGGTACAGAAGCCATCGTCCCACGAGGGTACCGCTGCTGACCGCACATCACAGGGTGCAAAGTTTAGCATGGGAGCGGGAACATCGCCACTGGACCCTAGACACGTGGAAAAATGTTGCCTGGACTGCTGAGTCGAGATTCACGTTGGTACATGCGGATCGCAGGATACGAGTACGGCGCAAACCACATGAAGCAATGGATCCTTCTTGCCAGCAGGGTACTCTTCAAGCTGGTGGGGGTGGGGGTGGGTGGCATTCTCGTCTGGGGACTGTTTACGTGGACTGAAATGGGACCCCTGGTACGTGTGACATCGTCCCTCACAGGTCAACGTTACTGGGATATCCTGGACGACCATTTGCTCCCGTTTGTGCGTCTTCAACATCCCACTGGGGACCTCATCCTGCAACAAGACAATGCACCGTGCCATCGCTCCCGAATTGTATCCGAATGGTTGGATGAACACTCCACCGACGTGACCTCGCTTCTTTGGCCAGCTAGGTCACCTGGCCTCAATCCCATCGAGCACATCTGGGATGGCATCGAGAGAGATGTTAGACCCTCTTCCATCAAATCTTCGTGAACTGTGGGAGCTTGTTCAGGGGTCGTGGATCCGTATGGCTTCCCAACGCTTTCGGTGTCTTGTCGAGACCATGCCGAGACGAATCGCCACCGTCATCAGGACGAAAAGTGGTGGCTACACGTTACTAGACAGGTATCTCTAATTCAATTGCTTTTCAGTGTATGTCCGAGTATGATGACGTACAAGGTATGGACTAACGTCGCAAGGGTGTCACTCTGTTGCCATCATTTCATTGCTAAATCACAAATCAGACGAGGTCCATGTGGGAATATGATCAACAGGGTGCAAAATATACGAAATATATGTACTTGTTATAACTCACATATTTAACAAGAAATGTTATGTAAGTTCATAGCTGTAATGAGTCTTTTCCAAATCCTGTGTAATTCAGTTGGGGAATTATCGTTACAGCAGCCGTCCCCGAAGGCCTAGATGTATAAACTTTCAGTTATATGCAACGAGTATACAGAAGCGGATGTATGTAGCAACCTAATGTTTTCCCAATACGGTTAGACAGTTTCTTGTGCCACATATCTGGCGAGCGCTGTGTTACTATGATTAACGCGAATGTCATATTTATGTTCCTGCATTCGAGTTTCAAGGCTACGTTTTGTAGATCCCACATAGTTGCTTACTTGTTCGCCATTGGAGACATCTATTATTGGTATATTATATAAACCCCATTTACACAAAATATCAAAATCTCTATCTTTTTTGATAAGTGAAAATAGATTTCTGGATCTAATGCCAAAATGAGTATCATATTTCATACATGCGCATGTCAGTACATTAGTAATGCTTGGGTACTGCTCCATTGTACCAACAAAACGCTTTGCTGGTTTTTGTTCTTTGGCCAAACATGTAGATCTATCGTTTCAGATTCTTCGATAGATTCGGTTAATCATATATTTGGGATTTGGGATATCCATGTTTGGCGGCTAAATCAAAAATGAAATCTATTTCAAGTTTAAGCAAGTTCAAGCATTTTTAAAAATAACAAGATATTAATAATTGATTGTATCAATTATTTTTGGTGTATTTTAGTAACTTGTACATTTACTAAAATGTTTGACAGCCTTGAAGGAGGTAAGGATTTTTCTTAGCCCCCCTGAAAGTACTCATATGGGTGCCACTGCACGTCAGTGTTATTTATCTCCCAACTGTGCTACACAGCGCCCTCTGTGCCGCCGGTAACTTTCTACTGTCATTTCTGTTAGTGGTGACTAATTTTCCGTCCAGTGTGCTTATTTATGTACTGTGTATGTAACTATTGTACACTGGTGTGCAAAAATTAAGGACTAAGAGGAGAAATTAGCATAACAGCGGAATGAGCAGGCAGAACGGACCGAAAGACCACTCAAGAGATAGACTAGGGTCCGGTACGGTAGGGCATGCGCATATATGCAGCATGACGGGGGTGGGGGATGGCGGAAGGGTATAAAGCACACGGGCGGTGTACGCTCAGCAATTCGGTGAAAGCTATTGCACGGTGTACATCGGTTTGAACGACGTCGAGTTGCTGCCACCGTGTGATATGGCCGACAAGCAATCCAGTGGACGACATCTGGATGACTTTACCCGAGGCCGTGTCATTGGGAAGTTGGAAGAAGGTCGAAGTGTGATTAGTGTGGCCGAGGAGTTCCGGATCGCTCACAGCATCGTTTCACGAGCTTGGAGAGCATTTCAAACGACAGGAATAGCTGTCCGAGAGTTTAGCAATGGTCGTCCACGAGCAACCACGGCGGCGGACGACCGGTATATTGTCCTACAGGCGAGAAGAAACAGACGGCAGACAGCGAGCGGGAGAAATCGCAAGGCACATGCAACAGACAACTGGACGTCCGTTATCGCGCTTTACCGTGGCCAGGAGGCTGCGCAAAGGTGGTCTATTTGCACGACGACCAGTACGATGTGTGCCAATAACGCCTGCTCATCGGAGACGGCGGTTTCTGTGGTGCCAGGAACACAACAACTGGACATATCAGCAATGGGGTCGAGTTCTCTTTACGGATGAGAGCCGATTTAGTCTGACGAGCGATTCTGGACGTATACGCTTCTGGAGAGAGCAGGGAACACGCAGTAACACCTCCAACATCATCGAAAGGGACCGGTTTGGAGGTGGCGGAGTTCTCGTTTGGGGTGGTATCATGCTTGGTAGCCGTACTGACCTCCACATCTTCCAAAGAGGTTCAGTTACTGGTGTCCGCTATTGTACCGAGGTTCTCCTGCCTCAACGTGCGTCTGTTTAGAGGTGCTGTGGGTCCTGAGTTCCTCTCCATGGACGGCAACGCTACACCTCATCGTACAGTGGCTGTCGCAGAGCTGTTGGAGAGTGAAGATATTCAACGCATGGATTGGCCCGCAAGGTCGCCGGACCTAAATCCAGTCGAAGACGTGTGGGACCTTCTCGGGAGACGCTTGGCAGCACGTCGCCAGCCGCCAGCAACGATTCCGCAGTGCGATTGGCGCTACAAGAGGAATGAGCCACGATGCCTCAACAGCTCTTTGACAACCTCGTCCTCAGCATGGACAGACGTTGTAAATCCTGCAACGCAGTCAGGGGTGATCATATCCCCTACTAAAGACTGGATTTTTCTTGGCAGCCGCCTGTCACATGTACGCTTCTGTCTTCTGTCCAGTTGTGCTGGAAGCTACCTTTTCAATAAAGTGCCTTTGTATCCTTTGGATTCCTTGTTTGGACGATTTTGCTCACTTGTCCCATATTCTTACATCTTGGGGATCTTATGGTATGATTTGAATCGATGTGGAACACTTCTGCACGACGTTACATTCGAAAAACCGTCTCATCCTTAATTTTTGTACGCCAGTGTATATTAAACTACTAAATTAGTAATGTACATATCAGTTGCGACGCCAGCAACTCAGAACTGGGGAAGGGAGGGGGGGGGGCTAAGCATCTTACGAGGGGAAGGGCAAAAAGTTTGAAGTGCTTGGAAGAAATTTAGACAAAACATTCAGTTCATGTAGATTTTACCTGACGCTGATGATTTATCTCCGTTAAAATAAAAGGTTTTTAGGTACATACTGTACGTAGTGCCGGGAACCATGGATACGAACCTCCATGGACTTTAAAAATTTATTGTTTCTTCATAATTTTAGCTCACTTACGTCACTTTTTTTTTTTTTTTTTTGTTTCCATCTTTCTTTAATGTTTGCTGTCTCTTGACTTCTGGTTTTTAATCAGGCTAAGAATTTCTCTCTCTCTCGCTCTCTGTCTCTCTTTCTCTCTCAAATCTTTTTAAACTACAATTACGAAATTGTGTCTGTCCTGTACCATCTTAGACATCGCCCAGAGGATTCACTCCATTTCACAGAACAATACAACACAAAATTTGACAAAAAATTCATTTTACATATCAAAAATTCCCATACATTTATCCAAGTTTCCTAAAATCTTAGATGGTTGCATTTCGTCATGTGTTCAAACTGTTGAAATATTGAGCGGGGGGGGGGGGGGGGGGCTAAAGGGTGTGCTCAAAGAAAACTTGGGTCGGTTAAAGACTACCCTAGCCCACCCGTAGCGTTGCGCCTGGTATATACGTATATACAGCGTGATTCATAAAGAAGTATACAGTTTCAACGCACTAAAAAAACAAAAACGATGTGAGATGTTTTATATTGCCTGTAACAGAATTGTAGGGGAATGTTTCAAGTTTATTTAGAGACAGTCACAGATGTTCTATGTGTGCACCCTTAGTCACACGACACACATCGAGCCGGTAATCCATTTCCGCCCAAACGCGAGGTAAGATATCTGAATCAAGTGCAGTGATAGTGGCTGTGATACGTTGTTTCAGCTCCGCTAGATCAACAGGAAGGGAGGGACGAATACTTTGTCCTTTACGTACACCCACAGGAAAAAGTCACAAGGTGTTAAGTCAGGACTTCTGGGTGGCCATTGGGTCAGTGGCATGTCGTAGTCCGCGGCTCGTCCGATCCATCGGTGAGGAAGATGTTCATCGAGATAATCTCGCACGTCGTTTAACCAGTGCGGTGGTGCTTCACCATCCAATTGGAGAATAAAGTTGTCACTGTCGTCCTGCAACTGTGGCATCAACCAAAGACTTAACATATCCAGAAAAGAGCCTCCCGTGACAGTTTTCTCGTGAAAAAAGAAGGAGCCGTACACTTTCTTTTTGGACACAGCACAGAACACATTTACCTTAGGGGAATCTCGCACGTGTTGTACTGTAAATCTGGTATTCTGCATTCCCCAAAAGCGAACATTGTGCTTGTTTACCTGACCACTCACGTGAAATGTATCTTCATCGGTGAAAACTAAGTGATCGGCAAAATCGTCATTTTCAAAACGGTGCTGCATTTCGGCACAAAATTCAAAGCGCTTTGTCTTGTCAAAGTCAGTGAGATTTTGTAACATCTGCACTTTGTATGGAATCATTTTCAGCTTCTTTCGCAAAATTTCCCAGACAGTGGGCTGTGAAATCTGCACTTCACGACTCACCCTCAGCGTTGATTTTCCCGGGCTTCGTTGAATGGCGGTGCAAACACTATCGACGACTTCTTCCGATACACGCGGTCGTCCAGGACTTTTAATTTGCACAAACAGCCCGTAGTTTCAGGTTTTTTATGCCAATCGTAGATAGATTTTCTGGTTGGAGATTCTTTTCTGAATCGTGATCGAAAATGCCGTTGCACAACAATTACAGATTCCGTTTTGCTCAATTCAAGAACACAAAACGCCTTCTCCACTGCAGACGCTGCCATTTTGACTGACTAGTCACGTGATACGCGCGCTATCGGCTACGTCACTTCCTTTAGTAGCGGAACACAAACTTTATGAGTACATTTACTTAACGGTTTGCAGTTGTGGTCCGTGTCTTCAACTGTTTCTGTTTTACAGCATTTGGAAACTGTATACTTCTTTATGAATCAGAGTGTATATATGACAGATGGGGCGACCCCCTCCTAGACCCTAACGAAGTTTTTACGTTTAGAATAGTGAAGATCGTAAATTATTAACTTTGCATATTTTATTTTCAGTTTTTCTACAAATTTTTTTTACAGTTAAACTTACTACGGAATTGGATTTAAAATACACGGTCGAGTCAAATTATTGTGACCACCAGCTAATATCCAGAGCAACCGCCTTATGCAGCGCGGACAGCAGCTGGACGGGCTGGAAATGACTCAAATAAGGTGCGAGAAGGTGTTCACAGGTATGTGGAGCCATGCTGACTGCAGTGCATCTGACAGCTGCTGGAGGGTGCGTGGTGGAGGATCCATAGAGCAAACAACACGATCGAGGTGGTCCCACTGATGCTCAATTGTGTTTAAGTCTGGGGAGTTAGGGGGCCAGGAAAATACTTTGAAGTCTTCATCGTGCTTTTCCAACCACTCTCGGACATTTCTAGCTGTGTGACACGTCGCATTGTCGTGCTGGAAGATCCCATCCGCCCCAGGAAAGACAATCAGCATGTATGGGTGTACGTGGTCTGCAAGGATGGATTTATAACGAATTCGGTCCGTAGTGCCTTCCACAGGTATGAGTGGACCCAGAGAACACCACGAAAACATTCTCCAGAGTCAAGACCATAACGCTGCCCCCACCAGCTTGTGTTCTTCCAGCAATGGTTGAAGAGCGTTTGTTCTCAGATGTTTCTCGCCTTATTTGGATTTTTTTTTGATTGGAGGTTTAACGACCACCGTGAACAACTCAATGGGCTATAAGCAGTCGTCCGTCCCTAATTTAGGGTCACTGGTTCCAGGGAAGGGAGAGAACCAGTGCCGTAAGACAAGAACAACATCCATGCCTCACCGGGATTCGAACCCGGACCCCTTTCGGACGAATGATCAGAGGCCATCGCTTAGACCACTGCGCCACCGGGGCGGCTCTCGCCTTATACGCCAACGTCCATCCGGTCGATGAAGCAGAAAACGTGACTCATCGGAGAAATCAATCCTTTGCCAATGAGCGGAGGTCCAATTCCGATACTGCCGTGCAAATGTAAGTCTTTTCTGCCGATGCACCTTCGTTCGTATAGGTGCAGTGACCATCCGTCTGCATCGGAGCCCCATACGCAGCAGGGTTAGCTGAACTGTCGTTTTAGACATACTTCCGGTAACCCCCTGGTTCATTTGGCCAGTGTGTTGCTCCACTGTAGCATGTCGATCGGCCCTGACGCACCTTCGAAGCCGACGTTCACCTCTCACATCAATGGCACGCGATGCTCTGCAGTTTCGACGTCACTTATTCGCAATGGTGCCATTTCTCCAATCACGATACACTTTAACCACAGCAGCACGCGAGCAGTTCACATACTGCGCTGTTTCAGAAATACTGCCATCCTTGGCCCGAAAGTCGATAATCACCTCTTTTTGCAAATCTGATAAATCGTCCCTTTTATCCATGACAGCAACGAGTGATATGTTTTCGGAATGCCTACAGCACATTTTACGTACCCTCCTAGCCAGCTCACGACACATGCCTTCTTTCATTGGCTACGCGTTGTTGACGTCAAAAGTAGGAGGTAGTCAAAATCATGTGACTCGACTGTGTGCGTATTACATTGATTTAGCTTCAGTATAAAAAGAAAGAGAAAGGAATAGAAAAGAGAGAGAGAGAGAGAGAAAGAGCAAAAGATAAAGGGAAGATAGGGACAGTGGGGGATATTGTCATATTGTCCAGCGTCTGTAACGTCTCGAAACAGTCTGGGAAAAATTTAAAACAAACCTGAATTCCGAATCCATGATTTTAACCTACTCATTTTTCTCATGAAAGTTAATATGTCCTTAAAGTGTAATTAAGATTGTAATCTATTCTGAACTATCATGAAAACGGAAATTTTCTAACTTTCTATTAGCTTTTGGGAATTTCGGTGTTATAAAATTTTTGCAGGAAAAGATTAGTAATATAGTAAAAATTCCAAGGTGTTTAAATTTGGTAATCGTCGAATATTAGGAGGCACTGTTTACTTGGTTTCACATTACGTACTCATTTAAAGGAAGTTTTCAGTTCTTCAAACGAGGTTGGGGAACTTTGTTTTTCAAAAGAAACACTAAGTTCTCTTCATCTCATTTTTGTGCGAGAGTGATTGTAACACACACTGGTACTCCGTGTGTCTACCGTCCTTCATTGAAGTTTTCATTCATGTACGTAAAGACTGATATCAGAACTGCTCCCCCCCCCTTTTCTTACGTTAATTTGCAATGGACGTAAAAGGTTTCGTTATTTCATCACCAGTGAAAAGAAGTTGAAAATGATTCTTTTTGTCTCCGACGGGCACAGTAAAAACTAAGAAAAAGGGGGGGGAGAGCCAAATTCCAGTTACCGTGTTTTATATTTAGCGATTTTATGACAAAACCGTGTGTTCTTTATGTTTTGTCTGAAATCAGGCGTGTATTTACTTTAATGTATGAGAATATGTCAGGTGGAAACCACTATTTTTTTTTTTTTTTTTTTTATTGAATCCACCAACTCCGAATATAAGGGCTTGGGCTTTATTTTGAAGGATTTCATTCAGACGTTACGTAGTCTGTGTCGATTTCAAAAAAGCATAAAGTTCATTTCTTCGGGAAACGCGCAATCGATCGCACGGAAACAATTGCGATTTTTCATCTATTGCTTGTCCTCGTTCAGGTATTTAACGATTTAACATTCCTGGAGCAAGTGAAAATGTTTTAAAGACCTTGCAAAGGAACGCCAGGTACGAGCGGCACTGCCAATATATATAATGTAAACCTGAAAAAAAAAACCCTTCAATAATGTCTTCTCCCCCTTTTTACACCCGAAAAACAGCCCCCCGCCCTAGAGTAAACTTCTGGCTCTGCCATTGCACTTACCACTAACAGAACATTACTCCTTGATTTAATCGCCTTTCATTTCATAGGATTTCCGCTTGTAAATAACAGTTGTCAGTGTGGAAACAGGCATATGAAGTTTTTTAGCAAGTTCCACCTTTGTTAAATGTGGATTGTCATACACTTGCTTTAAAATTTGCATCTTATTGCTTAGCGACAGGGCTTTTCTTTTACGAGAAGCCCTATTGATTTGTAGAGAAGGCGAAAATAGGAACTGTGAAAACCGGAATTTTTCGGTTTCGGAATCGAATCTGCATCTCCTCGCTCCGGAGAGAGTTGCTCTAACCGACTAAGCTACACCGACGGAATGTATCGATGCAGATTTGTCGTCTTGACACGTGCTTCACCTCTGTAGTACGTCATATCATCTCCCTCCTAATTTTCAGCACGTCTTTTTAAAAAAAATATCGTGCATGTGTTATCGGTTTGTCCGTCCGTCCGTCCGTTTGTAGACACCATATCTCTGCTACTATTTGTCGGATTTGAAAAATTCTTTTTGCATTGGGAAGCTTGAAATACGCAAATGATGATCCTTTATCTCGTTTTTTTTTTTTACGATGTACAATTTCGCCGCTAGAGGGCGTAAATGTAGATGATGTCGAATTCAAAATACAGTGCTGGCCACCCAAATTGCAACACCAAGAAGGAAGCATCCGATTGGTCTGAAATTCGCAGCATACGTCACTCACGAGAGGACATGCAAACGATTAGCATTGCAGGGCATATGCAAATCATGGGCGCTCGGCACGCCACCGAGAAGCACTATAAGAAGGTGCACAGAAGGCGGGGTGTAAGTAGTGGAAGTGTGTTGTGCTGCCGGACCTGTGCGTAGGAAGCTTCCTGATGCCTCGTCGCAGAATACGGAAGTCATTCCAGCACATTTCGGAGTTTGACAGAGGACGGATAGTGGCTTATCGCTACAGCGGTTTATCGTACTGAGACATCGGCGCCCGTGTGGGACGACATCAAGCCACAGTGAGGCGAGAATGGATTCTGTGGGTGCAGGAGGGACGGACGGACCGACGTGAGCGATTGCCGCAGCCGCGGTACACCACCAAACGAGAGGACTGGCATGTTGTGCAGCGGGCATTGACGGATTGCACCGCCACATCACGAACGTTAGCGCAGGAATTAGGGTGTGTTGTGCAACAACCTGTGTCAGCACGTACCGTTCGACGTCGTCTGCAGGAGCGGGGACTTGTCGCACGGCGCCCATTGCTCCGATTACCATTGACGTTACACCACCGACAAATCCCGCTTCTGTCTGCAACACTACGATGGTCGGATCCGCGCGTGGTGGCACCGCGGAGACAGACTGTATGACGCCTGCACTATGCATCGCCATACCGGTCCGTCGCCTGGCGTTATGGTTTGGGGCGTAATTGGATATGACACCCGCACCCCTCTGGTACGCATCGCCGGTACACTCAACAGCCACCGCTACATCTCCGACGTTTTGGAGCCTGTAGTCCTCCCTTACCTGCAGGACCTGACAGCGGTCATGTTTCAACAGGACAAAGCGCGCCTGCACGTGGCACGCATCGTGCAACAATTCTTCACGGCCCACCAGGTGTCACTGCTGCCGTGGCCCGCCTGTTCTCCTGATATGTCGCCCATCGAACACGTCTGGTCGCTGATCGGCAACCGAGTGGCCCGGCAAGCACCACCAGCAGTTACGCCTGATGAACTGTGGCAACGTGTGGAAGCAGCATGGACCGACATACCCCAAGCCCACATCCAAAACCTCTTTCGTTCGATTCCGCGGCGTATAGCGGCCGTTATTGCCAGCCATGGGGGCCACACGAACTATTGATGTCTGTGTGTTCCGCAAGTCGCACGGGCCTGTAAGCTCAATTGTTTCATCTTTGTATCTGTTGTTATGTGTCCAGTAAATCTGGCTTTGCTATCTCGTGTCCTTCTTGGTGTTGCATTTTGGGTGGCCAGCAGTGTACATTTTATTCCATATATTTGCTTCTAAACATCCGATTGAAAAAACTCTTTTATCATTCGATTCCATTTATGTCGAAGAGTATTTTAGGTATAGTTACTTTTTCAAGTTACGCATAGATTTCTCGCTAGGGGGCGTAAAAGTAAATTACGTTTTCGCCGATATCTCTTCTAAAACTCCGATTTGAAAATTTTTATCTTCAGTGGATACAGCTTCTGATGGAAAATCTTTTGCATATAATTTCTCATTTTTGGTAAAGAATACTGTTGCCATCAGGGAGCGTAAGCATTAATTTTTGCTTCTGATGTATTTGCCATAAAATCTGAGCTTCTAAAATCTCGATTGAAAAACTTTCTTCGTAGACCGATGCCACTTAGGTTGATAAAACTTTTCGGATTATTTTCTTCTTAAAATATTGCATGGTTTCTCCGCCAGGAGGCTTAGATGTATATCTTATTTTTGCCAATATCTCTACTTCTAGGTATCCGATTTTAAAAATTCCTTCTTTGTTGGATAGTGTTTGAGATGCGAAATATTGTTCATATAAATTCAAAATTTTCAAGTAACTCATAGACTTTCCTCTAGGGGACGCAAAAGTAAATTGCTTTTTCTCCGTTGTTTCTACTTCTAAAACTACGATTTGAAAAATTCTTTCTGTATCGCACACAGCTTCTGATAGAAAATGTTTTTCATATAATTTCTAATATTTGGTGAAGAATGGTTTGGCCACCAGGGGGCATAAGGGTTCATTTCTACTTCTGATGTATTTGCAAAAAAATCTAAGCTCCTGAAAACTCTCATAATTTTTTTTTTCCTGGACCGATGCCACTCACATCGAAAAACCTTTTGAGAATACTTTCTTCCTAAAATAATGCATGGTTTCCCCACCACGGGCGTGGATGTATATCTTACACATTATCTACCAACAAGTAATTGGACACCTGTGATAGCGAAGGAAAACGAAGTTTATTCACCTTCAACAGTTGGTGGAGCCTCCACGAGTGGCGATTACAGCTGCGACCCTCCGGGGCATACTCTCAACCAGGCGTTGTACGACGGCTAGCGGTATTTTCTTCCACTCGGCTTGGAGAAGACAGGTCAGTTCTTTCACCGATTTCGGACGGTGGGGGCACCCCTTAAGTCGACGCTCCAACTCGTCCCGAAGGTGCTCGATAGGGTTAAGGTCCGGGCTCTGCGCAGGCCAGTACATTCGAATAACCCCATTGTTACCATACCAAGCCATGGTGGACCTCGCCACATGACAGGTGGCATTGTCATCCTGAAAGTGGGTCCACCCCGTAAAACTGCCACAACGTAGGAAGCGCATGGTCATCCAAAATGGTGCAGTAGGTCTCGGCGTTGAGTTTACCAGGAATTACGACCAAGGGTCCGGTGCCATACCAGGAGAAACACCCCCATAACATAATTCCACCGCCGCCGAACTTCACAGTTGGCACAATACATTCCGGCAGGAGGCGTTCTCTAGGCAGACGCCAAACCCAGACCCTGCCATCTGAACCTTGATTCGTCGCTCCAGTGAACCTGTTTCCACTGTTAAACGGTCCACTGTCGACGTTCTTTGCACCACGTTAGCCGAACAGCGCTATTGGACTTGGTGATCAAAGGCTTGTGGGCGGCAGCACGTCCATGATAACCGAGCAGATGGGCTTCCTTACGGATGGTATTCATCGAAAAAACACTCGCGGATGCCTGTTGAAACTCCTCGCGGATGTGGCTCATAGATTTGGTGCGGTTCTTCCGAATTTCTCTGGCCAGCACCCGTCGGTCTCTAACTCCCAGTTTTGTGGTTCTGCCGGGTCGGGGCACATTCCGAGAGTCCCCTCTCATCTTCCACTTGCCAACCACGTAGGCCACTGTCGATCTTGGGTACTTCAACTCGCTGGATATGTCACGTATGGATCGGCCATTTCTGTGATACCCGACGATTACACCTTTCTCGAAATCAGAGAGCTCCGAACTGCGTGGCATCTTGCATGAGACTGGTTGCGTTATTGTTTCCCACACGATATTTAACGGCGGCGGCCGTGACGTGTATCAGGACCGCCGATATCGTCAATTGCAGGGGTGTCCAATTACTTGTTGTCAGATAGTGTATTTGTCCACATCTCTGCTTCGAAGAGTCCGATTTGAAAAATTCTTCCTTTGTTGGAGAACGTTTCCGCTGCGAAACGTTTCTTACATAAATTGAAATTTAACGTACAAGTCTGCCACCAGAGGGCGTAAGTTCACGATTCCGTTTACAGCAGTATGTGCGGGATTAAAAACCAGACTTAAAAACTTCTTTCTTCGGTCAGATACTATTGCTTTCCATACCGGTTCCATTGACTTTGGATAGCTTTGATAAATTTAATTAGCTTCAGAACGGATTCAAAAGACGTGCTCATTACACCCGAGAATTCGGTGTCATCTTTATTATTATTATTTTTTTATTAAGCGAAGAAGGAACCTTTCATTAATTCCAGATGATGTGTGGAACGAATAACACACATTTTTCGAAGATCCCAACGGCCAGTATATCCATTTTTACGTTCGGGCGGCAATGTGAAAACCGGAATTTGGTGGTGACGAAGATTCCTCGTCTCCTCGCTCCGGAGAGAGTTGCTCTAACCAACTAAGCTACACAGACGGAATGTATGGCTCCAGATTTGTCGTCTTGACACGTGCTTCACCTTCTGTAGTGCGTCGCAGAACCTCTAAGACAAACAGCAGAACAGAATGTGACTGGGTTCTGTTTTGATAGAGCTAATTTTTCGATAGAAAAAGCTTGGCAAAGATCCCCGAACATAAGTCAAAGCGCGATGGTCACACTATAATTACAGAGATCCGTTTTTGCCCAATGGAAGAATGGTATCGCAAACAAGAAAACACTGCTTTCACCCCACTCCCCTCATAAGGACGACGTCGTGGTTTATGGGAGCGAGCGTTTTGACACATCTCTGTTCTTCTCACTAGATGCCTGTGGCAGCGAGAAGAAACGGAAGTTTACAGTAAAAAGAGCACTGATTCTTGTTACTCTTCTAAGGCTCAAAAATAAGGATTTTTTTTTCTTTTCGCTAGAAAATGAAAACGTATAAACGAAGCTTACATACTGATGAATAACGTATAACTGAAATAAATGAACGTTAGCGCCTATCGGAGTATATCGAGACTGCAGCAATTCAACGTATAAATGATAAAACGTATAATAGAGAAACGTATAATCGGTGCTCTACTGTATTACCTAATACTTACCACACTACAACCGAGCTCAGAGGTTGGGGTATTATTTCTGACAGATTTTCTTATCATATAACGAAGATTTCGCTCTTTGATTCGGTACTTAACGTGACCGCCCATCTTTCCCTTAACATTTCTGTTTTCCTCATTCAGCACAGTTTAAGAGGCAATAACAAGGCTGTTGTTACCATATGGGTTAAATGGCATTGGAAATGCTGATTTTACGAGACACTCACTCTTATCGATTTCATTCCATGTTAGGGCTCTTTTAGGAAACTGTTATACAGTGTAGAATCTGATGGCATGTGACGTCAGATCCAGGGACGTCGCTAGACTTCAAAATCAGGATGCGCGATGTGTGGGCGAGCATTATTTTTGGTGGGGCAAGATTCATACCAACTTTTTTCTATGAAACGCTGAAAGAACGATTTTTTTTTATTTTGGTGTAAGGTTTAACGACCACTGCGAGTAGTTCAATGGGCTATACAAGCAGTCGCCCGTCCGTAATTTAAGGTCACTGGTTCCAGGGAACGGAGAGAGCCTGTGCCGTAAGACAAACCCAAAATCCATGTCGCACCGAGATTTGAACCCGGACTTTTCTCGGACGAATGGTCATAAGCCAACACTTAGACCACTGCGCCACAGGAACGGCTTAGTGCTTTTCACTACCGGCTACAAAGGAATTCGTGCAATCCCGACCCCCCTCCACCTGGACACACATGCATACACGGATCTGACTAGTTACGCCACTGGTGTAAAATACATGTTGGTAGAATGTCGCCTTCAATTTTTTGCTTGCTCTGAATTCATTGTCTTAAATTGTTTTTTCAAAATTTTTCTATTTTGCTTACGAAAATAGTTACTGTACTTGAACAATTTATTTAAAAGAAAATGTTTTTGTTTATCTAAACAAAATTTTACGCCGTTTCCTTGTTTATTTAAAATAAATTTTAATGTCGCCACGCAGACACAATATTATCCCCCTCCTTAACTTCCTTCCTTCCAGCCAGCGTCTTTGCCTTGCACTCCTCTCCTACAAAGTAGTAGTCATCTACTTTCTGTACTTTCACTGTGCCGCAGCAGTCTTAAGAGCGCTAGTGTAGCTTTAGACTCCTCTTTCCAAGTTGGAATCCCCTATTTTGTAAAGAAAACAAACTGAGCAATTAGTAGTGACCCCCTCAGAGAATTCCTGTCAACTCTCCTCATTAGCACCCTGACCATACAAACATGAAAAAAAGGCTTAAACTAAGGAAATGGGTGAGTGAAGAACAATAATTGAATTTTAATGGCCCTTCGGATTTTGTTTTGATAACATTTTTTAGAGACGTAAACAACGAACTTTCTAGGGGAAAATATCTAGGGCTTGAGCGGTGATTGATTGCTTTCTGAAAAAGGCGGCATCAAGAATTTCAAGAACTACCTGGAGTATTTTAGAAGCTTTAAGAGTATGAACAAGAAAGATGATACCGAATTTTCGGGTGTAATAAGCACGTCTTTTGAATCCGTTTTGACGCAAATTAAATTTATCAAAGCTATTATAAGTCAATGGAACCGGAATGGAAAACAATAGTACCTGACGGAAGACAGAAGTTTTTCAATCGGGTTTTTAATCCGTCAGATATGGTTGTAAACGGAATCGTGAGCTTACGCCCTCTGGTTGCAGACTTGTGCATTAAGAAAAACATGGATTTATATGAAAAACCATTTCGCACCGGAAACGCTCTCCAACACAGAAAGAATTTTTCAAATCGGACACTTAGAAACAGAGATATCGATAAAAATAAGATGTGACTTTACGTCCCCTGGTGGGAAAACCATGCATTATTTTAGGAAGAAAGTATTCTCAAAAGGTTTATCCATATGAGCAGTATCGGCCCAAGAAAAAAAAAAAAAATTAGTCGAGTTTTCAGGACCCCAGATTTTGCTACAAATACATCAGAAGCAGAAATTAACCCTTATGCCCCCTGGTGGCCAAACCATTCTTTACCAAACATTAGAAATTATGTGAAAAATATTTTCCAATCAGGTCTTGTATGCGATACAGGAAGAATTTTTCAAATCGGAGTTTAGGAGCAGAAATAACGCAGAAAATGCAATTTGCCTTTGTGCTCCCTACAGGAAAATCTATGATTTACTTGAAAATTTTGAATTTATAGGAAAAACATTTCGCATCGGAAACACTATCCAACATAAAGGAATTTTTCAAATCGGACTCTTAGAAGTAGAGAAATTTTCAAAAATATGATATATGTCTACGTCCCATGGCGTAGAAACCATGAATTATTTCAAGAAGAAAATGTTCCTAAAAGGTTTGTCGACATGAGTAGTACCGGTCAACAAACGACTTTTTTTTCAATCGAGATTTTGCAAGCTCATATTTTGGTGTAAACACATCAGAAGCGGAAATTAAGACTTATGCCACCTGGTGGCCAAACCCTTTTTTATAAAAATTAGAAATTACATGCAAAGGATTTCCCATCAGGAGCTGTATCCGGTGCAGATTTTTTTTTTCAAATCGGAGATTTAGAAGCATAGATATAGGGGGAAAGTAATTTACCTTTACGCCCCCTAGCGGAAAGTCTATGAATTACTTGAAAATTTTGAAATTATATGAAAAACATGTCACACTGGAAACACTATCCAACAAAGAAGGAATTTTTCAAATCGGACTCCTAGAAGTAGAGATATTGACAAAAATGAGATATACATCTATGCGCCCTGGCGTAGAAACCATGCATTATTTTAAAAAGAAAATGTTTCTAAAAGGTTTGTCGACACGAGTAGTATTGGTCTACAAACGACGTTTTTTTCAATCGAGAATTTAGAAGCTCATATTTTGCTGCAAATACATCAGAAGCGGAAATTAAGATATACGCCCCCTGGTGGCCAAACCATTTTTTTTGCAAAAATTAGAAATTATGTGCAAACGATTTCCCATCAGGAGCTGTATCCGGTGCATAAGGAATTTTTCAAATCGGAGATTTAGAAGCAGAGATATAGCGGGAAATGCAATTTACCTCACGCCCCCTAGCGGAAAGTCTATGAATAACTTGAAAATTTTGGAATTATATGAAAAACATGTCACACAATTCTTCAAATCGGACTCCTAGAAGTAGAGATATTGACAAAAATAAGATATACATCTACGCCCCCTGGCGGGGAAACTGTGGAATATTTTAAGAAGAAAATATTCCGAAAAAGTTTATCGACATGAGTGGCATCAGTCCACGAAATAATTTTTTCAATCGATATTTTAGAAGCTCATATTTTATGGCAAATACATCAGAAGCAAAAATTAACACTTACACTCCCTGGTGGCCAAAGTATTCTTTACCAAAAATTTGAATTTATATGCAAAAGATTTTCCATCAGGAGGTGTATCCGCTGAAGAAAAAAAAATTCAAATCGGAGTTTTAGAAGAAGAGTTATAGGAGAAAATGTAATTTACTTTTACGCCCCCTAGCGTCAAACCTATGCGTAATTTGAAAAAGTAACTATATGTAAAATACTCTTCGACATAAATGAAATCGAAAGATAAAATAATTTTTTCCATCGGATGTTCAGAAGCAAATATGTGGAATAAAACGTCTTTTTGAATTCGACATCAACTGCATTTACGCCCTCTAGCGACGAAATTACACATCGTAAAAAACGAAAAAAACGAAATGAAGGATCATCATTCGCATATTTCAAGCTTCCCAATGCAAAAAGAATTTTTCAAATCGGACTAATAGTTGTAGAGATATCGTGGGTACAGACGGACGGACGGACGGACAACCGATAACATTAGCACGATGTCATTTTACAAAAGACGTGCTAAAAATAAATAGACTGATGTGTGTGTTTTTTATCAAGGTGTAAAATTGCAGAAAATTAGAGATTTCGTCCGGCACGTGCCCCTAGGCTCTTCCTCTGCAACGGCCCTTGGCATGAACTTTGGTTATTGTGGCTGTTAGGGCGAAATACATTATTAAGGTAATGTCGGACATTGGACATTATTTTATGTGTTACAATAAAAGGACTGGAATTAGAAATCAAGCGACAAAGGAAAGAAGCAGCACGTGTTATCCCGTTTCCAGGAAAAAGAACTCTTCCTTTTTTTTTTTTTTTTTCATTTCCAGAAAAGGAACATTTCTGGCAGTATATCTGCAAGTTAAATTAGTCGAATTACTAAAAGCCTTTGAGGCTAATGGTTTTCGGATGTACTGTAAGACTTCAACGTGGCGCCCGACCGTCTGAGAAAATGTACATGTTTATTGTAACCAAGGCAGTTCGGAATGTACGAACGCAATAGTGTATACAATGCTGTCGAGCTATGCTGTCCGTTGGAGATTAGTTCATGGAAAAGGTCAAAGTCACGATAGGGGCCGTTAGGTGACCTTCCTAACCCGCAGCCAAGGCTGGGGTGGGGGTGGGGGTGAGTGAACAAGCGGGTCGGAAAAAGGGGAGGGGGCGACAGCCGAGGCTCTTTGTCTGCCTCCCTCTAGATAGTTCATCGCGCCTCATGCAATAGGACAGAGGTTAGCACGTGACCAGAGGTGGGGAGAAGATATTATGGTATGGTACTTGAAGAAGTTTTAGGAAGGGAGTGTCTGACCCCAGGTCTAAACTGCCCTTAGAAATAGGAAGCTAGGAGATCTGAGTAAGTGAACTTAATAGGAAAGACAAACAGAAAAATGTTGTGAAAGGAGAGGGTGATCCGTGACACCAGTCCGTGAGGAAGGGGGTAAAGGGAACGAAACACCGCACAACATCACAGAGAACCACAACACCCCACGGTTACCGACGCACCAGGGAGTGACTGAAACTCAACAATAACAAATTCAAATGTCCGAGCAGAATCCATTTTCACCATCTCGATGCCAATCTGAAAAAGAAGGGGGTGGTGGTCTGTCTAACACCCACCAGTGTTCACATATTTACTCTCTCTGTCAAGGAGGGTCAACGATCCCGACTTAATTCTGGGATACCTAAGGAATTCGCTGGGATTGTAATCAACCGCGCCCCTAACAAGTCCATTATGGTAGGTTTCCGCTTTCTCGAAGAACTTTTGGCGAGTCTGATGGAAATATCATGTACCTTCTCGATTCCACGTCTGTTCCTCAGGTTCCGAAGTGGGGTCCAAGGGGAAGCCCAGTGATCATTCGGAGTGCTCGGCTCTGCACCCTCTCGATTCTCTCTCGCTGTTTCCTACTAATACCAATCCAGATGAAGGAGGCGTAGATAAGCACCGGCCTGACGACCGTCTTGCACAGCAGTACTTTGTGCCGTGTTGTAAGGAAGCTTCTCCGGCGGAGTAGTGGAGCTAGCTGCCCAAGGCATTGTCTAGCTTTATTCGTGCGTTAGCTGGTGTTCGCCACCCTCGAAAGTCGACAATCTAGTTGAAGCCCTAGGTACTTAGTGGAGGTAGTCCAGGGATTGTCTCTTGAAACATAACGAGTTCCGGTACTCCTTGGAGAGATCCAAAAACAACAGCGCACTGTTCTTAGACGGATTGATCTTGATCCGCCAGTCAGTGTAGTAGGTTTCCAGCTGAGAGAGAAAGTCCTGGAGGAGCTTCACTGCTCTACCTTTGTTCAGGGACCTGATGACAACAGCTGTATCATCTGCGTACATCATGACCTGCCCTTGTTTGGGTTCGGGTAAGTCGTGCAGATAAATGGAGAACAGCGTTGGTCCAAGAACCGAACCCTGAGGAACGCCAGCCTGAATCTTCTTTTCCGAAAAAAGCTCACCGTTAATCTTAACAGTGAAACTGCGGCTGTTGAGGTCCGAGGCAATCAGCTCAACAAGTGGGCGAGGGCATAGATGCTTCTGCAACTTGTGCAGGAGACCATCATGCCAAACGAGGTCAAAAGCCTTGCTGATGTCCAAAAAGACAGCAGTGGAATACTCGCTCTTATCTCGTCCTTCAGAAACGAATTCCGTAAGCCTGATCAACTGGTGGGACATAGCATGCTTCTCCCGGAAACCACCCTGTTCGTCAAGAATCACACCATTAGCTTCATAGAACCCTAGAGAGGATGACCCTCTCAAGGAGCTTACCCAGGACGGGCAAGAGAGGTACTGGACGGTAGTTCTCAGGTAAGGTATGATTGGTTCCATGTTTAGGAAACACCACTACCACTGCCTTTTTCCAGTCCCTGGGAAAATACTTCAGCCGGAAAGACTCGTTGAAAATCTCCACCAGAACCAGAATCCATCTCTCAGGGAGCAGTTGAACAGCTCTTGTCGAAACTCCATCTCTTCCGGGAGCTTTCTTCACCTTTAGCTTTTTGATGTGTCGAGTTACCTTGAGGAAACTAACAGGTGAGATGACCTCGTCTGTATCATCAAGATCGTATGTAGCTAAAGCCTCCATGACCCTATCCGTGTGACTAGGATTTTGGATGTCTTGAGGTGAGAACTGCTCCTTCAGGGCACTAGCAAGGACCAGAGCCTTCTCGACATCACCGTAACCAAACCCTGTGGACCGAGAATGACAATCTTAGTACAGGTATGACAGTCTCAGTACACCGGAGTTTCCGAAGGATGGTCCACACATCATCCTGACGAGGTTGACCCGCGTTGAGAAGGTACTTGTTCCATTGGAGTTCCCTGAACGCGCGGATTTCTGCCCTGGCGAGATCGCGATACGAGTTATAGCAAACCCTGTCCTCGGCAGATCTCGACCGCTACCAGATTCTCCGGAACGTGTTCTTCTCCCGGATCATCCGGACAATACGCAGAAGAAGTGCATAAAGGGTCTCGGGCAGGAGCTGAGGGCTTTCTGCATCGATCCAAGAATACCTGTATGCAACGAGTGTGTTCCTCCACCGCACTGTCGACGTTCGAGCGAGTACTAGTGTCCACCGTAGGCGGATCAACCTGAGCAATAATTTCCTGGAACAACTTCCAATCAGTATACATCATCGGAGCACGCAGGAAAAAGAACAACACGGCTACCAGGAAAAAGAACTCTCGCTTTTTTTTTCATTTCCAGAAAAGGAACATTTCCAACAGTATATCTGCAAGTTAAATTAGTCGAATTACTAAAAGCCTTTGAGGCTAATGGTTTTCGGATGTATTGTAAGACTCCACCATGGCGCCCGACCGTTTGAGAAAATGTACATGTTTATTGTAACCAAGGCAGATCGGAATGTACGAACGCAATAGTGTATACAATGCTGTCAAGCTATGCTGTCCGTTGGAGATTAATTCATGGAAAAGGTCAAGATCGCGATAGGGGCCATTACCTTTCTAATCCGCAGCCAAGGCTGGGGGTGAGTGAGCAAGCGGGTCGGAAAAGAAGGGGTGGGGGCACCAACGGAGGCTCTTTGTCTGCCTCTCTTTAGATAGTTCATCGCGCCTCACGCAATAGGGCAGAGGTTAGCACGTGACCAGAGGTGGGGAGAAGTGTGACCCGTGAAGCTTCATATTCACTGAGTTGAGGGTCGAAGCTTGATGGTGGAAGGAGCACGTGTATGTTGTTTGGTAAGAGTGGAGAGTTGGTTTTTGGTGGTGAAAGGAGCACGTGTATGTTGCTCGGTAGGAAGCTAGAAAACTTCGTATGTTCTCGTGGATGGACGGTAATTTAGCGTTCTGGTGATACAGGCTATTTCAGGCTCTAACAAGCGCGTGGAAATTTTGTACCGAAGTGAGGACAGACTCCGGCAGGTATTATTAGGAAGAACAGTAAAGTGTTAGCAAGGAGAGCTGCACGACGACGAAAACGCACGTGTGAAATAATGCGTGAGTGATTTCTCGCCACGAACGAAGTCTCCGATATACAGACTAGGCTACGACAGCATTTCTTTGAATGACGATTACATTTTGTTGTTTGAAAATTTTAGTGGTTTCCTTTCAAGGTCTGTCTCTTCGTTATTCATTCACCTCCCCTCCCTTGATTAGCAGATCTTAATATAGCAAAGCTGAGAGAGCAGAGCGCCTGTTTGACCAATTATTATAAATTATTGGTTATCTAAGTAACAGGAACCTTGACCTATTGTCTGTGGGGTGTGTGCTCCGGTGAACGAACTTTGATTATAGAGCCTTGCAGGTCTTTGGATTACGTAAGGCAGGTGGAGCATTTACGTTCGCCCTTACAGTGGCACAGGATATTTCTTCTCCTCTCCCCTATTTTGTGCACCAGCTATTTGATATATGCATTGGGTTACTGTAAGAAACCAGGTATACTTAACTTATTATACACATGATTATACAATGTTTCTGCATCAGTCTCTGGACAACTTCAGACAAAAGCTATTGCAGCTATCAAGAGTGAATTTTATATTTAGGAGCTTTTTCTTTTTGGTGAAATAATACTATGAAAAAGTACATTTCATATTTTTTAAAGATAACTGAAAGTTACTGTCAATTAAAAAAAATAAAGTTGCAAAGCATTTTGTTGCTTCGAAAAATCACGATGAAAAATGCTTACTTTGTAAAAAGTCCTGCTAAAAAAAAAAAAAAAAAAAACCTATTCAGAAAAAAAGTAAGCTCCAAACAGAAAATAAAATGACTAAATCACTCGTATTAATGACAAAAAAAAAATAATTGTCGTGAATTTGTTTTACGATGTACGTGACTCGAGCTTCCGAGTGTCTGTGGCTCAGTGTGGTTAAAGGCGTGCGTTACCTGTTCAAGCTGCCCGCGTTCAATCCAGAATAGAGATGAAGGATTATCTGGTGAAAATGCAGGTTTGCCGATTTTGCGAAATTTCAGTTTAAATACGAAAAAAAAAAAAAAGAAACAGAAATGGATATTTCTGAAATCAACGGAATTTCTGACTACGGAAAAATCTGTGAAAATACGGAAGTTAAAATAAACGGGCACTTTTAAAACCGGAAATTTCTGAAAAACGCGGATACCTATACCGGCAACTTTGCTGCACGTTATTTTCAGAAATTTTCCGTGAATTCACACCACTTATGTTTTACAGTGTTGTTACAGCCGCGTTCTACCCACTTCTTAGACACCGAATATATTCGTTCAAGCTGATTTCGGCCCATAAACCTGAGTTACAGGGTGATTCAAAAGTCACCGAACTCTATATTTTAAAAAGTATTTGCTGTAAAACCGTAAAAGATATCTAAGTATTGTTGCTTGTGGCTGTTGTGTGCGACCTTGGGGAACGAGCTGCGCCACGTGATAGCACCACGTGACACTACGCTTACGCGGGCGCTGGCAAGCAGTAACATTCAGTCAGCCATGAGTCTCACGCAAGAACAGAGAGTCGCTTTGTTAGAAGTTTATTTTGCGGAATAATCTTCCCAACGTTGCATCCAGCTCTTTCAAAGGAAGTTTCCTGATGCTCCTATGCCAGGGAAAACAACTGTGTATGACCTTGTGAACCGGTTTCGCGAGACAGGCAGTGTTCAGGATAAGCCTAAAAGCGGCCGTTCGTCCGTGGTGACGACCATGTTTCTGGAGAAAATTCACGCAACAATGTGACTAACCAGCTTAACAACACTTTTTTTCAGTGACGAGGCATGGTTTCATTTGAATGGATATGTCAATAGCCAAAACACTCGCATATGGGCTGCGGAGAATCCACACGCATTGCATGAGGTTCAACTTCACTGTGAGAAAGTTGCAGTGTGGTGCGTGCCATGTGTAGACGGCAAAATGTAAAGCCATTTTTTTCGACACAACTGTAAATTCCGCTGTGTATGCAGACATCATCCATCAATTTGTAGCGATGCTGGAAGAACACGAACGTTACTGTTGGTTTCAACAAGATGGAGCAACGTGCCACACATCAAACGACACAATGGAGATGCTCCGTGAGTTCTTCTTACGATCGATTAATCTCGAAAAAACTTTGGCCGCCTCGCTCACCAGACTTGAGTCCTCCAGACTTTTATTTGTGGGACTATCTGAAAGACAGTTTACCGCAACAACCCTAAGACGGTACAGGACCTACGGAACAACATCATTGCAGCCGCGAGGGACATGCCAGCCAACATGCTGAAAAGAGTTTCCGCCAACATGTGTCGTCGAGTGAATTTGTGTCTTCAACAGAATGGTGGACAATTCCAGCATCTATTGTAAAGTAGTTTTCATTACCTGTAAGTATGAGTGTCAATATAACAGTATGTAAAAATAGTTATACATCACTATATTCATGGTAGAAATATTTGAATTCAGAGTTCGGGGACTTTTGAATCACCCTGTATTTCGCTCCAGTTGATTAAAGGAGTAATGTTTCTTAATTTAAATGTCTCTACTTAAACATATTGCTTATCGTACTGTCGGTCGGTGTTTCTTGTAGCACTGGAACTTCTTAGTGTTATGCCCTGGAGTAGCTAGCACACAAAATCCATAACTATACACTGAGCATATCTAGCTACCTAAGGGCCAGAAAAGATATTTTTAACTTAAAAAATCAGTCTTTTATTGTCATCCACAGGTACTTCAGTTCAATAATGCATCGCAGATAACAGCAGCAGCAGCATAATAAATAATTAGCAGGTCTACTTTTCAATGAAAGCCAGAATCTGAACCCCTATCTCAAGGCTCCGAGGATCTCCATACAAATACAACTTCTTCACATACACTATACTGGCAAAAGTTACCGGACGCCCCTTCAAAAGCAAATGAATGGATCCGCTGCGTTGTTAAGATGCGCGGTAGAGCTGCAAACGGTATAAAAACAAGCCTGTAGCTGACCGCGATCATATCGCACTGTGAGGTCGAGTGAAAATGTCGCTGCGAAAGAGAACTGACTTTGAGAAAGGAAAAATTGTTGGGTGTTATATTAATGGGTTGTCCATAAGAGAAACCGAGAGGCGTTTAAACATACCCAAGTCAACTGTTTTGAATGTACTGAATAAGTGGAAGACACTTGGCGTGCCTGAAGTGGCAAAACGTACCGGCAGACCAAAGAAAATCAGTGATAGAGGACGCCGAAGCCTCAGGATAGTCCTTATAGCTAATCGACGGAGTACTGTACAAGACCTCAGTGTATAGGTGAGTAAAAATGCTGGAACCTCGGTATGTACACGTACCATTCACAGAGAACTTCATTCCGTGGGTTACCGTGGTCGTGAGGCTACTCATAAGCCTTTCATCTCCACTCGGAATGCTACTCGTCGTTTAGCATAGTGTAAAGCACATTTATCGTGGACCGTAGTTCAGTGGAAACGGGTCCTTGGGACTGATGAATCCAGGTACGCAATCCATCAGTCTGATGGCCGTGTGTGGGTATGGCGACAGCCGGGGAAACGCTATTTACCACAGTGTACTGTTCCTACGGTCAAGTTTGGAGCTGGCAGTGTATTCGTGTGGGGATGTTTTTCGTGGTATGGTCCCGGCCCATTGATTATCGTGGATAAACCTGTTAACCAGCACGTCTACCTTGATATTCTGGAGAATTATGCTTTACCAACTCTGTGGCAAAACTATGGAACCGAGCCTTGTTGGTACCAACAGGATAATGCACCGAGCCATAAAGCAAGGACTGTTATGGCGTGGTTTGACGATAATTCCGTATCGTGTGTGGACTATCCAGCACACAGCCCTGATCTTAATCCCATAGAGCACATATGGGATGAATTAGAGCGCCTCATAAGTTTGGAAACAAGGCCTACTACAAGCAACAATTAGCGGCATCATTATGAACTGAATGGAAGCGCATACCTATCGCTGTGTTCCAAAACCTTGTCGAAAGCATGTGTCGAAGGGTCACTGCATGCATTAAGGCCAAAGGTGGACCGACACCGTATACTATTGGATGCCAATAAATGCTATGTTGTGTTTCTCCTATAGGTGTCCGGTGACTTTTGTCAATATAGTGTACATCTAGTCGTGAAAATACAGCGTACAGCGACGAAAATCTACCCACACTACACTTTTCACTGCTTGTTCCGCACATTATATACAAAGGGCATCCTGAAAGTAATGCCTCCTCCTTAATAAAATAACTTTTAAAATTTTGAAGTGATTTTAATGAAACTGCACTGACATGTACTATGATATGTTACCAATGTGGGAACAATTTCTTTCACAATCGGAAATAAAGATCATAAATGACAAAGAAAAGCAGCTAGCTGTAATCGAATTCCTGGAAAAAGAGGGATGTGAATCTCCAGAAATCCACAGAAGATTCCTGGGGGTGTAATGGAGCTGCTACAATCGATGTCAGTAATGTCCAAAGATGGATGAAGAGGTTTCGAGAGGAAGAAAGTTCAGTGTTGGACAAACAACGGAGTGGTAAACCTCAACTGCAGTGACAGATGCCAACAACAGGCAAGAGTGAAAGACCTCATCACAGCTAATCGTCGTGTCACCATCCAGAAATTGTGTGATGCATTTCATTGTGGTCGTAATGCTATGGAAACATTAATTAGGGATCTGGGCTACAGAAAAATGTGTTCAAAGTCGATCCCACAAAATCTAACCCGTGAACAATGTGAGCAAAGGGTGGACATGTGCCGGAACCTCTTGGACTGTTATGAGAGGGAGGGTGAGGTGTTTTTCTCTAATGTTGTGACGGGGGATAAAACGTGGGTGTTCTTTCATGACATAGAAACAAAACGTGCGTCAATGGAATGGCATCTCACATCTTCACCTCGACAGAAACAAGTGAAAACAACTCGTTCCGCAGGGAAAGTGACGGTGACAATATTTTGGGACAAACGTGGCGTCATTTTGACTCATTTCCTTGAACGGGGTGCAACAATAAACAGTTTTGACTATGTGTAGACATTGAAGAAGCTAAAGGAAGCTATCAGAAGGAAAAGACGTGACATTCCATTTCATAGAGTTGTTTTACACCATGATAATGCACGTCCCCCACACCTCCATGGAGACTTCACAGGCTATTACCAAAATGGGGTGGACGGTGATGCTTCAACCCCTACAGTCCTGATTTGGCTCCCTCAGACCTTTCTTGTTTGCCCCTTTGAGAAACCCCCTTCGTGGGGAACGTTTCGACGATGTAACAGACGTTAAACTGACTGTGAACTCATTAGTGAAACGACAACCTAAGGAATTTTTCCAAAATGGATTTTACCAGTGGGTTCATAGATGGCAGAAATGTATAGAAAGTGATGGACAATACTTTGAATAAGCTAGCATTATTAACAATATGTCCAAGTATTTTGCCATCAAGTTTCACATTTTTGCTGCTACAAATAAAACTCTTATGAGGGACGAGACATTACTTTCAGGATGTCCTTTGTAGATCCTTCTTATCTCGTCAATCACACACAAGTCATTCACACTGACCTCAAGACTGCTGTCAAAACTTTCATTGAGTGAGAAAAATAGATCGTTAAGGTTGAAATGCTTAAAGAGAATGATCTCAAAATCTACATAGAGAGAGAAACTAAAAATGAAAGTTAAATTAGGGCATACCGTATAAGTCATAAAGGTTTAAAGCAGTGCCATAAGGTAACCGTATCTAACATGTTTAAATACTTGTACTGAGCTTCAGTGGTCATTCTTCTAAAAGTTCGTACTATTCTTTCTGAACAAAAACTTTCGCATTTGTAACTTCTGTTCTTTACCACAAAACTCCGAAAAATTAAGTTTCGCCTTGATAGATATAATACACGGTCGAGTCACATTATTGTGACCACGAGCTAATATCCAGAGTAACCACCGTGTGCAGCGCGGACAGCAGCTGGACGGACTGAAAGTGACTCAGTAAGGTGCGAGAAGGGGTTATCAGCATGGCTCCACAGGTATGTGGAGCCATGCTGACTGCAGTGCATCTGTCAGCTGCTGGAGGGTGCGTGGTGGAGGATCCATAGAGCGAACAACACGATCGAGGTGGTCCACAAATGCTCAGTTGGGTTTAAGTCTGGTGAATTAGGGGGCCAGGGAAGTACTTTAAAGTCTTCATCGTGCTCTTCCAACCACTCTCGGACATTTCTAGCTGTGTGACACGTCACGTTGTCGTGCCGGAAGATCCCATCCTCCCCAGGAAAGACTCAGCATGTATGGGTGTACGTGGTCTGTAAGGATACTTTCATAACGCATTCGATCCATAGTGCCTTCCACAGGTACGAGTCGACCCAGGGAATGCTACGAAAACATTCCCCGGACCATAACGCTGCCCCTACCAGCTTGTGTTCTTCCAGAAATGGTTGAACAATGTTTGTTCTCCGATGTTTCCCGCCTTATACGCCAACGTCCATCCGTTCAATGAAACAGAAAACATGATTCATCGTAGAAGGCAATTCTTTGCCAATCAGCGGAGGTCCAATTCCGATACTGCCGTGCAAATGTAAGTCCTTTCCGCAGATAACCTTCGTTAGCATAGGTGCAGTGACCATCCGTCTGCATCGGAGCTACATACGCAGCAGGGTTCGCTGAACTGTCGTTTTAGTCTCACTCCCGGTAGCCCTCCTGGTTTATTCGGCCAGTGAGTTGCTCCACTGTAGCTTATCGATCGGCCCTCATGCACCTTCGAAGCCGACGCTTACCTCTCACATCAATGGCACGTGGTGCTGCGCAGTTTCCACGTCGCTTTTTCGCAATGGTGCCATTTCTTCAATCACGATACACTTTAACCACAGCAGCACGCGAACAGATCACAAACCGCGCTGTTTCAGAAATACTGCCACCCTTGGCCCGAAAGTAGATAATCATACCTTTTTTCAAATCTGACAAATCGCTCCTTTTATCCATGAGAGCAGCAAGTGATATGTTTTCAGAATGCCGGCAGCACACCTTATACACTGGCGTGCAAAAATTAAGGACGAGACGGTTTTTCGAATGTAACGTCGTGCAGAAGTGCTCCACATCGACTCAAATCATACCATAAGATCCCCAAGATGTAAGAATATGGGACAAGTGAGCAAAACCATCTAAACAAGGAATCCAAAGGATACAAAGACACTTTATTGAAAAGGTAGCTTCGAGCACAACTGAACAGAAGACAGAAACGTCCATGTGACAGGCGGCTGCCAAGTAAAATCCAGTCTTTAGTATGGGATATGATCACCCCTGACTGCGTTGCAGGATTTACAACGTCTGTCTATGCTGAGGACGAGGTTGTCAAGGAGCTGTTGAGGCATCGCGGCTCATTCCTCTTGTAGCGCCAATCGCAGCCGCGGAATCGTTGGTGGCGGCTGGTGACGTGCTGCCAAGCGTCTCCCGAGAAGGTCCCACACGTATTCGACTGGATTTAGGTCCGGGGACCTTGCGGGCCAATCCATGCGTTGAATATCTTCACTCTCCAACAGCTCTGCGACAGCCACTGTACGATGAGAGGTAGCGTTGTCGTTTATGAAGAGGAACTCAGGACCCACAGCACCTCTAAACAGATGCACGTGAGGCAGGAGAACCTCGGTACAATAGCGAACACCAGTGACTGAACCTCCTTGGAAGATGTGGAGGTCAGTACAGCTACGAAGCATGATACCACCCCAAACTAGAACTCCGCCACCTCCAAACCGGTTCCTTTCGTTGATGTTGGAGGTGTGATTGCGTGTTCCATGCTCTCTCCAGATGTGCATACGTTCAGAATCGCTCACCAGAATAAATCGGCTCTCATCCGTAAAGAGAACTCGACCCCATTGCTGATGTGTCCAGTTGTTGTGTTCCTGGCACCACAGAAAACGCCGTCTCCGATGAGCAGACGTTAATGGCACACACCGTACTCGTCGTCGTGCAAATAGACCACCTTTGTGCAGCCTCCTGGCCTCGGCAAAACGCGATAACGGACGTCCAGTTGTCTGTTGCAGGTGTCTTGCGATTTCTCCCGCTGTCTGCCGCCTGTCTCTTCTCGCCTGTAGGACAATATACCGGTCGTCCGCCGCCGTGGTTGCTCGTGGACGACCGCTGCTAAACTCTCGGACAGCTGTTCCTGTCGTTTGAAATGCTCTCCAAGCTCGTGAAACGATGCTGTGAGCGATCCCGAACTTCTCGGCCACACTAGTCACACTTCGACCTTCTTCCAACTTCCCAATGAAGCGACCTCGGGTAAAGTCATCCAGATGTCGTCTACTGGATTGCCTTTTGGCCATATCACAGGGTGGCAGCAACTCGACGTCGTTCAAACCGATGTACACCGTGCAATAGCTTTCACCGAATTGCTGAGCGAACACCGCCCGTTTGCTTTATACCCTTCCGACATCCCCAACATGTGTCGTCGAGTGGCTATGTGATTCATTGGCTATCTGCTGTTGACGTCAAAAATAGGAGGTGGTCACAATAATGTGACTCGACTGTGTATATAATCCGTGGCGAAAAGTCTTGCACCAGTAGACCGAAGGTCAATTTTTGATGTTTGAAGTCAACTTATACAGCGTAATGGTAAAGTCAGGAATACATATTATACATCATTTTAATGAAAAGGTAATGCTAAATTCAAATATTTTTACAGAATGTTTTTACCAGTAATAGAGGTGAAGTTACAAGCAAAAGTACAGCATTTAGTCATAAAAAGCAAAAAATAGTGAAATTTGTGAAATTAGTGTTCAATGCATTTAACGTAAAATTACTGTACAGTATAGTATTGAAACTTGCAGGAAACTTGAAATAACTTACCAACAAGCAAAATACGCTTTAATATTTAATTGGATAACCACGGTTTCTTAGTAACAAAGTGCACCTTCTTGGCATGGAACTAATGAGCTTCTCTAGTTGTCCATTGGTGATAACACGGTGCCAAAATTGCTGTTAAATGTGACTGTGATCATTCCGCTGTCTTGCGCACCTAAAAGTGTTGCAGAAACTGGATTTGTGGGAAACCGAAAAAGAACAGGCCGACCAAGGCTGTGTACTGAACGTGATGATCGCATGTTAATTCGTCTTACCTTAAAGTCAAGGTTTAAAACAGCCACTGATTTAAGAAATGAGTGGGAGAATGAAGTAGGCATTATTGCATCTGCACATACAGTTCGTCGTAGACTACAAGAAAATGGACTGACCCACGAAAAGCTGCACGAAAACGTTTACTTACTGAACAACAACTGCTCAAAAGAATTGCTTGGGCCAAGACACACAAGAATTGGACTGTTGATGAATGGAAAAATGTTATTTTCAGTGACGAAACAACTGTTACTATTTCCGCTAATAATGGAAATGATTATGTGCGTCGTCGGGCTGGTGAAAGATATAAGGCATACTGCACCCAGCCAACAATCAAGCACCCATATTCGGCGAGGTTATGGTCCTATATTTCAGCCAGTGGTGTTGGTCGTCTGCACATTGTTGATGTCACATTGAATGGATCGAAATATGTGGATATTTTGAAATCTAAATTGCTACCATCTGCACAAGACATGGGTTTGCGGAATTTTATCCTTCAGGACGATAACGCGCCATGTCATCGGTTAAAGTTCGTTGATGAGTGGTTTAATCGAAAAGTTATAAGAAAGCTTCAGTGGCTGGCACAGTCACCGGATATTAATCCCATAGAGAGTCTGTGGGTGAGATTGAAGCAAAAGATCCGACAACAAGGACCCACATATAAAACAGCAGTAATTGAGTCTGTAAGGGCCGTATGGCACCGTGTTATCACCAATGGACAACTAGAGAAGCTCATTAGTTCCATGCCAAGAAGGTGCACTTTGTTACTAAGAAACCGTGGTCATCCAATTAAATATTAAAGCCTATTTTGCTTGTTGGTAAGTTATTTGAAGTGTTCTGCAGGTTTGAATAATGTACTGTATAGTAATTTTACGTTAAATGCATTGTACACTATCATGATAATTAACACAGCAATCAGACCGCTGAATTGACTGTAATTACTGTTTCACACGTGATTACAGTCAATTCAGCGATGTTTGATTGCTGTGTTAATTATCATGACGTATTTTGTATTATGAGAAGAATACTCCTTCCACTCTGTATACATTGTACACTGATTTCACAAATTCTACTATTGTTTGCTTTTTATGACTAGACGCTGTACTTTTGCTTGTAACTTTTTTTTTTATTCGAGGTTTAACGACCACCGTGAGCAACTCAATGGGCTATAAGCAGTCGCCCGTCCCTAATTTAGGGTCACTGGTTCCAGGGAAGGGAGAGAGCCAGTGCCGTAAGACAAACACAACATCCATGCCTGACCGGGATTCGAACCCGGACCCCTTTCGGACGAATGATCAGAGGCCATCGCTTAGACCACTGCGCCACCGGGGCGGCAGCTTGTAACTTCACTTCTATTACTAGTAATAACATTCTGTAAAAATATTTGAATTTAGCATAAAATTTCCTTCAAAATGATGTATGATATGTATTCCTGACTTTACCATTACGCTGTATAAGTTGACTTCAAACATCAAAAATTGACTTTCGGTCTACTGGTGCAGGACTTTTTGGCCACGAGTGTATATATACATACGCACAGCAGACAAAACATCAGAGAGATAGTTGACACGGCATCCCCCGAGCAGAGTGGAACAGACTCAAACCTAACGCAGGCGATAAATAGGTGGTCAGCAGGGTTTAACAAAGTATCGCAATAGGCGATCAATGGTAAACGTGGTGAGCTGAGCGATTTTGTGCTTGGACGCATTGTTGACGCAAGGCAGATGGGTCATTCCATCGCCCAAGTGGTAAGAACCTTATCGCTCCCGAGTAGAACCGTATCAATGCTGTACCACGAGTGTACCATCCAAGGACTGACCAGCTCCCAGAGAGTAAGTGGTGGCCGACCACACGCCATTGATCACCGGGATTGACATTAATTATGCAGGCTTACACTGACCGACTGCTTGGTAACGGCTGCACAAATCACATCCAGGTTAAATGTCGGGGGCCCAAGCAGTGTCAGCGAGCGAACAGTTCGAACACTCTGTATACCTGGGCTACGGGAACCGACGCCCTCCTCGTATGCCATTGTTGGCTGCTCGTCATCGGATATTAAGCCTAGTCTCGTGCCGGAAACATCAAAACTGGACCTGTACAGAGTGGCACCGCGTCGTGTAGTCAGACGAATCCCGTTTTTAGCTATACCGAGCTGACGGGAGGGTGCGAGTTTGGCGTCGGCAGCATGAGGCCTTGGTCCTGTTGAGCCAGGTCGCCTCTGTTCAAGGTGGTGGTGGATCTGTGATGGCTGGGGAGAAGTATCACGGGACAGATTAGGTCCCTTAGTGTGTCTGGAGAGGTCTTTAACCGCTGCGCGCTATTAGCATGTGCTGACTGATTGCCTACACGCTTTCATGGCCTTCTCGCATCCTTCGGCCGATGGTCTGTTTCAACAGGACGATGCGCCGCCTCACCGGGCCGCAACAACCCACGAATGACTCGAGGAATACTAATCGGAGTTTGGAATTATCCAGTGGCCCCCAAGGTCCTGGATTGAAACCCTGTGAAAGCTCTCGGGGAGGCTGGAGAGCGGAATGTTATATTCATGGATCTTGGACCGACAGCGTCTGCAGTTGCCACCACAGTGACACAACGAACTGTTACAAATCGGTTACTTGAAGGACAGCTCCGAGCCAGACGCCCTGTAGCGTGCATTCAACTTACTCCAAACCACTGCCGTTTGCGACGTCAGTGGTGTCAAGCTAGAGCTCATTGGAGGACGGAGTGGAGATCTGTTGTGTTTTCTGATGAAAGCCGGTTCTGCCTGGGTGCCAGTGATGGCCGTGTGTTGGTTAGAAGGAGGCCAGGTGAGCGCCTGCAACCAACCTGTCTGCGGCCGAGACACACTGGACCTACACCTGGAGTTATGGTCTGGGGAGCAATTTCCTATGACATCAGGAGCACTCTCGTGGTTATCCCACGCACCCTGACGGCACAGTTGTACGTCGGTCTGGTGATTCAACCTGTTGTGCTGCCATTCATGAACAGCCAACATGCTCTACAGAGTGTCGACATGTTGCCGTGGCCTGCTAGATCACCAGATCTTTCACCAATCGAGCACGTATGGGACATCATTGGACGACAACTCCAGCGTCACCCCCAAACAGCATTAACCGTCCCTGTATTGACCGACCAAATGCAACAGGCATGAAACTCCATCCCACAAACTGACATCTAGCACCTGTACGACACAATGCATGAACGTTTGCGTGCTTGCATTCAACATTCTGGCGGTTACACCGGTTATTATTGTACCAGCATTTCACATTTAAAATGGCTCTTCTCGCGCTTACATTAAGCTGTGATCTTGAAACCTTAATCGATTAAATATGTTACCTATACAAATGTATTGCCGCCATTTCATTCCTCTACAACTGTTTTTTCGAGGTGTTGGGATTTTTTTTCCGTCAGTGTATATAGGTGAGTCAAAAGTCGCAAGAAACCCTTGTATTTTAGAAACGGGAGGGAAAAGTGAAATATCTGAACACCCCAGCAAAGAATCGGTAAGGTGGCCTTTCTTTTAGGCTATTTCCGGAACATGGCCGCCATGTTGGATCAAGGTCAAACTTTTCAAATGGTAAAGGGGGTCATGTTGCATATCAAAGAAGACCAGAATTTTCTCAGAAATCGATTGCAGTAATCAGATTTAACATATATGTTGTGGTTCACAAGTTATCAACAAAGAAAGTTGAAATAACAACCTCTAAAGTTCCCTGTGATGCTCAGCTATTTGATGTGTTCAGTATGTTGTCCCTGTTACTGAACACAGAACTGAAGGCGCTTGATCCAGTCGTTATGCACCCGCACGAGAAAATCAGGAGAAATGCGGTTGCAGGCCGCCAGGATGCGTTGCTGAAGGCGGTGTTTGTCGAGGATTTTCTCGGCATACACCAGGTGTTCCAGATGATCCCACAGGTAAAAGGCGAGTGGTGTGAGGTCAGGGTATCTGGGTGGCCATTCCACAGGACCGCGCCAGCCAATCGAATGACCAGGATGTTGAACATCTAGCCATTGACAAACAGTTGCTCCATAGTGTGGTGGAGCCCCCCATCGTGCTGAAAATAACAGAGGAAACTGCCATCTTCATTCAGGGAAGGGAACACTGTTTCCTGTAGCATTTCAATGTAGCTCTGAGCATTTAGGTTATTGTCGATGAAATGGGTCCGATTACACAGGTCCTCCAGATTCCACACCACACCATAACCCTTACATTACAACGACGTTGGATGGTTTTGTCCAGTCAGAGTTTCTGTCACTTCAGTACCTGTGGTTCTGACGGTTAACCTCACCACTGACATAAAACTTGGCCTTGTCACTGAACAAAATGCCCTGTGATATACCCTAATACACTGAACAAATGCCCTAAAGCCCAGGTGCAGAACTCGACACGTCTATCAGGGTCATCCTCTGATAGTTGCTGCTGCATCTGAATCTTGAACGGATGCCAGTGAGCTGTGTGAAGAATTCGTACAATGGCTGACTGGCTGACACCACATTCTGCTGCGAGACGTTGTGTGCTACGTTGTGGACTCTTTGCAAAAGGATGCCAAGACCATTGTTGAGGTTTCATCTTCGGTAGCAGTTTTCGGCCGACCACTACGTGGCTTGTCGTCCACAGTCGCAATTTCTCGGAATTTGGATATCAAGTATGCGACAATGCTGTGTGAAATTGGTGGTCTTTCTAGGTGTCGGTTGGTGAAGTCTGCGGCAATGATACGGCAACTGCGTTCCCCAGACATTAGGATCACCTCAATCCTCTCCTCTTTCATCAATGCCACCTTCAGTTACCTGCAACAAACAATGTTTTTTTTACTTTCTGGGTTGATAACTTGTGAACCACAACACATATGTCAAATCTGATTACGGCAATCAATTTCTGAGAAAATTCTGGTCTTGTTTGATATGAAGCATGACCCCTTTGTAACGTACCAGGAGATGTGACGTACCTGCCAGAAGGACGCACACGACATAAAGGCAGGTAGGAATCAGAATAAAACGTCCGCAATTGGTAGAGCAACTTAATCCGGAATGAGGGGATCCGGGTTCGAATCCTGGCGTGGACAGAAATGACGGAGAAATTTACTTCGTTATAATGGCGCCCGAACTATCCGGATGACCCGACCGTTCAAAATCTCGCAATGGTGTGATGTTATTTCCACACCGCGAGATAGGAAAAATAAGAGAATCCCTTCTCCAGCACTTCGAAAAAAAAAAAAAAATAAGGGGGAGATGATGTAACGTACCAGGAGATGTGACGTACCTGCCAGAAGGACGCACACGACATAAAGGCAGATAGGAATCAGAATAAAACGTCCGCGTAGCTCAATTGGTAGAGCAACTTATTCCGGAATGAGGAGATCCGGGTTCGAATCCTGGCGTGGACAGAAATGACGGAGAAATTTACTTCGTTATACCTTTACCATTTGAAAAATTTGACCTTGATCCAATATGGCGGATTACAAGATGATGGCCATGTTCCGGAAATAGCCTAAAAGTTAGCCCCCCCCCCTCTCACCAATTCTTTGCTGGGATATTCAGATATTTCATCTTCTCTTCCGTTTCTGTTTCTGAAATACAGGGGTGTCCTGCGACTTTTGACTTACTCTGTATATATAGTATAGAGTATAGTGATTTAACTGTAGTTATACAATTTGTATATAACATTAAATATTTTGTTTGTCCCCTGGATATCTTGTTGGTCCTCCCCTGGCGAGGCTTGTGGGTTGTCCATGTGCCGCTGTAGTGAGTACGTATCAAAAGTGGTGCACAGATGACGAAACAACGAACCGTCGTCCGGTCGTGTATCGTCCGCAGTTCATTGATGCCATAGGGGAGCGGAGACGATCGTTCATTGTTCGCGGCCGCAGCAGGGGCACATTGCGACATATCACCCGCAGCCATTATAATGAATATATCGCTTCTGCTACTGAATTATAATGAATTCAGCTTCTTCTAAGCTAATGCTTCTTCTAATGCTTGTTGTTTGTTAATTATATCATGAATAAACTTTCCTGCTAGTAGTGTAGTAATAATAATGAACAAGCTTTTAACTGCTAGTAATGTTGTAGTAGTAATTAAGATGAATAAAGTCTTATGCTGGTTGTTAATAATAATCAACGAATGAAATTAACCTAACAGCCAGACAGAGATCTGACAAAACTATGAACTGAGAAGGACGTACTTACTAAGACAATCTTTTATTTGGTAAACTTCTGGCTCTCACATAAACGAAGATCTCTTTACACACGAAACAAAGCTCTCACGCACATAAACAACCGCTCTCTCTATACAACAACAGCTCTCTGACACATAAACAACAGCTCACTTCGTACAACAACAGCTCTCTCCGTACAACAACAGCTCTCTCCGTACAACAACAGCTCTCTCTACGTATCGTTGAACGCGCCTATTTATACTGGCTACCACCACGTCATGACTTACACTCATTGCCAGATCTCATTCAGCGGGAGAAATAACATCTCGTTCAGTAAGAAGATAATTTACATAGTAAAATAAAACAACCAGAGATAGTAAAAATCAAAAGGAAAGTGAATCTAGAGTATACGTTACACCATAACAGTGGTGATCAGGGCAATGTGCTACAGCACACATATCATCGCAGCCTTCTGCGCATGGGCATGCGTAGCCGAAGACCCAGCCTGGTCCCCATGTTCACTGCACGTCATCGCCAACAACGCATGAAATGGGCCCAAGATCATCGAGATTGGACCGAGGATGTTTGGAAGAAAGTGACCTGGTCTTCCGAACCAGGAATCCTGGTGCATCATGTAGACGCCCGAGCACTAATACGCCGATTACCGAGGGAGGCTATAGCACCTGGATGCACTGTTGGACGGAAACAGGCCGGCGGCCGCGGCTGTGTTATGCTGTGGGCGATGTTTTCTTGGGACACTTTTGGGGCCCATTATTCCAATAGCACAATCCCTGACAGCTGTCAGGTATTTGAACATCGTTGCGGACCAAGTTCACCCATTCATGGCAACTGTGTTCCCTGCTGCTGATGGCCATTACCAACAGGATAATGCGCCACGCCACACTGCCAGAATCGTCAAAGTGTGGTTCGACAAACATGCTGGTGACTTTCTGTTAATGCCCTGGCCTCCAAATTCACATGACATGAACCCAATCGAACATTTGTGGTTTGACTTGGAAAAGCGGGTTCACCCTAAATCACCACCACCCAGAAATGTACGGGAACTGGAGGACCTGCTGTTAACATTATGGTACCATATACCCCAGGATACCTATCGCCACCTCATCGAATCGATGCCTCGCCTAGTGGCCACTGCTTTGCGGGCTCCGCTGTTTTGCTCCTACAACTTATTAGGTAGGTGTTCATAATGTAATGGGCCATCGGTGTATGTTATGCTTTTATACGGTTTATAAATAAAAATATAACAGGTTTTAGGCAATATTGGAATCCAGGTTACCTACAGTAAAAGTAATTGGCACCAGGTGAATAATTTCACAAATTCCAGCAACAAAAGCTGAAGTATGCATTGCATTAAAACTGTAAGCGCATATGTTTACGGGTACGCGAGAATAAAGAAATCTTTTTGAGCATGTTTTCATTTGACACATTGCATTGTCGTAAAATTTCAGAATGTGACGAATTGAATTTCGAAGTCTTAAGTCAATGTTTCTCAAACTTCCTTAGCTCGGGGCATATTGTTTCGCCGTGTGAGATATTACGGCACACCCGGACAGTAGCTGACAGCGCTACCCTGGAGGCTTTAACCCTGCGAAGGTAGATTAGGCGAATCGTAGTTCGAGAAATGTCTGGAACGCTCCCACGAAGATACCTACACTATTACAGTTTTCGGCAACTTACTTGAGCGAGCAGAGATTTTCCGCATTGGCCAACATTAAAAATAGGAAACGGGAGCGACTTCTTTCTCTTGATCAAGAATAACGGGTGTGTTTGCGATTCGACACCGTATTAAACAATTGGACAAAAGTAAACGAGCCCATATTTCTCATTGAATTATAAAAATGTAATTATTGAGTCATTATTTTTAACCATTCCAGTTAGTACACTTACATACAATTTACTTGTTCCTTTTGTATTAGCAAATAACGTTGTTGGAAATATTTAATACCTATTTTATATTTCCTCTTATTTTCTTGTTTTAATAAAAAAATATGTTTATTACTTTTTACAGCAGTACAGCCAAGCTTGTTGCGGCACGCCCTTTGAGAACCGCTGTTTTTACTGAAGAGTGTAACATGACATTCTCTGTCACAGAATTCTTCCTTCCCATGAGGAAATAGTATGATGGAATTATCTGCTCATAAATGCCGTTAAATGCGATGTTGTTGCAACATACAAAGAATCGTTCAACGCTTTATTATTCCTCTGGCGAGAATGCAAATAGGGGACATACCATCAGGGCCGTAGAACAGGGGAGGGGGGGGGTAGTCAAGAGACAAACCTCTCTTCCCAAGTCAAAAACCAAAAGCCCTCAGATTACCGTGATTAAACACTTTCTTTCATACATGCATCACAAAACAATGAGCAGTAAGAAGTTGAAAGATTTCTCTCTCACGCGCACAACGATTTCTCTTTAGCACTGTATGGTTTACATCTCGTAGAGGGACATGTTTAGCTGAAACGTACCCTCGACAATACTTTATAGGCAATTAACCACCTGGAAGTTTTTTTGAACAGCAGTTTGATATCTCATAGTCACTTGCCAAGTGACGAAGAGTGTTTCATCCGTATGGCAACTACGTTTCCACTTCCAGCTCCGCCTCTCTCTCTCTCTCTCTCTCTCTCTCTCTCTCTCTCTCTCTCTCTCTCTCTCTCTTTGGCAACGTTCTTATATACTGTAAAACCTACGGCCGGAAAGTTCCAGGACTGGTCGCATAACTGACGTAATAGTAGTGGGGAAAAAGGATCCCTGTATGCCAGAAGCCAACAGTCTTTCGCCAATCATCGAACAGCCGGAAACTGGTTTATACCGGTACCGACAGGCGGCAGACGGTATTAAGGGAGTTAAAGCAAGACTTATCGTCCCATTTCATTCTAGCCATGGGACAGCAAAGTAAATATCCGTTTTCGTTGTCCTAGATCCTCTCGTAGAATCTCATGACAGGTAGACTTACTGATGCCCACCGACTCAGCTAAAAGTCTCACTGTAATTCAGTGATATTTCTTTAACTGATTCCGCACCTCTTCGATTTTTCCGCTATCCGCACACTGGAGGATCGCCCAGACCTCGGATCATCATCAAAGGATTCTTGCCTATCACGAAACCGTACATACCATTCGAAAGCTGTGCTGTGGGATAAAATGCTGTGACTCCATACGCTGCTTTTAACATTGTATAAGTTTTAGTAGCTAATTTACCAAGTTTCCAACAAAAACGGATCTTTTCTCTGCTCTTTCATAGCTAAAATGAAATCGGACGAGAACCCTTGCTATGATTCCTTAATGCCAGACTGCCGCCTGTCGGTACCGGTATAAACGGACGTAGGTTATACTTTACGTTTCTCAAAAATTAAGAAAAAAAGAAAAATGATTCCTACTTTTACTGATCCTTAGCAGCAACAAGACTGGCGCCATTATGGCAGAGAATCATTAGCGCAACTGTTCCTACTGATTCACTTCGGGAAGTAAGTAATTTCTTTTGAGTTATCCATTGTTCCTGCTGCATCACTTGAATTTTGCTTTTTTTAAAAACCTTGCAATACACGAATAAATAAGGCAAAGTGTTCACGCATATAAACACAGGTCTATAACATGAAAAGTAGCTTACATAATTTTTACAAATAATGCTGGATACGTTGCGGACACAAAGCAGATCGATACACACATTACACAAAGTAGTGCCTTGTCTTCTTGGGCTTCTTACATTTCTCATCACTTGCTCTTGCCTCTCGTTTTTGATTTTCTCCACTTTTGCTTGCGTTCATTCTGCGAATTCCGCGGCATTGTCGAAAATGTTAACCTGTTCACACGAAAACAATTTTTAAAAACATTTGTTTAAACCACTGCGATATGTTCTTTATATATTTGAATAGATCTCATCGAGTGCTTTAAAACGATACCACGCACAGTCGTTTTGCACTCACGGTGGTTGTCCAGATAAACCGCGATATTGTCAAAAGTGTTCACCAGTTCACAAGAAAACATTTTTTAAAAAGGTTCAGTTCAAACCACCGCGAAATTCTCTTCGTATATTTGAATAGATCTCGTCGAGAGCTTTAGAACGTACCACGCACAGTCGTGTCGCGCTCACGTTTGCCGAGATAGACTGAGTCAAATGCGGAGACACCCCCAGAAATACTGCATCCCCTCCCCCGCGCACAGGGAGCGAGGGGAGCGTCGGCCGCACGATGTATTGCGCAGTACGCGAATTGGACTCCATGCTGTTTACGAATATACAGGGTGTTTAAAAAAGAATGACCCGATTTCAAAGTAGTATATTTAATAAGGCAAATGTGGGATAGTTACAAAACAAGAACCAAGCATGAAGGAAGGTCTAAAGTTTCACTCACCACAAATATAAATGCTCAATATGCCCTCCACCTGCTGCACGGACAACATCAAGCCGATAGCTGAATTCATCCCAAATGCGTCGGAGAGTGTCTTCAGTCACAGAATTTACCGCGGCCGTGATTCTCGTTCGGAGCTCATCCAAGTCAGCGGGTAAAGGGGTAACATAAACACGGTCTTTTACGTATCCCCATAAAATAAAGTCACATGGTGTGATGTCTGGAGATCTCGGAGGCCAAGCGTGTAGTGCCAAGTCATGGGGTCCCCTGCATCTAATCCAACGCTGAGGCAATGTGTCGTTTAGAAATAGACGAACTTGGAGGTTCCAATGTGGCGGTGCGCCGTCCTGCTGCAAAATGTAATCTTCAGAGTCGTCCTGCAGCTGTGGAAGTAGCCAGTCCTTTAGCATTACAAGATAGGAGTTGCCCGTAACCGTGTTGTCCGCAAAAAAGAAAGGGCTGTAAACCTTTCAAACAGAAACCGCGCAAAAAACATTCAGTTTTGGTGAATCACGTTCATGTTGGAGAGTTTCATGTGGATTCTCCAGTCCTCATGTGTGAACATTGTGGCGAGAAACTTTCCCGCTTACATGAAAGGTTGCTTCGTCGCTAAAAATCAACCTTTGTACGACGGTGTCGTCCTCCGTGTCCTCTAACAGAGTTGCACAAAAATCTTTTCGTTGTGTTTTCTCACCTCCACGAAGAGCTTGCACCAGTTGCAATTTGTACGGCTTCAGCAGCAAACGTCGTCGTAAAACACGCCAAACAGTCACATGAGGTATGGCAAGTTCGCGGCACGCAAGACGAGTAGACTTCCGTGGGCTTCGCTAAAACGCCTAGTGAATTCGTTGCACATTCGTCGCTGAGGTGGTTGGCCGTCCAGGACTCTTGCCCTTACATAAACACCCTGTTTCTTCAAATTGTCGATATCAACGACGAATGTTTTGCCCACTGGTGGAGCACTGCCGTAACGCCGTTTAAACGCACGCTGCACCGTAATCACGGACTTCGTCTTGCTAAATTCGAGCACACAAAACGCCTTCTGTTGCCTCGACGCCATCTTCTCACTCACTAAGTGTATCGGCTGTTTGGACGCTCGTGCTGCCATCTAGCGGTAGTCATAACAAACTCTGGGCCACGCCCATAGATATGATACGAGTCGCATTCATCGGTGGTTCGTGGTTGCCGAGATATCCACTTTTCAAATCGGGACATTCTTTATGAAACACCCTGTACTAACACGATTAGTGTGCGGCACGTATTTTTAGCGCTATAAGGATTTCAATTGAGACCTATTGTTGTCACAGGCGGTCAGCCGTAAGTCGTCCCATACTATCTTCGGAGTTAGACGTAGTCCTGCGTCCAAAATGATAATAATAATAATAATAATAAAAAAAAAATAAAAAAAAATAAAGCTAGCGGGATTACCTGGTACTCACTCTCTCACCGACTAATTGAGATTTCACAGTTAACAATTTTATCTCATAGTCACTTGCCAGTCCGATAACTGCTGAAATCGTACACGTCTTCCATGTCCAGGCATTGCAGCTTCTTCAGGGTCTTCGCACGTGTCCGTACGCCGACGACTGAATACATTCACTTCGCCGTACTCCTTAAATACCACCGACGATAATTTGCATATTATGCCGTGCTGTGACGTAAGCGCTCACCGGTTGGTCCCGAAATTAACATCACACCTACGTGAACTCGACCCCATTAAGATATGTAAATTTCATGATCGTCCGCCAATTCCTTCTTGGTGTTCTTTTTTCACTTTCCACTATTGTATATATATCATCATCATCATCATTGTCAACCATTATCAATCCACTGCTGGATGTAGGTCTCCCCAAGTTTCTTTCACAACGGTCTGTCTTGTACCAGTCTCCTCCATGGTAGTCCCGCATACTTTCGAATTTCATCCGCCCATCTCCCATGTGGTCTTCTTCTGGGTCTTTTCCTGTCCCTCGGAATCCAGTCTAAAATTTCAGCTGTCCATCGATGGTCTGTCCTTCTGGCAATATGTCCAGCCCATTGCCATTTCAAGGATTTTACTCTGATCATGATGTCTTCCACTCTTGTCATTTTTCGGATCCACGATTTCCTCTTCTTATCCCTCCTGGCTAAAATTAAGATTTTCTAAGATCAATAAACTAGAAGCCCATCCTTACTAACTTTCAGGGCTACATAAAAAACTATATTTTCTTCCGAGTTGCCCCGGAGCATTTAACCATTCTTTCCTAGCATACATGGTATATTTACAGTGGAGAAGGACAACTACAGTATTCTATATAATTCTGAACCCACCCTTTACTTACGCATTAACTTAATGATGAACTCTATAGGTGGATGGCCACGGTAAATTGTGTTTACCGGTCGTGGGCACCAGTCAGGGTTAAGGTAGGTCTATTTTGAATGTAAAAATTATTACTTAAGTTGATTTTAAAGTATATTTCCTGACAGGTAGGGAGGATGGGATGTCCAGTTTATTATTTATATTTATTCGGTCGGGGTTGCTAAATAATACACCTCTACATGTGCGCCTTTGGTGGCACATAACACATCCAGTCGACATTCAATTTCTTGCCATGTGAGCTCCAACATGTCAGGATCGATTCCATCAAACACTGCTGTAATGCGCTGTTTGAGCTCCTGAAGGCTGCTTAATCTTCCCCGGTAAACAATGTCCTTGACATAGCCCCAGAAGAAGAAGTCTAAAGGAGTGATATCCAGGAACCGGTGTGGCCAAGGAATGGGACCATCTCTGCCAATCCATCTGTCGGGGAAACTCACGGTTCAGGTATTCACAAACGTCAAGTCCCCAATGTGGGGGTGCGCCATCTTGTTGCAATATGACGTTTGGTTACAAATCCAGTAGTTGAATAACCGCAAAGTTCTGAAGCATGTCCAAGTAATTATTCATTTGCACTGTGGGCTCGGAGAAGAATGGCCCAATTACACGATTATGCATGAGCCCACGCCAAACGTTCTCCTTTGGACTTAGCGCGACGTGCTCCCTGACTGAATGTGAGTTTTTACTGCCCACATACGAACGTTCTGAGTGTTGACTTTTCCGTGCACGGAAAAGGTTGCCTCATCCGAGAACATTATACGGCGTAGGAAACTTTCATCAACTTCCAGTCGCTCCAACATATCCCGAGCGAATGCTAAACTCTGAGGTCCATCGTTCGGTTTAATCTAGTGTAGGAGTTGCACTTTGTATGCGGTTAGTCTCAGGCGTTTGTGAAACACTCCCATCAATGTGGATCGTGGAACATTCAGTTGTAAAGAGGCCCTTCTCGTGGACTTGCTAGGACTACGAGCGAAGACCTCCTGTATGCTCTGCACAGTTTCTTCACTGACAAGGGGGTCTGTCACTTCTTTGCCGGTCCAGGACGCTACCAGTATCCAAGAATTTCTTCTGCCACGCTCTGATACTGAAATCATTCGGTGGATCTTTCTCATATGTCCGACGGTAATTTCTTTGTGCCGTAATCATAGATTTCTTCTCAAAACACCAACGCACGGACATTGCTTTCTCCTGTGGCGACGACATTTTCAGTTGTTTTCCAGTCGGTGTCGGTATTTGCGAGCACGTAACACCATCTGTTGGAAAGAGATGGCGTTAAACCTTAAAGACTCTTTCAAATGCCGCAAAGTGCATTGCTGTAGAACTGTTCGTTTTTGTACAGTTATGAATCGAAACCCCTAGGGCCTAGGGAACTTTTCGACCACCCTATATATACACACACACCAATGAGCCATTACATTATGACCACATACCTAATAAGCCGTAGGACCCCCTTTAGCCCGCAAAACAGCGGCCACTCGGCGACGCATCGAATGATGAGGTGTCGATAGGTATCATGGGGTATCTGGTACCATAATGTCAACAGCAGGGCCTCCAGTTCCGGTACATTTCGGGGAGGTGGTGATTTAGTGCCAACTCGCTTTTCCATGCCGAACCATTCGATTGGATCCATTCCAGGTGAATTTGGAGGCCAGGGCATTAACAGAAAGTCAGCAGCATGTTCGCGAAGCATCCCTTGACGATTCTGGCAGTGTGGCATGACGCATCATCCTGTTGATAATGGCCATCATCAGCAGGGAACACAGTTGCCATGAATGGGTGAACTTGGTCCGCAACGATGTAGAGATATCTAACAACTGTCAGGGATTGTGCCACCGCCGGTCTGTTTCCGCCCAAAAGTATGTTCAGGTGCCATAGCTTTCGTTGGTAATCGGCGTATCCGCGCTCCGCCGACTACGTGATGCACCAGAAATCTTGATTCGTCAGACGATGCCACTTCCAATCATCCACAGTCCAATCTCGATGATCTGGGGCCCATTTCATGCGTTGTTGGCGATGACGTGGAGCGAGCATGGGGACCCGGCTGGGTCTTCGGCTACGCTGGCTTATGCGCAGAAGGCTGCGATGAACTGTATGCTGGGAGACATTGCCCTAATCACCAGTATTGTAGCTGCTGATGATTTGTCGCGCTGTGGCCCTGCGGACGCTGTGAACAATGCTCGACAGTCTCCGCTTCCTTCTGGCATCAGTGAGCTGCGGACGGCACACGACGGTTCTTCGTTTGGCCATCTGTGCACCATTTCTGATGCTTACTCACTACAGCGGCATCTGAACAACTCACAGACCTCGCCGTTTCCGAGATCGTAGTTCCGAGGCACCGTGCCACAGTTTGTCCTTTATCAAACTCCGATAAATGGGCAGCTCTCTTCCCATTCTGACTCCGAACACTCTACTAACCGAAAGCCGGACCTCGGGTTGTATATATACTGCTCTGTGAACTTCACCTGCGCTACCAGGGCCACAGATGGCCTAGTGGTCAACGTTCACGACTACCACGGAAAAACCTCAGGTTCGATCCCAGTTAGGTACGAACGCTCGATCCACTAAATATCCACTGTGCATCGGATGGGCACGTTAAGCTGTCGGACACTGGTACTGAACCCCCGGTAATAAATAAGGGCGTCTTCCTTCTCCTCTCTACCTGGCTTCCGTGTCACTTTCCTATCGGGTACTCTAGCCCAAATCTTCTGGCTTCCTATTTCTAAGGGTTGTTTAAGACCTGGGATCAGACACTCCCTTCCTAAAATCCTCTACATACAATGCTGGCCACCCAAAATGCAACACCAAGAAGGAAGCATCCGATTGGCCTGAAATTCGCAGCATGCGTCGCCCGCGAGAAGACATGCAAACGATTAGCATTGCAGGGTATATGCAAATCATGTGCGCTCGGCACGCCACTGAGAAGCACTATAAGAAGGGTGCACAGAAGGTGGGGTGTAAGTAGTCGTAGTGTGTTGTGCTGCCGGACCTGTGTGTGGGAAGCTTCCTGATGCCTCGTCGCAGAATACGGCAGTCATTCCAGCACGTTTCAAAGTTCGATAGAGGACGAATAGTGGCTTATCGCGACGGCGGTTCGTCGTACCGAGACATCAGCATCCGTGTGGGACGACATCCAGCCACAGTGAGGCGAGTATGGATTCGGTGGGTGCAGGAGGGACGGACGGACCAACGTGAGCGATTACCGCAGCCGCGGTACACCACCAAACGAGAGGACCGGCATGTTGTGCGGCGGGCATTGACGGTTCGCACAGCCACATCACGAACGTTAGCGCAGGAATTAGGGTGTGTTGCGTAACAACCTGTGTCAGCACATACCGTTCGACGTCGTCTGCAGGAGCGGGGACTTGTCGTACGGCGCCCATTGCTCCTATTACCATTGACGTTACACCACCGGCGAGTGCGGCGGCAGTGGGCCATTGAACGCCGCACCTGGACTACGGAATGGCACGACATTGTCTTCTCCGACGAATCCAGCTTCTGCCTCCAACACCACGATGGTCGGATCCGCGTGTGGCGGCACCGCGGCGAGAGACTGTATGACGCATGCATTATGCATCGCCATACAGGACCGTCGCCTGGCGTTATGGTTTGAGGCGCAATTGGATATGACACCCGCACCCCTCTGATACGCATCGCCGGTAAACTCAACAGCCACCGCTACATCTCCGACGTTTTGGAGCCTGTAGTCCTCCCTTACCTGCAGGACCTGACAGCTGTCACGTTTCAACAGGACAGTACGCGCCCGTACGTGGCACGCATCCTGCAACAATTCTTCACGGCCCACCAGGTGTCACTGCTGCCGTGGCCCACCTGTTCTCCTGATATGTCGCCCATCGAACACGTCTGGTCGCTGATCGGCAACCGAGTGGCCCGGCAAGCACCACCAGCAGTTACGCCTGATGAATTGTGGCAACGTGTGGAAGCAGCATGGACCGACATACCCCAAGCCCACATCCAAAGCCTCTTTCGTTCGAAGCAGCGGCGTGTAGCGGCCGTTATTGCCAGTCATGGGGGCCACACGAACTATTGATGTCTGCGTGTTCCGCAAGTCGCACGGGCCTGTAAGCTCAATTGTTTCATCTTTGTATCTGTTGTCATGTGTCCAGTAAATCTGGCTTTGCTATCTCGTGCCCTTCTTGGTGTTGCATTTTGGGTGGCCAGCAGTGTATAGTCTGATCTGATCTCACCTGCGCTACCGTTCGGTCCCCAGGCGCGCGCATTTCTCTAGGCTGGGGGTGGTCATAATGTAATGGCTCGTCGGTGTATATAATACTAAAGCAGTGAAGTTCAGTATTCAACAAACTCATTAAAAAGAGGTGAACTGCTTTCATGAAAGTTTATCAATAGATAATTACAACAATGGCTAATAAATATTAAAATAAATTGACATCAATATTTTAACAGAAATGAAGGCAAACAACAATTCAAGTAAAAACCAAGGGGGGTCTAATTGAGGTCAATTTCATTTATCAAGTAAAAACCAAGAGGATCTAATTAAGATCAATTTGATTTAAAAGTTTACTCCGCTAGAAAAATATGGAAGTTACCTTTTAAAATAAGTAAACAATGACGGAATTCAAAAATAAAGTACAGCTCTTTAATAAAATTTGTTAATACATGCATACAAAGCACACGAAGAAAAGGAAAGCCGAAACGTTTAAAAATGATTCTTGTCATGCAACAAAGGTTACATTGGACTTACAGCTAGAAAATTGAAGGAAATACTGAAGTAGTAGTGTTTAGACATTAAATAAAAAAAATAAAAAAAGAATTACCCGAAATTCAGCTCCAGTTTTAATCCATGGGTTGCATACCAATGAGTTGGTAAAGCAGTAACTCCCTTGTAAGCTAATTTGAAGTTCACAGAGATGCTTTTGTATCACAGCCAACAGGGCATAATTATTCCCTCATCCAGAAGTATGCTAAGTTATATAATGATGCCTCTTCATAAGGTGCTATAGAATCATGAACAAGCCATTGGCCACCGTGGTCTCGAAATACAGCAGATTCACCCATTTGTGAATTGAAAACTGGCATCTGTAAATGCATTGGTTGGTGCATGTACCAAGTACTTTACTAACGTATTTAAAACAGCATTGTAGCTGCATTAACCCAAGCACACAATATTGATTAGTGGTAATTAATAAAAAAAATCACTGCTTACAATCTGATTAAAACTGTAATTGAAACTTTTGCAGCAGTTTCTGGTATAGATTTTTAACCCCATACTTTTTTATTTGTCCATTTACAGAATTTGCTCATAATATGTTTGACCAGTTTTGGTAGCCCTTGCAGCTTAAAATTCGCATTTCTTCCTCAAAATACAATAAAATCCCAACACCACGAAAAAATAGTTGTAGAGGAATGAAATGGCGGCAATACATTTGTATAGGTAACATATTTAATCGATTAAGGTTTCAAGATCACAGCTTATGGTAAGCGCGAGAAAAGCCATTTTAAATGTGAAATGCTGGTACAATAATAACCGGTGTAACCGCCAGAATGTTGAATGCAAGCACGCAAACGTTCATGCATTGTGTCGTACAGGTGCTGGATGTCAGTTTGTGGGATGGAGTTCCATGCCTGTTGCACCTAGTCGGTCAATACAGGGACGGTTAATGCTGGTTGGGGGTGACACTGGAGTTGTCGTCCAATGATGTCCCATACGTGCTCGACTGGTGAAAGATCTGGTGATCTAGCAGGGCATGGCAACATGTCGACACTCTGTAGAGCATGTTGCTTTACAACAGCGGTATGCGGGCGAGCGTTATCCTGTTGGAAAACACCCCTGGAATGCTGTTCATGAATGGCAGCACAACAGGTTGAATCACCAGACCGACGTACACTGTGTCTTCAGGGTGCGTGGGATAACCACGAGAGTGCTCCTGCTGTCATAGGAAATTGCTCCCCAGACCATAACTCCAGGTGTAGGTCCAGTGTGTCTCTGCCGCAGACAGGTTGGTTGCAGGCGCTCACCTGGCCTCTTTCTAACCAACACACGGTCATTACTGGCACCCAGGCAGAACCGGCTTTCATCAGAAAACACAACAGATCTCCACTCCGTCCTCCAATGAACTCTAGCTTGACACCACTGACGTCGCAAACGGCAGTGGTTTGGAGTACGCGGAATGCACGCTACAGGGCGGCTGGCTCGGAGCTGTCCTTCAAGTAACCGATTTGTAACAGTCCGTTCTGTCACTGTGGTGGCAACTTCAGCTCGAATTGCTGCCGCAGTCGCGGTACGGTGCGCCACGGCCATACGCCGTGCACGGCGGACTTCCCTCTTAGTAGTGCCACGTGACCGGCCGGAACCCGATCTTCTTGAGGCAGTACCTTCCCTTGACCACCGCTGCCAACAATCATGCACAGTGGCTACATTCCTGCCAAGTCGTTCTGCAATATTGAGGAAAGAAAATCCACCTTCTCGTAGTCCTATTACACAACCTCGTTCAAACTCCGTGAGCTGTTGATAATAGCTTCTTCGTCTTCTTAAAGGCATTCTTGACTAACATCAACACACTACGTCGAATCTCAACGATAACTAACGCTCACGAACGTTACAGCGCGTATTTACAACAAACCTGCTTTGCATGTTCCGAGGGGCGCTACTAGCGCCACACGTATGCGCCGAGCTCGAAATTTGCATAGACGTCATCTTACAGATGTACTCTCACCGCCTACCAACTGTCGTTTATCTAACACAACCCCTTCTTGCTGTTGGGATTTTTTTCCGTCAGTGTATGTACATATGAGGCTTTCACCAATGAACCAAATCTATGAACCCCCCTCCCTTTAAGAAAATTCTGGCTACGCCACTGCTTGGCATGTAGCTCGAATTTTTACTTAATGTGTGCCACCTTAAGATAACATTTTTTGTGTGCACCTATAGCTTCTGGTTTACATTCCTCTCCTCTCCTCTCACCGCACCATTTATTTGGAATATCAAAGTCTGGCTTATCCCTGTAATCCTGGTTTTAATAAACTAGCATCATTATTGTCATATATTAATCCATGTGCGTAGCCAGATACAGAAATTGGAGGGGGCTAACGATTGAGATGGAGCAAAGTATATAAAGGAGGTTGAGCAAAAGAAATAAAAGAGGTCGAGCGGGACTGTAGCGCGAGTCGTTAGGATGGGCAAAGAGAAACGCAGTTCTTCTCTGACTCTGGCCCTATATTAATGTGAACAAGTTATATTGTTTTATACCTACAGCTGGTGGAAATGCTCTGGGTTGAAAAAAATACGGAAAAACAAGGGGGCTGATCCTGTAGTCTAGTGTTGGACCTAAGGATCCTGAACACTTGAAACTGGGTTTGATTCCATTTGCCGGAACATGGTTACGGCGCCCCCTTTATAGTAAGGACTTTCCCAGTCAGTTGGTGTACTTCCCTTTGTATCCTATGCAAGGAGGTTCGTCTCATCAACCAAATGGGGGCTCCAGTGATGTTGAAGGGGCTTAGCCGCTAAGGCACTATTTTTCCAGGCTTAGCGCCGCTAAATCACTTTCTGTGGTTACATGGCAAGAGAATATGGGCAAAGGAACTTTTTTAAATGATTATGAACGTGAAAATAGGGAAATTTGTGTTCTGCTGGCAAACATACTCGTATCTTAACCGCATGTTTCTACTACAGAAATGGCCACCCTGGTGGTACAGTGGTCTGAATTTTACGCTTCTGACCATCCTTCCGAGCTAAGACTGAGTCCCAACCCCGGATGAGTCATGGGGTGTGTGCATAGCCAAAGGTGCTAGATCTGTCTCTTCCATGGGACAAGTGACCCGAAATTAGGGTAGGGCGACTGCTTATAGCCATACGAGCTGCCCATGGTAAACCCAGAAATCAACAAACGAAAAATACTGTGCAGATTGATCTACACCGTTGGATCACGCAGTAGGGTGTCTCAAAAATCATAAGATTCTATCAGAAAGAGAATGTGAACTTCTTTGTCCAGACCGCAGTCAACATAAATTTGCAAAAGATGGCTACTATCTGTAGGGTTAAGATTGTAGTGCTCAGAGAGAAAACGGTACTGATGGACATCTATTTAAACAATTTGCCACTGATATCGGCTCCAATAAAAGTAATCCCCTGAGCTCATTCTCTGGCTCCTTACGGGCAACACAAAGATCTTCCACGTGTACCACATAATCTAAGTGAAAATGGCGCATTAGTCATGCTGAATTGATGTTACTCTCTTAGTTCACAAATATTTGAAATCGTATAGAGCAACACAGAGCCGTATTTAAATAATAAAAAAATATAATCTTAGCATATGTCTCTCACGTTACATTCTTCCTGTTATTTAAAATTGCTCAGATTACGCAGTTTTAATATAAATTGATATTGGTAATTAGTAATGAAAATTGAAAAAATTTATAATAAAAACAACGAATCAGATTTTGAAAATTCCGAGAGTAATTTTTCCTAGTCCGTTCACCGCTAAGGCCCTTTTTAGCACGTCTTTTGTAAAAAAAGATCGTGCTTCTGTTATCGGTTTGTCCGTCCGCCTGTACCCACGGTATCTCTGCAACTACTAGTCCGATTTGAATTTTTTTTTGCATTCGGAAGCTTGAAATATGCGAATGATGTTCCTTCATTTCGTTTCTTTTTTACGATGTACAATTTTGCCGCTAGGGGGCGTAAATGCAGATGATGTCGAATTCAAAATTACGTTTTAATCCACATATTTGCTTCTAAACATCCGATTGAAAAATTCTTTTATCTTTCGATTCCATTTATATAGAAGAGTGTTTAAGATATAGTTTCATTTTCAAATTAGGCATAGATTTTCCGCTAGGGGGCGTAAAAGTAAATTACATTTTTTCCGATAACTCTTCTCCTAAAACTACGATTTGGAAAATCTTTTTTCAGCGGATACATCTATTAATGGAAAATCTTTTGCATATAATTTCGAATTTTTGGTAAAGAATACTTTGGCCACCAGGGGGCGTAAGTGTTAATTTTCGCTTCTAATGTATTTGCCATAAAATCTGAGCTTCTAAAATATCGATTGAAAAAATTCTTTCGTGGACTGATGCCACTCACATCGATAAACCTTTTCGGAATATTTTCTTCCTAAAATATTCCACAGTTTCTCCGCCAGGGGGCGTAGACGTATATCTTATTTTTGTCAATATCTCGACTTCTAGCAGTCCGATTTGAAAAATTCCTTCTTTGTTGGATAGTGTTTTCCGTGTGACATGTTTTTCATATAATTTCAAAATTTTCACCTAATTCATACACTTTCCGCTAGGGGGCATAAAGGTAAATTGTGTTTTCCCCTATATCTCTGCTTCTAAATCTCTGATCTGAAAAATTCTTTCTGCCCCGGATACAGCTCCTGATGGGAAATCCTTTGCACATAATTTCTACTTTTTGTAAAAAATGGTATGGCCACCAGGTGGCGCAAGTCTTAATTTCCACGTCTGATGTATTTGCAGCAAAATATGAGCTTCTAAAATCTCGATTGAAAAAAGTCTTTTGTGGACCGATGCTACTCATGTCGACAAACCTTTTAGGAACACTTTCTTCATGAAATATTCATGGTTTCTACGCCAGGGGGCGTAGATGTATATCTTATTTTTGTCAATATCTCTACTTCTAAAAATTCAATTTGAAAAATTCCTTCGTTGTTGGATAGTGTTTCCTATGCGAAATGTTTTTCCTATAAATTCAAAATTTTCACGTAAATCATTTAAGACTTTCCGCTAGGGCGCATAAAGGTAAATTGCGTTTTCTGCTCCTAAAACTCCGATTTGAAAAATTCTTCCTGTATCGCATACAAGACCTGATGGAAAATATTTTTCACATAAATTCTAATGTTTTGTAAAGAATGGTTTGGCCACCAGGGGTCATAAGTGTTAATTTCTGCTTCTGATGTATTTGTTGCAAAACCTGGGCTCCTGAAAACTCGACTATTTTTTTTTCTTGGACCGATACTGCTCATATGGATAAACCTTTTGAGAATACTTTCTTCCTAAAATAATGCATGGTTTTCCCACCCGCGGACGTAAAGTCACATCTTATTTTTGTCGATAACTCTGTTTCTTAGAGTTCGTAAGCTCAAGATTCCGTTTACACCAATATCTGAGGGATTAAAGACCCGATTGAAAAACTTCTTTCTTCCGTCAGATACTATTGTTTTCCATACCGGTTCCATTGCCTTTGAATAGCTTTGATAAATTTAATTTGCGTCAGAACGGATTCAAAAGACGTGCTTATTACACCCGAAAATTCGGTGTCATTTTTCTTGTTTTATTTAGAACTACATCACTGGGGGCTCTACCAAACACCTGATAATATTTTGGAGTTGTAATATATCTACTAAAGGAACAGAACATTTCCTAAAATTAGCAGCACCACTTGTGCATTCGAGAAGCATCAACCAATTGAAATAGAAAAATGTTCACGAACAGTACTGTCTATGCAACTTCTGAACAACGTTCAGGAGGAAAGAAAATCTGTCTTATAACCTAACATTTCATGTTTAGTCATTCAATGTGTTTTGCTCATCAGATGTTCAACATTGCTTTAAGATGAATGAACATGAAATGTCAGACTGGATCCAAAAGCAAACATATTCATCCCCATCCCAGTTGTTGTTGCATGTACCAAAACTTTAGTAGGTACTCACATGAGCTTAGATGCATTGTTTTAATGTTTTACCACGCTACCAACTTCTCAAGTTATAGACATCAATGGGAAACTAATCTTCTTGAAGAAATAATGGTATCATGCTTGAATGGCAGTAGGGATGTGCCAGTTAGATTCCTGCTCCAGTGTGATGCAATTTTCACTTTCTGAAGACACGACTGTTCTCATGTCTTCGAAAAGCACCTCCACTCCCGCTTTCATAAACATCCAGGCAGAACAGTTCTCGTGTCATCTAAAAGCAACCTCCCCACCCCTTCCCATAAAAAAACAGACAAAAGTAAAAATTAAAGAAGCAGGCTTGAGAAAAACAGTAGCCAGGGTTAATATGTAACCAGTTTGTGAACTGTTTTCTAAAACCCGGACAGTTCACTGGAATCTTTTGTTAAATTAAACATTCGTATGGAAACTATGAAGGTAAATATCTGTCACTTTTTTACAGAGCTTCTTGTCTTTTTCTTGATTTGATTTCTTCCCATTTTCTCTCCATGTCAGATCAGTTGTTAGTATATGTGCTACACACATACACGAAAGAACCAAAAAAAAAAAAAAAAAAAAAAAAAAACCAAGCATCTCGTGAAAGGAGGGAGGCCAGTACGCACACTTTTGTGATCTTGTAACCATCAGCAGCCCCTGGAGGAATTCGCAGCACACAGAAGTGGACTCCGGAGTTCATAACCAGTAGTCAATACACAAGACAACCTGCAGAGCGCGGGGTTAGAAACATCGGATTTCTTCAGCAAAGTGTCATGGGATCAAAATTCATTTTAGCACAGAAATCCCATGGTGCCGCCTGTGTTTAAGACTGGGAGGAAGCAAATCTGGACCTAAGTGCTTTATGATGATGGCTATCTCTGTTATAGAGTCTGATGGAAATTTGTGTTTTGTGCAGGTTTGTCTTGAATTGTGTGTGATGGCAAGTAGAACTCTATGAGAAAAAGCTCCCCTCCCACCCACAGCTACAACACCTTTTTCTGGAAATTTAACATGTTGTGAGTAGGTGTTTCTATTGTTTGCCACTTCAAGATTACCCATATGTTTAAATTTATAGAGTGAGAAGTACAGAATGTCACAAAGTGGTCATAAAATTAAGCTCTAATTGTAAATGAAATGGGCCCTAATTAAGTACTTCTGATACATAGAGCCAGAACAATCGGGACCTTGCATTTTACGAAACCACATATAACAGTATGTTTTTGTTCGACACATGCAGTTTCGAAAATTTTGGGGGCTCCATAAAAATTGGGCCCCAGCCTGTACATAGATCAGACTATCTAAAGCTAAAACTAAACTTAAACTTAAAAGTAAGACTAGTTAGTAAAATCATACAATGCATTGATTATGATACGCTTTCCAACGTACCAGAAATCATTACTCAAGTTATGAGGTGTAACGTACCAGGAGATGTGACGTACCTGCCAGAAGGACGCACACGACATAAAGGAGATAGGAATCAGAATAAAACGTCCGCGTAGCTCAATTGGTAGAGTGACTTATTCCGGAATGAGGGGATCCGGGTTCGAATCCTGCGTGGATAAAAATGACGGAGAAATTTACTTCGTTATAGAGGATAATGGCTGTGGAATAAATCTCGCTCCTGTGCCCTGACCTTTGACCCCATTTTGATGATATTAAACAGAATTGGTTCAGAATACCTCTGGAACAACATACTACAGTTTTGTCGCAATAGAAGCATTTTTAGTCAAGTTATGAGAATAATGGCTGTGGAATAAATCTCACTCCTGTGCCCTAACCTTTGACCCCATTTTCCCATTTTCAATAGGGTTCGATCCCAGGTGGTCTCCTACCTCATACTAAAATTTAATCGAAATCGAACCATTTTTACGCAAGTTATGACGCATAAGGGCAATGGAATGGACCCCACTCCTATGTCTTGTCCTTTGACCCCATTTCGTCCATTTTCAATAGGGTTGGTGCCGAGGTTGTTCCCTTACCACATTTTGCCTCGTAAGCAGTGATGTACCGGAAAAACTCGAGCCCCCCCGAAAAAAATGATTTCGAGGCCCTTTTGCGAAAATCCATTAGCTTTCAATTACTCAAATTTTATCTTCCATATTACAGTATTAACTAGGCTTTACAGATGTTTTAATAAATCAAGTTATTTGAAACCTACGATTATTTTTCATAAAACCAAAATTATTTCACTTTATTGCGGGAAAAACAAACGTGTACGTTATAATGAAAACGATTGCCCTGGTTACCGATACAAATTACTATAAAATACGTACGACAAAATGAATCATATCATGCAAAATGTATTATTTTAAAGAACTAAGGCCTGCTTTTTGAAATGTCTCACGATTGCCCACACAAAACATGCGACTGCCGTGTTGATATGTCTAATGACTTTTTCGATTTATACGAAATGTCACAACATAAGTAAGCAAATAACTAAGTAATCAGCGGCGGATCCAGCGGGGGCCACCGCCCCCTTAAACCCTAACGAAGTTTTTACGTTTAAAGTAGCAAAGATCCTAAATGATTAACTTTGCATATTTTGTTTTCAGTTTTTCTAAAAAAAAATTAACAATTAAACTTACTACGGAATTGGATTTAAAATACGTTTACATTGCTTTAGCTTCAGTAAAAAAAAAAAGAGAGAAGGGAATAGAATATAGAGAGAGAAGGAAAGTGAGAGATAGAGAGAAAAAGATAAAGGGAAGACAGGGACAGCCGGGGGGGGGGGGCATGAGGGTATTCTTTGCTATTGTCGTATTGTCTAGCGTCTGTAACTTCTCGAAACAGTCTATAAAAAATTTAAAACAAACCTGAATCCTGAATCCATAATTCAAACCTACTCATTTTCCCCATGAAAGTAATATGTCCAGTGCCGCCGCAAGCTTATGCGAGGCCCTTTTGCTAACTAATAATTTTTGCTAAATCAACCTGGCTAACGATATTTTGCGCACGTACGCAATAGAATATTTTTATTTTCTGATAAGGTGATACGCTTTTCACTCATTTATTTGTTATAGAAGGAACTGATATTTTTCTTAAACTTGTAACTGTAACTGCTATTATTATTAAGCTCAACCGTCGTTCTGCTTTGCAAAATAAAAAAAGAAGGTGAATGTTAGTAATACTATGCACTATGCAGTATGAATTTTTTAAATGTTTTACTATAACTGTGTATTTTAAAAATGAAACCTATGCGGAACAAAAAGAAAAATGTTTTAAATAGGTTCATCAGTTTCCTAGTGAATTATAACACATTAAAAAATTGTCCTTTAAAAGTTAGAGAAACAGCCATTGTATTTCATGAATATGCTGGTATGTAAAAGGAAAACCACGTTTTACCTGTCACGCAAAGGAGACCTTTCTCGCCTTTTGTCCATCAGTAAAATCTTCAATAATATCATCGTAATTTAGTTCTGATGCCACATCGCGTTCTATTGAGAATGTAGCAAGTGCAGTTAACCTTTCTTGAGACATGCTTGTCCTCAGATACGATTTGACGAGGGAAACTTCTTTTCACACTCGCGACTGTTATCGGCACAGTTTAACATGATTCTGTACGCGATAGCTACGTCAGGGAAGGGATTTTGCATTTCGTTTAAAAATTGCAATACTTGGATGGCAGTATTGACGTCGTCCGGAACTAGTTCTCTGACTATTTTCAATTCTGTGAATAGCTCCTCTCCGCATATATCACGGGAATTTCCTGAACGAAAGATCAAATCCAGTTTTTGCAATATTTCATTAGATCTCCGTCATTCATTTGTTTCATTTTCGGTAGAGAATACAAAAATCCAAACTTGCCATTGAACTCCTTATATTGTTCAAAAGGAGATTTCAGAGACTGTAAAGCAGTGTCTATAACAGGATAAAAATACTCTATTTTGAAGACTTCCTCTGCAGATTTTTATTTCTCAAGGGCTCATCGTTTACTTCGTAATCAAAGATTCTTCTTTTATAAGCCACTCTATGCTCAGAAAATTTTGGTTCAACATCTAACTGTTCACAAATTTCACGAGCGGCCAGAATTGCTTAATTGAAGCCTTCATTTCGAAATTGGTTCAAAAATTTAATAACCCACCTGAAGCATATTTTCTGCCATGTCAAGCTGCATGCTCTCTGATTGAACTGGTTTGTTCACACTGTTTACAGAAAAGAGTATGTCATACCATATAACAATACCCAATAAGAATTCATAACACTGAAGTTCATGTGCTGCCAATGAGCGAGCTTCACATTTGATTTGAGGATCATTTACTGTGTCGGCAACTTCAAGAAGTGCATCCCTTACTTTTTTTGCTTGGTATCTGATGGGTTTAACACTTTCTACACGGCTTTTTCATCTAGTGTCACAGGGCTTCTTAACAGTAATATAAGAAGTCCTGAGCGTATGTACGACATCACTGTGATGTTTGTGTATGCGGACTCGCGAAGAACTAGGATGGTAATTCATATGTTTTGAACTGCAGGATTTTTTTAGTCTGTGTCATCATCATCATCATCGTCAACCATTATCAATCCACTGCTAGACAAAGGTCTCCCCAAGTTTCCGCCACAACGGTCTGTCTTGTGCCAGTCTCCTCCATGTCACTCCCGCATACTTTCGAATTTCATCCACCCATCTTCCATGTGGTCTTCTTCTGGGTCTTTTCCTGTCCCTTCGAATCCAATCTAAAATTTTGGCTGTCCATCGATGGTCTGTCCTTCTGGCAGTATGTCCAGCCCATTGCCATTTCAGGGATTTAACTCTGATCATGATGTCTTCCACTCTTGTCATTTTTCGGATCCACGAGTTCCTCTTCTTATCTCTCCTGGTTACACCAAGCATGCACCTCTCCATGCTCCTTTGAGTTATTTGCAGCTTTTGTATGTCTCTTTTATATAGTTAAGGTCCACGTCTCTGCACCATACGTAAGCACTGGAAGGATGCATTGATCAAACACTTTTCTTTTAAGACATAATGGCATATTGCTCTTGAAAATTATGCTGTTTCTTCCAAAAGCTATCCAGGCAAGTTTTGTACGCCAATTAATTTCTTCATCAATGTGACCCTCACTTGATATCTGCTGTCCAAGATAAACGTACGTGTCTGTTATCTCCAGCTTTTCTCCGTCAATCGATAAATCTTCATTTCTCGTAAAAGCATTGAACATCACTTTTGTCTTCTGAAAGTTCATTTTTAATCCCACTTCTTTACTCTTGTCAGCAAGTTCCTGGATCATACTCTGCAGCTCTGATGGGGTAGTTGCAAAAATGGCTACGTCATCAGCAAAACGAAGGTGGGTTAGATAATCTCCATTAATCTTTATCCCTTTGTTTTTCCAGTTCAATGACTGAAAGACATTTTCCAATGTGGCATTAAAGAGCTTCGGAGATATGGTGTCGCCTTGTCTCACTCCTTTTCCAATTTTCATGTGTGTTGTATTTTCAAACAGCCGAATCTTTGCACTTGCATTTTCATAGATGTTATTAATAATATTAATGTACACATCTTCAATACCGCAGGATTTCAGAGCCATTGTAACTGCTGATGGTTTCACCGAATCAAAGGCTTTTCATAATCGATAAAAGCCATGCACAATGGAAGTTCATATTCCCTCGCTCTTTCAATTAGTTCTCTCAGTACGTGGATATGATCTATTGTGCTGTAGCCACTCCTGAATCCAGCTTGTTCTCTCGGTTGAGCCATGTCCAGTGTCACCTTCAAGCGGTGTGAAAGAACTTTAGTGAAGATTTTATAAACCACTGATAAGAGGCTGATAGGTCTGTAGTTCCTGAGATCCTCAATATCACCTTTTTTATGTAACAGGATCATTGTAGCGTTGTTCCAATCCTCAGGAATCTTCCCTTCGTTAAGGCATAGAGTGAAAATTTGAGAGAGTACTGTTTCGATTTCTCCACTTGCTTTGTAACGTATACTCTAGGTTCACTTTCCTTTTGATTTTACTATTTCTGGTTATTTTATTTTTCTATGTAAATTATCTTCTTACTGAACGAGATGTTATTTCTCCCGCTGAATGAGATCTGGCAATGAGTGTAAGTCATGACGTGGTGGTAGCCAGTGTAAATAGGCGCGTTCAACGATACCTAGGGGAGCTTTTTGTTGATGTGCGTAGGGAGAGCTTCGTTTATGTGAGTAGAGCTACGTTATTTTGTGCCAAGAGCTTCGTTCTATGTGATTAGGTTTTTTCTTCATTATTGTGATACGATTAATGTGACTAGTGTGTGTGTGTTGGATGATTCCAGAAGTTTTCCTAATAAAAGCTTTTTAAGTAAGTACGTTTTTCTCAGTTCATAGTACTGTCAGACCTCTGTCTGGCTGTTAGGTTTATTTCATTAGTTGTTATTATTAACAACCAGCATAAGACTTTATTCATCTTAATTACTACTACAACATTACTAGCAGTTAAAAGCTTGTTCATTATTATTATTACTACACTACTAGCAGGAAAGTTTATTCATGATATAATTAACAAACAACAAGCCTTAGAAGAAGCTTAGAAGAAGTTGTATTCATTATAATTGGCGCCCGAACTTTTCTCGAACACGAGATCTTGACAATTATTGCCCATGTCTTCCTTACCTGAGACAACTTCAATTTTTCACCCTAAATCAAATTTCGATGGTGATGGGATTAATTTCGACCGTCTGCAAGAAACCTGTGGGGCTCACTTTGATATAAGTGATCTACAGGTACCCAGGCATTCTTCACAATTTCGTAATGCACCAGCTTCCTATCACTCTGAGTCGCGGGTCGTACCTGAGGGAGTTCAATCCTCTCAGCGAAGCAGAATGCTTGCCCATTTCGTGCCGCATGCAGGAACAATTAATTTCAATGGTTTGGAGGGTCCTTAAAATTCCTCGAGGATTTGGAAGATCATTTTGATCTCTACAATATTCCTCAAGACTGCAAAGTACAAATAGCAGGCACTTGCTTGAAGGATACCGCTAAGACCTGGTATCGGCAGTGGAGAGTGTCGAACCCGGATTCTCATTATGAGAATTTCCGAGCAGAATTTTTGGAGGTCTTTCCTTTCGGCCTCAGTCGAGCTAGCCTTGCACAACAACTTTTTTCTCGTCAGCAAGGACCCAACGATAGCCCTGTTGCATTTGCGTTGGAAACAACACGCTTGTATAACTTATGGGATCCACATGCCAGTCATGTCGACATGTTGGACACCCTATTGCAGCAGCTCGATCCATTTCTCCAGGATTTTCTTGAGGTTCGACACCCTGCTACAATTCATGAATGCCTTCGCCTCATACGAACGTATGAAGAGCGACACGGCAAACATGGTCCAACTCACCATGCTCGGGCACACCGCGAGGCTTATTATGAAAATCCTCAGCAGCGTAATAGGCCTAATGACTTTCAACGCGAGCGTACACAAGTGCACGCCCAAGCTTCATACGTTCCACCGCATAGAAGAGTGGTACACCAACCGCTCGTTTCTAATCAATTTTCTGGATACCGTACAAATGCACAGTATGCTCGACCCCGTTCCAATCCGCAGCATTCGGAACGTTTTCATGCTCAGGGCAATGATGATTTTTCTGCCCGTGCTGAGGGAAGTAATAGAAATGAAAATTTCAACAGATATGCGGAGTTCCCGCAACAGTTTTCACGCAGTTTTCCTCATCGTGAAAATTTTCCCGATACCCGGAAGGGCCGAGGTTTCAGACCGCATGATAATAAAACCAGGAATCCTTTAAACTTCCAAAGGAAGTAGACCAAGGGTCGGTCCTGCTTCCTGATACCAATCATTCTGACCCTAAAACAGTATTAGTGACTGTCCAAACTCCTCAGTTGCCTGATGTGTTCTTGACAATTGAAGATATTATTGTCGAGACAAAGTTCGACACTGGTTCTGAAATATCAGCGCTAAATACGAAGTTTTGCACTGACAATTTTCCTGCAATACACGTTCAGCCTGCGACGCAGTATTTGCGAGGTGCAAATAACGAAATCTTCAGTATCACAGGAACTGTCACATTATCTCTAGGGCTGGGAAAGGCTCGTTTTACGCATTCTTTCCTGCTTATAGACGAACTACCTGTTAAATGTCTAATGGGAATGGACTTTATCAATACTTTTCAAGTTACTCTGAATTTCGTACAACATGTGATTTCCTTTCCGGAACCTATCGAAGTGATTCCTACGGTTCCTATAGATATAACGAGTTTGTTCTTGAGTAACCAATTGAATGAGAGGCAACGAAACCAGCTTTCTCTACTTTTGCAGGAAAGCCCTGGTTTATTTTCTGATCAACCTGGTTTCACACAGGTGGTTTATCATGTCATTGACACTGAGGGTTCGAAACCGATAGCGACGAAGCCTTACCCTTGTGCTCCCCATAAGAAACAGGAAATGCAACGTCAAATTTCTGAGATGATTAAACAGGGCATAATAAGGGAATCAACAAGCGCCTGGGCTGCTCCTGCCTTTTTGGTTCCAAAGAAGCAACCCAATGAATTTCTTTTCGTGACAGATTTCCGCAAGCTCAACCAAGTCACGAGAACGATCAATTATCCACTACCTGTCATGTCGCATATTTTGCATGACCTGTCATCAACTAAATGGATGTCAACTTTGGATTTGGCGAGTGGATATTGGCAGGTGGCGGTACATCCGGACTCCGTCGATAAAACAGGCTTTGTGACTCCTTTTGGGGCTTATGAATACCTGCGTATGCCCTTTGGACTAGCTTCTGCACCTGCTACTTTCCAAAAGCTTATGGATACGGTTCTCAGACCTGTTCTGGGTCCCCATGTGCATGTATATTTGGATGACATTATTATTACATCCGAGACTTTTGACGAGCACCTTTCTCTGCTCAAACAGGTGTTCCAACTCATATACAATGCTGGCTTGACGTTAAAACCTAGTAAATGCCAGATAGCGAGGAACGAGATTGTATATCTGGGGTTGAAAATCACTCCCCACGGCTTATTTACGGATGATGAAAAAATCAGGCCTATAGTTGACTTTCCACGGCCAAAAACAGCCAAAGAACTATAACGCTTTCTGGGAATGACCGGATGGTATCAGCAGTTTGTCCCCACTTATGTTACAATCTGTGAGCCATTCTATGCTTTGAAACGTAAATACAAGACGTTTGTTTGGACACCTGAGGCTAACGTAGCGTTTGAAGCACTAAAATCTGCGTTGACTCAGCCTCCTGTATTAGCTTTCCCAGATCATACTAAGGAATTTGATATTTACACTGACTCATCCGGAGTTGGTCTTGGTTGCGTTTTGTCACAAGCTGGGCATCCAATAGCTTTTGCGTCTCGTACTTTAGCCAAAGCTGAACGCAATTATTCAGCTACGGAACGTGAATGTTTTGCTGTAGTGTATGCTCTTGACAAATTTCAATGTTATCTTAACGAATTGACAGTTAACATAATTACGGATCATTCTGCCCTTCAGTATTTGAATTCTGCTAAGCACCTATCTCAAAGACTTATGAAGTGGGCTCTGAAGTTACAAGAGAGCAATATCAAAATTTCGTATCAGCCAGGTCATAAGAATCAATTACCGGACGCATTGTCTCGCGTCCCGTTTAGTGGTGTCCCCACAGAAACTACTCCTGGATGTCAGCCTTTACTTCTAATAGCTGATATAACATCCAGAGAGCAGATAATAGCAGAATTAATAAATGATCCAGATTTTGGGGATATCTATAATTTTTTGCTTGCGGGTTCGCCCCTACAAAGTGATCCTTCTCTGGCTGGGAAGTCACAGCATTTTGAAGTCATAGAGGGTCTTCTTTACTATACGAAATCTAGGACTACTAGGGCAGAGTTTCGCCCATGTAGTCCGCGAACCCTTAGAATGGCCCTTTTAAACGAATTTCATGACAAACCTCTTGCAGGCCATTTAAGTATTCGCAAGACCCGTTGTAAATTGCGGGATGTTGCCTATTGGCCTGGCATGTACCAAAGTGTGCTCGCATACGTTCAATCATGTTACGTGTGTCAGATTAATAATTGCCGTAATGTAAGACCGGCCGGTCACTTGAAATCTAGTTCAAGTTCTCATGTTTTTGACATTATTTCAATAGATTTATTGGGACCTTATCCTTTATCTGTTAAAAACAAAGCTCGTTACGTTTTAGTATTAACTGATAATTTTTCTAAATGGGTTGAAGTTTTTCCCATTAAAGCCGCTACGGCAGAAGTTATTTGTAACGTATTAATTAATGAAGTATTTTCTAGATATGGTGCACCTAATAAAGTAGTTTCGGATAATGGTCCCCAATTTATTTCTGACATTTTTGAAAGAATGTGTGCGAGACTACACATTAAGCATAAATTCATTTCCCCATATCATCCCCAGAGTAATCCTGCGGAACGAGTACACCGCACGCTAGTGAAAATGATTGCTACATTTGTCATGGATCATCACGAGCGATGGGATGAACATCTTGAGCTTTTTCGTTCGCCCTCCGCTCGTCTGTTCACGAATCTACTAAAATTACTCCTGCAGAACTTTTTTGGGTCGCAAAATTAAGACCCTTTTGAAAATTTAACGGGGATTATCGACGAACTAAACCAGCGACCAACTCCGAAATCAGTACGAATCATGACAGAAAAAGCTCGTGTTGCAATGCTAGGAGCACAAGCGGCTCAAGCAAGATACTATAATACTAGGCGTAGGGAACCAGATCTTGTCGTTGGAGATCTCACTCTCGTGGAAACGCACTTCCAGTCTTCTGTTTCTCATACTTTAGTGAAGAAATTTGCACCCAGCTACGAAGGTCCATATCGGTTGGCAAATGTGTTTGAAAATAACATTGTTCTTGAAAAACCTGACAATCAATTTCAATACGTACATGTTGCTCAGTGTCGCAAGTATCATGAACGAAATATCGATTTTATAATCAACCCTACTCAACCTTCTGTTCCACAGACTCCAGAGTCTATATCTCACGATCAACCTCCAGAAATTTTGGACGAACCGACAAACATTTTTGAAGAATCTCCAGTGATTTTTTCTTCACCCTCCCCTCCTCAAGACGGGCTTCCAAACACGCAACCTGATTTCCCATGAGACGAAGGCTCGAATCAAGTTCTTCAAATACTAGTATCGTTCCTTACTCTCCAACCATTGCCAAGACTATTGCTGCACCGTTTCCTGATAACTCTACACCAACACAAGCTTCTACTTCCTTGAATACCTCGTCAGAGAGTATTCCTATAGGCAGAAATAAACATCGCCCTGCACGACCACTAAATTACAGCAGCGACTCAGAGTCTTCAGAGATTTCTGATTTATCAGTTATGGACAATAGTTTGACGATTCCTGAACGTCAAACACACATTACAAACCGTCCAGCAACACCAAAAGCTGGTCGAAAACGTAACTTGTCTCCCCAATCTGCTTCGCCGCAACAGCGACGAAGGCAGAGATCCTTGCATCCGCCCGGGTTTCGCCCCTGGAACCTACGCTCAGGGCAAACAGGGCCGATGCCTGCTTCTACTCTCATGCCACGAGGTAGAAAGCGAAAACAAACGATGTGGCCGGAGCCATGTCCCTCCAAAAGAATGCTGGAAGGACAACACGAGCCCCAGCACAAAAGGACTACATATCAAAAGCCTGGGGGAGCCCGTTCCTGTCAGCCGCAGGGATTTCCGGACCGACAGACTTCAGCCGTTCCTGACCGACGGATTTCAGCCGTTCCTGACCGTTCCTGTCAGCTGCAGGGATTTCCTGACCGTTCCTGTCAGCTGCAGGGATTTCCTGACCGTTCCTGTAAGCTGCAGGGATTTCCTGACCGTTCCTGTCAGCTGCAGGGATTTCTTGACCGTTCCTGTCAGCTGCAGGGATTTCCTGACCGTTCCTGTCAGCTGCAGGGATTTCCTGACCGACAGACGTCAGTCGTTCCTGTCAGCCGCCGGGATTTCTTGACCGACAGACTACAGATGTTCCAGATCCATTCAAGTCCTTGAAACGCTCTACGCCACCTGAATTTACCAGTCCGATTAGGCCTGGAAAACGTTATCGTACTAGAGTTTTTTATGCGTCCTCGAGATAAGTAAGTTCTCGTGGACAGGTTCTTTTCTCCGTTTGTTGTTTTTCCTGCACGACCAGTTGGCGTGTCAGAATTTCTTTTTTTCGTGTGGGCCTATGCATTCGTTTTGTGTATATATGTGTTTTTTTTATATTTCTTCTATGTCCATCTACTAATCCAATTTTTTTTATATATATCTATGGGCTTAGGGGTAAAATAGTAAAAATTGTTACTGTTAGGCAGCTCCAGGCAATCTTCGCTGCTGATACAGTTGGTTTGTATTCAACGATAATATGAGAACGTAATTTGAAATTACAAAAGTGATTCCTGCTAGGCAGAATAAATGGAAGGTATGCCGATGCAGGTTTGTTTTGTTCAAGTATACAAAGTGTTTCACAGACGAATACAGATTTCTTGATTTTGTCATGCCAAGTTTGAGATTGTACATACTGCTGCCACCAAAACAAAACAAAAAAGAGGTCGATAAACGTCAATCAGCGAAGTGTAAGACTTACACTCCAAAATTGATAGGTTTTTCGATAAAAAAAAAAAAATTAAGGGGGAGATGATGTAACGTATACTCTAGATTCACTTTCCTTTTGATTTTACTATTTCTGGTTATTTTATTTTTCTATGTAAATTATCTTCTTACTGAACGAGATGTTATTTCTCCCGCTGAATGAGATCTGGCAATGAGTGTAAGTCATGACGTGGTGGTAGCCAGTGTAAATAGGCGCGTTCAACGATACCTAGGGGAGCTTTTTGTTGATGTGCGTAGGGAGAGCTGTTGTTTATGTGCGAGAGAGCTTTTGTTGATGTGCGTAGGGAGAGCTTCGTTTATGTGAGTAGAGCTACGTTATTTTGTGCCAAGAGCTTCGTTCTATGTGATTAGGTTTTTTCTTCATTATTGTGATACGATTAATGTGACTAGTGTGTGTGTGTTGGATGATTCCAGAAGTTTTCCTAATAAAAGCTTTTTAAGTAAGTACGTTTTTCTCAGTTCATAGTACTGTCAGACCTCTGTCTGGCTGTTAGGTTTATTTCATTAGTTGTTATTATTAACAACCAGCATAAGACTTTATTCATCTTAATTACTACTACAACATTACTAGCAGTTAAAAGCTTGTTCATTATTATTATTACTACACTACTAGCAGGAAAGTTTATTCATGATATAATTAACAAACAACAAGCCTTAGAAGAAGCTTAGAAGAAGTTGTATTCATTATAGCTTCTTGTATGATGTCTACAGTAATTCCATCTTCTCCTGGAGCTTTTCCCCGCTTCATGTTCTTGATTGCATGTGCAACTTCTGCTGGGAGGACTGGAAGAACTCTGGTACTGGTACCTTTCATGATGTTTGGAGTACATGTATCATCCCTTTCATGTAATTTGGAGTAGAAATCTTTCACTCTTGTCAAAATATCGCCTCTATTTCTTGTTACAGAACCATCTTCTTTTCTCAGTGCCATAATATGTTTTCTTCCCTTACTGAGATGTCCCTTTGCTATCTTTAGGCTTCGGTTGTTTTCAATTGCTTTCTTTACTAGTTCACAGTTGAATTTCCTTACGTCTTCAGTGATACCTTGTCGTACTGTCTTGCATAGCTCTATATATTCCACTTTGGAAGTCACATCTTCTTTAGTTGTCCTCATCTCTCTTCTTTTGTGCATCAACATTTTGGTTTTTCCTGATAATTTGTTCACATGCAACTTGTTCTTAGACCCAGCTAATTTTGTTGCTGTTTCCATAAGAGCTTTGGTTACTTTTCTGTTAACTTCAGAAATATCCACTTCTTCCGATGTTAGGCCTTCTAAAGCAGAGAATCTGTTCTTCAGTTCCAACTTGAAGGTATTATGGTGTTTTTTAAGGTTGGTTATGTTGATACATTTTGTTTGTCTTAAGAGCTTGCCACGTTCGAGTTTAGTGTTGAGGTGCATCTTACATCTCACCAATCTATGGTCACTACCTGTGTTGAACTTGTTTAGCACAAGTTGAACTTGTTTAGTCTGTGTACTTAATGTTATATTTTTCTTTCTTTCTCTCTTTTGTTTTATTTTATCTTATTTATCCACAAGCGCGAGGCCCTGTGCGGTCGCACGCGCCGCACACCCTTAACGGTGGCCCTGAATATGTCTCTAAATTGTAATTAAGATAGTCTATTCTGAACTATCATAAAAACGGAAACTTTCTAACTTACTATTAGCTTTTGGGAATTTTGGTGCTATAAAATTTTCTCGGGAAAAGATTAATAATATCGTAAAAATTCCAAGCTGTTTAAATTTGGTAATCGTCGAATATTAGGAGGCACTGTTGACTTGGTTTCACATTACGTACTCATTTAAAGGAAGTTTTCAGTTCTTCAAACGAGATTGGGGAACTTTGTTTCTCAAAAGAAACACTAAGTTCTCTTCATCTCATTTTTGTACGAGTGTGATTGTAACATACGCGGAGTACGGTCGTGTGTTTACCGTCCTTCATTGGAGTTTTCATTCATGTACGTAAAGTAACTGATAACAGAACTGCTTTCTTTTTCCTTTTTTACGTTCATTTCCAATGGGCGTAGAGTTTCGTTAATTCATCGTCAATGAAAAGAAGTTGAAACTGATTCTATTTGTCGCCGACGGGCACAGTAATAACAAAGGGGGCGATGGGGAGCAAAATTCCAGTTATTACCGTGTTTTATATTTAGCGATTGTATGACTAAACTATGTGTTCATTATGTTTTTGCTGAAATCAGGCGTGTATTTACTTTAATGTATGACAATATGTCAGGTGGAGACCACTATTTTTTTATTATTATTATTGTTAAATTACCCAACTCCGAATATAAGAGCTGGGGCTTTATTTTGAAGGATTTCATTCAGACGTAATCTGTGCCGATTTCAAAAAAGCCTAAAGTTCATTTGTTCAGGAAACGCGCAATCGATTGCACTGAAACAATTGTGATTTTTACCTATTGCTTGCCCTCGTTCAGGTATTTAACATTCCTGGAGCAAGTGAAAGTGTTTCAAAGACCTTGCAAAGGAACACCAGGTAGAAGCGGCATCGCCAATATGTAGGCTATAATATATATCTAAAAAGCCCTTCCATAATGCCTTCTTCCCCCCCGAAAACCCACCCCCTAGCAGGGGCGAATTGGGACCACCGTTTTAGCCGAGATTAGCTGATCTGACGAAAACCAAATCATGAAAGGATCACCAAGTTCGGGTGTTATCGCTGTTGAAGGCCTTCCAGGTCTTGCTGCATCTTCGGTCTCGTGCCCACGTTGAAAGTTGGCACACCATTTCTTCACAGTGGAATATGAAGGACACTTGTCACTTAATGTTTGTGTCATACACTCATAGACTTCCTTTGCAGATTCTTCTGCAGGAACAGAAATTTCATGACAGCCCGGAGTTCCACATTCGCCCTGACATGATTCAGTTCAGGACGTCAAACATGGGGGGAGCTGTTAGTCTGAACTGAAAATTGGCACTTTACAATATAAAAGAACACTTTTTCGGGCTGCAGTGACATAATGATGCTACAATTACTGGAAGCGGGTTAGGCCGAGAACTTTCCAGCATTCCCTTTCAGATGCATATTCCTGAACAAAATGAGAAATGAAAGGATAATTATTTCTTTCTCTCACTGCGAGCGGTACAATACAGCATCACAACACAGTGATGTTTTATTAAACAGCTTGTAGGTGGAAGAACAATTTTCTTTACATTTATTGATAGGGAATATTTACCTCCACATTTCCACAAATGTGTATCTGGCTATGGTATAACACTTTTGTTATGTGATATTTTTAAATAGTAAATACACTTCTGTTTGTGAAAATTGTAACACCATGAAGGACTACTGGCATTATTACCTTGAAGCTTACAGGCTATGTACAATAATTTGGGACATGCAAATGATTAAAATATCAGTGAAAACGCGCATGCGGTTTTGGAGCAGCGTCCTCTGAACTGCTAGGTCTAGAGTATGAAGAGCTGGCACAAACGAGATGTTGCAATCAGTGAAGAGCAGACATTGAGTCGAAAAGGTGTATCTTGTGACTCACTGTGCGCTGTCTCCGAAGAAGTTCGCATTATGAACATCTGACGACCTTTAAGCAAGGAAGGATTGTTAGGATGAGAGAAGCTGGATTTTCTAACCGCAAAATTGCCACTCGTATGAGACGAAACGCCAGTACAGTTATGCGAACGTGGATTTAGTCGAAAGATGAGGCTGGGAATCACAGTAATCCGGGAAATGCACATTAAAATCGAACGACTGCAAGAGTGCCAGGGATGACAGACACCGTTGCCGCACTGTAGTGACCGATCGCATAATGGCATCCACTATATTAGCGCAGCAGTGTAGCACTCTCACAGGTCAGGCTTTGTCTTCCAGTGCAGTTCGACGTTGTATGTTTAACAGAGAACTGGTCGCTAGTGCTGGTAGCCCATTGCTGGGTATTCCTTTGATCCTCAACCACATACGCCTCAGACCGCAATGGGGTCTCCAACACAGACATTGGCGCGCTGATTGGCAAAAAGTCGTTTTTTCTGACGAGTCCCGATTCAGCTTAATGCACCAGGATGGTCACATTTATGTTCTAAGACATGGTGTTGAACGGAACCTTGTAAGGTTCACTTTTCCAGCGTCATACCAGTCAAACGCTAAGCGTCATGGTTTGGGGCGCAATTGGGTTCAATTCGCGATCTCATCTGATGCGAATTGAGGGAACGTTGAACATCCTGCGATTCATCAGGGGTGTTTTAGAGGTAGAGGTGATTCCCTTCCTTCACAGCTTTCCTGGCGCTGTATTCCAGCAGGACAATGCTGGGCCACATGTGGTCCGGAATATCCAAGACATCTTCCATGCATAGCAGATACCGCTTCTTCCGTGGCCTATACGTTCGCCGGATATGTCTCCGATTGAACATGTTTGGGATATGGTACCTAAGCGACTGGCCCACCAAGCGCCTCCTCCAGTCACCACAAATGAACTCTGGGCATGCATAAAAACAGCCTCGCAGGCAATTTTCCAGGACGATATCAAAAACCACTTCCATTTAATGCCATGCCATGTAGAGACTGTTATTGTTGCTCTAGGTGACTTCATACGATACTAAGTTTTGAAGTGAAAAATCTTGCGTAGCTCTACAAATGTAATCAGTAATCTCCTGTAACATGAGAAATCTGTGATATAAATTTAATTTGAATAGCACGATTCTCTTTCTTAATGTAATAGCACGATTCTCTTTCTTGGTGTTGCAATTTTCACAAACAATAGTGTATGTATGCTCAGCAGTCGAAAGGATATAAGGAAAACAAGAAAAATGATATCGAACTTTTGGTTATAATGAGCACGTCGTTTCGTTCGTTTCAGTCGCGAATAAAATTTTTCAGAGTAATTCAAAGTGAATGGAACCGGTAAGAAATGAAAATGAACCGGATTTCAACAATGGATAACACATCCCGAAAAAAGAACAGCTACTTACTCCTACTAGCGGACTGAAAGTATGTTACGAAAACTGACAAATGCGCACAAAAAGTTTCTCATAGCAGAAGGAAGATATCAGAGAGAAAGGGATTTTCAAATCGAACCGTTAGAAAAAGTAATATAGAGGGAAACATATAAATCTACTTCCCCTAATGGAATAATTTTGCATAATGAAAAAGTTGATAATGTGTGAAAAGTATTCTTCATAACAAATGCTACGCTGAGGAAAAAGAATTTTTCAAATACGTCTCTTAGAAGCAGAGAGGGCGAGAAAAATATTTTAACATTTACGTCCTCTAACAAGAAAGCTGCACATTATTTAAAGAGGATAATGTTTCCCATCTTTATTGTAGTGAATGTCATACAGTTAGAGAAAATAATGTTTTCAATAGTGTACTTAGAACCGGATATACAGCAACAAACAGAAACACACAGACACCACCTAGCGACCAAAATGTGAACTACAAAAAACAACACAAGTACAGGCAAATCATTCCGTAAGGTAAATGGTATACAGCGTTAAAAGAATTTTTTTTTAAATCGGACGTACAAAAGCAGAGATTTGGAAGAAAACAAATTTAACATTTTCGCTGCTAACTGGGAAATTGTGCATAATTTTGAACAAAAAATAGGCACAAAATGCTTTCATATTAAGCATTACCTGACCGAAAAAGAATTTTTTAGTCGATAGATGCACAGATATTGCTGCAAATATGCTGTAAACGGAAATGTAAACTTACGCTCTATAGTGGCATATTTGCGCGTTAAGAAAAATATTAAATTATACGCGAAACATTTCGCACCAGAAACGCTCTTCGACAATAAAAGAAGCTTTCAAATCGGACTCTTAGAAGCAGAGATATGATCAAAGATAAGATATGTATTTACGCCTCCTGGCGTAAAAATAAGATATATATCTATGCCCTCTCGCACTGTTTTAAGCAGAAGGTATTCTCAAAAAAATTTTCCGTGGTGTGCGATATCTGACAAAAAAAAAAAAAGAGTTTTTAGAATCTATTACTGCAAAAATACATCAGAACCAGAAATAAACCCTTACGCTACCTAGTGGCAAAACTGTTCTTTTTTCCACAAGTTAGAAATTATATGTGGAGCGTTTTCCTCCATGAGCTTTATCCGATGAAAAGGGAAATTTTCCAATCGGACTTTTAAAAGCAGAGATATCTGCGAAATCGCGATTTAACTTCAAGCCCCCTAGCGAAAAACCATGTATCACTTGAAGAAAAAACAACAATACCCAAAATAATCTCTCTAAAAAAAATTTTGATCCGATATTTAGAAGCAATTATACGGAATAAAATAATTTTTGAATTCCGTAAAATCGGCATTTGCACTCACTATCTCGAGGCGAAGTTATGCATCGTAAAAAACTCGGAAAGCAAGGATCATCGTTCTTACATTTCGAGCTTCCAATGCAAAACAAGAATTTTTCAAATCAGACTAGTAATTTTAGAGATATGGTGTCCGCGCACGGTGGGTCGGACGAAGTGATACTTTTAGGCACGGTTTTTTGTTTTTCGTTTATTTGCAAAAGACGTGCTAAAAATGGTTCACTACTTTGTTGGCTTGACCACTGTGGGCTTGATAATGTCAGGCACGTAATTACCGGTAGGACACATTCAGCCCCTGTTCCAAATAATGTTTCAGAAAATTTGGAAATATCACGTGATTTGAGGAATTATTTTTTGCTGTTTTTTACAAGTAGCGCAATTCGTAGCGTAATTTCCGCTACAGTCTACTGAATTTTGTAGCATGCTACTGCTACAACTACATTTTTTATTTGTAGGAATGCTGCATACAACGCTACTCTAAAAGTTACATGCTAAAGTAGCATAGCTGCTTGTAGCGCCCTACTTCCGATCACTAATATTTAGCCTCTAAAATTTTAAGTAAATTCTGTAACTGGACAAATAACAACGTGTAGCGCGAAAACACTGTACCAGAAACTGGTGCAAAAGATTCGATTCCAACTTTAATCAGATTTTAAGCAGTGATTTTTTCCGCCTTCTCTTCAGCTGCGGCCTGGGCAGCCGCCCTGCCTGCTCCGCCCTTGTTGCGCTTCTGTACCGAACGTGGTGCTCTGTCTTCTTGGGATTATTACATTCCTCATCACTTGCTATTGCCTCTCGTTTTGATATTCTCCACTTTTGCTTGCGTTTATTCTGCGTATTCCGCGGCATTGTCGAAAATGTTAACCTGTTCACACGAAAACAATTTTTAAAAATTTTAGTTTAAACCACGGCGATATGCTCGCATATATTTGAATAGATCTCGTCGAGAGCTTTGAAACGATACCACACACAGTCGTTTTGCACTCACGGTTGTCCAGATAAACCACGATATTGTCAAAAGCGTTCACCGGTTCACAAGAAAACAATTTTCAAAATGCTCAGTTCAAACCACCGCGAAATGTTCTTCCTATATTTTTTTTTGATTGGAGGTTTAACGACCACCGTGAGCAACTCAATGGGCTATAAGCAGTCGCCCGTCCCTAATTTAGGGTCACTGGTTCCAGGGAAGGGAGAGAGCCAGTGTCATAAGACAAGCACAACATCCATGCCCGAAGGGATTCGAACCCGGACCCCTTACGGACGAATGATCAGAGGCCAGCGCCTTGGACCACTGCGCCACCGGGGCGGCTTCATATATTTGAATAGATCTCGTCGAGAGCTTTAAAAAGATACCAAGCACAGTCGTGTTGCGCTCAAGGTTGCCGAGTAGATTGAGTCAAACGCGGCGGCACTTCCAGAAATATTGTATCATCTCCCCGCGCACAGGGAGCGAGGGGAGCGTCGCACGCACGATGTATTGCGCAGTAAGCGAAACCGAACTCCATGCTGTTTACGAATATACTAACACGATTAGTGTGTGGCACGTATATTTAACGCTGTAATGATTTCAATTAAGAACTATAATTGTTACAGGTGGTCGGCCGTAAGTCACCCCATACTATCCGCAGAGTTAGACGTAGTCCTACGTCGAAAAGCAGGTTAGCATAAAAACTTAATAATAAAAAATATGCTTTCCTGTTTCTTAAACTTTGTGCAAGTAATGACGTTTTTAACAACCAAGGTTGGTTGATGACAAGGTTATGCTCATACTTCAGGTAATCGCTTTGTGACGTCACTGTCCAAATCGCCATCGTAAGGCTACCAAATCGCCTCGTTTCTTTGTATCTGCATCATAGCAACGTACTGGAATTATTATTCGTAAACCAGTCGGAATAAACTTCATAAATTCTACCAGATCTTTTAATGCATAATGTTTTGAATTTTTAATTACAAAATTGGGGGAATGTTTCCGAGATGCTTTTCTTTTTTTCTTTTTTTTTTTTGATTGGAGGTTTAACAACCACCGTGAGCAACTCAATGGGCTATAAGCAGTCGCCCGTCCCTAATTTAGGGTCACTGGTTCCAGGAAAAGGAGAGAGCCAGTGCCGTAAGACAGACACAACATCCATGCCTCACCGGGATTCGAACCCGGACCCGTTCGGACAAATGATCAGAGGCCATCGCTTAGACCACTGCGCCACCGGGGCGGCAGATGCTTTTCCTATTCCTCATAAAGAAATTCTTTATTGTATGATAATACACTGCTGGACAATTGCTAAGGACGGATCATAAACGGCTATATAGCGCATAAAAAAGTAAGTGTGGTTGGGTGCCAAGTGAAATAAAATAATGTCAGAATGCCAGGACATTACAAGAAAGACAATTTATTGTGCTCTGAAATCCAGAAGGCTTTGGAACGTGTTCAAGGAACAAACAAGCCATTTTGTGCAGAATACGTAAACGTGAAAAAAATGCAATTACCGTCAGCAGGCGTTCCGGCGTAAGATGTCAATACGGGATATGGCCACCATGGAGGGCGATGCAAGATTCCACACGTCGTGTCATGCTTTGCACAACATTATCAAGCAGCTGTTGGGGTAATTTATCCCATTCCTCTGTCAGTGCACGGATGAGGGTGTCCTTGTTTATTGGAGGGCATTGGCGAGCAGCAAGACTCCTCCCCAAAGCATCCCACACATTTTCAATGGGATTCAGATCTGGAGAACGTGCTGGCCATACGAGGCGTTGAATATCCTCGCTCTCAAGGCACTCCTGGACAGCGACTGTTCGATGACATGTTGCGTTGTCGTCCATGAAAATGAATCTATCACCGACAGCACCACGGAACATGCGAACATGAGGTAGCAGAACATCATTAATGTATCGTTGGCCAGTCATAGTCCCAGTGGGAAGCACATAGAGGGACGTACGGCCATTGATCATGATGCCAGCCCATACCATGACACTACATGTCGGATATCGGTCCCTTTCCTGTATGTTTGCTGGACAATATGCAGTACCACTATCACGCCAGATCAGTTGTCGTCGACAATCAGACGATAGACTGTATCTACTCTCATCTGAGAAGAGGACAGCAGACCAGTCGTTATCAGTCTAATTACGATGTTGATGGCACCATTGCAAACGAGCGGTACGGTGACGTCTGGACAATGGGATGCACACAACAGGACGGCGGGCGTATAGTCCTCCTTCATGCAAACGTCTGGCGACAGTTTTTCGGGAGATCCGCTTGCCAGTAGCAGCCATAAACTGATTTGCTACCTCACTAGCTGTGCTGCGCCGGTGTCTTTTTGTTGATAGCACTATGTACCGATCTTCTGCAGGTGTCGTACTGCGAACACGACCTCCCCCGTGACGTTTGCTACACTCTCCATTTGTTTGAAATGATTTCCAAAGCCTTGAAACAACACTGTGGCTGACGTCGAACTCCCTGGCAACATCTGTTATTTTTCGCCCTTCTTCAATCTTGCCAGTAATACGGCCACGCGCAAAATCATCTAGGTGATGTCGGAAAGACATACTGAAAATTGCAAGTTCGTCAATTGATTCTTTCCCTTTCAACTTTGCGTTTGAACAACAACGGTCAATACGCGTCAAATCCTTTATATCTCTTATCAGCGCTATGACGTCACGAACAAGTTCGGTAATCCAAAATTTGCGTACGCACAACACGTCTAACTGTATCCCGCACTTATGCTAATTTCCACATTTTTTTTTTTTTTGATTGGAGGTTTAACGACCACCGTGAGCAACTCAATGGGCTATAAGCAGTCGCCCGTCCCTAATTTAGGGTCACTGGTTCCAGGGAAGGGAGAGAGCCAGTGCCGTAAGACAAACACAACATCCATGCCTGACCGGGATTCGAACCCGGACCCCTTACGGACGAATGATCAGAGGCCAACGCCTTAGACCACTGCGCCACCGGGGCGGCACCACATTTTCCTGCCTTCCATTTTATGGTTGCTATCGTTGCTATTGTCATCCGTCCTTAGCAATTGTCCGGCAGTGTAATATGTCCTGCTATGCGTTTTCCCTTCTAAATTTATATAGAAACAGCCAAAATTCTCATTGTGACCAAATTAACTTTTAAAAGTATAACCGTTTCCCGCCCTTTAATTAAAAAAAGTGTGCGGGGGTGACTGAATTTCTTCAGTATTTAATGTAAATGTGCTTTTGCATAAGCGTTTGTTCTGCGTTTGAGTTAAAAAAAATTGTTGACAAAACGTCTTCTTCCATAGCTACAATTCGGACGATTCATATATTAGGAGGAGGGTGTCACTCAGTGACGTCACGATTATTCGTCAGCGAGAAAGGCGGGATGAGCGAATTTTTTTTTTTTTTTTTTTTTTTTTGATTGGAGGTTTAACGACCACCGTGAGCAACTCAATGGGCTATAAGCAGTCGCCCGTCCCTAATTTAGGGTCACTGGTTCCAGGGAAGGGAGAGAGCCAGTGCCGTAAGACAAACACAACATCCATGCCTCACCGGGATTCGAACCCGGACCCCTTCGGACGAACGATCAGAGGCCAACGCCTTAGACCACTGCGCCACCGGGGCGGCGATGAGCGAATTTTACTGTCTATTAACCTTGATTAACAACCAGAGGCTACGTTAACAAGCCAAGGAAAAATAACGAATTTGGTATGCATAAAACCTTCAATAAGAAACAAAAACTTCTGATATTAGGTATTACTCAACATTTTATCTCTATAAAACAAATTTTATTTTTCTTCATGAAATAGCTACTTATTAACGCAGAAATTAGTCCAATTAAAAAAAAGAAATCCCCACGAAATGTAACAGCAGCGTTAGTTTTTTCTTTTCTCTGTGATGATCAGTGTCTGCAGGCGTCATATGAAAAAAGGAAACTGGCCCACAGAACAAGCGCTGATAATCAGAGCGATAACCTAAACCATAATCTAGGGAATTTTCTCTAAATGCTAAGAATAACTAACAATCGTACTATACAAAATCAGAAACTTCATGCGCGAATACCCGATCAGCATTCTGTCTGTGCAGAACACTACCAAGGCAACGCAACGTCCAGGCTCCAGAATATTTCTTCCACACTATCAACTGTATCTCCAGAAATGTATTTGTGCAATAAACTCACTTCATAACCCACGTGACCAGTGACGTCATGATCAGAATCGGCTGATTGGACCAAAGCTTTATGCTAGTCAAAAACCGTCTGCTTCCAGTCACTGGGACATCTGCCTTTATCATAGCGTCTGCTTGTGGTCTGTTGTGATCTGCTGAAGCTTGAGCTTTGTGAAAAGTGAAGGTATAAATATTGTAGCAGTTATTTAAATTTTGCAAAATGCTTTCAGAAAGAAAGAAGCAGGCCTTGTTAAAATGGGTATGTACTTATTTCAATACAAATGCTTTGGTTTTTTGTTATATTTACTGTAAGTTCCGGCTTTCCCTTTTGTTTTCGGTGAGAATGGAACATAACAGGAAATAAAGCGTTTTTTTTTCGAAAATAAAAAAAAAGCGACTCACAAGAAATTATTCACATCTATTTTACTTTAAGCAGCACGCGGCGAAAGTGCAAGCTATCACAAATTAGCGTTCTATGTAGTTTTAATTGAACCTGTACTTCATACATATCGCATCCATTTTTGCTGGAGTTCCGAGTTTTCTGCGCAGATGGTAAGTGACGGAATTTCAGGTAACGGGTTACAGAAAATTGATTTTGCACTGAAGATTTATAAATTGCGCATCAATATAATGTAATGTAATTTTGATTTACTTTTACTCATTATATAACAGCAAATCGAGGAATGGAGTCTTCTACCGAAACTGTTTAATTACTTTCCATTTATAGTGTTCAGCTGTTTTCAGCCCATAAACTCCAGGTGAGATGCCATTTGCTAAATGCCATACAGTAATTGATTTTCACCTAGAAAAATGAGTCTCACGATGTTTGTTTGTTATATATATATCGGAAATTCATTTCCTTTCAGTTGGATTGCAAATGAAAGTAGAAAAAAACAAAAAAACATCGTGAAAAGAAACTAATATGTATGATCGTGCCGGCCCTACTCGCTGGCTTCTGACAATTCGTCCGTAATGGGTCCGGGTTCGAATCCCGGTGAAGCATGGATGTTGTGCTTGTCTCAAGCACTAGTTTTCTCCCTTCCCTGGAACCAGTGGCCCCAAATTAGGAACGGGCGACTGTTTATAGCCAATTGAGTTGTTTACGACGATCGTCAAACCTCCAAATAAAAAAGTTATCCGCCATTTCGATTGTTTGAAGTGACTCCTTACAGCTGTGATCTGGCAACAATCATGGGTTGATTTCAACTTTTAAATGTGTCTGTTTAGCGGGTGTTACTGTTTGACATGAGGATTTCGGTCGTACTGTTTTTAAATGGATTGTTTCATTTTTCTTTTGGTTTCTTGTCGCAAATTTTATGCTTCAATTTAAGTGTTTTGCCCGTCGCGAAATGATTTCAGTCTGTAACGTATTGCGAAAGTGTGGTTTTTTTCTGTTTAATTTTACGAAAATGTGATTGTTTTCTGTTTAATTTTACCAAAATGGATCTGCTGGTTAAAAGATAAAATTACTGAAACTAATTTGTGTGAGAGCAGACCAGGAAAAACAGCATTTCTCTCTGTATGCTATAGATTTCCGGAGAAAATGTATTTAAAAAAAAAAAAAAAGTAAATTAACATTGAAGTTTGACGTTTATCAGTTATCCTTCATGTCTTCATGAAGTTGGTGTTTTAAATTTTCACCAAGCAGTAAAAAGCTCCGGTGGTCGAGTGGTCTGAGGCTCTGGCTTCTGATCATTCGTCAGAGATGGGACCCGAAGCAGAGCCGGATTAGGGGGGGCATGCCTGGCCAAATAATAGATAGGTACTGAGAGAAAGAGAGGTTTATAAAATAGTTTTACTTTTGTCTCGTATGATTTCTACTTAGTCAGAAACAGAGGCTGGAAGATGAACAGATTTCAAAGCAGTGACTCGCCAAGGGTAAAGGTTTCATGTCGCTGTGTACAGTGGGGTCAATGAGACAGTTTCAACTTTTTCACTGCCATCCACCTGCACCTCCTAATTTACCTAGTGAATGATGCTTATGTAGTTCCAGAAAATAGTAAGTATGCACTTTCTAATGAAAGGTTGAGTCTTGAATATTATTCATTTTGGGAGAAGTAGGGTGACAATATGTTTTTTTCATGATGTGGTGATACACCCAATTTGTATCGCCCATGATAGTGCTGTACAGAAAATCATAGCTTTTGCAGTGAGTTAGTAATAATTGAGATGCTTCTAGTCTTGCATCATTTGTTCTGGGTGTAAACTGACATGACGTCCATTGAGCACACCTTTTGTAACTCAGTTCTGCAATGTCATTGACACTAGTTGAACCAATGTTTAACTTTTTGCCATGCTGAAATTCTGAATTGCAGTGACAGGCTCCCTAGATCATTACTGATTTTTCTGTTCCAAATTACTATCACTTGATTTTCTTACCAAACAGTGTACAGTACGTGTCCATAATATTGTCCAATGATTGCCGATGAATTATGATCGAATGTCATTTTCATGTGTCCAAAACCTAATAGCTGCTCACTGTTTCACTTGATTCAACATGTCACTGAAAAGGCAGTTTTGTATTGAATGCTATATGTGTGAATGTATGCAGTGGAACCCTGTTTTACAAGTGATCAAGTAAAACGAATGTGTAATTGAAAACTTCTAGTTTCCGTCTCTAGATGGGAATACATTATTCTGTTGCAGCACATGGTGTAACTGTTAGTATTATTGTTCTTGGAAATATGTAGTATTTTTCTTCTGTTTTAGTGTAGTAGTATTTTCAGTTATCTTTTTTTTCACAGCTTTTTCATTTTTAACTTTGATTTAAATCACACTGCATAGAATTACAGCACTTGTAGGTACAGTATATAGTGCACACACTATGTATATGTACAGGGTGTTCAAATAATGACTGGGCGCAGTGGTCTAAGGCTCTGGGCTCTGATAATTCGTCCGTAAGGGGTCCGGGTTCGAATCCCGGTCAGGCATGGATGTTGTGTTTGTCTTACGGCACTGGCTCTTTCCCTTCCCTGGAACCAGTGACCCTAAATTAGGGACGGGCAACTGCTTATAGCCCATTGAGTTGCTCACGGTGGTCGTTAAACCACCACTCAAAAAAAAAAATAATAATAATAATAACTGTGCACTGAATGTATGAATTGCAGTAATGTAATAAAGAAATTTTGAATGGAATTATAGTAGAAGTGACCCGCCACGTGGAAGTGCTCTGTGTCTGGTAACCTTCATGTCACCCCACTTCGATGTGTGCACACCTGTCATTCCGAGTAAATGACATTCCCGAGTGCTTGGTCAATGGAGGCAAACGTGTTGCTTAATCACTCTTCTTGGCACAAGGACAATGTTAACTGTTGAACAGAGTGTTTTTGGTGGAACATATCTTTCTCCATGAAGACAAGCACACAGACAAAGTGCAAAAACAGCTCACTAGGAAATTTTGTGATGCAGACATCTCTCACCGTAAGGCAGTATGTCAGCTCATAGCAAAGTTTTGGGAAACTGGCAGTGTTCTGGATGTCCCCTGCCCTGGTAGGCCACCCATGGCAGAGGTGTCCACACAAGTTCACGAGGTGGCTGTCACGACAAGCTAATGTGCCCAAGAGTACAGCCCACAATATTCTATAAAGGAAGCTGCGTTTTCACTCGTACAAAGTGTCTGTCGTGCATCAGCTGAAAGAAGCAGACCATGAGGCCTGTGTTCGGTACTGCGGATGGTTTCAAGAGTTCCTGTCTGAAGAAGGTGAGGACATTCTGGACGTGACTTTCTTTACAGATGAGGCATGGTTCCACCTGTCCAGTTACATCAGCAGCCAAAACACTTGTCTGTGGGGTACTGAAAATTCCCACGAATTTAAGGAAGTGCCTCTCCACAACCAGAAGGTCTGTGTTTGATGTACTAGACTTGTATGCACATTATTGGGCCCATTTTCTTCAGTGAAACCGTTAACTCAGAATGGTACCATGTTCAGATTATTTAACCATTCATATCCGAACTCGTGGAATGGGAAATCAACGAAGGATTGTTCCAGCAAGACAGTGCAACTGCTCGCACTGCTGGCCCATCAATACATCTTCTGGAAAAATTCTTCAGAATTTGCATCATCTCCTGGAGACTGTGGCCTTCATGGTCACTGAATGTGACATCACCTGACTTTTTCTATTGGGAGCACTGAAGGGAAATGTGTATGCAGGTAATCCGCACACACTTTAAGAGCTACAGGCTGCAATAATGACCCACATCCAACAAATCACACCACATACCACGAGAAAGGTCTTCACCAACATGCAGAAGCGTGTGCAGACATGTTTGGACACCTGTAGGAACATCAAACAGAAGTCATCGCTCTTTCCATGTTATAAGTGAGTCAAGGAAAAATTATCATCGGCCACCACCAGGAATCGAACCCAGGTCTTCCAGTTACGCGCCGGACATGCTACCACTGCACCACAGCAGCCTTGAATTCTCTAGACTCGCAAATGACTAACTGCCAAACCAGATGGCAGGTTGCTTCTTTGAGCCCCACACAATGCTGGGGATTTACCAAAGATGGAAAGCAGCAACTGAGCAAATAACTAGGAGGTAAATGAATAGAGCGATGACCTGTAGGAATCAGTTTGAGATGGTGTTACTTTTAGTGCACAGTTATTTTTCGGACACCCTGTAGCTTTACTGCTCATTTACGATCAATGTTTTTCTGCAAGGAGATGTGATGTGCATTACAAAAAATATACATACATTAACTTGGCTTAAAAAAATCCATAACTGTACATTATTAATAACAGTCAACACTTTTTGAAATTTTCATGTTTTGCAACTTTGCAGGCTTGTAGGAAATGTTATTTTTTTGCACCAAATGCAAATGTTTGTGTCAATTTAAGGAAAATTTAATGCTGAATTCAGTACAAAAAACAGAATGCAAATATATGCAGTACGAAAAAGTTATGCTCAGTTTAGTTTAAAAAAGAAACACAAAGTGTGTGATTTAGTGAAGAAGCGAACCCTACTGGCCAATTATAGTCCTTGTTTTGGGGACCAATCAAATGGCAGTAGCTGCAATACATCTTGTGAGAAGTTGAGGAAAGTCAGTTTTGCTGTTTGTTCTGTAGAAGAAAGACTGTTAGTGGTGTAAGTGAAGCATAATTGTAGATTGTGTGAATATTTTTAGTATTTCTTTAAATTTAACATGTAGATAATAAGTACAGCAATGGCACCAAAGAAAAGATTTGATTGGTCACCCATGAAAAGGACCAGGATTGTTTTATTACATGAATCTGGTCTCTCTTATGCTGAAATTGCAAGGCAAGTAGGTGGGTCAGTGACTACATCTGGTGTACAAAAGTGCTGTTTATGGTATCAGGAAACAAAGTCACTAAAAAACAAACCAGAAAAAGGCCGAAAAAAGTGCACAAAAGCTGTCGATTACAGAAGAATAAAAAGACTCTGAAGGATAGAAAAATTTCATCTGAGGCTGTGAGAGCTGAACTGTATTCAACTGATGTTTCTGTCAGTTCAAGAACGATAAGGAACAGACTATCAGATATGGAACTAAGAGGTAGGATTCCGAGAAAAAAAAAGCCATATCTGAATCTACAGCAGTGCAAGAAACAACTTCAGTGAGCAAAAGAACACATTGGAGGGACAGACGATCAGTGGAAGCAAGTTATTTGGAGTGATGAAAGTAAGATATCCTTATTTGGTGGTGATAGCTGAAAATAGTAAAATGTAGTGTAGTAAAAGAGCTACATCCTGACTGCATGGAGGCCAATGTAAAGCACCCAACAAGCGTTATGATTTGGGCATGTATGGCAGCAAATGATGTTGGCCGCCTTTATGTAATTTACAGCACGCCGAATGCAAAAAAATATGTTTACACCATCCTGGAACCAAAACTGCTACCTTCTATCAGGGATCTCTTTCCCAACAATGCACCATTACTTTTTAATCAGGATTCAGCTCCCTGCCATACAGCAAAACTATGCAATTAGTGGTTCACAACAAAGTCCATTTCATTGTTGACCTGGCCAGGAAATAGCCCTGACCTGAACCTGATAGAAAATTTGTGGCACCATTTGAAAAGCCTTGTACGAATGAGGCATCCATAAAATAAAGAGCAATTAATTGAAGCTATAATTGCTTCCTGCACCACGTAACAATGAAGGCAGAGTTTCAAATTCTTGTTGGCTCAATGAGACGTCACTGTGATGTGATTTCAAAGAACAAAGGCTGCACCGTCAAGTCATATTGTGACCACCAGCTAATATCCAGAGTAACCACCGTGTGCAGCTCGGACAGCAGCTAGACGGGATGGGAGTGACTCAATAAGGTGCTGGAAGGTGTTCACAGGTATGCGCATCTAACAGGTGCTGGAGGGTTTGTGGTGGAGGATCCATAGAGTGGTCACCCATGAAAAAGATCGAGGTGGTCCCACAGATGCTCAATTGGGTTTAAGTCTGGGGAATTAGGGGGCCAGGGAAGTACTTTGAAGTCTTCATTGTGCTCTTCCAACCACTCTCGGACATTTCAAGCTGTGTGACATGTCGCATTGTCGTGCTGGAAGATCCCATCTGCCCCAGGGAAGACAATCAGCATGTATGGGTGTACGTGGTCTGCAAGGATGGATTCATAACGAATTTGGTCCATAGTGCCTTCCACAGGTATGAGTGGACCCAGGAAATGCCATGAAAACATTCCTTAGACCATAATGCTGCCCCCACCAGCTTGTGTTCTGCCAGCAGTGGTTGAAGAAGAATGTTTGTTCTCCGATGTTTCTCGCCTTATATGCCAATGTCCATCTGTTCGACGAAGCAGAAAACGTGACTCATCGGAGAAGGCAATCCTTTGCCAATCAGTGGAATCCAATTCTGATACTGCCATGCAAATGTAATCCTTTTCTGCCGATGCACCTTCATTAGCATAGGTGCTGACCATCCGTCTGTATCAGAACCCGATACGCAGCCGGGGTCGCTGAACTGTTGTTTTAGAAACACTTCTGGTACCCCCTGGTTCATTCGGCCAGTGAGTTGCTCCACTGTAGTGTGTCGATCGGCCCTCGTGTACCTTTGAAGCTGACGTTCACCTCTCACATCAATGGCACGTGGTGCTCCTCAGTTTCCACATCGCTTATTCGCGATGGTGCCATTTCTCCAATCATGATACACTTTAAGCACAGCAGCACGTGAACAGTTCACAAACTGCACTGTTTCAGATATACTGCCACTCTTGGCCCGAAAGCCGATAATCATCCCTTTTTGCAAGTCTGATAAATCGCTCCTTTTATCCATGACAGCAACGAGTGATATGTTTTCAGATTGCCTACAGTACACCTTACATACCCTCCCAGCCAGCTCACGACACGTGCCTCCTTTCATTAGCTACACGCTGTTGACGTCAAAAGTAGGAGGTTCTCACAATAATGTGACTCGACTGTGTAAATACTCATAGTACATTAAAATCGTAAGTGCATACAGTATATTCAGCATGATTGCAGTATTCCCTGCATAATTTTTTTTTTTTACTGCATATATTCGCATTCTGTTTTTTGTATTAAATTTAGTATTTTTTTTAATTGTTATATAAACATTTTCATTTGGTGAAAATAACATTTCCTATAAGCCTGCAAAGTTGCAAAACATGAGAATTTCAAAAAGTGTCCAGATTTTTTGGTATCACTGTATTTTTAAGGCTGTTGAGAGATTGCATTGTTTTCGTATCAGTGTTGTAGCTATAAAAGAAGTTCCTAGCAATGCCGAATCATTTCCTTGCATCTGTAACTTTTGGATGCTGATGCATTTACCTGGAAGAGAGTTTGCTATTAAACAGAATTCATATGGTTTGAATTTCTAATTGGAACACCACAATTTAATGTTTAAATGTTCTATTTGAGTAATCTTTTCAGTTTCGTTATTTGTAGTGATTGACAGAAATTCTGGGTTTAAAGACTTTCTCTGACTCTGATACAATAAGTCATCCCACATATGTGTTGTTTCCCAACATATGTTACTTTAAAGTGATATATTCCACCCAACAATGCAGGATTTAGGTGGCAAACATTTTCAGAAAAACAGTCTTATGAGTCGCAAAACATTTTGGCTTATATTGGCCAGTGTATTGTAGTATATTGACTTCAGCAATGTAGAAGGGGTTTAGCTATGCTAAGGAACTTTTGCGGTTAGGTTGAAAGAAAAGCAGGGCAGAGGAATTTTTTTAGATAATCATGTCTGCAGAAATGGGGAAAATTGTGTTCTGTATGGAAACAATCAGCGTTCGAATTACCCAGTCGTCTGCTGACCATTGGCCAGTAAAACTTCCGTCGGACCTCTGAATTATTGATTTTACTGGCCCAAACGGCCAATAATTTTTTTTTTCTAAGTTGTTACAAGTTAAAAATTAAATTTCTGTTTCTTTTACCTCGCTGTACGGTTTTCTTTTCAGCCTGCAAACTAGTGATAGTTTCATGAAATGCTATTGGACAACAGCTTTTTTTTTTATCCCTCATGATTTGTAAAGAGTGGAAGGAACAGCTAATATAAAAAGGCAGTTTCCCAGTCTTTGTCTTGTAATGGCTACAGCTGTTTTTTTTTTATTACCTTCGCCTACCCTAGTGAATGAACTGACACCAGACACACGCCAGCTTTTGTTACTGGCCCATGAAAACACACTAGCACAGAAGGCCAATTGGATGCGTGAAGGTAATTTTTGCAAAAGAACAATTCACATGAAGCAGTTTTAAATGGGGGACTAAAACTTACTTCATGGGAAAGTAGCAGGGATGAGCAATAAGACTAAAAATAAGGAAAGGAAGCTAAATCCTAAACAATAAAACATAAAAAGGGCTACTAACATGTAAGAATTATTTTGTTCCCTTGGAGTCTCCCTTTTACTTAAAAACAAATCCATCAGGATCTTATTCGGGAAAATTTTTTGTCCTGTCAGTTGCACTTTCAAATTAATGTTTTAAAAACAAATATTGGAGATAATTCGATTACAGTGACACATTATTTAATTACTTCTAACACATTTCGGTGTTGAACTTCATTACGTGGTTTTAATCATTATCGTACATATTTGTCAACCATACAGTTGTTATATTGCATACTGATTCTCACATTGTATGAGTGCAAAGTGCTCGTGGAAAACATTTATCTTTGTCCGACACTGGGTTATTGTTGAATGCTACTGAATATTAAAAATTAAAGTAGAATATTATATAAATGAAAGCTGTTACTCAAATTTTCGTTTTCTTGGAGTATTTCGGAATATTGAGCTTTAACTCGGCGAAATCTTAAATTTCTTGAAGTCTTCAGTAACCACTTCCTGCAGTCACTTCGTGACGATATTTTATTTGATAAGTTGAAACAGGTGGGTAACAATTCTTAATTTTAGATGACACTTTTAGAATCACGATTCATTAAGAAGAATAATTACCCACCTATTTCAACTTGTCAAGTAGAAACTAAGTGTAAGCTATCGTCAAGATGGAATATTTTACCAGACCGATTTTCCTTCAACTTGAAGATTAGACCATTCAATATTTTATTATTTTAGATGTAATTTTTAGAATCACGATTCATTAAGAAAAATTGTTACCCACCTGTTTCAACTTATCAAATAAAATATCGTCACGGAGTGACTGCAGGAAGTGATTTCTGAAGACTTCAGGAAATTTAAGATTTCGCCGAGTTAAAGCTCAATATTCAGAGTTGAAGAAATATTTTTCTTCTCATAATACGTGGTAAATACGTCATGATAATTAACACAGCAATCGGACATCGCCGAATTGACTGTAATTACGTAAATCGGGAGATGCGGGTTTGATTTCCGCTCCAAGGCGGCAAAATTTTCAAGTTTTCTTATGTGATTTAATTCACGTGTGAAACAGTAATTACAGTCAATTCGGCGATGTCCGATTGCTGTGTTAATTATCATAAAGCTCAATATTCCAAAATACTCAATGAAAATGTGAGTAACAGCTTTCATTTATATAGTATTTTATCTTAATTTTTAATATTCAGTAGCATTCAACAATAATAACCCAGTGTCAGACAAAGATGAATGTTTTCCGGTCTGACGAGTCGCGTTTCCAACTGTATTAGGCAGATGGAAGGATTCGTGTGTGGCGCAAACCCCATGAAGCCATGGATCCCGTTTATTAACAGGGAGCTGTACCGGCTGGTGGGGGATCCGTAATGGTATGGGGTATGTTTAGCTGGACTTCACTGGGACCCTTGGTACGTCTACAAACGTCTCTGACCGGCCAACGCTATGTGCGCATCCTTTCTGACGAGGTACACCTGTTCATATCCTGCATTCATGCTGATGGGTTGGGCCTGTTCCAACAGAACAATGCACCTCCACACAAGTGTTGGGATGCCACATTATGGTTAGAGGAGCATTCATCTAAGTTTGGGGTGTTGCCATTCCCACCCAAGTCCCCAGATCTGAACGTGATAGAACACATTTGCAATGCCATGCAACGTGCTATCGAACACAGGAATCCGAGACCTCGGAGTACACCCGAATTGTGGAGCGCTCTGCAGGAAGTATGGTGTGCATTGCCTACAGCATATTTCCAGAAGCTAGTGGAGTCCACGCCCCATCGTATTTCTGCAGTCCTGCGCTCCCGTGGGCGACCTACCTAGTATTAGACTGCTGTACTAATTTTTCTGGCACTTCAGTGTACATTTACTCTCACATGAAAGACTAAGTGCAATCATTGTCATGATTGCATATAATGGTTCACTTTCCAGTGAGTGCAAATCTTGGTTTTGTGTCTTTTCCCCACTTACATCACAGTTGTGCACCTGCCTGTTTTTTTTTTTTTGGGGGGGGGGGGGGTCATCTATGAATAATGACTGTCACTGATGAGGCACAGTTGGATGTAAACAAACCAGATGTTGGTTTTCTCGTAGAGTATGTTTCCTATATTTTTAACAAAGTTATATATGACAACCCACACATGCACAAGAAATGTTATTTCTGCTATTGTGCAGCAGTGGGTTACTTTAGAATTCATAAAAATGAGTTCATCTGTCTTTGAAAAGATAACTTACTGTAGCATTCTGTATCCATAGTAATCATGTAAGAAAATTTGGTGGTGTTAATAAATCATACCAAAATGTTAAACTGCAGTACAGTTCATTCATTCTGTGGAAAATCACTCAATTTACAAAAAAGTGTTGCTGACACACTTTTTTAAAATTAATTTTTTGTCCATCTTTTGAAAAGTCATATTTTGTGAGTACAAATCTAGGGTTTGTTTTTATTCTTTTGACATCCACCATTTTGGATTAACAGGCTAAAATGGCTGCTACTGCATGGAAAAATCATATCCAGGCAGCCTTTTTGCTTTTTTTTTTTAACTGCACAGAAACCATAAGTGGCAGAAAGCTCCAACTGGTATCATTTTAAAGAGCACATATCCATCTGTAAAGGGAATATATAAATATTTACTAAAATTTAATTTAATAGGAGAAATTCTTAACTCAAATTCAAGATTAAAATTGATTTTTTTTTAGTTTTTAAGTTTTTAATCCATTGCCATCCTTACACGGGATAAAAAAGTCTTTGGCTTATTTTTAGTGTACAAGGAGTACTCTAAGCTTAAACAAGTAACTATTAGCTTATACAATCCCTTCGTGCTAAAAGGAGGGGTCTGAAGTTGCTGATTTTTCAAAAATTCCAAAATTTGAAGCTCTTTATCTAAAAAGGGGAAGATATAAAAACAAATCTGAAACTGTCATGAAATACTGTTCTGTGTGTCTACAGAGAGATGTATAATTACCTACTTGTTTTTTTTAAGTGCACATTGCTAGTTAGAGTCCAAGTAGCAAAATTTTGCAGATTGTAATTCGCTTAAAACAAGGGCAATGAATATATATTTTTCAATTAAAAACCAAGAAATGGTACATGAAATAAATAAAACAAAATTAAAATAACAAAATCTATGACTAATGCAGTATTTTCATGTTAAAATGACTGAAAAACTTTAATTTGAACAGCAGTGCCGTTTCAGCAACTGAACTGCAAATGCTTGGGCACGATGTTGACAAAGTGAAAAATCAGTACGTGTCTCTGATATTTTATATTTTTATAGCATCTGAAATATATCATAAAGAGTACTTCCAAGTGAAAATACCACAGACCTGAAACCATACGGTCTGCAACTTATTCTGTTACTTTCATAGAGGTCGTGCTGCTGATGGCATTCTTCGTAATTTGCGGGGGGGGGGGAGTCATTTCGGCGATGGAAAAAAGTTTTTGCAAAAATATTGGAGCTTACCATTTACCATTTTGTACTAGTACAGAAAACTAGCGGATAATGCTTACCTTGGCATTCCTTTCTAGCGACGGGGACATTTCATGCACGTGTTTTCCGGTCTTTGTTGAGGTTATTGTCCTAAAGTCTGTTGTATGCGATGACTGGCTTTACTTCTCACACTTTTCGCTGGGTATACTCGTTGGATCTTTGCTTTAGGATTCAAACATCAATTTTTACTGTTCTTTATACTCGAAATTTTCGCCCATACTCTGGGCATCTTCAGGAGCGTGGCGACTTTACCACCAATGTTCGTGGTTAACTTCGCGCTAATGGAGTCCGATACTCCTTGTTGCCATTCGTCGGAAAAACTTTCCTGGATATATTTCGTTATCAAGCCCGGCTGGCGCCATCTATGTTTCGTTAAGAACACTTTTTTTTTTCCCCGAATTTTTTTATTTATTTATTTTTTTTAATTTTTTTAATTTTCTTCTCCTATCCTGGTTTTCTTGTCTTTTTTTGCCTGTTTTTCTTTTGTTGTTGTTTTTCTTGTCTTATTAGTTCTTTCCACAGGCCCGATAATGTGCTAGGGTCGTTCTGGTTACATACCCTTGCTTTATTTTTGTAGATTAATATTGCTTCTTCCCTCCTCATTTGCCTTTCGGATTTTATTCTTTTTTAGCATTTTAATAGTACAATAATTAGAGCTATATAATAGTCAGAATTAGAACTACTAAGTGGAATTCATTTTGTACTATTACACTCGCAAACAATGAAAGTTGTGCACCAAGAAGGAAGCATCGGTTTGAACTGAAATTTTATGGACGTAATAATACAGATGACGGATAGACATGATGGCAAAAACAGTGCTGCAGGACAATTACAGAGGGATCTGTGGCACGCAGTTCGGTCATCTTCAATAGCGTGGCGATACACGCTGCAATATGGTCCGGCATGGAGGCGAACAGACGCCTGATGTCCTGTGGCGGACTGACCCACATGTGTTGGATGGTGTGCTAGAAATCCTGGATAGTGCATGGCGTCAGCTGGCATTTCAACCGGTCCCACACTTGCTCGATAGGGGACATGTACAGGGAGCGGGCAGGCCATGGAAGTGTCTGGACATGACGTAGGCAGTCGTGGGCAACCTGAGCCATGTGCAGGCGGGCATTATCCTGCTAGTATAACACACCTGGTATCGCGACCAGGAATGGGAGCACATGGGGCTGTAGGATCTCGTCCACATACCGCTAGCCCGTCAATGATCCGCGTACCACTGCTAGAGCTGATTGGCTATCATAGGCTATGGCTCTCCAGACCATAATGCCTGCAGTTGGGGAGGTGTGGCACTCAATAGCGAGGTTGGGATTGTGCCGTTAACCCGGAGACCTCCACACCCGGACACGATCATCTGTCCCCAAAACAAAGTGGCACTCATTGTTAAACACCACATGTTGCCAGTCTGTGGCCTTCCACGTCACTCTGGCCTGGCACCACTGCAAACGGAGCCGGCAATGTTCCGGTGTTAATGGCAGCACACGTAAAAGACGCTGAGATAGCAGATTCGCTTCCATGAAGCGTTGGAGAAAGGGTTCGTGGGCACACAGGAGCCACTACATCTGCCTGTATAGTGGACCAGGTCCCCGTGGGATCCATTCATGCCTGGTGCATGATCCCTCTATCCTCTCTACCGGTGGTCCTCCTGATCCGTCCGGAGCGGCTCTGCCATGTGGCAGTGCTGTCACGTGTCCACTGCTCCCAACACAGTCGGACAGTATGGTCAGATCCACGTCGTTGGCGATACAGCGTGCCGACCACCCTGCGGTTTTCAGCCCGATAATCAGGCCTCTCTCACAATCCATAAGTTGTGTAAATCGATGTCTCTGACGTCTACCTGGCTTTTCACTCTGTACTCTCGCTTGCGTCAGACGGTGCTTTTCACTTTCATGGGGCATCGACTACACGGCGGTTTATAAGGCTGCCGGTTCATGCTTACAGGACCACCACAGGGTGCGTGGTCATGCGAAATCGCACCAAATGTGGATCATTTAAATACCAGCATGCACTCTAGCTATCTGCCAAGTTTCACAGTTGTAGCATGCTTTCTTCATTGTCGGTGAGTGTATAACACTTTGGTGAAAAAACTTGAATTTGGCAAATGGGTTGGTGAAAACTTTAAAAAAGTCAGAGCAACTGCTGCTTTCATATACCATAATTCTTGATTTTTAATTGAAAAACATTTAGTCAAAATCATATTTATAATCAGTTACCTCTCGTTTATGTGAATTATGATTTGCAAATTTCACTCTCTGTAACTAACAAAGTACACAGAAGAGTATTTTGTAAAAGTTTTAGATTTTATTTACCTTCCCCTTGTTAGATACAGAGCTTCAAATTTTCTGCAATTTTTAAAAAATCGGTAACTTCAGACCCTTCTTTTAGCGATTGTATAAGCTAATACTGTAGTTGTTTGTTTCAGTTTAAAGGACTTCTTGTAGACTAAAAATAAGCTAAAGACCAGTTTTTTTATCCTGTATAAGAACTGTAATGGATCAAAAACCAAAAAAGTCAATTTCAATCTTGACTTTGAGTTAAGAATTTTCTGCATTACACAAATTTTTATTATGTATTTATACACTGGTGTGCAAAAATTAAGGACGAAGAGGAGAAATTAGCACAACAGCGGAACGTGCAGGCAGAACGGACCGAAAGACCACTCAGGAGATAGACTAGGGTCCGTTACGGTAGGGCATTTGCATATAGGCAGCATGACGTAAAGGGTGGAGTGTCGGAAGGGTATAAAGCACATGCTCAGAAATTCGGTGAAAGCTATTGCACGGTGTGCATCGGTTTGAATGACGTCGAGTTGCTGCCACCGTGTGATATGGCCAACAGGCAATCTAGTAGACGACATCTGGATGACTTTACCCAAGGTCGCGTCATTGGGAAGTTGGAAGAAGGTCGAAGTGTGACTAGTGTGGCCGAGGAGTTCGGGATCGCTCACAGCATCGTTTCACGAGCTTGGAGAGCATTTCAAACGACAGGAACAGCTGCCCGAGAGTTTAGCAGTGGTTGTTCACGAGTAACCATGGCGGCGGACGACTGGTATATTGTCCTACAGGCGAGAAGAGACTTGCGATTTCTCCAGCATACAGCGGGAGAAATCGCAAGGCACATGCAACAGACAACTGGACATCCGTTATCACGTTTTACCGTAGCCAGGAGCCTGCACAAAGGTGGTCTATTTGCACAATGGCCAGTACGGTGTGTGCCATTAATGCCTTCTCATCGGAGACAGCGGTTTCTGTGGTGCCAGGAACACAAGAACTGGACACGTCAGCAATGGGGTTGAATTCTCTTTACGAATGAGAGCCGATTTAGTCTGACGAGCGATTCTGGACGTATACACATCTGGAGAGAGCAGGGAACACACAATCACACCTCCAACATCATCGAAAGAGACCGGTTTGGAGGTGGCAGAGTTCTTGTTTGGGGCGGTATTATGCTTGGTAGCCGTACTGACCTCCACATCTTCCAAGGAGGTTCAGTCACTGGTGTCCGCTATTGTACCGAGGTTCTCCTGCCTCACATGCATCTGTTTAGAGGTGCTGTGGGTCCTGAGTTCCTCTTCTTGGACGACAATGCTACACCTCATCGTACAGTGGCTGTCGCAGAGCTGTTGGAGAGTGAAAATATTCAACGCATGGATTAGCCGCAAGGTCCCCGGACCTAAATCCAATCGAACACATGTGGGACCTTCTTGAGAGACGCTTGGCAGCACGTCACCAGCCGCCAGCAACGATTCTGCAACTGCGATTGGCGCTACAAGAGGAATGGGCCGCGATGCTTCAACTGCTCCTTGACAACCTCGTCCTCAGCATGGGCAGACGTAAATCCTGCAACGCAGTCAGGGGTGATCATATCCCCTACTAAAGACTGGATTTTTCATGGCAGCCGGCTGCCACATGGACGTTTCTGTTTTCTGTCCAGTTATGCTCGAAGCTACCTTTTCAATAAAGTGCCTTTGTATCTTTTGGATTCCTTGTTTGGACGGTTTTGCTCACTTGTCCCATATTCTTACATCTTGGGGATCTTATGGTATGATTTGAGTCGATGTGGAGCACTTCTGCACGCCGTTACATTCTAAAAAGCGTCTCGCCCTTAATTTTTGCACGCGAGTGTATTTCCTTTATAGGTGGACCTGTGCTCTTGAAAATAAGACCAGTTGGAGCTCTCTGCCATCTATGATTTTTGTGCAGTTAAAGTAAAGCAAAAAGGCTATCTAGGTGTGATTTTCCCATGCTGAGGCAGCCATTTTGGCTTGTAAATCCAAAATGGTAAATGTTAAAAAAAAAAGAAAAAAATCCCAGATTTGAACCCTGAAAATATTTCTTCCAGATGGACAATTAATTTTTTTTTATTTTTTAAAAAATATTTAATGTATCAGCAACCACCATTGGGTGATTTTCCATGGAAGGACTCAGTGGAAGTAATAAATTTTCCATAATAAATTGTGCTCTGATAATGGGTTCTGAGAGACATAAATGATTCACTAAAGGCGGGGTTTGTACTTGTGTCCCATAGCAACTGGAAAATATATAATCAGTGCAGGGAAGCCTCTTTCTTGCATAATCAATATGTATCTAATGCACTATTTTCTGAGAATAGTGTTTGCTCCAAGTATAATGCTGCCATTCTGTTTATTTACTTGTTTTGTATTTGGGAATTTCTCCACATTGAGTTCAAAGACACAGGTTTAAAGATATAGACCCATTTGTTAAGTTAAAGGCACATTTGTCATGAGAATTCAATGGAGGAATTTTTACTTGAGCAATATTCCACCTCCCACCCTTGCCAATTCTTAGATACGGTCAGCTATTATTGCAAAGAATTTCAAGAGAATATGGCATTGTGTTCATTGAGATGAAATCCTGATTCTTGAAAATGGTAACAGAGTACATAGTATGCTTTTCTTTGGAAATAAATGAGACAATGGTACAATATGGCTGGGGTTGTTAGACAACAATTTATTTGTAACTTACTGTTTTTTTAAAACATTTACATATTTTTTGTATCAGAACCTCTTCTATGATGTTTATTGATGGTTTTTTTAATCAATTTAAAGTGTAAAAGTAATATTTGATAGATTTTCCAATAATACTTTCACCATATAGATATCGCTGATGAATTCTATGGTATAGTAAGTTAGTGAGAATTGCTCCTGTGCATGGAAACGGTGATTGGAATCCATCCTGGCTTTGTATTAGGTAAATTCAAGGTACTACAGTGAGTGTTTCATTAATTACAAAGATCAAAGGATCATTGCTGAAAATATTGGAAATGTGGATGTATGTTCGATGTCATGATAAAGTTGCTGAGACAGGGCAGTGATTCTATCATGACAGTGCTAAGCCTAACAAATATGGAAGAGACTCCAATCACTACTGTCTCCTAGCAGAGTGGAGTTTGCCAATCTGCTGTAATGTAGGATTTATTACCTGTATTTATGAGCTTTCATGAATAAAAAAACTGTTTGAATGTTATTTAAGTGCTCTTAAATGAAAAGAAAAGATAAAGTGCCATCAGTGTGGATGTGAAATTGACGCTGATTTTTTATGTTTTTGTTTGGAGGTTTAACGACCATCGTGAGCTACTCAGTGGGCTATACGCAGTCACCAATCCCTAATTTAGGACAACTGGTTACAGGGAAGGGAGGGAGCCACTGGCCTTAAGACAAATGCAACATCCATGCCTCACTGGGACTCGAATCTGGACCTGCGAGGACAAGTGATCATAAGTAAGCGCTTAGACCACTGCACCACCAATGTGGCTGACACTCATTGGAGCATGGTACTACTATGTGGTCGAACAAAGCTTATTGATGTGCTGTTATACGGGATTACCTTTTCCCTTGATAAGGCCATATGATCAGTAAAAAAAAAGGGTTAAATATTGTTTGCAAACTCTGAAATGAAATGTCAACATTTATCAAAAGAAGAGAAAAAAAAAAAAAAAAGAACATAAAGGCATGGTTAAAGGAAGTGCATCCATAATTTGCAGAAGTTATATTAACTTTGACTGCCATAAAAAGGGAGGCAGATGAGCCAGAGACAATTGTTGTACAGGTTGATTGACTGTACCAACTGGAGTGTCTAGTTACTTTTTACAGAGTTGTTAACATGAAATGTTTAAGTTGGATGCACTTGCTTTGTGTAATTTTTTTTGCATGAGAATTTTCTTTATGATAGTTTTTTTGTGGTTCCATGAAATGCTGAGCAGCAAAGCCAACATTCAGTTTATTTACATTTGTACTAGGTGAAAACCCAACAATAATGACAGGGAAAAATAAGATTTGTAGAGTGATTCTTTAAATCATTTATTTGTTGAGTATTTCTTCCATCACAACATTATTCATGAACATTCATTCATCAAGAATCTTACCTTGATATGGAGTGTCACAAACAAAAATGAAAAAAATGTTTCATCATGAGAATTCAATGTTCAATTTTTTTCGTTTTTTATTGTGAATACTTAAAATCAGTTGGCACTAATTAATGTTTTTATATAGGTATTCTAGAAATTAAAAAATATCTGACATATTTACCCATTTTTGTCATTCTAACTAATCTTGAAGCTTTTACCTCTTATTTCAGACAAACTGCTTCTTAAAAGAAGAAGCTAAAATCAATAATTTGGAAGTTTTAATAGATGGACAATGTATGAAAGACCTAATTTGCAAATGGTAAGTTGATTTAATTTTTGCATATTTTTCTTTAGTTGCAAGCAAATGGTCACTTCTAGATTTATAATAGATGCAAAGAAAGAAAAATGTAAATATATTTAAAAATCTGTCAGGGCTTTCAGATGTAATAATTTAAAAGTTAACAAATTTTTTGAAACTGAATATAAATGGAAGTCGGAAACAAAAAAGTATGATAGATGCTTTTCTATTTCAAATATAGCAAAATGTGTGACGAAACAATAAGTTATGAAATAAATGAGATGGATATTGGGCTGTTAACTCACAGCAAGCATTCTAATAAAAATAAAGATCATGAAAGAATACCTAAAAATACAACATATGTTTACATTATCATCATGAGATCTGTACTACAATGATATAAAGACAAAAGTGGCCAGTAGAAAAAAGTTACTTTAGTTGCCATGCTTGTAAATATTTTCCTTTCTGTATAGATTGGTTGCAGGCCAAATTATTTTTTCATTTTTAAGAATTTATTTTCATTTTTTAAAACCCTTCTGCTAATTAGCTAAAGCATTTTCCATCATCTAACTCACACGTGGTGAAAAAAAATTGATTTACCCTTTGAGGAAGGAGGAAGCTTTAATTTTTCCTGCTGAAGTTGGGCATAGCAGTCTTCAGCAGCTTGCTAATTTAAGTTAAGTTTCTCTGAAAATGCAAGATTTCCCATTGCTTAATCACTTCCTGCTTATCAACAAACAAAAAGAGCAAGCATTTTCCCTTTTGTTTACAAAATTTAAGAATAAAGTTCAAAAACGGAACTTCAACTTTCAGCCGCCGTCTTTTGCACTCTGTAGTCACATATCCTCTGCACACTGTAACATTTTGAAGCTTAAATTTTGCTTTAAACAAAACAAAAAACATTCTTGCTGTGCCCCTTAATACAGCAAAATTTTACTAGGGAATGGGGAAACTCTAGTTTTTAAGCAAAATTAAATGTAAAAATCTGTAGTACATTGTTCCTTATGCCTTGATAACAATTTTACAGGTCATGGAAATGGCTGGTTTCATCAAAGACAGATTAAGTACTGATTTTGAAATATTACTTTTGCTTTAAAAATGAGGAACAGGAAAAAAAACTGCTTGCTATACTGATTGGTTCTAAAGAAGAGACTGTTAGAATTAGGGAAACATGCACTTCATTAGTTCAATGAATGCGTGTTTTCCTAATTCTAAAACATTCTTAAAAATATGGTCACTATTTTTCACTATTATTAAAAATACAAGAATGAGGAACATGATCAGAAAAATAGGAAAAAAGTAAGGATATAAAAAAAGGAAATGGAGTGAAGGGGGGGTGCAAAACAGAAAAGCAGCTTGAGGTAAGAAGAATTTGCGATTCCAAAAGTGCAGAACATTCTGATCCGTGCTAAAGCCAATCATGTGCTTAGCCTGGATATGTCGAAGAAATGTCAGGATATTAAAAATGTCCAATAAAGAGTCCAAAAAAAGGTTTAATGAATGCTTGAATTTTAAAAACATAAAAATAAACCACACATATTGAATAACATTATTTCACTGTGGTTTTCAATTTCCATAATATATTCGATGTTTACGTACTCCATAGTGGACCGATAATTCCTGTAGTGACTATGGAGAATTCACAGCACTTGGTGTGTCTGTAATGGTAGCAAACAGGGGAAAATGACAAATCATTAAAATTCTACCAATAATTAGATGTTTTCTTAAAAAAATAATAAAAAAAATTAGTTTTTGAACTCTAACAGGGAGTTCAAAAACCGGACATAATATGATTGATTCGATACATTCAGCAGCTCTGCATGTGTTGTTATCTTCTCAACAGCTGTGAAGATTTATCAATGGTTTTAACATACTATTTATTAAGACACTATAGGAAATTACTGGTAACTTTTTTTTTCTCTGTCTAGTGGTTGGGAATCATTGTGAGTGTGTAAGCCAGGTAACCAGGTTGGTATCCCCTTTTCTCCCAGTTTGAGCTATGGTAGATGTATGACCATGATGCAATATTGGCAACCACACAGTACCACAAAATGATTCCGCCATGAGATATGAAATTCGTTTTTGTAAGCTAAGGCATATTTTTATTTTGATACCAGATAGAATCTTATTTAAAATAAATGAAAAGCATAATTTAGCTCCTAGTTCTTGTTTTTTTTTTTTTTTTTTCATCAAGATAGAGCTCTAGTGTAATGGAAGCAGCTTCAAAACATGTCTAAACATTTTCTTCCCTCAATAACTCTCCAAGAACTGCTTTGAGAAACTGAAAACAAGCAATTTGTAGTACATAAAGATCATAGCACAAATTTGAAAATTCTCCAAATACGTGGCGTCAGTAAATAAACAAATACATCGCCGGCTGTGACCGAATAACAATTTTTTGGTTGCTATGTGTTTCTGAAACGTGGAAAGAGCGATGTATTTGTTTATAGCATAAATTGTTGAAATACTGCTGACCATTATGGCAAGCAATCAGAATTTAAGTTAATATGGAGCATCATGGGCAATATTCTTGATGACTAGACAATGCTCATGCAAAAAAATGACTAGAAAATAAGCAGCAAATGAAGCAAACCAAAGTATTGCTTAAAAATTTTAACCCATCCACTGCTGTCAGTTTATCGTGGAGTGATTTTATTCAAAGACAGAGACCAAATAAAAATGATAAAATTATTTTTTCATTGAACATTTATTGTCTAGAAAATTTGGTTGATGTCATTGAAGAAAAAAATATATATAACTTTTAAGGTTATATTTATGTATTTTAATTGCATTGGGCAATAGACAGCGTGCGCTTGTAACTTCTAAGCTATTATATATTTACAGAATAAATTTATCTATGTCTAAATATATGAAGGGTATACAGTGCAGTGATAAAATGTGTATATACAACATTAAATAGCTCTAAGCAAAATAGTCACTAGATTTTGCCAATCCACTAGCCAGTGGCAACTTGGAAAAATCATCAGTTTTTTATCTTTAGCTCTTCGGCTGCTTGACATTTCAGTGACCCCCAGTTCATAGCAGCCATATTCTTGTCACTTTATGAACAACTGATGTTCGATGTAATAATTTCAGATTCACTTTACATCTTTTATTCAATGCAGTTTTTGTTTGTGCCTTTTTGTAGAGGAAATATGATATGTCTTTTATCTACCAGTAAGTTTTGTAATAGAATAAATGGTTTATACATTACCTGTAATGTATTTCTTGTAAAGCAAGTGATTGTATTCATTGTAATATTTTGTTCATATTTTAAATATTATATGAATACAGTACAACCTTGAAAATCCAGAATTGTCCGGACTTTGCCGATTCCGGATTTTAGAATTTTCCGGATTATAGAGTTTGGATAAAATTCAAACTTAGTATTAACTAAATACACTATTTTTGTGAAAATAATGACAAAAAGTCAAGTTAACCAATTAAAAAATATTATTTAAAACAAAATAATAGAACAGGAGAATTTTTAAGAAAAATATACAAATACAAAAAAAGATTACCTTTTATCATTTCGTTTAAACATTTCAACTAATGATTGTTGTTTCATTCATTTTGGTTTATGAGAAAGCAGTTTTTCTTTTATTCTGTAGATGGACATAATTTCCTGTTTGGTTATGAAGTTTCTTTGTTCAAGACCTTTAATTGCATCATCGAGTATTTGCACAAGATTATCAGTTGGTATTTTTCTCCTCCAGATTTATCATCATCACTTTCATAATCTTCGTCGCTCTGTTCTTTTAGATTTAATATCAGATTGCAAATTTCGCCATCACTCAATTTATTCATGATCGGTGCATCATCATCACAGTGCAGAACTTCCGTTATATCGGTTTCATTCAGATCCAATAAAGTGCCAGAAGTAGTTCCTTTGCAATAAGCTAAAAGCTTGGAAATTTCTGTTTTTTCTTTTTAAATTTAAAAGCCTTCAAAATCACCATCGTCGTCATCCATAAATATAGTTGTCGGTAGCAAATTGTGCCATGCATTCTTTAAGGTGTCTTTCGTGACACTATTCCACGCATTTGCAGCCCACCATAACGCATCTCTAATATTGAAGTCTTTCACAAAATCACAAATATACTTCTGTCGCTATTGATGAAACGAAACATCCTCTGTAAAAAATCATTCTTGTAACGACATTTCAGTGCCCACAATACTCCCATATCCATGGCTTGTATTAATGATGTGCAGTTTGGTGGGAGAAATAAAACCTGAACGTTTTGTCTGCTTAAAAGTTCAGCTGGCGGATGAGCAGAACAGTTATCCAAAATTAATAAAATTTTGGTGTCATCGGATAGCCCTATAGCTTTACAGTGTGCACGAACTTCGGGTACAAAATCGTTTTCGAACCACTGTTATTATTCAGGAAGACGCTTTGACGTCTGTAAGTTCTGTTTTACATGTTCTGTAAAGTGGATACAGTCTGTGGTGGTGCATTAACTTATTCAATTAAAATATAAATTGGTTAAAAGTCCTAAAGATGATACTCACGGAAGTGCGTGTTCAGTCCGACGTCAGTAGTTATTGAGAGTTTCTTTGTCCAAAGTTGTATCTTGCTCCACTATGGTCAGTTGTTAGGGTTAATTCGAGAGCCATTTTGTCATAAGTTGTACCCTATTTCGGATATGTCCAGATGTTAGGGTTAACTCCGTTCTGGCTGTGTCGACATCATATTGAATGGGTAAAGGTTTCCAGATAATAATTAAAGATTCTTGAGTTAAGAGTTACTATTTACATACCACTTGAAGTTCCACTTCGTACTTGGCCATTAGGGCTATCTCGTCAATGCTGCACTCTCTTGAAATTGCTGAGGAAGTCTTCAAGTTTGGTCAGGTTCATAAAAAATTTAAAAGCTTTAAAAGGTTCCAGTTAAAATCGTTATATACACCACCTCCTATCGTCCACAGTCTCAATCATCGGATGCGCGTTTCACCTAGGCTCTACCCTGGCGTTTTCAACGGAGACTTCACACCCTCTGTCGAAGTCTGCTATCTGAAAGTCTTGTGTCCACAGTGCTCATGTTCCTCATTTAACTCATTGCCAATGCCATCTAGTGTCAGGTCACATCAACTTTATCTTCATCTATATCATTCTCGCCCTTCCTTTTTCTCTTCCTCTCTCTCCTTATTCAATTTCTTCTCAGTTTCGATCAGGTTCCTCCAAGCGTACGAAAGGTCGTATGGACTGTTATTATTGCAGTTAAATGGTTTGGTCTTATTTATTAATACTGCTTCTGCTACTTGTATTGTTCTCATATTATTCTGCTGGTTTAATATTGTAATTCCTTCCCAATAGGGTATACATTGATTATCCAAACAGAAGTCAATAAGTGCTGTTTTATTCTCTCTTCTGCTCCAGTTCTTCATGTGTTCAGTCAATCTGATTTTAATATTTCTTTTTGTACTGCCTATATATTGGTTGATGATTTTATTTTGATTATTTATTATTGGTATAGAGTAGACACCCACTTTTTGTAAGATTGGGGTCTTTCTGTGATAGTTACTAAGAGATTTCGTTATATCTCTCGTTCGTACACCAAAATCTAGGTCAAATTTTTTACATGTTTTCTTCATAATAGTTGTGATCTCTGGTATATATGGTAATGATCCACAAAATTTTATTACTTGTTGAGTCTGTGTACTCCTTTGTTGTTTATTTCTAGGGTTGCATCTATTAATAAGGTTATTTATTTTCTTCACATCATAACCAAAGTTTATTGCTGTGTTCTTTATCCAATTCAATTCATTTTTTAGTAGTTGGGCGTTAGATGTATGAGTAAATGCTCTATTGATATATGATCGGAAAGCTGCAAATTTGTAAGATGCTGGGTGGTGAGAGTTCTCAGGAATGATGTTAATGATGTTGTCAGGTTTTCTATATACTTGGAATTCGATGTTATTTGGTTTGTGAGATAGTAATATGTCTAAGTAGGGTAAGACTCCATCCTTTTCACGCTCTACGGTAACATTGATTGTTTCGTAATAGTTATTATATTCATCTATGTACATCTGTAGCTGGTTTTCATCATGCTGCCATACCATAAGGATGTCATCCACGTACCTGCAAAACATCGATGGTTGTGGTATATCTGTTTTCAGTCTCATAGATTTTTCGATGTTCTGCAAAATCACCTCTGCCAACAAACCCAAAATCGGCGATCCCATCGGTGCTCCCGATAATTGTAGATATATTTTTGCCTTCATAACTGAAATAATTGTTTTCATCAATAAAAAGAAGTGCTCTTCTTATGTCTTCAATTTGCTGTGTTAGTATTTTATTTTCACACAACCTTTCAACAATGAGGTCAATTACATCCAGAGTAGGTGTATTTGGGAAGAGGGATATCACATCAAGGCTGGTAAGTCTTATTTTCTTATTCCAATTGATTTCATTATCCTGTATTAATGTAATTACCTCTGTGGGACTGTTCACAGTATATTCATATTGTTTGTAGATAGGAGTTAAAAAATTATATAGTGCTCGTTCAAAATTTATCGTAGGTGACTTATTTTTTGCAACAATTGGTCTAAGTGGATTTCCAGGTTTATGAGTCTTTATTTTACCATAGATATTCGGGGTTGTAGCTCCCGTGGGAGGATATGCTTTCTTTTTAATCATATCAGGAAGGAAACTGTGAGTTTTGAAAGTCATCAATGTATGTTTTATTTTTTCTGTTGGGTCTTTGTCTGTGATTTCAACGCCTAAGTCCTGTATAGTTTTTTGCATTTTTTTCATCATATTCTATCCTATCCGTGATAATTAATTGATTAGTTTTGTCAGATGTTATTACGATCGACGGATTATTTCGTAATTCTATAAGTGCTTGTATTTCATATTTTATCAAATTAGGCTTCTCTATGGTTTTTTCTTTCACGATCTTGGTTGCCGCTCTATTTATTTTAAATCTCAGGGGTTCTTGAGCTTTTTTGGAAGTAAGTTGATAATCTCTTCGATCCTTGGAATAAATTGCTCTGTTTTTCCGAGGTTTTCACTAAATGCAAATTTACTACCTTTATTAAGTGCATTTATTTGCAGCTGATTAAGTTCCAATTGTGATAGGTTTACATAGGTATGGTTGATATTATCCTGATGTTGTTGGTCCTGTTTCCTTGATATCAGTATTGCCAGTTTCTTTAGATGTCTATATTGGTTAGCTTTCCTGTTTTTTTTTCAAGCATATATGTATTCTATTCATTGTAGTATCTATTATGTCATCTATATATTTTTTCCTAATATTAGTATACAGGTTATATGACTGTCGAGAGAACTGGTAGATCCTCTGTCTTTGTTCTTATTGCTGCTCTCTTCAAAAATCACAGTTTCCTTCCTGATATGATTAAAAAGAAAGCATATCCTCCCACGGGAGCTACAACCCCGAATATCTATGGTAAAATAAAGACTCATAAACCTGGAAATCCACTTAGACCAATTGTTGCGAAAAATAAGTCACCTACGATAAATCTTGAGCGAGCACTATATAATTTTTTAACTCCTATCTACAAACAATATGAATATACTGTGAACAGTCCCACAGAGGTAATTACATTAATACAGGATAATGAAATCAATTGGAATAAGAAAATAAGACTTACCAGCCTTGATGTGATATCCCTCTTTCCCAAATACACCTACTCTGGATGCAATTGACCTCATTGTTGAAAGGTTGTGTGAAAATAAAATACCAACACAGCAAATTGAAGACATAAGAAGAGCACTTCTTTTTATTGATAAAAACAATTATTTCAGTTATGAAGGCAAAATATATCTACAATTATCGGGAGCACCGATGGGATCGCCGATTTCGGGTTTGTTGGCAGAGGTGATTTTGCAGAACATCGAAAAATCTATGAGACTGAAAACAGATATACCACAACCATCGATGTTTTGCAGGTACGTGGATGACATCCTTATGGTATGGCAGCATGATAATAACCAGCTACAGATGTACATAGATGAGTATAATAACTATTACGAAACAATTAATGTTACCGTGGAGCGTGAAAAGGATGGAGTCTTACCCTACTTAGACATATTACTATCTCATAAACAAAATAACATCGAATTCCAAGTATATAGAAAACCTGACAACATCATTAACATCATTCCTGAGAACTCTCACCACCCAGCATCTTACAAATTTGCAGCTTTCCGATCATATATCAATAGAGCATTTACTCATACATCTAACGCCCAACTACTAAAAAATGAATTGAATTGGATAAAGAACACAGCAATAAACTTTGGTTATGATGTGAAGAAAATAAATAACCTTATTAATAGAGGCAACCCTAGAAATAAACAACAAAGGAGTACACAGACTCAACAGGTAATAAAATTTTGTGGATCATTACCATATATACCGGAGATCACAACTATTATGAAGAAAACCTGTAAAAAATTTGACCTAGATTTTGGTGTACGAACGAGAGATATAACAAAATCTCTTAGTAACTATCACAGAAAGACCCCAATCTTACAAAAAGCAGGTGTCTACTCTATACCAATAATAAATAATCAAAATAAAATCATCAACCAATATATAGGCAGTACAAAAAGAAATATATAAATCAGATTGACTGAACACATGAAGAACTGGAGCAGAAGAGAGAATAAAACAGAACTTATTGACTTCTGTTTGGATAATCAATGTATACCCTATTGGGAAGGAATTACAATATTAAACCAGCAGAATAATATGAGAACAATACAAGTAGCAGAAGCAGTATTAATAAATAAGACCAAACCATTTAACTGCAATAATAACAGTCCATACGACCTCTCGTACGCTTGGAGGAACCTGATTAAAACTGAGAAGAAATTTAATAGGGAGAGGAGATAGAGGAAGAGAAAAAGGAAGGGTGAGAATGACATAGATGAAGATAAAGCAGTGGCGGCTTTTCAGGTGAAGTAGGTGAAGTGCCTCTTCACCTATTTCATTTAAAATAAAATTTTATTCAGTAATTTTGTGTATATATTCTTCTTTGCCTTTATTGAGTGCCAAAATGTTCAAAATTCTTATTAGATCAATTCACAATGGGCGTTCATTACGGAGACCAAGTCTCTCTACGCAAAACAGTTCAAGTGAAGAGCCAAAATGAGAATGCTTGGAAGTCTGTGTTATCGGCAGAGTTACCATGGTAACTGTGACGTCACCCTCTCCTATCTGCCGGGCAAGTGAAGAGTTTTAGCTTGAGACACTCGAGCTCTGCACCTGGAGTCATGACCTTCGGAAGAGATCGCGGAGGAACGGGACGGATGGCCCATGGTACCTTGCAATCCACTAGGGTTTTCTCGTTGCGTTACATGCTTTCCGAAAGAGATTTGTTTTTTCGTGCTTTGTGATTGTTTATCAAAAACTTCACCTGATACTTAAATTTCGTGTACAGTTTAACTGATAGTTTAAGTTTTTAGTATGTATTCTGTGAACAGCATTGTCTGTAATTTATTGCAAACTCCATTTGATTGATGGAAAGATGAAGATAAAAAAGACATTTTACTTCAAGGAAAAATGTCTCTTTTATCATCACGGATTCACTGACAATTGTCGCCAATGTCCTGTTGCTCAGTCCTGGAAACACATAAATCTGGCCAATTTATGTGAATTTTCATTCAGGACTGACAACAGTCCAACGCATTTTCTATAAAAGAAAATGAGAAAATGTGTGATCATAATTTTTTTAGGTGGTCTCTCACTTTTCTTGGCATTGTGCAGGTGGTGGATATATATATCCATATATATGTCCTCTTAAGAAAAAAAAAAGGTTGAGAAAAAGTCAGAAATCTTGTCTCGGAAATTTCTCTTTCAAAATTAATCTATCTTTCTGGTGAGTGTGCTCTGTGTGTGTGTGTACTTTAGGTAACTGTAGTTCTTTTTTTTTATGCTGTCAGTAGGTCGGAGTGAGGATATTGTATTTTAGGTGAATCGTTGTAACGTCATTTCATAAATTTGTTTTCCTCTTTTATTTTTCTGGGAGAAGAAGAGAAAAAAAGAGAAATATATATATATATATAGGTATATGTGTGTGTATAGTAATTATGGTGTTGATCGACCATCTACTTGTATTTATGTAACCACCATTATAAAGAAAATTCTGTGTCGATTACAAATATAATTAGGAAATAAGTATTTGTTGTATGGAACAGTCTGTCCCGCGTAGAATTATGGATATATATGTATAAAGGTGCCATATAAATGTACATGATAACTTTGAGATTTTTTTTCTTTTATTCCTCCCCCGTCTTCTGTCTTGAAGTGAAGCTACCACGTAGAGATGGTTAACCAGAAAGGTTCCTTGCTTCCCCCCCCCCCTCTTTCTTACGGGATGGTGTGAAAGAAAAGCTCAGCTTGCTTCCGGCCCCAGTAACAGGGAAAAGCTTTACGCGTACTCGGGTTTACCAAGTGTTGCTGGTACGCAGAGGGGGTGGTTTGCAGCATCTCTCTCTTTATTTATGGGATGACCAGAAGTTGGTCAAGCATTTCCGGCCAGCAGTGCACCTGCGTTCCCAGGAGAAGAGAAAGTCGTTGAAGGCAGAGTGGTATCAGATTACGCATTTTGGAATGCGTTCACTCTTTTGCAAATGGTGATAAATTTCGCATCTGGAATCGCCCTTTCCATGTTATGTCATAAGACGCAAGCGTTAGTCAGCTGGATGGGGGCAATCTTATTGGAGGAAAGTAGCGTCGGTGCAGAGGGCGCTGGCGTACTCTCTCATCCTTCAGAGAAGACGTGTGAGTTGAAATTTTTTTTTTTGACACTCTTCGATTACTTTTTTTGGCTGCTAAGACCGAGTCCTCTCCGGAAGATGAAGAAAATTTCGTGGTCCCCGAGATATCCCAAATTCTCGGGAAGTCCTTTATAGCCTGCCCGGTAAATGAAAGATGAACGACGGCAAAAAGGAAACCGAAAACTAAGAGCAGCATAGGATTAACAAAAAAGGGATTTGCTCCCTGTCTCCATGTGCGGGTTTGTAACCGGAGCGTCGGCTCTTGGAAGAGCCTGCTTACCTCAGCGACCGGGCAAGTTCGCTAATCAACCCGTCACATCGACTCATCATTAAAAAAAACAACAACAAAGGGTTATCATCCTGGGATGAGTGCTAAGGGCTGCTCGGAAGGAGAACTGCTGCTGTACTACCAGTCCCATGGTAGATGTAATTAGAACATCAACAGAAAAAAAAAAAAAATTCACATGGCAGTCCTAAGGACTAAAATTCCTGGACTTCTGCTAGTGCCACTCCTGTACCCTGGAGGTACCCATTTCTTCAGAGACTCTAGAGGTGAAACAAAACGTGGAGAGGTATGCTGTATTCCGGAAGCGGTAAGCAGAAATTTTTAAATCATCCTCGTCACACCGAACGTCTAACCTACTAGCCGCCATGTTGGTCCTTCAGAAGTTGACTCTTTTCTCACTACGAGACTTTCTTTTTTTTTCACCTTCCTATTTGAAAACAACAAACAAACAACTAAACTAAATACAAAAGAAAAAATCTACTCTGTTCTGGGAGTTACTCCCCAAGGTAATATTTCTGTCAGTTTAGAAAATGTGGTGACGTAAAAAAAAAAAAAAAAAAAAAAAAAAAACAAAAAAAAAACTAGATTTTAGAATCTTGGCCAACACCTCCCATGTAAGAGTAAAATTGCCTGAAAATATATATATATATTGAATAACGCTAGAAAGTATACAACATTTTTTTTCTCAAAGTTGTCCTTAAGGAATCGAAAAAAAAAAAATTGCTGTGTAGAAATATAAACAAAAATGTAAAATTTATGTAACCTTCCTGTGTGTTTGTGGCAAGCAAAGCAGAAATTCAAATTACAAAAAGAAAGGGAATTTAAAATCACTGATTAAATTGTTTACAAATAAATGCAGACCGACTGGTCTTTTACAAAATTGATTTCTTGAGTTTGTCATGTGTTGTGTGATTAATATATGTTAGTCAATAGCATGTATCCACATTAGCTTAGACTAGTGGGTGGATCGGATTTGGGGCTCTGCCCATTTATTTTGCACGTCACAGACAGCAAAAGTCCTTGAATAACACAAATTGTTTTTTTTGTTGTTGTTGTTTGTTTTTTCGGCCATAAAAGTGAAATAACTGTCATGTACTGCAACAACTAATTTCCTATTATTGTCATCAGTTGTGGGAATAAATTGGGTCTTCATATAGAAATACCCGTAAGTTTTGCTTGTCTACTTTAATATCCATACTCTGAGGGAAAGGGTGGAATTTTAAATTTAAATTTGCATATGCCAACTTCATTTTAATTTAGTATCCTCCCACCCCCACAACATAAATGGTGCCGTGACCACAGGATATCATGCTGTTGACTTTACATATGTTATTATATTCTACCAAATAAGATTTTAAAGTTGAAAGTGTGTAAGGCTATGAAAAGCCTTCGGCATATTGTAAGGGCAGACTGTTCAAATGATTCAACACCAGTTTAAGCAATTTACAGTAAAGGTTCTGAATTTATTTCTCAGAGGCATTTAGGCAGGTTTTCAGGTTACACCAACTCCCATTGACCTTTTTCTGTTTTGCATGCTGAAATTTTTGATAAATGCTTTTATTGTGTTGTGCTACAATTAGAGTGATTGAAAACAGCTGTGTACTACACCTGACACTTATCAATATTGTTTACATGTGTGACACAAAGTTTTTATATATATAACATCCTCTCATCGGCATAAGTGATACATAGTGTTTACACGTATAGCATGGTTACAGTGTTTACATACCTGATAGTTTCAAGGTTATACATCCTAAACACAAACACATTGTGGACATATATATATATATATATATACAACAATTCTGAATTAGTAGTTTCATATGTAGTACTGTTATAGGAGTACATTAATAACAATTCTCACATTGTTTGCATATGATGCTGGTTTGCCTTGTTTACATATATGACACTTGTTCACCTTGTTTACATATGATACTTGCTTGCATTGTTTACATATATGACACTTGTTCACCTTGTTTACATATGATACTTGCTTGCATTGTTAACATATATGACACTTATTCTCCTTGTTTGCATTGATTACATTTATGACACTTGTTCACCGCGTTTTACATGAGTGATACACCCACCACAAGAGTGCACAGAAATAGTACACATACTTTAAATTGCAGAATTGCATTGGGTTTGTTGTTGTTGTGTTTTGTCATTAGGTGTCATAAGAAAGTTCAGTTTTTCTCTTCTCCCAGTGTAGTGTGCATGTGCAGTGTTCTGTTATTTTTGCTTCCTTTACTTTTCTTTGGCACATGTATAAGGATAGCTTCTCACTAGTCAACTTCATGATTTAGTGAATAGAGGGCATAATTTAATTTGAGACAGACTTGAATTTCATGCAGTAGTTGGTGTTGAAGATCAGAGTGCAATTTTGGGTAATTGTAGTTAGTTGTAGGGCTTTAGCATTGATATTTAGTTTATGTGAGGTGAAGCAGCCTATTTTTGAGTGAACAAGGTTAGAGAAGGAACTTTTGAACTTCTCGGATACTTAATTTTTTTATTGCCTCTTCCTTCTCTCTTACTATATATTTTTGGTAAGAGTGTTGCATGTGTAGGGGTGTAGTTTCTTGTTCGTCTTGTATATGTGTGTCAGTTTGATATTTGATAGAATATGTAGTAAATTTTGTCATAGTGTATTTTGGGTTATGCACTTAGGAAATACAGTGTTAGGGTTGATTTTTATGTTCTGAGTTCTGCTATGTACTAATTATTAGGAAGAAGTGTAGGATTTGCTATAGTGCATAGGAGGCATAGTGGTTAGATAGTGGGTGTGTAGTATATTAATACAGTGCTTTTCTTGTGTTTCATAATTAGTAAGGAGATAATTTGGTTAACAATATGAGTCAGGAACGTCGACAGAGGGAGCTAGAGCTGCAGTCGAGGGAAGATGCAGCCGAACTTCCACCAGGGGCTAATGCAGCCGAGATTCAGTCAAGGGAAAATGTAGCCGAGCTTCAGCCAGGGGTAAATGCAGCCTGGAGCATTCCCCCTCTTTTGCCAATGGTGATGGAATTTTCAGGAAGCTCCGATCAGGTTTCCGTCAATGATTTCTTAGAATCACTGGAAAATGCTAGTCGAATGGGAAACTGGCGCGATGCTGACAAGCTCGTAGTAATGAAGTGTAAGTGCAAAGGTGAAGCGAGGCAGCTTATAAGGGATAAGGAAGCTAGAGGCAGGAGCGTAACCTATGCTGCAGTAAAGGAGGCATTTTTAGATAGGTTTTTGTCCTCGGTTCCTCTGGCAGTCAAAATGAGTAGGTTTCACACATGTAAGCAGCGGCAGGGAGAATCTGTGAGACAATTTGCTGCTCGGGTAGAACGATATGCATACGGATATCTAGAGGATAACTCAGACTCCGAAGCAGTGAGGAATATAAGGGACAGAAATCTCTTGTCCAAGTTTGTTGAGGGTTTGTGCCCCAAGTTGAAGAGGTAGTTGCACCCCAGGTTAGAGAGACACCCCGGCGAGGGGAGGTCCCAAATTCCTCCAGATATGGCCTGCGTCCAAGGGACAGCAGGGGTTTTGTGGCTCGGCTAAACGCCTAGCTTATGGTATCAAGGCAACGTTGCTTGTAAATAGTATTTGTACATACCTCTGGTGCACCAGTAAAATATTGTATTATGCCATGTGTTGTTGTGCTAGTGATTTTATTTTCTCCTTCAGTAGTAGTGGGGAACTTTAGTGTTGACAGAAATATGAAGGATAAATTTGCCTTATTTCTCCATTTATTGATATAATTTTTTTCTCTCCTTTCAAGTACTAGGAGATTCTGGGAAGTAGGGAAGGTATTTGTTGTATGGTGGGTTGAGGTGAAATTGATAATATTTTGTGTTTTTTTTGTTTCGTTATGAAGAGTTTCTTCAAGTTCGGCAGGACAGTGATTTGATACATTTATATGAAGGCGAGTTGCAGAAATTGATAAATGATAGTTTCAGGAAAAGATATAGTGGGTTGGTGATTGAGTGTGATACCATAGTTGTTTCCTGAATAATGTAAATATGAGGGAAATTTTGATTTTCTTTCCAATTCTGGTTTTCTGTCCTCATGTTGGGGTCTACTTATCTAAGAAGGCAAGTAGAGATGAGTATGCTAAGGGCAAACTATTCTAATGAGGTAATGTGTGGTGCCTTGAAGAAATTTTGGGGCAGGAAAGTGAATTTTTCCTTGGTAAAGTACCCAAGAACGTTGAGGAAAACTGAGATCTGCAAGTTATAGTGTGACAATTTTAAGTGATTATGGAATTTTGGTAGTATAAAGATTGTGTAAAGGTTCTTGATATGTAATTTAATGTTTTGGGGCTTGTGGTTTTTCAATTGTGATTCTCGGGAAATTGATCCTGGGCAAAGAGTCACGACTTAGAGTTACAAATGTAAGGTGAGATTGTGACAATAAACGAGCTGGTATGTGATGCACTAGTAGGGGTGGCCATATAAAGCCCATGGTCAATTCTGAAAAGAAAATAAATAGCAAAGTTCAGGGTAAAAGAGAAAAAAATTTTTTTTCAGTGGTCTAGCAATATAAGTTAAGCTTTGTTCCGTGTAGTGTTTTTGTTATCAGTGTATTTTGGGTGTGGGTTGTGAGAAAAGAGGTAATCCAAATTCGGATTCACAGTCTAGTGGTCTGAGTGTCTGATGATGTGACGGTGTTTGCCTTTGGGTGCAACGTAGGTGTATGATGTGCTTGAGATTTCGTATTTCGCCATTTCATTAGATTGCATTCGTAAGGTCAGCTTAGTCCAACAGCAGTGCATTCATGCCTTTTGACTGTTGTAGGGTTTGCTTACCAATGGGTTTTTTTTTGTGTGTGTGTTAGCTGTACGTCGTTAGGTACACAGAATGCCTGACAGTAAGTTCAGATTTCGAGTTTTTTGTGCTTCCTGCACTCACCTCTGGGAATCTTTGCCTTTTATTCCCGGGGAAAGAATGTATTGTCCTGTTGCTCAGTCCTGGAAACACATAAATCTGGCCAATTTATGTGAATTTTCATTCAGGACTGACAACAGTCCAACGCATTTTCTATAAAAGAAAATGAGAAAATGTGTGATCATAATTTTTTTAGGTGGTCTCTCACTTTTCTTGGCATTGTGCAGGTGGTGGATATATATATCCATATATATGTCCTCTTAAGAAAAAAAAAAAGGTTGAGAAAAAGTCAGAAATCTTGTCTCGGAAATTTCTCTTTCAAAATTAATCTATCTTTCTGGTGAGTGTGCTCTGTGTGTGTGTGTACTTTAGGTAACTGTAGTTCTTTTTTTTTTTATGCTGTCAGTAGGTCGGAGTGAGGATATTGTATTTTAGGTGAATCGTTGTAACGTCATTTCATAAATTTGTTTTCCTCTTTTATTTTTCTGGGAGAAGAAGAGAAAAAAAGAGAAATATATATATATATATATATAGGTATATGTGTGTGTATAGTAATTATGGTGTTGATCGACCATCTACTTGTATTTATGTAACCACCATTATAAAGAAAATTCTGTGTCGATTACAAATATAATTAGGAAATAAGTATTTGTTGTATGGAACAGTCTGTCCCGCGTAGAATTATGGATATATATGTATAAAGGTGCCATATAAATGTACATGATAACTTTGAGATTTTTTTTTCTTTTATTCCTCCCCCGTCTTCTGTCTTGAAGTGAAGCTACCACGTAGAGATGGTTAACCAGAAAGGTTCCTTGCTTCCCCCCCCCCTCTTTCTTACGGGATGGTGTGAAAGAAAAGCTCAGCTTGCTTCCGGCCCCAGTAACAGGGAAAAGCTTTACGCGTACTCGGGTTTACCAAGTGTTGCTGGTACGCAGAGGGGGTGGTTTGCAGCATCTCTCTCTTTATTTATGGGATGACCAGAAGTTGGTCAAGCATTTCCGGCCAGCAGTGCACCTGCGTTCCCAGGAGAAGAGAAAGTCGTTGAAGGCAGAGTGGTATCAGATTACGCATTTTGGAATGCGTTCACTCTTTTGCAAATGGTGATAAATTTCGCATCTGGAATCGCCCTTTCCATGTTATGTCATAAGACGCAAGCGTTAGTCAGCTGGATGGGGGCAATCTTATTGGAGGAAAGTAGCGTCGGTGCAGAGGGCGCTGGCGTACTCTCTCATCCTTCAGAGAAGACGTGTGAGTTGAAATTTTTTTTTTGACACTCTTCGATTACTTTTTTTGGCTGCTAAGACCGAGTCCTCTCCGGAAGATGAAGAAAATTTCGTGGTCCCCGAGATATCCCAAATTCTCGGGAAGTCCTTTATAGCCTGCCCGGTAAATGAAAGATGAACGACGGCAAAAAGGAAACCGAAAACTAAGAGCAGCATAGGATTAACAAAAAAGGGATTTGCTCCCTGTCTCCATGTGCGGGTTTGTAACCGGAGCGTCGGCTCTTGGAAGAGCCTGCTTACCTCAGCGACAGGGCAAGTTCGCTAATCAACCCGTCACATCGACTCATCATTAAAAAAAACAACAACAAAGGGTTATCATCCTGGGATGAGTGCTAAGGGCTGCTCGGAAGGAGAACTGCTGCTGTACTACCAGTCCCATGGTAGATGTAATTAGAACATCAACAGAAAAAAAAAAAAAAATTCACATGGCAGTCCTAAGGACTAAAATTCCTGGACTTCTGCTAGTGCCACTCCTGTACCCTGGAGGTACCCATTTCTTCAGAGACTAGAGGTGAAACAAAACGTGGAGAGGTATGCTGTATTCCGGAAGCGGTAAGCAGAAATTTTTAAATCATCCTCGTCACACCGAACGTCTAACCTACTAGCCGCCATGTTGGTCCTTCAGAAGTTGACTCTTTTCTCACTACGAGACTTTCTTTTTTTTTTTCACCTTCCTATTTGAAAACAACAAACAAACAACTAAACTAAATACAAAAGAAAAAATCTACTCTGTTCTGGGAGTTACTCCCCAAGGTAATATTTCTGTCAGTTTAGAAAATGTGGTGACGTAAAAAAAAAAAAAAAAAAAAAAAAAAAAAAAAAAAAAAAAAAAACTAGATTTTAGAATCTTGGCCAACACCTCCCATGTAAGAGTAAAATTGCCTGAAAATATATATATATATTGAATAACGCTAGAAAGTATACAACATTTTTTTCTCAAAGTTGTCCTTAAGGAATCGAAAAAAAAAAATTGCTGTGTAGAAATATAAACAAAAATGTAAAATTTATGTAACCTTCCTGTGTGTTTGTGGCAAGCAAAGCAGAAATTCAAATTACAAAAGAAAGGGAATTTAAAATCACTGATTAAATTGTTTACAAATAAATGCAGACCGACTGGTCTTTTACAAAATTGATTTCTTGAGTTTGTCATGTGTTGTGTGATTAATATATGTTAGTCAATAGCATGTATCCACATTAGCTTAGACTAGTGGGTGGATCGGATTTGGGGCTCTGCCCATTTATTTTGCACGTCACAGACAGCAAAAGTCCTTGAATAACACAAATTGTTTTTTTTGTTGTTGTTGTTTGTTTTTTCGGCCATAAAAGTGAAATAACTGTCATGTACTGCAACAACTAATTTCCTATTATTGTCATCAGTTGTGGGAATAAATTGGGTCTTCATATAGAAATACCCGTAAGTTTTGCTTGTCTACTTTAATATCCATACTCTGAGGGAAAGGGTGGAATTTTAAATTTAAATTTGCATATGCCAACTTCATTTTAATTTAGTATCCTCCCACCCCCACAACACCAAGAAAGAAATCAGGAAGAGCGGTAAATCTTACAATTTTAATTGTAAAAACTGTCAGTTTACTGAATATCTCTTCTTTCTCATGACAGAAAATGGCTTTGTAGAACTTCTGTGTTACAAAAATGATTTTCTTGGCCGTGTTACTTTATAGTAAAAACATTCGGCGTGGAATTAAAGACGGTTTCTCAGATTTATTAAATATAGCATGGTCACTTCATAAACATCCGGTCATTTTATAAACATGGTGATTCTAGCGAACACCTGAAATGCGAATAAAAGTTAAGGAATTTTGAAAAAAAATCGGAACATAAAGGGAAGAGTGCTAGGCTTTTGAAAAGGCATTTCAACGGAAACGTTCATTTAAATAGACTTTTCCTGCAGACAGTGATTGATTCAGTACTGTATTTGAGCAAACAAGAACTAGCATTCCGTGACCATGACTAAAGCATCGACTCGATAAATCATGGAAATTTCACGGAATTACTTTCATTGATGATATCAAGAATTCCTTTAGAAATTCAAAATCAATACGAAAAGATAAAAAATGTCTTCACAGGTGACTCAAAAACTATTCAAAATGAATTAAGTGAATGTATTTCTGAATATATAAACGATCACGTTAAAAATGAAATAAATGAAGTTGAATGCTTTTCTATTCAAATAGATGACACCACAGACATAAATTAGACTTCTCAGTGCTCTTTAATAATAAGATTTGTTGTTCGGCTGAGCGATTTTTGGGTTTCCACGAAATTTTGGAACAGTTTGATTATCGACACAAATTAATAGGACAATGTAACGATAGGGCAAGTGTAATGTCTGGACACTTGAATGGACTCCAGAAAAAAATCAAGGATAAAGCTTCTCAAGTTGTTTTTGTTCATTGCTTAGCGCATCGTTTGAAACTTGTATTACAGCAGAGTTTTTCTAATATTTCTAAGTGTCGAATATTTTATGCAAGTCTCAGTGGAATTCCTTCATTTTTTCACCACTCAGCGAAGCGATCTTATACACTCGCATCAACAACCGCAGGATGCATATTAACCATAACAGAAACTCTACAGTCCTCTACTTCGAAGTTAGTAAGTGTAATTGTTGAAGACTGGCATAAATTGGAGGAAGCATTAGAATTTCTCACAAACAGTGAACAATCGGACAAGAAATCAATTCAATTTGCCAAGGGGTTTTTGAATGGTATGAACACTTTTGAATTGAAATTTTTGGCGATAGTATTTAATGAAATTTTTGGCTCCATTGATCTATAATTCAAAATTTTGCAAAAACATCACTAGACATAAAGTACTGATGTGTAACTCAAATTAAAACAACTCGTGAAATTTTGAGCCATAAAAGGAACGATAAGTAAGGCAACCCACTTTGTGCAAATAAAATTTAAGAGGATTTAGTACTTAATTTGAAAAAGTAATATATATATACAGTATATATGTTTCCTCATCATTGATGAGGAAATAAATATACTTATATATATATTACTTATTCAAATTAAGTACTAAATCCTCTTAAATTTTATTTGCAAAAAGTAATTGCCTTAACGATGAGGTATTTGAAACACTGTTTGGGAAAGCTAGCAAAATCACAGAAATAAGCAGATCTATACGGGAATATGCTGCTCTTACAGAAGAAACAATTTTTCAAAATTATATTGTATTTTGAAATTTCGGACCACATTCTTATGGAAATGGATATAAGATTTGAAGACTGTGAGAAACTTCAATTTGTCTGTCTTGCTGACACAACCAAGTTCGACCAATTTAATTCATGTTTTCCCTCCGACGCTTTTGAAAATCTTCAACATTTTTATGGGAAAATATTTACTAAACTCCAGCGCCTTAAAAATGAACTGAGTCTTGTATATGCCGATGGAAAAATTAAGGAATATATCGACTAAAGAACTTCTTCGTGTGCTTCATGGAGATAAAGACATTTTTGCAGAAGCTTGTAAATTGGTTTCCCTCATTTTAACAATTTTATCTACAAATGTGTCAGTGGAAAGAAGTTTTTCTTGCCTTTAAAGAATACAAACTTACTCAAGAAACACTATTTCTCAAGATAGACTTGCTTCTTTGGCAAATATTTCTATTCAGAAAGATATTTTATTGATGCTCACGAAGAAACAACCATTCTATGATGACATAATCGACAAATTTGCCGCTTTAAAAGAAGGAAGAATTGACCTAATATACATAAAATAGGTCAGTCCTCATATAGTGATTTTCATTGAAACAGTAGATATCTTTTCATATTGCTCTTGTAGCTCTTCACCTATTTTTCCAACCACGAGCCGCCACTGAGATAAAGTTGATGTGACCTGACACTAGATGGCAATGGTTTAAATGAGGATCATGCGCACTGTGGACATGAGACTTTCAGATAGCAGACTTCGACAGAATGTGTGAAGTCTCCGTTGAAAACGCCAGGGTAGAGCCTAGGTGAAACACACATCCGATGATTGAGACTGTGGATGGTAGGAGGTGGTGTATATAACGATTTTAACTGGAACCTTTTAAAGCTTTTAAATTTTTTATGAACCTGACCAAACTTGAAGACTTCCTCAGCAATTTCAAGAGAGTGCAGCATTGACGAGATAGCCCTAATGGCCAAGTACGACGTGGAACTTCAAGTGGTATGTAAATAGTAACTCTTAACTCAAGAATCTTTAATTATTATCTGGAAACCTTTACCCATTCAATATGATGTCGACACAGCCAGAACGGAGTTAACCCTAACATCTGGACATATCCGAAATAGGGTACAACTTATGACAAAATGGCTCTCGAACTAACCCTAACAACTGACCATATTGAAGCAAGATACAACTTTGGACAAAGAAACTCTCAATAACTACTGACGTCGGACTGAACACGCACTTCCGTGAGTATCATCTTTAGGACTTGTAACCGATTTATATTTTAATTGAATAAGTTAATGCACCACCACAGACTGTATCCACTTTACAGAACGTGTAAAACAGAACTTACAGACGTCAAAGCGGCTTCCTGAAGAACCTTGTGGTCACGTAATGGTATGTGAACTTTATGAAAGAATCACATGAGATATAATCACTGTTGTTAGTTCTCTTGTTATCCAAGCATGCTTGTTAGATTAATAATGTACTGTTAACACTTTAACTCCTTTAAACACACAAGGACGAGCAGGCTTGCCGATAACCAATAGTTTACACGTGTGGGTACCAGCGGCATTTGTGCAAGCTAGCACTGTAAGTTGTTCATTCGCATCTTTAATTCCACTAGGTTTCGTTTCCTGCGCTGTCGCTAGAATTTTTCTTGGAACATAATGCCAGAACAGTGACGTCTCATCAGCACTATATATCTGCTCTAATGATAAATTTTCCTCTCCTACCGTTTGGCTGAACTTGTCAACAAAATGCTCAGCAGCTCCTTTTTTACCGTATAAATGGAGCTGCCGAATACCGTGACGTTTTAAAAATTTTTCCAGCCAACTGGATGAATACTCACACGGCATATTTAAGTTCATGTCCGAATGAAATATCTTCGCCTGCGCAGTTATAACATTGGTCCTGTTAACGGCACGTTCTCGCTTCTTCGTTGGTGAACCCATTTGATCATCACTTTGTCCAAATCTTCATTGTTTGCCTGGCGTAAAGTTTTTCTCTTAGCCACCGCCAATGGCGTGTCACTATCGGCAAAAAATTTCAGAATGTCACCCTTTTGTTTTTGGAAATTGTAAATTGTGGATTTACCGACACCGAATTCTTCGCAAAGATTGCGCACCGAAATTCCTCTTTCCAATTTCCGAAGTAAGTCAACTTTCTTCGCAATTATTAGAAAGGTATGTTTTCTTTTTAGAAAGTCCAGGTCGATTCCGTGGTGGACCGTCCTTCTCAAGTGTTGAAGTATCCGATGGTCGTTTTTTAGACATACTGTAATTTGAAACTACAAAAACTATCTAATGTACTCAATCCCGATATGTAGCTGTAACTTGTTAAGGATGAGATTACCACGTGCAGTTAACCAAAGAAAGAGCAAGATTAATGTCTCTCCTGTGTTTCCAGTTGTTGTGTGAAAAGGTATATATTTTTTTCAAGTGAACACGTGAGCTGACCGCTAGAGAGAGAGAGAGAGAGGGGGGAGGGGGAGGGAGAGGGAGGCAGGTGTTTCCAGTTGCTGTGAAAAGGTATATATTTTTTTCAAGTGAACATGTGAGCCGACTGCTAGAGAGGGAGAGAGGGAGGGAGAGAAGGGGAATGGGCAGGCTTTCAGTAAACATTCATTAAAAATAATAAAGAAAATGCCTAACTTCTAAAGTTTTCATCGGATTTTGACGAAATTTCACATGGGAGTATATTTTGACTTGTTTTGGTTACTGTAAAATTTGCATTCGGTTATTTAAAAAATTGGAGAATTTTTTTTTTCATAAAAACTTTTCCTAGTACTACTTCCTTGAGCTGTCAGGCAGCCTCCAAGAAGTGATTCATTGTCAAAGGGAAGAAATTTGCATCCCCCACGCAGCCTTCAGAACCTCATTTTCCAACGATGACATATCACCCATGCCGTGTTCTTTGTGATCAAAATCCAGCGCCCTTGCCTTTTTTATGTACTACGTATAAACTTTTTTTAAAAATCTTTTCTGCTGTTCAAGCAGAATGAAAAAGGTAATGACCGAATTCCATACAACTCAAATTTTGTGCAATTTCCATACATTTGGAGTAAAATTTTTCAACAACGTGCGAGTTCCGTACAAGTTAAATTTTTTAATCCGTACTGTACAGTACAAGTTAATTGAAATTTTTTTTATGTAACCATTGTGAAATTTGTTGCTATTTTAATGCAAATCATATATACAGTACATAACTTAATACAAAAAGCATTTTAAGTTATACTGTACAGTATGTACAGAAATCTCATGAAATGAATACAATTTGAGGTGTACAGAAGTTGCACATACAGAAGTACTATAGCTAACCAATGAAAAGAGGAAAGTGATATTTCGTGTCTTGAAAATATATTCTGTATGTACACTGCTGGCCACCCAAAATGCAGCACCAAGAAGGAAGCATTCGATTAGCCTGAAATTCGCAGCATGCGTCGTCCGCGAGAGGACATGCAAACGATTAGCATTGCAGGGCATATGCAAATCATGTGCGCCCGGCACGCCACCGAGAAGCACTATAAGAAGGGTGCACAGAAGGCGGGTTGTAAGTAGTGAAAGTGTGTTGTGCTGCCGGACCTGTGTGTGGGAAGCTTCCTGATGCCTCATCGCAGAATACGAGAGTCATTCCAGCACGTTTTGGAGTTCGACAGAGGATGAATAGTGGCTTATCGCAACAGTGGTTTATCGTACCGAAACATCAGCACTTGTGTGGGACGACATCCAGCCACAGTGAGGCGAGTATAGATTCGGTGGGTGCAGGAGGGACGGACGGACGGACCGACGTGAGCGATTGCCGCAGCGGCGGTACACCACCGAACGAGAAGACCGGCATGTTGTGCGGCGGGCATTGACGGCTCGCACCAACACATCACAAACGTTAGCGCAGGAATTAGGGTGTGTTGCGCAACAACCTGTGTCATCACGTGCCGTTCGACGTAGTCTGCAGGAGCGGGGCCCCATTGCTCCAATTACCATTGACTTTACACCACCAGCGAGTGCGGCGGCAGTGGGCTGTTGAACACCGCACCTGGACTACGGAATGGCATGATATTGTCTTCTCCGATGAAATCCCGCTTCTGCCTGCAACACCACGATGGTCGGATCCGCGCGTGGCGTGCACCGCGACGAGAGACTGCAGACGTGCCAACTCTCCGTGTTTAGGCCGGCAATGCCGGATTTTATTACACTTCTCGGAATTCCGGATTAGAAATTAATATTGCCGGATTCCATCATGATTTCCGTAGCGTAATGAGAAAAGTTCGAAGTTCTCCAAGGCATCGGAGAACTTCGTTGATTACCGTAGCATAAATTAAAAAGTAACGAGGGGAAAAGTTCGAAGTTCTCCGAGGCATCGGTTCATTAGCAGAAAAGCGTTCTTTCCCTTCTGAGTCAGCAGCGAGCAGTTTTGCTCTGCCGTTGGCATCGATGTTTACTCTTCTGTCCGCTAATGATATCTGGCGCTGCAGGCACGGAGTAGGAGCGGGCTTGTCCTTGGCACGCACCGTACGTACTGACGCAGATTTCTATCAGAAGTGCGCAGTAGTGTTTTGGTTTGTTTTATGTATTTCGTCTGTCTTCACAGGAATTTCTGAGAACTTTTTGTGCACGTGTTTAATCAAGCGATGGCTGGTAAAAAATATCAGTCTGTTTTTAAGAAGTATACGACAGATTATCCGTGTATAATCGAATCAAGGAAGCGCCAACAATTTACCTTTTGCTCTATTTGTTGCTGTGATTTTTCCGTTGTCCACAAGGGCAAAGGAAATATCGTTAATCACATTCGTACGCAAAAACACGTGGACAATTCTAAGTGCGTTGAAAATAAAACATTAAATTTTGCTGGAGATAGTTCCTCTTCCGATGCCTTTTTGTGCTTGTTTACTTCTTCATTCCTCGTGTAACATAACTTATCTTTAAGCTGTGCTGACCATGCAAGTGTGCTTTTTAAGAAAATGTTCCCAGATAGTAACATTGCAAAAAATATGCATGTGACAGGACAAAAACATTGTGCGTTGTTGCCGAAATGGAGAAATCTTCAAAAATAGACTTGCATACTTGCCAACTTTTACGCATTATCTGTAAAATTTACAGATCTCTGCTTAATTTTACTGATTTATGGATAGAGGTATTTTTTAACAGATTTTTTTAATATTTCGATTGCTCAATCGAAATATTTCAACCCCCTGCAACCATCCATTTAGATTTTCTACCAGACTTTACAAGCGCTGTGTCATGTGATGATGTCATCTTTGACTCGCTAGCTTCGTGACATTGTGCAGTAGCTCTCTCTTTCCTCGGGAGTGCTCAAGTGATGTGCCGACCACAGTTCGCCAAAATGCGTAATTGTGCGTTTACTACGCATCACAATTTTACCAACGCGTAATTAAAAATACGCATCCGGAATTTTTCTCGATGCGTAAAACTACGCGTCAAATAATTTTACCAATTCTTAAAAATGCGCATCGGGAATTTTTTTTTTCGCGCGTAAAACTATGCGTCGAATAATTTTACCAATTCTTAAAAATGTGCATCGGGACGGTACTCTGCTTTTCAGAAACGGAAGTAAACGGAATAAAGATTTTCTCCGTAATCATAATTTCTTTTTCCTGTGATGTTGCCTCTGTCCAGTATTGTTGTTATATATCATTTTATTCCATAAAAATTTGTATTTCAGTTTAAAAATGGAGGAACAAATTTCGAAATCAGAAATTCGACGGCGAAAAAATTTAACTGTAATCTTTGGCATGAGAGTGCGACGGCTTCGGGGATTTTCTCCTTTTCCGTCATAATTTGGGTTATCCTCCAGATCAATGCATAACTTAACAGAATTTTTTAAAATATTTTTTAACAGAAATTGTTTTACATTTTTTATATGCCTTAACGTAACATTAGTGCTTCAAATTATGTCCATTGATAGTTCAAGCATACGAAAGTAGGCTTGCAGGATTTTCTCTTCTTAAGGTTGGCAAGTCTGAGACTGTGTGATACCTGCATTATGCATCGCCATACCGGTCCGTCGCCTGGCGTTATGGTTTGGGGCGCAATTGGATATGACACCCGCACCCCTCTGGTACGCATTGCTGGTACACTCAACAGCCACCGCTACATCTCCGACGTTTTGGAGCCAGTAGTCCTCCCTTAGCTGCAGGACCTGCCAGCGGCCACGTTTCAACAGTACAACGCGCGCCTGCACGTGGCACGCATCGTGCAGCAATTCTTCACGGCCCACCAGGTGTCACTGCTGTCGTGGCCCGCCTGTTCTCCCAATATGTCGCCCATCGAACACGTTTGGTCACTGATCAGGAACCAAGTGGCCCGTCAAGCACCAACCGCGGCTACGCCTGATGAACTGTGGCAACGTGTGGAAGCAGCCTGGACCAACATACCCCAAGCCCACATACAAAGCCTCTTTCGTTCGGTGCCGCAGTGTGTAGCGGTCGTTATTGCCAGCCATGGGGGGCCACACGAACTATTGATGTCTGCATGTTCCGCAAGTCGCATGGGACTGTAAGCTCAATCGTTTCATCTTTGTATCTGTTGTTATGTGTCCAGTAAATCTGGCTTTGCTATCTCGTGTCCTACTTGGTGTTGCATTTTGGGTGGCTAGCAGTGTACATACATAGGAACAATTGGCAGAATTATGAGGAAATGTGTGTGTCATACAACAAATAAAACTGGAAAAGGTTCTCTCTCTAAGCATGTGTAACTACCCCCCCCCCCCCGCGCCACGCCGGTTTTTCTCCAGTCGCGGCCAAGGGTCAGATCAAACTTTTTGAGGTGGCCAGGGGCACATTTCAGTTCACGGTGTAGTTGTTTGCCGCTGGTCAGAACTCTGTACGTACATACAAGTTCAGTAATTTTATGCAATTTGTGGAGCACTGAAACTGTAACACCCAGTGGTGTAACTAGAATGTGTGTTCCCCCTCAAGTTTTACTTCTTTGCTACCTAGCACAGTAATTTTCCCTGGATTTCGAACCTGCAGTACGCCTCATTGTTGCCTGCTCCCCGCTGCAGCTGCTGGGGTGGTAGTAACGCCACTGGTAACACTCATCTGCTGCCTATCAGTACCAGACCTGTTTTTTCACGGCGTCGGACTACGACAATTCTTGACCCCTGAAAACTCTCAGGAAATTTACGGTGCCAAAAGTGTGTTTTCAGGAAGAAAATGCAGTGTATTTTTATATGTACAACCCGGCGCGAGAGGAAGACACTTGCTACGCTTTTCTAGCAACCAATTGGCAAGCAGCATTCCTGATACATGTGCAACTTATTTCCATGCAACGCATTTTCTTCATTACCATGGTTGTGGTTACATAGTGTTACTGACTTGGGGATCGCAACATCATATTCTATAAATTTCTGTTAAAATTTTATCGCATCTTTTTAGTAAATAATCAATATATTTGTTTTTGAAATATCATTAAATATACATAATTTTACCCTGTTGTTTTAAATCGGTGACCTCGGCATTCCAGCAGATTAAAAAAAAAAAATCCGGAAAATTGGAAAAAGTCCGAATTTTGAAGGTTTCCAGAATTTGGAGGTCCAGATTTTCGAGGTTGTACTGTAATGATATGTAGAAGAAAACACTTTGTGAAGTCATATTCTTTATCATTTAAAGTGGAAAATAAAAAAAACTGTTGCTAAAATTTATGCAGAAGATTGAGGTGTGAAATCCTTTTGCCAGAAGTTATTTCAAAATGGGAGGTGTATTGAAAGGTAATCCGAGTTATTATAGAGAAAAATTAAAATATTTTCAAGATATCATATCTGTTTTGTCACTGAAGGAAGTGGTATGCCACATGTCAGTATTTCCTAATCATTATAATGTAAGAGCTGCCTGTTTTTGTATTTCAAAAATTTTGGAGGTTCTGAGGTACTCTGGTTTTCATATGTTCTCAAAGCATGTGCTACTAAGACTCCTAGGAATAAAATGTAAGTTTGTGAGGTCTCCCAGTTAAAGATTCTGATCTCTTAAGAACTTTAATGAGCTTTCTTTGCGGAACCAAACTCTTAATCACACAGAGTACAGCTTAGTGATGTGTGTCTATGTCTTTCATTGATTCATACATTAAGAGTCTGATTTTTTTGCACGTCTTTTGTAAAAAAAGATTGTGCTTATGTTTATAACTCTGTCCATCTGTGGACACTATCTCTGTGCAACTATTACTCCAATTTGAAAACTTCTTGTATTGAAAAGATTGAAATATAAGAATGATGGTCCTTGCATTGTTTTTCTTCGATGCACAACTTTGCTGCTAGAAGACGTAAACACAGATGATATAAATTTAAAAATACATTTTATTCCATATGTTTGCTTCTAAATATATGATTGAAAAAATCTTTTTCCTTTTGATGTCATTTATATTGAAGACTATTTTAGGTACAGTCTATTTTTCACGTAATGCATAGATTTTCCACTATAGGATGTGAAGGTAACTTGTGTGTCCCCTGATATCCTGCTTCTAAAGTTTGATTTGAAAACTTCTTCCTGTATCTGATACAGCTACTCATGGGAAATGTTTTACATATAAATTCTAATTTTTTTGTGAGCAATGGTTTGTCAACCAGGGGTGTAAGTGTTTATTTCTGCTGTTGACGTATTTGCAGCAAAATCTGAGCTTCTGAAAACTTGATAAAAAAATTCTTTTGTGGACCGATACTGCTTACCTCAGAAAACCTTTTGAGAATACCTCGTGCTTAAAATAGTGCACAGGTTTCCTGCCAGTGGGTGTTCGGAAATGATGTATACAATTTCAAAGTTGAATAGTACAAAAAGTATTTGCGATATGAATGTTTTACATTTTGTCCAAGATTAAACAAGTTCTAAAGTTTATAGCTTTGCAATCAATACACTTCCACATGTGCTCCATTCATAGTGCTCAGGATGTTGAGGCGGTAGGCGATTTTGGACCAAGTATGGTGCAGAATGTCTGTGGTGACCAGTGGCGGCTTTTGGGAGGAGGCAAGGGAGGCAGTGCCTCCTCAGAATTTTAAGACTCTTACTTAGAATTATTCGTTTTGTTCATTCAGTACTTTTGGGTATAGTAGAGCAAACGTTTATGCTAGTTAACTCTTTTGAATTAAATGTCGTCTACGCGTTCATTCAGTTTTTTAAATTGATGCTTTTCGAAAACAATCGGTAGCGCGTAGTTGAGAATTGTCCTCAGGTTGCGATATCCGTCATTGAGGCAGGAAGCAAACTGCCTCTCGTACATTTTGCGCCAAACCTGTTTACTCCCTCTGAATCAGTAGATACGAAGGTAGGCGGTGGAACTGCCAACAAAAAGAGCGCGCGCACCATGGAGCTCCTGTGAGGCAGATGTTATTTTGCCTCATGGGAACAGCTGTTTCCTGTATGAACTCATTCTGACAGCTTCAAGCGTCATTACATAGCGTCTTCTTCCTAGTAGCTTTTCTTTCACACTAATGTTTGTGTAACTAATTTTATTTATGCGTTACTTATTTCATACTTCGCACATGAGAAAGTAAATAAAAAAAATTATATTGTAAAAAAAATGGCATTAAATTGAATACATTTATCATGAAAGGAATACGAGATTACACCATATAATACAAATTTTGATGACAATCCGATTTTTGGCGTAAATGTCACAATGATGGTAAGTCTGATAATATCCGAAAACTTTAATATTTTCATCGTCCTGGATCGGGACTCGAACCCGCGTCTCCCAGATAGCGCCTGGGTATGCTAACCACTACACCGCCTAGAATGACTAAGTTTCAAGTTTCCGATTAATTTGAATATAACCATCACAGGATTCGCTAGTTGAAGCAAACGGCATTCATGTTTAGCGAATCTGGAGATAAAGAATCCTATTCCGTAATTGCCCGGAATAGCAGATAAGTCAAGAAAGAAATACGGGATTACACCATATAATACAAATTTTGAAGATAACAACAAACCGATTTTTGGCGTAAATGTGACAAGGATGGTAAGTCAGATAATATCCGAAAATTTGGAAATTTTCATCATTCTGGAGCGGGACTCGAACCCGCGTCTCCCAGATAGCACCCGGGTATGCTAACCACTACAGCACCCAGGACGATGAAAATTTTCAAGTTTTCGGATATTATATGACTTACCATCCTTGTCACATTTACACCAAAAATCGGATTGTCATCTTAAAAATTTGAATAAATTTGAATTCAGGTTGAAAAGTAGTTTGCCTCCCCAGCAATTTTGGTCACGAGCCGCCACTGGTGGTAACAGAGGAAGGCTGTGGGGATGCACGCCTTCAGGTCACTAAGGGAGGCAACCTTTTTCAGGTAGACAGTGTCTTTAAGTAACCCCCATAAAAAATCACAGGGGGTTGGTTATATCTGATGAACGGGGCGGCCATGTCATTGTACCTCAGTGTCCAATCCACCGACCAGGGAAGTGCTGATCCAAGCATGCACGAATGTCTGATGACCAATGAGGGGGAGCCCCATCTTGCTGGAAAATGACATCTGGAATCTCCTACAGTTGCGGAATGACGAATAGTTGTGACATGTCCAGGTATATGCTGCTAGTTATGGTTGGTTCAGCAAACAAGAATGGTCCAATCACTCTGTCCTGTATAATGCCGCAGCAAACATTAACTTTGGGGCTGTGTCTTGTGTGTTCCAGGACAGCATGGGGATTTTCTGAACCCTGAATTCGGCAGTTATGCTTGTTGACAGTATCTGACATGAAATGTTGACTCGTCACTAAAACAGATTCTTGACAGGAATGTGGTGTCCCTATCAATGCTATGAAGCATTTCTACGGCAAACGCTGCACAAAACACTTTATCATTGGGCTGCACCCTTTGCACCAGCTGCATTTAGTAGGCATAAACATTTAGGCATTCGTGTAGCACTGTGCGAACTTTTGTGGCAGGTATCTCCAGTTCACAATTAGCTGAATGATTTGATGTTGATGGGTTTCGTTGGTACGCCTTACACACAGCCTTCACGGATTCTTACAACACAGATAGTCTGCTGCTGCTTGTCCCTTTCACCACACTACCGGTAGCTTTGTATTTGTCTACCCACTGCTGGATACTCCTCCATATTGATGGTTTCCTCTTGTACTCCCTCCTGAAATTTCTCTGGTCGTGGGTCAGCAATTTGGACTCCGCAAACCATATCATACAAGCAGCTTTTTTCTGTGGCATTGCCAGTTTTGCTATGTTGTGTCACACTGTGCTACCAGACACCTAGCATCACCTATCAAAGGAAAAATGAAACTTTAGAACTTGCTTAAACTTGGACAAAATGTAAAACATTCGTATCACAAATACTTTTTGTACTAATCAACTTCAAAATTGTACACATCATTTCCAAACACCCTGCATATCTTATTTTTGTTGATATCTCTGCATCTAAGAGTCCAATTTGAAAAATTATTTCTTTATCTGAGAGCATTTCCAATGTGAAATGTTTCTCTATATAATTTCAAATGTTTCTTAATGCACAAGTGTGCTACTTAGAGGACGTAAATTCACATTTTCTTTTACAGCATGTTTGCAGGACTAACAACCCGATTGAAAAAATGCTTTTTCAGTCGAATACTACTAACCATGAAAATTATTTGTATATGCTTCCTTCCCAAATTAATACACAATTTTGCCACTGGAGGTGAAAATGTTTAATTTGTTTTTCTCAATCTTACTGTATGCCATTCACTACAATAAAGATGGGGAATGGGGATCATTATCCTCTTTAAGTAATGCACAACTTTACTGTTAGGGAGTGTAAAGGTCAAAACCTTTTTATCTCTGTTTCTAGGAGATGTATTTGAAAAGTTCTTTCTCCTTAGTATGGTTTTGCCATGAAGAATACTTTTTGCCTGTTTTCAATTTTCAAAATTCTTCTACCAGAAGGCATAGAGTTATATCATGTCTACTTCTATATTTCTTCTTTTAACTGTTTGATTTGAAAATATTTGTCCCTGATACCTTCCTTCTGTTATGTGAAACTTTTTGTGCACCATTGGTTAATTTTTGTAACATGCTTTTTAATTGTTGGTAAAAGTAAGTTCTTTTTTCTATTTCTGGATGGTTTATTGATTGTAGAAATCCAGTTGATTTTTTTTTCTAACTGGTTCCATTGACTTTGAATGACTTGGATAAATTACCGGAAAGGATTCAAAAGACATGCTCATTACAACCCAAAAATTTGGTGCCATATATGTCTTGTTCTTTTAAGTGTCAGCAGTTGAAAATCCTGATTCACACAAGTTAGATGTAAAAGAAGTCAGTATTTTAAACATTTATGGGTTGGTGATTTTCAGGAAAGTATGAGAACAGGTACAGTGAATTTCAGCTCATTCGTAGAAATTACCATGGCGCCCAAGACCATGCTAGCTAGATGTTGCCACATTCACCACTTGCTTGCATCATGTTCTATCATAGTGGTCTTCAAACGTTTTTCATGACGCACACCTGCATTGGCGAAAACCACTTATCGCGCACCCCTTGTGTGTATATATGCTAAACATACATACATTATGAAGAATATATATATATAGAGAGAGTTTTTTAAGTTTATTTATGTGCATATTTGTGTGAATGGTATATATAAAATGTTATATAATGTTACATGCACTGAAGTGCCATGAAAACTGGTACACCAGACTAATACTTGGTAGGTCCCCCACAGGAGTGCAGGACTGCAGAAATATGACGAGGCATGAACTCCACTAGCTTCTGGAAATATGCTGTAGGCAATGCACACTATACTTCCTGCAGAGCGTTCCACAATTTGGGTGTATTTCGAGGTCTTGGATGGGAATGGCAACACCCCAAACTCAGATGAATGCTCTTCTAACCATAATGTGGCGTCTCGACACTTGTGTGGAGGTGCATTGTCCTGTTGGAACAGGCCCAACCCACCAGCATGAATGCAGGACATAAACGGGTGTACCTCGTCAGAAAGGATGCACACATGGCGTTGGCCGGTCAGAAGTTTGTAGACGTACCGGGGGTCCCAGTGAACTCCAGCTAAACACACCCCATACCATTACGGACCCCATGAATCCCGCCTGTCAACAGGCGGGATCTATGGCTTCATGGGGTTTGCGCCACACATGAATCCTTCCATCTGCCTGATACAGTTGGAAATGCGACTTGTCGGACCAGGCTACTTGTTTCCAGTCATCAAATGTCCAGTGGCGGTGTTGCCGTGCCCAAGCAAGGCGCATAGCTCTGTGTCGTGCACCCATCAAGAGGACTCGAGTTAGGCGTCGGCTCCCAAAGCCCATATCGTTCAGGGTACGTTGCACAATCCGGACACTGATGCTTGTTGAGGCTCCAGCATTAAATTTTGATGATACCTGTGAGAGTGTTGCACGCCTATTGCGTGAAACGATTCTTGACAGCCGATGATGGTCACATTCACCCAATGTCTTTTTCGGCCACACTGGTATCGTAGGTTGGAGGTTTTGCCGGAATTCTTGTAGTCACTATACACCCTTGCAATGATCGGCCGTGAAAATCTGAACTTCGTTTCTACCTCCGAAATACTATGGCCCATCTCACGAGTGCCAAACATGACACCGCGTTGAAAATCGCTTAAATCGTTATTACTTGTCATTCTCATGCCGAAAACAGCTCTGACAGCTGGCAAGGATGTCTATCGCTTTATATACGCACTAGCGGATGCAACTGAGTACGCACATAAACTAGTGTGCAAAACTTAAGCAACAACGTCGTTTGACAGCATACAGTCAAGACAGGGGAGACAAGGGCGATTTGCGGGTTGTACAAGGGAACAACAACTCATGACAAAGGTGATGCATATGCAAATAGCAGGAGTTCGACGTCAGAGGTGACGTGAGGGCACGTAAACTGCGTGGAGGCAGCACGCGCAGTGCCAGCCGACTACAAAAGACGGCGGACAGAGGCATTTCCAGACATTCGCTGCAAGTGAAAGTGAGATCGATCGTGCAATATGGCTAGGAGAAACCATCAGGATGCCTTTACACGTGATAGAATGATCGGCAAGCTGGAGGAGGGGCGTACCGTGATGAGTGTTGCCCAAGAGTTTGGAATCGATAAAAATGTAGTGTCACGAGCTTGGAAAGCCTACCGAACGACAGGTACAGCTGTACGAAAGGTAGGTGGTGGTCGCCCCAGGAAAACAACGGCGAGTGACGAACCGATATCTCGTCGTGCAAGCAAAAAGAGACCGGAACCAGACAGCTGGCAGCATGGCGCAGCAGTTGCGTACAGCAACCGGACAACAGGTATCCCGGTTTACTGTGGCCAGACGCCTTCATAAGGGTGGGCTATATGCCCGCCGGCCGGAACGCTGCATACCATTGACAGCAGCCCATCGGCGGCACCGTTTACAGTGGTGTCGCGAACATGCACACCGGACACCTGATCAATGGAGTCACGTCCTCTTTACCGATGAGAGTCGTTTCAGTCGGACAAACGATTCTCAACGCCAGTTGATCTGGCGAGAGGTAGGGACACGCATTCATCCCACGAACATCAGGGAACGAGACCGTTGGGGTGGTCCTGGCGTACTTGTGTGGGGTGGTCCTGGCGTACTTGTGTGGGGTGGCATTATGCTGAACGGTCGGACGGAGCTCCACATTTTCGACACAGGTTCCGTAACCGGAGCGCGTTACTGTGATGAGATCATCCGCCCCCACGTGCGTCTGTTCCGAGGTGCCATTGGTCCAGACTTTGTTTTTATGGACGACAACGCTCGCCCACACAGGTCCCAAGCAGTTGAGGACCTGTTAGATTCTGAAGATATTCGCAGAATGGAGTGGCCAGCGTGCTCCCCTGATTTAAATCCCATCGAACATGTGTGGGATGTTTTGGGGAGACGCCTGGCGTCGCGATCGTTTTCCCCGGAGAACACCAGACAACTGACACAGATGCTCATCGAGGAGTGGGAACTGTTACCTCAAGAACTGTTGGATCATCTGCTGTTGAGTATGGCCAGACGGTGACACGCCACCATTGCACTTTGGGGAGGTCATATCCCGTACTAAGGGACTTTGGATTGTTGTTCTCCCTCATGGACTGTCGGTTAGGTGTACGAATGCTGTGCTGTCAATAAACCATTTTCTGCTGCCTGCCTTCGTGTATGCGTTCTATTCATTTGTTTGCTACGCTGCTTTCGTCATCCTTTAGGTACTGCATTGTGCCTCTGTATTGTGAATTTCATGTCTCACAGGTGAGTTTTTGTGGAATTACGCCAAAATCAGTAAAGTTGCTTAAGTTTTGCACACTGTGTAGGAGATGTTGCTATGTATTTTGCATAATGGCACTTCAGTGTGTGTGTGTGTGTATATATATATATATATAGATCGATAGATAGATAGATAAAAAAATGATTGATTAGATAGATAGATAGATAAAAAATGATTGATTAGATAAATAGATAGATAGAAAGAAAGAAAGAACATTAACATGAATATGCACATAATTAAATAAACTTAAAAGAACTATAAAATTAAATGAACTTTAAAAAACTTACTTGCATAATTTCTTAAATTGTTTCACAGCTACGTAGATCTTTTTATACAGTTATGTAGATCCTTCTTCAAACACAGTTAATTCCAATGAAATTACTAAATTTGAATTGCACAAAAGGGATTACATTCCAATGAAATGATTATTCAAATCCAATTAAAATTAAAATAGTTAAATCCAATATCTGAATAATAATTATATTGAACAGTTTCTTTAATGCAAAGGGTGTGACTGAATTTCCTGTAAAATTTCAGAAAAATTTGGTATCACACTTTCTGAAGCAGAATTTTCTTAAGTCTTGACTCCAAGTGCAGCCTATTTCGTTTCTTATTTTTGATCTCCATCATTGCGGAAAAAGTAACTTCACATAAGTATGTACAATCTGTAGATCCGAAAGGAAGAAGCGCATCGGTCACTATGTTTACTAAATTCAGATATTCATTTTTCAAATCCATGCACCAGTTGTGTACCACCAATTTTTGCTAAAATTCGGTTTTTAAAACAGTATTCTCCCGTATGTCAATTAGTTGTTCTTGAAGGGAGATCAGATGTTCCATTTTGACGTTTCTCTCAAAGGGATTCAAAATCCATTTAGTCTTCACTCAGAAGCTCTTCAAACAAGGTAGTAAAATCTGCTTCCAAATTTTCCAAGTGTGTCAGTATGAGAATTCTTATTGATTCAACATTCACATCGTTTTTGACTATAAAATCATTTAAGGATAGAAATATTTTCACCCTTCCTTTTTCAATTTTTCAAAATGTTCTCTCCACAGGATAAGTTTTCTGCGAAAAGCAGTTATTTTTTAGCTCATTGTTGAAACATTATTCTTACTTTGAGGAGACAAATTAAGGGAATTCACCTTTTCAAAAATGTCTGGTTAATAACACACCACTGCAAACCACTTGTCATTGCAAAAAGACTTTTCATATAAGAAAAATGCACGTCTTATCTTTTCTTTTTCTATAAAAAAAATGCGTGTCTTATCTTTTCTTTTTCTATAAAAAAAATGCGTGTCTTATCTTTTCTTTTTCTATAAGAAAAATGCGTGTCTTATCTTTTCTTTTTCTATAAGAAAAATGTGTGTCTTATCTTTCAATTCAACAACTCTTTTCAATACTCTTCCACGAAATAACCAACGAACATCTGTATGATACAGAAGACTTTCATGATTGCTGCCCATTTCATTACATAACAACATAAAAAGTCTGTTATTTAATGGCTTTGTTTTAGTAAAATTCACTATGCTTATGACTTCTTGCAGTACATTTTGGATTTCTGGTTCCAACTTCTTTGCTGTGATTGATTGCCTGTGGATTATGCAGTGAATAAATTTGATGTGTGGTGCTGCCTCCTTCACCTTAGCCCAAAATCCTTTTTTATGCTTTCCAACCGTAGGTTGAAAAAGCGTATATGCTCCAGCTTTGTCCGTCTGTCCGCACAATAACTCGCAGAAAAATGGTTAGATTTTGATGAAATTTTAGTATGTGCTAGAAGACCACCTGGGGATGAACCCTATTGAAAATGGGGTCAAAGGTCAGGACATAGGAGTGGGATCCATTCCATCGCCCTTATGGGTCATAACTTATTTAAAAATGTTTCTATTGCGACAAAACTTTAGTATGTTGTTTTGGAGGTATACTGAACTGATTCTATTTAATATCATCGAAATGGGATCAAAGGTCAGGACACAGGAGCGAGATTTATTCCACAGCCATTATCCTCATAACTTGAGTAATGATTTCTGGTATGTTGGAAAGCATATCATAATCAATGCATTGCATTATTTTACTAACTTGTCCTATTCTGGTCAGAGCAACTGCTCCATCACTCATTATGCTTAAACATTTCGCCCGTAGTATATCATTTTTTGTAAAGAAAGTGTTTACTTTGAAGAATACATCCTCACTGGTGCATCGCTCTGTAAGTGCTTCACAGAAAAGCAATTCTTCCTGCATGTCATTGTTAAAATAAATAATCTCTTACAAATGCCACAAGTTCTGACATGTCAGCAACATTTGTACTGTCATCTAATAGCAAAGAAAGTATCCTACTTTGTTTAATTTGTTCTAAAACTTGCTTTTTAAATTTTCCAAAATAATATCTATTTGCCTACCGACAGTAATTGCAGACAAAGAAATGCGCTTAAGTTTGTCAGCAAACTGTTTCCCATGAATAATTTCAACCACTTTCATTGTGGCAGGAAGAACAAGTGTTTCTCCAATCATGTGGGGCTTCTTGTCTTTTGAAATCATGTAGCAAAATTCCAGAGATGTTTCAAGATATTTAGCATTCATCTTCAAGAAATTCTGCAATGTTGCAAAACCCAGCATTGTGAGATTTTAAAAACCCCTGGAAAAACTGCAGAGGCTTTTGCTGAAGTTCTGGGTGTTTTGTTTTCAAATGGCAAATTAACCGTGATGGTTTCATGCTGCCATTTGCTAAAATTTCATGGCAAACTATACATTTAGGGCAAGGCTCCGCGTTGACGCTGAACGATGTGAATTCGAATTTCAGATATACGTTGGTAATTTTGGATTTTCTTATTAATTTTTCTGCTTTCACAGTCTTGATAAGTTTGAATACTTGGTAACATTTTTTCACACTCAAATGTGCCAGAGTCGCTTGTCAAAGACATACCTCCTTCCTTGTCGTTCCTTGTGGCATTACCTTTAAGCCATTTATCCACTGGGTACATTGTACAACTGTACACATGAAATATCGTATAAAATAAATGAAGGATAAATGCAACAGAAGATAAACATTCAAGAAGCGAAAATCTCCTAAAACAGTGCACAAACACAAGCAATGTTCGTCAGAGTCCAAACAGGAAGTGCACTTGGCAAAGTCAATTGTGTATTGGATTCCTAAAAGATGAGGCATTTCCTGTGAATGAAAAACCTGTTTCCTTTTACAGTTAGTCAGAGAATATGACTAGCTGATGACATGGCGGTGGGTGCGCTATCACACCATCCCTCCTCAGTGTCCCCTTTTTCGTCAGATGGGCAGTCAGCTGTCACCACTGGCCGCTTTATTCTCAGATCTGCTTGGTGGTGACGAGTGTTGCGAGATAACTGAAAATAAAAAAGTCTGGGGATTCGAGGGGTGGAAACCGAGCCTAAAACACGCTGCTAATCACGACTGCAATAATAGAATGTCGTTGAAAAAAGAAAAGAGAATGAAATAAAATAGATAGACAATCTTCTCACTTGAACGTTTGCTTAAATCCGTGAGTTTAGAAAATTTCCTCGCACCCCTAAAAATCGTGCCAGGCTCCCCACTTTGAAGACAACTGTTCAACCGTATCCTGAAAGACACATTTTTATTTAGTGTTCTTTCTTTTAATGCCTTTTAAAAGAACATTTTGTGTATTGGAAGAAGCAAAAGGCATTTCTTCTTAAAGAAAGAGACACTTTGTGCCTGAAAAATGCAACATGAAACCCTCTTTGATAACTACCTGGTAATCCTCACTTTCCAGCTAAGAATGACTAATATCATGGCTTCATTTATTCTTGATGATAATCCTTATTTTGCCAATCTTTCCTTGTTGACCCAAATCCTTTGAGGTGGTGTTTAAGGGACATCCATGTTCCCACAATCATACCTCATTTGTACATACTGACAAGCCCAGAAACATTGATACCAATGAACCCAAACATTGATACCAATGAACCCAAACATGGACGTCCCTGTGCCCACAATCGTACCTCATTTGTACATACTGACAAGCCCAGAAACATTGATACCAATGAACACGTGATTTTTTACCTTAGAAGTAATTATTTCTTTCATGTCTACTACAGAGGTGGTCATGCTGCACTCATAAGAAATAATTCAACTCTTTTTTTAAAAGAAAGCTTTTTGCTTTTCCAGCACATAAAATGTCCTTTTAAGAACCATTTGAAAAAAGGAAACCAGAAAAACCATGCATCTCAGTGTACTGTAGTGCATGATGCAAGCAAGTCAATGTGGTGACATCTAGCATCTGTAGCATCATTTATAATTTTTGGCAAAGAATGTTTTGGCCACCAGGAGGCATTCGTGTATTTTTGTTTCTGAATGTATTTTCAGCAAAATGTGCGCTTCTGAAAACTCGACTTAGAAAATTCTTTCACGGACCAATACCGCTCGCAATGGGAAAACCTTTTGTGAATACCTTCTGCCTAAAACAGTGTAGTTTTTCTCTCGCGTGCATAGATGTATATCTTATTTTTGTTGATATCTCAGCTTTGAAGAGTCCAATTAAAAAATTCTTTCTTTATCACAGAGTGTTTCTGGTAGCCCCCTCCCCCTGGTGCAGTGGTCTACGCACTGGCTTATAACCATTCGTCCGAGAAGGGTCTGGGTTCGAATCCTGTAAGGTATGGATGTTGTGTTTGTCTCATAGTACTGGCTCTCTCTTTTCCCTGGAACCAGTGACCCTAAATTAGAGACACACTGAGTTGCTCACGGTGGGCGTAAAACCTTCGATCAAAAAAAAAAAAAAATGTTTCTGGTGCAGAATGTTTTGCATATGTATTTTTTTCACACAGGTGGGCAACTAAAGGGTGTAGTTTATGTGTCAGTTTACAGTGTATTTGCAACATTATCTGCGTGACTAAAACCCCTTGAAAAATTTCTTTTTTAGTCATATTACTAACTATGAAAACATTTTGTGTACACTGAAGAGCAATTGAATTAGAGATATCTGTCTAGTAATGTGTAGCACCACCTTTCGCCCTGATGACGGCGGCGATTCGTCTCGTCATGGATTCGACAAGACACCGGAAGCGTTGGGAAGCCATACGGATCCACGACCCCTGAACAAGCTTCCACAGTTCGCGAAGATTTGATAAAGGGGAGTCAGAGCTTTGAACATCTCTCTCGATGGCATCCCAGATGTGCTCGATGGGATTGAGGTCAGGTGACCTGGCTGGCCAAGGAAGCGAGGTCACGTCGGTGGAGTGTTCATCCAACCATTCGAATACAATTTGGGAGAGATGGCACGGTGCATTGTCTTCTTGTAGGATGAGGTCCCCAGTAGGATGTTGAAGACACACAAACGGGAGCAAATGGTTGTCCAGGATATCCCGGTAACGTTGACCTGTGAGGGACGATGTCGCACGTACCAGGGGTCTCATTTCAATCCACATAAACAGTCCCCAGACGAGAATGCCACTCCCACCAAGAAGGATCCATCGCTTCATGTGGTTTGCGCCGTACTCGTATCCTGCCATCCGCATGTACCAACATGAATCTCGACTCATCAGTGCAGGCAACATTTTTCCACATGACTAGGGTCCAGTGGCGATGTTCCTGCGCCCATGCTAATCTTTGCACCCTGTGATGTGCGGTCAGCAGCGGTACCCTCGTGGGACGATGGCTTCTGTACCCCATAGCAAGAAGATGGTTCTGGATGGTGTGGCTGCTTACACATTTTTGTTCACCAGCGTTAAATTGCAGAGTGATTTCTTGCATTGTGGCCCGTCTATCCGCTGTTGCAATGCGAGCTAGCCGATGATGACCCCCACTCATCCACACGCTGTTGTCCACGGCAGTTGGCCCTTGCAGGGATGGTTTTACCGAATTTGATGTACTCACGGTGCACCCGTGACACAGTGGCTCATGAAAATCCCAGTGCCTGCATGACTTCCGAGATGGAGTGACCCATTCGTCGGGCCCCGACAATTTGCCCACGATCAAATGCGCTTAGATCCTTTGTCTTGCCCATATGACTCTTACTGATTCCCGTCGCATCACTCCTTATATTGTCGGATCGCTGCATACGTCATGTTGTTTCTGTTTACAGGGCCGCCCATAGCTCCACATTTGCATAACATCAGCTGTCTCTAATTCAATTGCTCTTCAGTGTATGTTTCCTTCCCAAAAAGAATGCACAATTTACCCGCTAGGGGGCACAAATATTTAATCTGTTTTATCAATGTCTCTGCTCCTAAATGTCCAATTTAAGAGAAATCTTTCAATATTGGATACCATTTGCCTTGTGGAAGACTTATGGATTTCTTTTGTAGTTCACAATTCAGTCGCTGGGTGGTGTTTGTGTGCTTTCGTTTGCCGCTGTATGTCTGACTCTAAAACCTTATTGAAGTTGTTTTTTTTTAACTGTATGTCAGTCTCTATAATAAAGAAGCGGAAGATTATTCTATTTGAATAATATGCAGCTTTTACTAGGCAGCATAAATGTCAAGACCTTTTGCCCTGTATCTCTGCTTCCAGGAGATGTATTTGAAAACTTCTTTTCTTTAGCATAGCTTTTGCTGTGAATAATATACTTTTCACATATTTTCAACTTTTTCATTCATTATGCGAAATTCTTCTGCTATGGGGCATGGAGTTATATCATGTTTCCATCTGTATTTCTTCTGAGTGTGTCAGGGAAAGTGTTTGGTAAAGTCATTATTAAAAAAGTAAGAGGTCTTACTTCAATGAAAGTGTAGGATGTTCAGAGTGGTTTTATGCCTGGTAAAGGCTGCACTAACCAAATTTTTGCCCCCGCACGGGGATAACTGGTTTTCCAGTTATTTGGGGAGCGGCGCCCCCACGGCCCGAGCTGACCTTGTGACGCAACATCTTGCTTTTTCGTCTTGTGCGATTACATCACCGAAGGGACAGCTGTTCATCCAGCTGCTGGGGGATGGCGTCCCCATGGCCCGAGCCAACATGTACTATATGTGATGATGTGTCGTCATGGTTTTTAACTGTGTATACTTTTGATATCGGTGATACGTCTTAGCTTCATTTGAGTGTTGCAATTGGTTTGAGCTAAAGTGTTCGTGCTTAGACAGCTATCTTCTTTATTTGTGTATCAATCAGCACGATAATGTCTTCATCATATCTATATGTGATGATTTTCACATTTTTTATGTTTTTTGTTTTTTCACCTGACACGCTCCCGCCTCAGTTGTAGGCTGCTGAGGTTGTGATTATGCGCCAGCTCTGGATTTTAGTTTCTCGTTTTCTATCCTATCTTCTCCATTTCATGTTTCTTTCTTTGTTTTTCCGAGCTGGTTAGCTAGACCTACCTGCACGTTTGCCGTGTGCGGTGACCCGTAAGGTGGAAAAGGGGATGCTGAAGGCTGAGGTTTCTGGTGGCCTGGGTGTTGTCGCCAGTTGCCAACACTCCTCTTTGCCCCCTGCTTCACCCTAAACGGGCGGCTAGGAACTAACCCACTCCTAGTCAATGAGGTCTGTGGCCGAGTGGAGCCCAGACCTCTAACGGCTTGTCATTTCGGGCGACAGGGTGAGTCTGGGGATAGGGTAGGCATGCCAAAGGGGTGTTCCCCAGGCATGGGAAAGTCTGGGTGCACGCCGAGCACATGTCTGCCCTATCAACTTGCTATATCCGCTTCCTATCCCTAGAGCCGTGTCCTGCGTCCACTTGGGCTTGCGGACCTCCGGCTCTCCCTCGTTGGGCTCGATTGTGGGTGGGGAAGTCGGCGGACGAATTATTAATTTATTCCATGGATGAAAATAAAGTTTCCCACAAACCAAAAAGCGAAAGAAGTAATGAGGAAGGCTCATCCCCTTCCGCTAAAAAACATATTCCTGATTGCTCGAATGCTCGTTTTTTTTTTTTTTTTTTTTTTTTTTTTTTTTTTTTTTTTTTTTTTTTTTTTTTTTTTTTTTTTGGTTTTTTTTGTGCACTCATTGGACCCTTCAAAGCCTTTGAGTGCCAAAAGTCCATTTTGGATTAATAAAGCACTTCAATCCATAGCAAGCTCTCCTAAGAACGTTAAGAAGCTCCAGTCTGGAGATCTTGTTGAGATGTCCACTGTGGCCTACAGTTCCACACTTCTCAACACAACCACGCTGCTTGAGACTCCGGTCAAAATAACACCTCATGGGTACCTAAATTCATCTCCAGGTGTTGTCTCCTGTCAGGACCTCGTTGAGTGTTCTGAGGAAAAACTACTTGAAGAACTGAGGAGTCAACACGTTACTGGTGTGCGGCGTATTCTCTTCAGGCGGAATGGGCAGTCCGTCCCATCCCGCAACATCATTTTAACATTCGACAGTACTTCCCTGTCTACATCCATCAAGGCAGGGTATCTTCACCTTGAGGTACGCCCGTACATCCCTAACCCTTTGAGATGTTTTAGGTGCCAGTCGTACGGCCATTCTCAGCAGTCGTGCAGGAGCAATCCTAGGTGTGGACGCTGTGGTGCCACAGATCATCTGTTGCAGGAATGTGTGGCCGAGGCTGAGTTTTGTGTGAACTGCAAGGGTTCACACGCAGCATCAGCCAAAGATTGTCCCAAGTGGAAGGAGGAGAAAGAAATTCAAAGGCTAAAGACTGTTGAGAATATTTCCTATCCTGAGGCCAGAAGGAGAGTAGTTCCTGTTTCTTCTGATCGGCGCTCATATGCATCAGTGGTGGTTGCTAAATCTACAATCGGCATTCAAACCGACATTCAGATCCCTACTAAATGTCCCTATAAGCTGGACGATATCATCGCAGCCGGACTGGAGGCACTCCAGTCTCGAGCTAGGGGTCTGAAAGCGCCACCCACCACTTCGCCGAAGCAGACTCATCCCACCACCAACAAGGGAACTCAGGCCACTTCTAACAAAAAAACCAAAGCTCAGGATAAGAAAAGCATTTCTTCTCCTCCAAAATCTCAGCAAACGACTCAACATCGTGCACCTCCCATTAAGACACTTGGGACAAAGCATGCTCCCATCTTGGCCCCTGGTCACACGCCTCCAGATCTGGGCGAACCTCCATCAGAGGTGATGGAGCCTGACTTCGTTTGATCATTTTCATTTTCATTTCACTTATAACCATGGCTTCAATCATTCAGTGGAACTGTCGAGGTTTTCGGACGAGTTTTGATGAAGTGAAACATCTGCTTTCATTTCACTCTCCGGTGTGCCTTTGTCTACAGGAGACGAAGCTTAAACCATGAGACCTGCTTTCAGTTCGAGGCTACAGTGCGTATCGGACAGATAATGCACTGGGAGACATTGCCTGTAGGGGAGTCGTTATTCTTGTCCCTCACAGTGTTCCGGTGTCTTCCGTTGCGATATCCACAACTTTGCAGGCCGTGGCGGTGCAAATATCTGTCCCTGGGCCTCTTACTGTCTGCAGTGTCTATCTGCCGCCGGACGAGAATGTGAGCGTCTCTGCTCTGGAGAGCTTGGTTGATCAGCTGCCTTCACCCTTTCTTCTTTTGGGTGACTTCAATGCCCATCATCATTTGTGGGGTAGTGTCAGCATCAGCACGAGAGGTCGTCGCATAGGGTCTCTTCTGTCCTCGGCCTCTCTGTGCTTTTTAACACCGGTGCTGACACGTACTTCCATGAGCCGACAAGGTCCTTCAGTGCGATCGATTTGACCTTGGGATCACTATCGATTATTGCCGATTGGTTGTGGACGGTGTGTAACGATCTCCACGGGAGCGACCACTTTCCAATTGTCCTCTCGCATCATGCGAACATGCCATCTCCTGCCTCTCGCCCTCCTCGGTGGAGGATGGAGCGTGTGAGATGGGAGGTCTTCACATCGTCCACAGTGATATCTTCTGCAATGGTGACCCAAGAGTCAATCAACGCAGCTGTTCTTGATTGTCACGAATTGCATTCTTCAGGCAGCTGATCTTTCTATACCAAAAACATCCACGACACTCTCCAGAAGTCCGAAACCTTGGTGGACCCGTGAATGCGCAGCGGCTAGGAGAGCTCAACATAAGGCTTGGTCTACATTTCGGCGTTATCCGACCGATGCTAATCTCGTTAGATTCAAACGAGCAAAATCCTATGCTCGGTTGGTGCGTCGACATAGCAAGAGGGAGTCTTGGATCCAGTATGTTTCATCTCTCACTTCACGTGCCAGTTCGAAAAGTGTGTGGGACAAGATTCGTAAGATCCGGGGTAACTACAGCTCTCACCAGATCTCCATTCTCAAGAGTAACGGCTGCACATATGCTAAAGTTGGGGAGATTGCTGATTGTTTGGGGGAGGCGTTTGCCTCCGTGTCGAGTGACCTGGCGTATCCTTCCTCCTTTTTGAGGATTAAATCCACTGTGGAACGCCAGAGAATCTCCTTTGCGCCTTTTAACGACACTAGTTATAACTCCCCCTTCAGCATGGTTGAACTCAGGGTGGCTCTGCATCGGTCCGGCGCTACGTCTGTCGGTCCCGATGGCATCCACTATGACATGCTCCGTCATCTCTCGCAGTCGTCTCTCGAGAATCTCTTAATCTTGTATAATCGTATTTGGTCGGAGCACAGTTTCCCGGAATCTTGGTGAAAAACATTTGTTCTGTCTTTTCCCAAACCTGGCAAGGATCCCAAGTCTCCCTCTATTTATCGTCCAATTGCTCTCACTAGCTGTCTGTGTAAAGTTCTTGAACGCATGGTTAATTCCCGGTTAGTTCATTTTTTAGAATATCATCAAGTACTTTCACCATCACAAAGCGGCTTTCGCCTTCATCGTTCACCTCACGATCATCTCCTGCACCTTGAGACATCTGTGCGCGAGGCGTTCGTGTGTAGGCAGCACCTGGTTTCTGTTTTTTCGATATTGAAAAAGCCCATGATCAAGCGTGGCGGCACGGTATTATCCATGACCTCCACGCATGCGGATTGCAAGGAAATCTTCCGACTTTCATCGTTAATTTTCTTCGCAATCGGGTGTTCCAGGTGCGCCTGGGTACGACGCTATCGGCAACATTCCATCAAGAACAAGGTGTTCCTCAAGGTTGCATTTTATCTGTCACATTGTTCATCCTCCGCATTAATTGTCTTTTCATAAATCTTCCTCCTGCGGTTTCAGCTACTGTCTATGTTGATGACTTGCACATTTTCTGCTCGTCATCAAGCATGCATTTTATTGAAAGGCAGTTGCAGTCTGCAATTAATCAGATCATTAAAGCGGCGAATAGCAATGGTTTCTTTCTTTCTCCCGACAAGACAGTGTGTGTCCATTTCTGCCGGAGGCGTGGCCTCCATCCTGACCCAGAGCTGTATTTAGACCGTGCAGCCATACCAGTTTTGCCGGAGACCAAGTTCCTTGATCTGACCGTTGACCGTGCGCTTACGTTCCGTGCGCACGTTCGGCGGCTCAAGATTTCCTGTCTGCGGGCTCTATCTATTATTAAGATCCTTTCGAGAATCTCGTGGGGCGCAGACAGGATGTCTTTGTTTCGAATTTACCATTCATTATCACGGTCAAAACTGGATTATGGTTGTATCGTGTATGGCTCTGCTCGTCGTTCCGTTCTCCGGCCTTTGGACACTATTCACCATCAAGCACTGCGTCTTTGTTTGGGAGCATTTCGAACATCTCCAATTCCCAGCCTTTACGCTGACGCGAACGAACCATCGCTTGAATTACGCCATCTGCAGTTGTCTATTCAATTCTACCTGAAACTTAGATCTCTTCCAGACCATCCTTTATACGATGCAGTTTTTCATCCCCAGCATGCTCGTTTATTCGGGAACCGGCCCTCGTGCATTTCAACCTTCGGTCTTCGTATGGCGGCCGTAGCCCGTGATGTAGGGCTCAACTTGTCACTTGTTGGAGAGACCAGGGGCTTTGGGGATCTCCATCGCACCCACTTGGTGTCATGGTTGATACCACCTTTACATCTTCCGATAAATCCTCAACCCTGCATCAGTGTACCAGCAGCTCTTCGCTGAGCACCGTGACCTCAATTCTGACTACACTCCTATTTTTACTGATGGCTCCAAGATGCATGGAGTCGTTGGATCCGCGGCTGTCTGTGTAGATGACGTTTCAGTAGCGCGGATCCCAGCTGAGGCCACGGTGTTTTTGGCGGAGATGCATGCTGTGTATCTCACTCTTCTCCATGTTCAGTTGAGTTCTCATCGTCGTGCTATGGTCTATACGGATTCTTTAAGTGTCTTGCAGTCTTTGTCATCTGCAGATTGCCATGACCATCCTTTTCTCATGAATGTGAGACAGTTACTTCATCGTTTGCTCAGGGCCGGTCTTCATGTTCAGTTTTGCTGGATTCCTGGGCATGTTGGAATCTCGGGTAACGAGTGTGCTGATGCGGCTGCTAGATCTGCTTCCTCTTTGGTCGTCACACCCTTGCCACTGTTTCACCAGGATTTCCGCTTTCTTGTTCGCGACTATATCAAGCGAACGTGGCAAGGTCTGTGGGACCAGGAGGTGGAAAATAAACTGCATCGTATTAAACCTAATTTTGAAATTTGGAAAACCTCATATCAACGGAACTGTAGGGAGGAAGTGGTGCTTGCGCGTCTCTGCATTGGGCATTGTCGTTTCACTCACCGCTTTTTGCTGTGTGGCGACTCTGCGCCGATGTGCGAGACGTGCAATTGCCGACTCACCGTTACTCATCTGCTGTGTACCTGTTTTCGTGATGTACGTTTTCATTTATTTCATACTCATTTGTTGAACGAGGATGCCGCTACACTGCAGCGGCTCCTAAATGACCACTGCAATACTGTTGCTGTTTTTTTATTTTTTAAAGAAATTGACTATTTTAAACGCATCTAGATTTTAGCCCTATCATCATCCTCATTTCTTAGTTTTACTGAATCAGCTAGATTTTAATCATTGTATCATGTTTTTAATACTGTTTGTTTCATTATCTTTTTTAGCCCTTCCATCGTTCTCATTTTTCAGTTTTACATGATCAGTCAGATTTTAAGCTTTTTATCACATTTTTAATACTGTTTGTTTGTCTTGTGTCTGGCACTCTTTGGCCAACCATGGCCCCTGCACCATAAAAATCAAACAAACAACCAACCAACCAACCAAATTTTTGCATTAAGCATGATGATTGAAAAGCATCTGGCTGTTGGTAAGAAAGTTTTTGCTGCCTTCATAGATTTAGAAAAAGCTTATGACAGGGTGAATAGGACACTTTTGTGGAAGGTATTAAATAAATATGGTGTTACTGGGAATCTACTTAATAGTGTAAAAGCAATGTATGTTGGCAGTAGAATTTGTGTACGAGTGAATGGTGTTTTATCAAAATGGTTTTCTATTGGTGCAGGAGTCAGACAAGGTTGTGTAATGTCACCATGGCTGCTGTGGGGCTAATCTCCCACACTGATGTACTTACCTGATTAAAATGGCACAAAGATGCAATGCCCCGGACTCTAGTGTGGGATATGGTGGACCTACCAAATTTGAAAAGGACAGTCCATGTCAGAAAAAATTTGGACTTTCTAAATGGCATGTGAGAAAGAGATCTCGGCTGAGTGAGTGTAAAATTAGTGTCTGGAATACTAGAGGTATAAATGGCAAAATGAATGAGGTGATTGAAGCAATGAATAAGTATAGATTGGATGTGCTGTGTGTAAATGAAACCAAAAACGAGGAAATTGAGATAGAAGGAATTAATGGAATGATTAGTGGATGATCTGGAGTATTGAATAATGTTAGAGGAATGACTGGTGTAAGTCTGAGTTTAAGTGAACAGATGAAGAACAACTTGATTCACTATAGCTGCATAAGTGAGAGACTTCACTGGATTCATATGAAAGTGAAACTTCGGAGAATAATAATTGTTGTAGTGTATGCTCCTTGTGGCTCAGAACCTTCTGATGAGAAGGAAGATTTCTGGAATGAGCTGAAATCTGTTTTGAGCCAGTTTGGTGCTAAAGAGAAAGTTATAACAGCAGAGGATTTCAATGCTAGAGTAGATGTAATTTCTGACAATGTTCTGGGTAAGTTTACTGATCCTTGTGTGAATGATAATGGTGAAAGATTAATTTAACTCTGCATTAAGAATGGTTTGTGTGTATCGAATCTAATATGTTTTTCAACCACAAGTATATCAACACATATACTTGGGGAAAATCACAGTCTTTGTCAAAAGAGTGTGATAGATTTTGTTGCCTGCGATCAGCATCTGAAACATTTAGTTGTTGACACTTGTGTGATGAGAGGTGCAGATGTTGGTTCTTATCATTACTTGGTAGTGTCACGAGTGAAACTGAATGTTGGATGGGGAAAAAGGAATAGGAAGAGGCCCAGGATAGAAAGAATCAAGGTTGAAAGGCTCCCGAAGATCATCAGCATTATTTTGACATACTCAGAGAACAATTGAAAGAGCTGAAGTCTTATGCTGAGGGATGTAGAAAAGAAGTGGGAATATTTTAACTGTGTTGTCATTGCAGCTGAAGATGTCTGTAGCACCACAGTAGTGGGTAATTATAGAGGTGATGCTTGGTGGAATAGTGAGATTGAAGACAGTAAACAGAAAGAAGGAAGCCTTTTTAAGGATGTTGCAAGGTAGAGTTTCTGTGGATGAATATCACTGTAAGAAGCGTGAAGCAGCTAAACTGGTTCGCCAGAGTAAGGCAAAAGACCTGGAACGCCATGAATTGGCTTTTTGTAAAGATAGGAAGACTTTCTGGAAGTACATGAGACTCAGGAAAAATAGGGGAAACAAAGTTGTAAGTGATATACTATAAAAACAACCATTCACTTACCCAAAAGATCTTGGTCATTTTTTTATCTTGTAACACTTCAAGCACATCAATTATATTGTTGTTGGCTTTCTGAGGTTGAACTGACTGTTTGCCTATGACTTTCCTTCTTCCGGGGATGAAACATCGTACTATCTTTTTTTTTTTTTTTTTAATTTACTGGACAACACACGCAGGTTTCTTTCTGCCATATGAAACGTAACCATAGCTCGTCATCACGATAAAAACCTCACACATACACACACTATACCACTCATTCATACATTCCGTTAAAAACACTATGTGCATATTTACACTATGTACATTCCCAGGCAGTTAAACCATTTGTCAACTGTGATTAAAAAAATGCTCATTCTGTTTCAAACTCCGTGTTAACCCTATTGCACGTGCCAACCTCAATTCAGCCTGTCGTACACAACCCTCTAGCGCTTTCAACAGGCACTGTCTTCATCAGGAGGCAGCTGTGTCTCACCCACCTACCACAGCTCAAGTGAGCTGATTTATTGAGGCTCGGGTGTCAGTCGCAGTCTCTGCATCTCTGCGTTTCTGGCGCCATCTATTGTCATTGTTGCTCTTTTTCCTTTTTTTCTCTCTTAGCTGTTGCTCTATTTTTATTAAAGCCTTCCATTGTTCACTTAAGTTGCTAGGCTCATTAATGTTGCATAATCTTGATCTGTTTTTTTTTCGATTAATATTGATTCTGCAATTCGCAACTGCCTTTCGTTTTTACAGCTCTTAATAATTTTAATATCTTCAAACCTTGGATAATGATGATTTTCCAGACGTATTGGGTTAATGCGGTCTTAGCTTCTTTTTTATTCCAATTACTTATATGCTGGTTCAATCTGTATTTTAATTTGTTCTTGGTGCTGCTTATATATGACACAGGTGGTTGTTGGTTTACAGGAATTTCATAAACTCCTGCTCTATCCAATTGGCTGATTTTTTCATTTTTTATTACTAAATTTTTTATAGTCTGTACCTGATTTCCTACTTGTATATCATATCTGCCACATATTTTATTAATTTCAGCTGACACTCCTTCAACATATATGGTATTGCACCAACATATTTTAATAGTTTTTTTATCAGTCTTGCCTTTATTATTAGCCTGAGTTATTACTTCATAAATCCATTTCTTTAATACTTGTTTAGGGTAACCAAAATCATGTGCAATTTTTTCAATATATTCAATTTCTTCTTTTTTATATTGTTTCATTGATGAGTGTGTTAAACTTCTTTTAATTAGTGTTTTAACACTATTTCTTTTATGTGTTAACGGCTGCGATGACTGAAATGGTATTAACACAGGAATATATGATGATTTTCTATGCACTCTGTATTGCATATTATCATTTGTTTTGATTATCATAATATCCAAAAATGCCAATGTATTGTTATGTTCTTGTTCTACTGTCAATTCAATCGATGGATAAATATCACTATACCTTTTTGTCAAGTCTTCAAGTTCATCATTTTTTAGCCTCGACAACAGAAAAATGTCATCAACATACCTGCAGTATAACAGTGGTGGATCTTCTAGTTTACTTATTATTTTAATCTCTATGGCCCTCATTATAATTTCTGCAAATAAAGTTGACAATGGTGACCCCATAGGTCCATCGTAATTTTGTTTGTATACTTTGTTATTAAACATAATGTTATTTTCATATATGTATGATAAAATTTCTCTTAGTTCTTCAATCTGTATTGCATTCATTGTCTGTAACATATATAATTGTTTAGCAATTATGTCAATTGCTTGAGGTACTGGTGTGCTAGGAAACAGAGCACGCACATCCATACTAGCCATATGATATTCACTTAAATCTTGTTTAATTCCTTTAATTTTCTCAATGAATTCATATGTATTCCTCACAGTGAACCTTGTCTTCATGAACAATGGTGCCAAATATTTGTAGATATTTTTTTCCAGCTTAATTAATGAGGAATTCCTTTTTGATACTATTACTCTCATAGGTGTATCAGGCTTATGAGTTTTTATTTTTGCAAACATTTTTGGTATTCCAGTACCCATTGGTGGGTATGCTTTCTTTATTTCTTCAGGCAAGTTGTAACTTGTGTGAAGAACAGGATCGGGAAACTTATATGGGAGCCCAATGAGTTAAGTGAAAGATGGGGTGAATACTTCTGTGAGTTATTTGATCAAGAAAGCGACAGGTAATGTCACAGTGAAGGATGGAAGCACAGGAGGTATCTCAAGAGAAGAGGTGTGTAAAGCTCTAAAATCTTTTCAGAATGGTAAGGCTCCAGGACTTGATGGCATAACTGCCGAGATGTTGAAATATGGTGGTGACTCTGTAATTGACTGGTTAACTGAAATTTGCCAGTTGTGCTGGAAGTTAGAAATGGTCCCTCAGGATTGGAAGGATGATATCATTGTTCCCTTGTATAAGGAAAAAGGCGATCAGACTGACTGCAAGAACTATCATGGTATTAGCCTACTGAGTGTGCCAGGGAAAGTGTTTGGTAAAGTCATTTTTGAAAAAGTACGGGGTCTTACATCAGAGAAAGTGTGAGATGTTCAGAGTGATTTTATGCCTGGTAAAGGCTGCACTAACCAAATTTTTGCATTACGCATGATGATTGAAAAGTATCTGGCTGTTGGTAAGAAAGTTTTTGCTGCCTTCATAGATTTAGAGAAAGCTTACGACTGAGTAAATATGACACTTTTGTGGAAGGTATTAAATAAATATAGTGTTACTGGGAATCTACTTAGCAGTGTAAAAGCCATGTATGCTGGTAGTAGAGCTTGTGTATGAGTAAATGGTGTTTTATCAAAATGGTTTTATATTGGTGCAGGAGTCAGACAAGGTTGTGTAATGTCACCCTGGCTGTATATTTATGGATGCATGCTTGCGTGATGCCAAAATAGATAATACTGGTTTATGACTTGATGATATCAGTGGGGGAAGATTGCTGTTTGCTGATGACACTGCCCTGTTGGCACAGAGCAAAAGTGAGTTGCAGAGAATGTTGTCCTGGATGTATGAAGTTTCCATGAAATTCAAACTGAGTATAAATAAGGGAAAAACCAAAGCTATGGTTTTTGATAGAGGAATTGGTAGTACTGAATAATATAAGTCTAAATGGCACAGTGATTGACCAGGTGGATTAGTTTGTGTATTTAGGAAGCATGTTTGACAGAGAGAACAAATTAGACGGTGAAATTAGTAAGTGAGTGAATTCTTCATGGAAAGTTATAGCTGCTTTGGGAGGTTTTCACAGGAATGGTGGGTTCTCAAGAGAATCCCACATGGCTGTGTATGAAAGTGTAATTGTTCCTTCTCTGGTGTATGGCAGTGAAACCTGGGTACTACAGAAGAAACATAGGGGTCATTTGTGTGCTGGAGAAATGCATTACTTACTGGGGTGGGAAGACATGTTCTGATTGTGTGAGAAATGAAGATGTGTTGCAGTTGTGTAATTGTGAAGCAAAATGTTGTTAGCAAGGTGGAGACTAATATTCTTCAGTGGTTTGGTCATGTTGAAAGAATGGGTGATGAGTTGCTTACTAAGAAAATCCTTTTAGCATGAGTGGTAGGAAAGAAAGGAGAAGGAAGGCCAAGGAAGTCATGGGAGGATCAAATTCAAGAGTGTCTGCATGAGAAAATGATTAGGAGTATGAAGTATAGAAGGTCTTGTGTACGTTGTGTGATAGATGTCAGTGAAGCACGAGTTGTGTGCCAAGATCGCTGTAAATGGAGAAGTTTGATATGGCAACAGTAAGTAAATAATCAGTTAGAAACTTATCTGGTAGTTTGTATTTCTTTGTGGAGCTAACCTCTAAATCTCAGAGAACAGCTTAGTGATATGTACATACACTGACGGAAAACAAAATTGCAACACCACGAAAAAATAGTTACAGAGGAATGAAATGGCGGCAATACATTTGTATAGGTAACATATTTAATCGATTAAGGTTTCAAGATCACAGCTTATTGTAAGCGCGAGAAGAGCCATTTTAAATGTGAAATGCTGGTACATTAATAACCGTTGTAACTGCCAGAATGTTGAATGCAAGCACGCAAACGTTCATGCACTGTGTAGTACAGGTGCTGGATGTCAGTTTGTGGGATGGAGTTCCATGCCTGTTGCACTTGGTCGGTCAATACAGGGACGGTTAATGCTGGTTGGGGGTGACGCTGGAGTTGTCGTCCAATGATGTCCCATACGTGCTCGACTGGTGAAAGATCTGGTGATCTATCAGGCCACGGCAACATGTCGACACTCTGTAGAGCATGTTAGGTTACAACAGCTGTATGCGGACGAGCGTTATCCTGTTGGAAAACACCCCCTGGAATGCTGTTCATGAATGGCAGCACAACAGGTTGAATCACCAGACCGACGTACAACTGTGCCGTCAGGGTGCATGGGATAACCACGAGAGTGCTCCTGCTGTCATAGGTAATTTCTCCCCAGACCATAACTCCAGGTGTAGGTCCAGTGTGTCTCGGCCGCAGACAGGTTGGTTGCAGGCGCTCACCTGGCCTCCTTCTAACCAACACACGGCCATCACTGGCACCCAGGCAGAACCGGCTTTCATCAGAAAACACAACAGATCTGCACTCCGTCCTCCAATGAGCTCTAGCTTGACACCACTGACCTCGCAAACGGCAGTGGTTTGGAGTAAATGGAATGCACGCTACAGGGCATCTGGCTCGGAGCTGTCCTTCAAGTAACCGATTTGTAACAGTTCGTTGTGTCACTGTGGTGGCAACTGCAGCTCGAATTGCTGCCGCAGACGCGGTACGATGCGCCACGGCCATACGCCGTACACGGCGGTCTTCCCTCTCAGTAATGCCACGTGGCCGGCCGGAACCCGGTCTTCTTGAGGCAGTACCTTCCCTTGACCACCGCTGCCAACAATCATGCACAGTGGCTACATTCCTGCCAAGTCGTTCTGCAATATTGTGGAAAGAAAATCCACCTTCTCGTAGCCCTATTACACGACCTCGTTCAAACTCCGTGAGCTGTTGATAATGGCTTCTTCGTCTTCTTAAAGGCATTCTTGACTAACGTCAACACCCTACGTCGAATCTCAACGACAACTAACGCTCACGAACGTTACAGCGCGTATTTACAGCAAACCTGCTTTGCATGTTCCGAGGGGCACTACTAGTGCCACACGTATGCGCCGAGCGCGAAATTTGCATAGACGTCATCTTACAGATGTACTCTCACCGCCTACTAACTGTCGTTTATCTAACACAACCCCTTCTTGGTGTTGGGATTTTTTTTTTTTCCGTCAGTGTATATGCATATTGAACAAAAAGGAAAGAGCATGAAAAACTGGTTCAAAAACAAAATTTTGTGTAGATTTCCAAAAAGGTAAAGTTTTTCTGCTGTCATGCATGGAATATTTATAAATATAGTAAATTGTACACATGTCAGCTTCTTTATTAATCTGTTTCTTGTTTCATTGAAGTATGTTTAAAATCTCTCGTGTAACACTCTTTATCACAGAAACAAGATACGCAATTTTGGCTCAACGTGGACATGCTCTAATATGAGTTCTGTATGGATTGAGCATCAGTTAATGTTTTTTTTTTTTTTTTAATTTAATTTTTATGCAAACTATTTGTAATAATTTAACCCAGGTAAATGCAATTTAAGTTTTACTGCATACTACAGCATGTGATTGTCATTTAAGCTTTTGTTTGTGTTTTGGAAGTTTAGGTATTCCTATAATCTAGAACATGCTCTCACTGGATATATTTTGGAGGAGGTTTTATTAGAGGCCCTCCTCTATACAGGGTTACAAGGAAAGTCAGTGATCAGGCCAATATCTCACGAACTATAGCTGTTAGCGATTTACTTCTTGTGCAGTTGTATAGAAAACTCCCTATGATTCACACAGTAACACCATAAGGGGTCCCCTCCCCCTTTTTTGGGGAGGAGGGTGAGGGAGCTATCGCACCCCCTTTGCAGATAGGGCAAAAGAATCAATTACAAACTTGTTCAGCGAGGCAAAAATAGTACATAAATGTTTTTGTCCCATAACAAAAGATGGAAGGGGGTTCTCCAAATGCAAAAAAAGCGGAAAGCTGTTCGAGTCTCTGTGTCCGAAGCATATTTGCATAGATTTCAAATAGGCAGGCCAAAGCGGGACGACACGGATATTCTGGCATACGTATTTGCACATCCTCGCAGCAGCACAAACGAAGTTGCCCGAGAAAGTGGATTAAGCCAACAGCGTGTACTACAAATTTTGCGCAGGAACCATATGCATCCATATTCGTTTCATTCAGAGCAGGCACTGTGGCCTGGAGATGCGGATAAAAGACTTGATTTTTGTAATGTCATGTTGAATGCTTTAGAAGAGGACCAGAGTTTCTGTCAAACATTTTATGGACAGATGAGTCACGCTTCACATGAGATAGCATTGTGATTATGCATAATGTACACTACTGGGCACAGGAAAATCCCTATTGGATAAGAGATACACACCATCAAGTGAGGTGGTTCACCAACGCTTGGTTTGGCATTTGGGGGAACCAGCTTGTAGGACCTTCTTTTTTTACAACTCAACTCTGAATGTTGAACGCTATTTACATCTCCTTCAAACAGACATAATGGATTTCTTGGACAATGTAAAATTACAACCTTTATTGAAATGTGGTACCAGTATGATGGAGCACCACCACATAGGAGTGCACACGTATAAAGATGGCTAAACAATGTGTTTGACTGGAGATGAATAGGACCAGGAGGTCCCGTAGCATGTCCTCCACGCTCACCAAACCTTAGCCCTCTGGACTTTTTCCTTTGGGGGCCATCTTAAATCACAGGTGTATGCAACACCACCGCTAAATGTACCAGATCTGCAACAGCGTATAGCATCCGCCTGTGCCTCTGTTGATGGGAATACACATGCACGGTCAGCTTGTAGAACACTTGCAGGCGTGCATTGTTGCTGAAGGGCAACATATTGAGTATGAAAACATGTAAGTTGTATTTTCTAAACTAATAAAATCTCTACAGTATTAAGCCTTCACATCTTGTATTAATAGCTTTGTCTAAATACTCGGTTGTTGCTTCCGGATGTTGCGATTTCCTTGGGGCCATATTCCTGGTCCTCTTTCATCTTTTGTTATGGGACAAAAACATTCATGTACTATTTTTGCCTTGCTGAACAAGTTTGTCGTTGACTCTTTTACCCTATCTGCAAAGGGGGACAAGGGGATCCTTTGTGGTATTATTGTGTGCGCCATAGGGGTTTTCCTATACAACTGCACAAGAAGTAAATCCCTAACTGCTAACTGCTGCATTTTGTGTAATACAGATTTTATTTAATCAAAGTATTCACCACAAAATTCAACACTTCTTAACCAATGGCTAACAAGACTATCAATTCTAGATTTGAAATAAATTACTGCTCTGATATAACATACACCACTTGCCTTCATCAGCACATAGTGAGCAGGCTACTACTAATAGTTATTGTTAGAATATTCTCATAAATTGAGTTCTACTCCATATTTCCTTGATTTTTAAAAAATAGTTTCATAGACTTTTTTAATGTTGATTGGCATTTATGTTTTGTTTTTAAGCAATGTTCTTTACAATATTTTTAGAAAGTACGAGAGTTGTACTGAAAGTAATGCAAAAGTGGGCATAACTTTTTTATTAACTGACAGAGGTCATTCAAATTGCACATGTTGGTAGAGTAACTCTTTCCCTACACAAAGGTGCTACTCAACATAGTCTCCATCACAAGCGATGCATTTGCACCATCGTTGAAGCCAACTCTTGAATCCTCTTTGAAAAATTCAGGTGTGGAGTATTGTACCCACTTCTTCACAGCCACTTTCACCTAGTCTGTGTCATCAAATCAAACTGTTGTTTCTCAAGAACTCAATGACAGCATGTTGCTTTTGCTTGAAATCCATTATTTGCCTGCAATGAATAAGAAGGGTTACTATAGAGGAAGAGTAACTCTGCCAACATGTGCAATTTGAACGACCTCTGTCAGTTAATAAAACAGTTATGCACACTTTTGCTTTACTTTCGGTACAACCTTTGTATATACGTACACTTGACCTCCTGTCATGTGATTTATGTTGTCATTTCTCCAATTAATAAAACTTTTGATTTTCACACTATTTTCCAATATAAAATCACTTGTCTTCAGAAAGTTCTGAGGAATGTTTGTTGACCATTCAGTGAATTTATTTCATGCAATAATTTGATGCCCAAACTTTTGCTGTAAGGAAAAGTGACTAAATTATTTTTTCTTCAACATTTGTTTTCCACAGTTTTGCTTGTTTCTAATGTACATTTTCAGGTAAAAGATTTTGTTCTTTTTGCTATAATATTTCCTAGAAAAGCAGTGATTCATAATTTGTAGAATTTAGTTTTTTTAAGGTGGTTGTGATGAGAGAGAGAGAGAGAGCACTATAATGTACGCCAAAATGATAATTGTTGAGGTTTTCCCAGTATCGAGTTGAATTGTTTATGCTCAATTTAACTGATTAAAGCTTTAAATGTTTAGTAAGAACTATAAAGTCTGATATGTTGAGTTCCCAGTTTCTCCCCATCACCCTGCCTTTTTTTTTTTTTTTTTTTTTTTTTCAATCATGTTTACCTAGTTGAATAATTTAACTATTAAAATGACAAGGAGTTAAAACAGGATAAGTGTCCAAGAGGCATTGACTCCTCAATCATTTTGTTGTAAAACATTTTAAATAAATAAGGTACCACAGTATGCTGCAGATCATATGCTTTTATATGCCTAGAAAAAATTTCCTAGAAATGAGCAAAGATTAAAATTCTTCATACCTTGGATGATTTCTAATTACACTGACAAAAATAACCTTAGTATGTGTGTAATTTGGAACAAGATATGTGGGACAATAAAAATGTAATTTTTGTATGTAATTCAATAAAATGTAATTTTTGTATGAATTAATTGGTTTGTATACCAAGTATTACTAAGTTTCTGAGTTGGGTAGAGGGGTAGGAGGCTTTTAACATCTTCAGTAGCACTCAGTATCACACTTTTCATTTTACCAAGAAACAAAATATGTGTATTAAAGCATTTTTTTCTTCTGCAGTTATGGACATTGATGTACAAGAAGCCAATGTTCATAGCTGAAATTACACGGAAACCGAAAAAGCTTGTAATCAGCATCAAATACTCACATGGTAAATCGCACAACACTGCCAACAATGCATGGGACTTACTATGGTTTATGAGGAAAAGTAGCAATTATAGAGTATAGTTTGTCATGTCATCAAACAAAATGGTGTGCAAAAACATGCTGTTTTTGATTTGGAAAATTTTGAGAGGAGTAACATGATAAACTTTTGCATGTGAATTGCACCATAATGGAATGTGGCCATTGCATTTTAATTGCAGTCTCAAACGTTTTTGAGGCACTACAGCATTCATCAGAGTTATATCTCTTGTTCATTGGTATTCTTTACAGCAGAAAAACTCTCATTTAACATCCCATTATTAATCTTTTGTTGTTAATTGTATAAAAATGTCAGTACTAATATAGGGATTGTGAAAAGTTTCTTAACTCTGTAATGAGAAAAAATAAGTTGCACAGTTGCAGTGGAGCTTGTTAGTTAATATTAAAATTCCACAGTGATGTATTGAATAAAAGCAGAATGAAAGAGTAAAGTGCACAAGTTTTCCTGTTGTATTCTGTCCAGACAGTTCTTGTTCATTTTGGTCTGTTAGCAAAAATCCTGGTACATGTAAAGTAATGAAATAATGGTTTATCAGTGCCAAAAAGTATACACTTCTATATTTGCCATGTATTGAGAAAGATTATTCCTTCATCTATTTCTTATGTGTGATGATACTAGAACCTTTATTCTTCCATTCCTTATATCATTTGTCCAGAAGGTTCTCTTTAACTCCACAAAGAAAAAGAAAAAAAGCTGATCATCTCTGTCATGTTTTTTTTTATTTTTTTTTTTTTTTTTTTGGCTGAGAACTTTATGTTAAAAGGGCACAGATAGGTTAAGAACTTGCATGTATTTTACATACTAAATGAGAGAGAGAAAGAGAGAGAGAAGAGAGGAGAGGAGAGAGAGCAGAGAGAGAGATACCCCTTTGGTCTCTCAAATCGGTGATCGTATCTGTATATATGTTTCGGCTAAAGTGCAGAAGGCAGTATAACAATATCTGTCTTATCGCTTCTTCCAACCATATAAATGGCCACTATTAGTCTGGCTTTCATGCAAATTAGTGAGCAGATTATATTTCACTGTATTGTAACTGTTTGGAATTTATTAAGGAAATTTTTTGAGTGAAACTTAGAAGTTGTGGCATGTGATATTTCAGTGTCTTCTGATGAAATCTGGCATCAAAACTGTCTTGATCAACTCTATGTGGTCTTCATCTTGAATTGTTTCATTGGCTTTCCTTCTGGCTGTAATAATATGGGGTTTTCAAACTCATTCTGTTCTGATTTTCCATAATGCTGGTATTCCTCTGGTATTAATTATATCACATACTCCTTATTCTTTTCTGTATAAATGCTTCTTTTCTTTCCATAGCAGCTAATCAAAGTGTATAGTTTTGCTGACTTGGGGCCCAATCTTGTTCTGATCATACCCTGATGGGCATTGTTACTGTCAGGTATCAGTTCTTGTTTCAGCTACAGCAGTTTTCTGTTTAGATAAGAGACATAGTATCCTAATTACCAAATACCCTACACCATTTATATATGATAACACACAACTCATATAAGTCTAAAATCTCCTTTAATGGCATAAATATAAACATTGATTACAGTATAATGCAGAGCTTTTGCACTCTAGTATAAAGTATAATGCAGAACTTTTGCACTCCTTTGGGAGGCCTTATGTGGGCTGAATTCTCAGAGCTTAAAACTGTCACAGATAATGCTGAATCAATTTCACAGAAAACCCCTGAAACAATTCCAAAATTGTTTCAGTGTTGTCTGGGACCTTTCTAAGCTCTGAGAATTAAGTCCAGATGAAGTCTTCCAGTGGAGTGCAAAAGCTCAACATATATTGAGTGTTCGTATTTATGCCATTAAAGGAGACTCTAGACTTACATGAGTCATGTGTTATAGTACCTTAATGTTCATTTTATGTATACAGGCATGCCTCGGAGATATTGTAGGTTTGGTTCCAGACCACCGCAATAAAGCAAGTCACACAAATTTTTTGGTTTCCCACCACATGTAAAAGTTATGTTTGTACTATACTGTAGTCTATTAAGTGCTGCAATTGCATTATGTCTAAAAAAACAATGTACATACTATAGTTAAAGAATACTGTATTGATAAAAAATGCTAACCATTATCTTCAGTTAGTCGTAATCTTTTTGCTGATGGGGGGGGGGGGGGGGCTTGCCTCAATGTTGATGGCTGCTGACTGATCACATGGTATAAAAGAGGCCTAGCTTTTGACATGTCTTCTGATTTTGATTTTTGATTGATTGGAGGTTTTTAACGACCACCGTGAGCAACTCAATGGGCTATAAGCAGTCGCCCGTCCCTAATTTAGGGTCACTGGTTCCAGGGAAGGGAGAGAGCCAGTGCCGTAAGACAAACACAACATCCATGCCTGACCGGGATTCGAACCCGGACCCCTTGCGGACGAATGATCAGAGGCCAGCGCCTTAGACCACTGCGCCACCGGGGCGGCTTGACATGTCTTCCTCACTCAGATTAATGATTTCTAGTTTTTGATTTAAAGTGAGAGACATGCGACTCTTCCTTCCACTTGAACACATAGAGGCTATTGTAGCCGCCCCGGTGGCGCAGTGGTCTAAGGCGCTGGCCTATGATCGTTCGTCCGTAAGGGGTCCGGGTTCGAATCCCGGTCAGGCATGGATGTTGTGTTTGTCTTACGGCACTGGCTTTCTCCCTTCCCTGGAACCAGTGACCCTAAATTAGGGACGGGCGACTGCTTATAGCCCATTGAGTTGCTCACGGTGGTCGTTAAACCTCCAACCAAAAAAAAAAAAAAAAAAAGAGGCTATTGTATGGTTATTAATTGACCTAATTTCAATATTGTGTCTCATGGAATAAGAAGTCCCAAGGAGGCAGATGGGTGGGGGAGGGGGCAGCCGGTCAGTGAAGCAGTCAGAACACACACAAAATTTATTAAATAAGTTTGCCATTTATGTGAGTGCGGCTCATGGTGCCCCAAAACAATTACAATAATACTAGTAACATTAAAGATCACTGATCACCATAACAGATATAATAATGATGAAAAAGTTTGAAATATAGCAAAAATTATCAAAACATGACACAGAGACATGAAGTGAGCACATGGTATTGGAAAAATGGCACTGATATACTTGCTTGATGCTGGGTTTCCACAAACCTTCAATTTGAAAAAAATGCAATATCTCCATAGCACAATAAAGCAAAGTGCAATAAAATGAGGTATGCCTGTAGTTTTTTTAGTGCTTCTTGAATTTCTTTGCCAACTCATATTCATTCATGCTATTGAATACTTGGAAACTCCAAAACCCTTTATTTGAATAATTCTTCTCAGAAAGTTACAATGTTCAATTATTTCAGATAAGTGCAAATAAACTGCTTTTAAGAAGTTACACATTTTAAAGCAGGGGAAATAATTAATACATGATGTTTGTGATATAGGGTTTTCTTTTCACAGTTGGTACTTTATTTTTAAAAAAGTAGGTTTCAGCCCTCCATATTTCTTCTTGGTATAGTTTTAGTAATGTCTGAATCTTTAGTGCACTGTGAATATTCTACTCCATAGGGAATTTGTGAAATCTGGTTGAATATTTTGACAAAATATCTGGCAGCATAAATCTTTTTTTGTTTATCCTTCTACTTTGTGGTATGCTAATTGCTAAATGTAATTACCCTTGAATTTTAAAGTTAGTTCACAAATTTTCAGATAGGGGCATTGCTGATTAGCAAATTTTAATAGCAAAGTTTTTTTTTCTTTGAATAAAGCTCATATTGAGAAATGGCTTCCTAGTTTAATTGAATTAATAATCTAAAGCAACTTATGGGAATTTACTAGGAAATTTTTTTATTTATAGCAAATTTTCGGAGAAAACTCTTCTCCTTCTTCAGGCTCTCTTGTTGTTGTCACTTTTTGCTTGTCACTATCATGGTTACGGTTTACCTTGACGGTTACGGTTAACCTTGACGGTTTAGGTTATTTTTCAACAAATCCTGCCAGATGTTAGGCAGGGAAAATCCTTTGCAGTCATTGATGATGGAATTTTGATTTTTCTCAATCTCTATTCCTTCTTTCAGTTTTCTTTTGGAAATTGCTTTGGAAACTGATTACTTTAAGGGAATTCCAATCCATGCTGTGCCCAGTTTCTCTAACATGCCTATCTAATCCAGTCTTGTTGGAGCAATTTTTTATAGCTGCTTTATGCTCAGCTATACGAGTTTCTAGTCTGCGACCTGTTTCACCTATGTAAGATAGTCCACAACTACAATTTACTTCATAAACTACTCCTTGCATTTTTAAAATATCTTCTTCTCTTTGAACTATTTTAGGGAAAAATTTTTTAACTTTGTTCTCTAAACTTGGAGCTAGCCTAATATTGTATTTTTTACTAATTCTCTTTAAAGCCTCAAATAAACCTTTGTGATAAGAAATTTTTCTAGTGAATTTTACTTCTTGCTTTTGTGGGTTCTTCTTACCATTAAAATTCAGAAGCTTCTCAATTTCTTCTTTAGGATAGTTATTTTCTGCAAGTATGACTTTAAGCTCTTCTTTATGGGCTTCTTTTTTATCTGCAGTAGAAACTATTTTATTAATTTTTTCTAAAAACTGACTTGCTACATTTTTCTTAATAGAAACTGGATGATAGGAATTGAAATCCAGTAGTCTTTTAGTATTCATTGGTTTTTTATACCAACTAGTGAGGAATTTTTCATCTTCATAATAGATAGTAATATCTAAGAAGTTTATTCTTCTTTCTTTTTGAAGTTCAATAGTGAACTTAAGGGAATCATCTAATTCATTGAATGAGTCTAGAATTCTTTCTGGAACAATTTCTGAGCTATCTATTATAAATAAGATGTCATCCATGTATCTGCTATATAAGCAGAAGTATGTGGGTTGTACTAGTATCTTTTCTTCTAGTTTTCCCACATAATAGTTAGCTAAGAGTGGGGAGAGTGGGGAGCCCATAGCTAGCCCCGATTTTTGAATGAAAAAAGTTTTCCCAAATTGAAAGTAGTTGTTCTGCAAAGAGAAAGTAAGCATTTCAAAAATTCCTACTAATATGTTTTTTTCCTTGTTGTGAAAAACTATTAGGTCTGCCAAGTCTTCCGCTATAAAGTCTATAAGTTGATCTATATTAATGTGAGTATACATAGACACTATATCTAAACTACCCATAATAGGAGAATCTAATTTAGGAAGAAGTTCTAGTTTTTCTTTTAGCTGCATTGAGTTTTTAATCAAGTTAGGTGGCTCTTTTAAAAGATTCTGAAGGTGTGACTTTAAAAAATAGTTTAGATTTGAAAGAATAGAGTTTTTTGAGTCTATTATTGGTCTAATTGGTTGGTGTTCTTTATGCAGTTTGACTATTCCATATATTTGAGGTAATCTGAACTGTAATTTTGAGAATTGTTTATAGTTTTCTGGCAGCTGGTTTTTCTTTTTATGAAGTGAAATAAGCTTAGAGACTTTTTAATCAAATCTATTAGTGGGTTTTCTGTTACTTCTTCATACATAGGTTTTTTAGTTCTTCTTCCATCTTTTCTAGATAATCTTTCTTATCCATAATAGTAATCAACTTACTTTTGTCTGTTTTCACAGCAACTATACTTTCATTTTTTCTGAAATCTTTAAGAGCTTTTAATTGACTATTATCAAAATTTTTTTGAGGTTTCCTTACTTGCTTCTGGAATTTTGTAAGGCTATTGTAGTAATCTTTTCTGAGGAGGTCTGCTTTAATTTGGTCCTCTTTTTCTAAAGTGCTGCAGATGCTTTCCAATTCAATTACCAATTTTTCTGGATTTATTTTTTCTTTGGATAGATTGAAATTACTTCCTTTATTTATCACTTGTAATAATTCTTGGCTAACTCCAGTAGCAGTGTTGTCCTTCACATGACTAAGAACTGCAGGTTTTTTGTTTTTACTTGAATAGTTTTTCTTCAAAAATTTTTCTTCTTTAAGGTTCAGCTTTTTAACAAATTTTTTATTTTTGTTTCTTACTCCAATTTTTAGCCAGTCATCCAATTCTGCTTTTACTGTATCCCTTAAGATTCCAGAAATTTTCTTTTCATTTTCTACTTTTACTTTTTTATAATAAGCAACATTTTTATATTTTGCTTCAATACTTCTTTTTAACGTTTTTTGCTCTATTTTTCTTATGAAGTTGGCTGAAAGTAAATCTTTAAATGGTTTTCTAAGTCTAAATGAATTTGGAATAAAGTTATTTACCTTGCAATTTTTCAGGAACTTGATTTGAGCTATGGATCTTTCCATCTTCAATGTAGCATGTTGAACTTTCTTTATTGTTTGCCAAGTATCTGACCCATACTCTGTTCTAATTCTTTGAATAAAGCTCATATTGAGAAATGGCTTCCTAGTTTAATTGAATTAATAATCTAAAGCAACTTATGGGAATTTACTAGGAAATTTTTTTATTTATAGCAAATTTTCGGAGAAAACTCTTCTCCTTCTTCAGGCTCTCTTGTTGTTGTCACTTTTTGCTTGTCACTATCATGGTTACGGTTTACCTTGACGGTTACGGTTAACCTTGACGGATTAGGTTATTTTTCAACAAATCCTGCCAGATGTTAGGCAGGGAAAATCCTTTTGCAGTCATTGATGATGGAATTTTGATTTTTCTCAATCTCTATTCCTTCTTTCAGTTTTCTTTTTGGAAATTGCTTTGGAAACTGATTACTTTAAGGGAATTCCAATCCATGCTGTGCCCAGTTTCTCTAACATGCCTATCTAATCCAGTCTTGTTGGAGCAATTTTTTATAGCTGCTTTATGCTCAGCTATACGAGTTTCTAGTCTGCGACCTGTTTCACCTATGTAAGATAGTCCACAACTACAATTTACTTCATAAACTACTCCTTGCATTTTTAAAATATCTTCTTCTCTTTGAACTATTTTAGGGAAAAAATTTTTAACTTTGTTCTCTAAACTTGGAGCTAGCCTAATATTGTATTTTTTACTAATTCTCTTTAAAGCCTCAAATAAACCTTTGTGATAAGAAATTTTTCTAGTGAATTTTACTTCTTGCTTTTGTGGGTTCTTCTTACCATTAAAATTCAGAAGCTTCTCAATTTCTTCTTTAGGATAGTTATTTTCTGCAAGTATGACTTTAAGCTCTTCTTTATGGGCTTCTTTTTTATCTGCAGTAGAAACTATTTTATTAATTTTTTCTAAAAACTGACTTGCTACATTTTTCTTAATAGAAACTGGATGATAGGAATTGAAATCCAGTAGTCTTTTAGTATTCATTGGTTTTTTATACCAACTAGTGAGGAATTTTTCATCTTCATAATAGATAGTAATATCTAAGAAGTTTATTCTTCTTTCTTTTTGAAGTTCAATAGTGAACTTAAGGGAATCATCTAATTCATTGAATGAGTCTAGAATTCTTTCTGGAACAATTTCTGAGCTATCTATTATAAATAAGATGTCATCCATGTATCTGCTATATAAGCAGAAGTATGTGGGTTGTACTAGTATCTTTTCTTCTAGTTTTCCCACATAATAGTTAGCTAAGAGTGGGGAGAGTGGGGAGCCCATAGCTAGCCCCGATTTTTGAATGAAAAAAGTTTTCCCAAATTGAAAGTAGTTGTTCTGCAAAGAGAAAGTAAGCATTTCAAAAATTCCTACTAATATGTTTTTTTCCTTGTTGTGAAAAACTATTAGGTCTGCCAAGTCTTCCGCTATAAAGTCTATAAGTTGATCTATATTAATGTGAGTATACATAGACACTATATCTAAACTACCCATAATAGGAGAATCTAATTTAGGAAGAAGTTCTAGTTTTTCTTTTAGCTGCATTGAGTTTTTAATCAAGTTAGGTGGCTCTTTTAAAAGATTCTGAAGGTGTGACTTTAAAAAATAGTTTAGATTTGAAAGAATAGAGTTTTTTGAGTCTATTATTGGTCTAATTGGTTGGTGTTCTTTATGCAGTTTGACTATTCCATATATTTGAGGTAATCTGAACTGTAATTTTGAGAATTGTTTATAGTTTTCTGGCAGCTGGTTTTTCTTTTTTTGAAGTGAAATAAGCTTAGAGACTTTTTTAATCAAATCTGGTAGTGGGTTTTCTGTTACTTCTTCATACATAGGTTTTTTTAGTTCTTCTTCCATCTTTTCTAGATAATCTTTCTTATCCATAATAGTAATCAACTTACTTTTGTCTGTTTTCACAGCAACTATACTTTCATTTTTTCTGAAATCTTTAAGAGCTTTTAATTGACTATTATCAAAATTTTTTTGAGGTTTCCTTACTTGCTTCTGGAATTTTGTAAGGCTATTGTAGTAATCTTTTCTGAGGAGGTCTGCTTTAATTTGGTCCTCTTTTTCTAAAGTGCTGCAGATGCTTTCCAATTCAATTACCAATTTTTCTGGATTTATTTTTTCTTTGGATAGATTGAAATTACTTCCTTTATTTATCACTTGTAATAATTCTTGGCTAACTCCAGTAGCAGTGTTGTCCTTCACATGACTAAGAACTGCAGGTTTTTTGTTTTTACTTGAATAGTTTTTCTTCAAAAATTTTTCTTCTTTAAGGTTCAGCTTTTTAACAAATTTTTTATTTTTGTTTCTTACTCCAATTTTTAGCCAGTCATCCAATTCTGCTTTTACTGTATCCCTTAAGATTCCAGAAATTTTCTTTTCATTTTCTACTTTTACTTTTTTATAATAAGCAACATTTTTATATTTTGCTTCAATACTTCTTTTTAACGTTTTTTGCTCTATTTTTCTTATGAAGTTGGCTGAAAGTAAATCTTTAAATGGTTTTCTAAGTCTAAATGAATTTGGAATAAAGTTATTTACCTTGCAATTTTTCAGGAACTTGATTTGAGCTATGGATCTTTCCATCTTCAATGTAGCATGTTGAACTTTCTTTATTGTTTGCCAAGTATCTGACCCATACTCTGTTCTAATTCTTTGAATAAAGCTCATATTGAGAAATGGCTTCCTAGTTTAATTGAATTAATAATCTAAAGCAACTTATGGGAATTTACTAGGAAATTTTTTTATTTATAGCAAATTTTCGGAGAAAACTCTTCTCCTTCTTCAGGCTCTCTTGTTGTTGTCACTTTTTGCTTGTCACTATCATGGTTACGGTTTAACCTTGACGGTTACGGTTAACCTTGACGGATTAGGTTATTTTTCAACAAATCCTGCCAGATGTTAGGCAGGGAAAATCCTTTGCAGTCATTGATGATGGAATTTTGATTTTTCTCAATCTCTATTCCTTCTTTCAGTTTTCTTTTTGGAAATTGCTTTGGAAACTGATTACTTTAAGGGAATTCCAATCCATGCTGTGCCCAGTTTCTCTAACATGCCTATCTAATCCAGTCTTGTTGGAGCAATTTTTTATAGCTGCTTTATGCTCAGCTATACGAGTTTCTAGTCTGCGACCTGTTTCACCTATGTAAGATAGTCCACAACTACAATTTACTTCATAAACTACTCCTTGCATTTTTAAAATATCTTCTTCTCTTTGAACTATTTTAGGGAAAAATTTTTAACTTTGTTCTCTAAACTTGGAGCTAGCCTAATATTGTATTTTTTACTAATTCTCTTTAAAGCCTCAAATAAACCTTTGTGATAAGAAATTTTTCTAGTGAATTTTACTTCTTGCTTTTGTGGGTTCTTCTTACCATTAAAATTCAGAAGCTTCTCAATTTCTTCTTTAGGATAGTTATTTTCTGCAAGTATGACTTTAAGCTGCTCTTCTTTATGGGCTTCTTTTTTATCTGCAGTAGAAACTATTTTATTAATTTTTTCTAAAAACTGACTTGCTACATTTTTCTTAATAGAAACTGGATGATAGGAATTGAAATCCAGTAGTCTTTTAGTATTCATTGGTTTTTTATACCAACTAGTGAGGAATTTTTCATCTTCATAATAGATAGTAATATCTAAGAAGTTTATTCTTCTTTCTTTTTGAAGTTCAATAGTGAACTTAAGGGAATCATCTAATTCATTGAATGAGTCTAGAATTCTTTCTGGAACAATTTCTGAGCTATCTATTATAAATAAGATGTCATCCATGTATCTGCTATATAAGCAGAAGTATGTGGGTTGTACTAGTATCTTTTCTTCTAGTTTTCCCACATAATAGTTAGCTAAGAGTGGGGAGAGTGGGGAGCCCATAGCTAGCCCCGATTTTTGAATGAAAAAAGTTTTCCCAAATTGAAAGTAGTTGTTCTGCAAAGAGAAAGTAAGCATTTCAAAAATTCCTACTAATATGTTTTTTTCCTTGTTGTGAAAAACTATTAGGTCTGCCAAGTCTTCCGCTATAAAGTCTATAAGTTGATCTATATTAATGTGAGTATACATAGACACTATATCTAAACTACCCATAATAGGAGAATCTAATTTAGGAAGAAGTTCTAGTTTTTCTTTTAGCTGCATTGAGTTTTTAATCAAGTTAGGTGGCTCTTTTAAAAGATTCTGAAGGTGTGACTTTAAAAAATAGTTTAGATTTGAAAGAATAGAGTTTTTTGAGTCTATTATTGGTCTAATTGGTTGGTGTTCTTTATGCAGTTTGACTATTCCATATATTTGAGGTAATCTGAACTGTAATTTTGAGAATTGTTTATAGTTTTCTGGCAGCTGGTTTTTCTTTTTATGAAGTGAAATAAGCTTAGAGACTTTTTTAATCAAATCTATTAGTGGGTTTTCTGTTACTTCTTCATACATAGGTTTTTTTAGTTCTTCTTCCATCTTTTCTAGATAATCTTTCTTATCCATAATAGTAATCAACTTACTTTTGTCTGTTTTCACAGCAACTATACTTTCATTTTTTCTGAAATCTTTAAGAGCTTTTAATTGACTATTATCAAAATTTTTTTGAGGTTTCCTTACTTGCTTCTGGAATTTTGTAAGGCTATTGTAGTAATCTTTTCTGAGGAGGTCTGCTTTAATTTGGTCCTCTTTTTCTAAAGTGCTGCAGATGCTTTCCAATTCAATTACCAATTTTTCTGGATTTATTTTTTCTTTGGATAGATTGAAATTACTTCCTTTATTTATCACTTGTAATAATTCTTGGCTAACTCCAGTAGCAGTGTTGTCCTTCACATGACTAAGAACTGCAGGTTTTTTGTTTTTACTTGAATAGTTTTTCTTCAAAAATTTTTCTTCTTTTAAGGTTCAGCTTTTTAACAAATTTTTTATTTTTGTTTCTTACTCCAATTTTTAGCCAGTCATCCAATTCTGCTTTTACTGTATCCCTTAAGATTCCAGAAATTTTCTTTTCATTTTCTACTTTTACTTTTTTATAATAAGCAACATTTTTATATTTTGCTTCAATACTTCTTTTTAACGTTTTTTGCTCTATTTTTCTTATGAAGTTGGCTGAAAGTAAATCTTTAAATGGTTTTCTAAGTCTAAATGAATTTGGAATAAAGTTATTTACCTTGCAATTTTTCAGGAACTTGATTTGAGCTATGGATCTTTCCATCTTCAATGTAGCATGTTGAACTTTCTTTATTGTTTGCCAAGTATCTGACCCATACTCTGTTCTAATTCTTTGAATAAAGCTCATATTGAGAAATGGCTTCCTAGTTTAATTGAATTAATAATCTAAAGCAACTTATGGGAATTTACTAGGAAATTTTTTATTTATAGCAAATTTTCGGAGAAAACTCTTCTCCTTCTTCAGGCTCTCTTGTTGTTGTCACTTTTTGCTTGTCACTATCATGGTTACGGTTTACCTTGACGGTTACGGTTAACCTTGACGGATTAGGTTATTTTTCAACAAATCCTGCCAGATGTTAGGCAGGGAAAATCCTTTGCAGTCATTGATGATGGAATTTTGATTTTCTCAATCTCTATTCCTTCTTTCAGTTTTCTTTTTTGGAAATTGCTTTGGAAACTGATTACTTTAAGGGAATTCCAATCCATGCTGTGCCCAGTTTCTCTAACATGCCTATCTAATCCAGTCTTGTTGGAGCAATTTTTTATAGCTGCTTTATGCTCAGCTATACGAGTTTCTAGTCTGCGACCTGTTTCACCTATGTAAGATAGTCCACAACTACAATTTACTTCATAAACTACTCCTTGCATTTTTAAAATATCTTCTTCTCTTTGAACTATTTTAGGGAAAAAATTTTTAACTTTGTTCTCTAAACTTGGAGCTAGCCTAATATTGTATTTTTTACTAATTCTCTTTAAAGCCTCAAATAAACCTTTGTGATAAGAAATTTTTCTAGTGAATTTTACTTCTTGCTTTTGTGGGTTCTTCTTACCATTAAAATTCAGAAGCTTCTCAATTTCTTCTTTAGGATAGTTATTTTCTGCAAGTATGACTTTAAGCTCTTCTTTATGGGCTTCTTTTTTATCTGCAGTAGAAACTATTTTATTAATTTTTTCTAAAAACTGACTTGCTACATTTTTCTTAATAGAAACTGGATGATAGGAATTGAAATCCAGTAGTCTTTTAGTATTCATTGGTTTTTTATACCAACTAGTGAGGAATTTTTCATCTTCATAATAGATAGTAATATCTAAGAAGTTTATTCTTCTTTCTTTTTGAAGTTCAATAGTGAACTTAAGGGAATCATCTAATTCATTGAATGAGTCTAGAATTCTTTCTGGAACAATTTCTGAGCTATCTATTATAAATAAGATGTCATCCATGTATCTGCTATATAAGCAGAAGTATGTGGGTTGTACTAGTATCTTTTCTTCTAGTTTTCCCACATAATAGTTAGCTAAGAGTGGGGAGAGTGGGGAGCCCATAGCTAGCCCCGATTTTTGAATGAAAAAAGTTTTCCCAAATTGAAAGTAGTTGTTCTGCAAAGAGAAAGTAAGCATTTCAAAAATTCCTACTAATATGTTTTTTTCCTTGTTGTGAAAAACTATTAGGTCTGCCAAGTCTTCCGCTATAAAGTCTATAAGTTGATCTATATTAATGTGAGTATACATAGACACTATATCTAAACTACCCATAATAGGAGAATCTAATTTAGGAAGAAGTTCTAGTTTTTCTTTTAGCTGCATTGAGTTTTTAATCAAGTTAGGTGGCTCTTTTAAAAGATTCTGAAGGTGTGACTTTAAAAAATAGTTTAGATTTGAAAGAATAGAGTTTTTTGAGTCTATTATTGGTCTAATTGGTTGGTGTTCTTTATGCAGTTTGACTATTCCATATATTTGAGGTAATCTGAACTGTAATTTTGAGAATTGTTTATAGTTTTCTGGCAGCTGGTTTTTCTTTTTTGAAGTGAAATAAGCTTAGAGACTTTTTTAATCAAATCTGGTAGTGGGTTTTCTGTTACTTCTTCATACATAGGTTTTTTAGTTCTTCTTCCATCTTTTCTAGATAATCTTTCTTATCCATAATAGTAATCAACTTACTTTTGTCTGTTTTCACAGCAACTATACTTTCATTTTTTCTGAAATCTTTAAGAGCTTTTAATTGACTATTATCAAAATTTTTTTGAGGTTTCCTTACTTGCTTCTGGAATTTTGTAAGGCTATTGTAGTAATCTTTTCTGAGGAGGTCTGCTTTAATTTGGTCCTCTTTTTCTAAAGTGCTGCAGATGCTTTCCAATTCAATTACCAATTTTTCTGGATTTATTTTTTCTTTGGATAGATTGAAATTACTTCCTTTATTTATCACTTGTAATAATTCTTGGCTAACTCCAGTAGCAGTGTTGTCCTTCACATGACTAAGAACTGCAGGTTTTTTGTTTTTACTTGAATAGTTTTTCTTCAAAAATTTTTCTTCTTTAAGGTTCAGCTTTTTAACAAATTTTTTATTTTTGTTTCTTACTCCAATTTTTAGCCAGTCATCCAATTCTGCTTTTACTGTATCCCTTAAGATTCCAGAAATTTTCTTTTCATTTTCTACTTTTACTTTTTTATAATAAGCAACATTTTTATATTTTGCTTCAATACTTCTTTTTAACGTTTTTTGCTCTATTTTTCTTATGAAGTTGGCTGAAAGTAAATCTTTAAATGGTTTTCTAAGTCTAAATGAATTTGGAATAAAGTTATTTACCTTGCAATTTTTCAGGAACTTGATTTGAGCTATGGATCTTTCCATCTTCAATGTAGCATGTTGAACTTTCTTTATTGTTTGCCAAGTATCTGACCCATACTCTGTTCTAATTCTTTGAATAAAGCTCATATTGAGAAATGGCTTCCTAGTTTAATTGAATTAATAATCTAAAGCAACTTATGGGAATTTACTAGGAAATTTTTTTATTTATAGCAAATTTTCGGAGAAAACTCTTCTCCTTCTTCAGGCTCTCTTGTTGTTGTCACTTTTTGCTTGTCACTATCATGGTTACGGTTAACCTTGACGGATTAGGTTATTTTTCAACAAATCCTGCCAGATGTTAGGCAGGGAAAATCCTTTGCAGTCATTGATGATGGAATTTTGATTTTTCTCAATCTCTATTCCTTCTTTCAGTTTTCTTTTTGGAAATTGCTTTGGAAACTGATTACTTTAAGGGAATTCCAATCCATGCTGTGCCCAGTTTCTCTAACATGCCTATCTAATCCAGTCTTGTTGGAGCAATTTTTTATAGCTGCTTTATGCTCAGCTATACGAGTTTCTAGTCTGCGACCTGTTTCACCTATGTAAGATAGTCCACAACTACAATTTACTTCATAAACTACTCCTTGCATTTTTAAAATATCTTCTTCTCTTTGAACTATTTTAGGGAAAAATTTTTAACTTTGTTCTCTAAACTTGGAGCTAGCCTAATATTGTATTTTTTACTAATTCTCTTTAAAGCCTCAAATAAACCTTTGTGATAAGAAATTTTTCTAGTGAATTTTACTTCTTGCTTTTGTGGGTTCTTCTTACCATTAAAATTCAGAAGCTTCTCAATTTCTTCTTTAGGATAGTTATTTTCTGCAAGTATGACTTTAAGCTCTTCTTTATGGGCTTCTTTTTTATCTGCAGTAGAAACTATTTTATTAATTTTTTTCTAAAAACTGACTTGCTACATTTTTCTTAATAGAAACTGGATGATAGGAATTGAAATCCAGTAGTCTTTTAGTATTCATTGGTTTTTTATACCAACTAGTGAGGAATTTTTCATCTTCATAATAGATAGTAATATCTAAGAAGTTTATTCTTCTTTCTTTTTGAAGTTCAATAGTGAACTTAAGGGAATCATCTAATTCATTGAATGAGTCTAGAATTCTTTCTGGAACAATTTCTGAGCTATCTATTATAAATAAGATGTCATCCATGTATCTGCTATATAAGCAGAAGTATGTGGGTTGTACTAGTATCTTTTCTTCTAGTTTTCCCACATAATAGTTAGCTAAGAGTGGGGAGAGTGGGGAGCCCATAGCTAGCCCCGATTTTTGAATGAAAAAAGTTTTCCCAAATTGAAAGTAGTTGTTCTGCAAAGAGAAAGTAAGCATTTCAAAAATTCCTACTAATATGTTTTTTTCCTTGTTGTGAAAAACTATTAGGTCTGCCAAGTCTTCCGCTATAAAGTCTATAAGTTGATCTATATTAATGTGAGTATACATAGACACTATATCTAAACTACCCATAATAGGAGAATCTAATTTAGGAAGAAGTTCTAGTTTTTCTTTTAGCTGCATTGAGTTTTTAATCAAGTTAGGTGGCTCTTTTAAAAGATTCTGAAGGTGTGACTTTAAAAAATAGTTTAGATTTGAAAGAATAGAGTTTTTTGAGTCTATTATTGGTCTAATTGGTTGGTGTTCTTTATGCAGTTTGACTATTCCATATATTTGAGGTAATCTGAACTGTAATTTTGAGAATTGTTTATAGTTTTCTGGCAGCTGGTTTTTCTTTTTTTGAAGTGAAATAAGCTTAGAGACTTTTTTAATCAAATCTGGTAGTGGGTTTTCTGTTACTTCTTCATACATAGGTTTTTTTAGTTCTTCTTCCATCTTTTCTAGATAATCTTTCTTATCCATAATAGTAATCAACTTACTTTTGTCTGTTTTCACAGCAACTATACTTTCATTTTTTCTGAAATCTTTAAGAGCTTTTAATTGACTATTATCAAAATTTTTTTGAGGTTTCCTTACTTGCTTCTGGAATTTTGTAAGGCTATTGTAGTAATCTTTTCTGAGGAGGTCTGCTTTAATTTGGTCCTCTTTTTCTAAAGTGCTGCAGATGCTTTCCAATTCAATTACCAATTTTTCTGGATTTATTTTTTTCTTTGGATAGATTGAAATTACTTCCTTTATTTATCACTTGTAATAATTCTTGGCTAACTCCAGTAGCAGTGTTGTCCTTCACATGACTAAGAACTGCAGGTTTTTTGTTTTTACTTGAATAGTTTTTCTTCAAAAATTTTTCTTCTTTAAGGTTCAGCTTTTTAACAAATTTTTTATTTTTGTTTCTTACTCCAATTTTTAGCCAGTCATCCAATTCTGCTTTTACTGTATCCCTTAAGATTCCAGAAATTTTCTTTTCATTTTCTACTTTTACTTTTTTATAATAAGCAACATTTTTATATTTTGCTTCAATACTTCTTTTTAACGTTTTTTGCTCTATTTTTCTTATGAAGTTGGCTGAAAGTAAATCTTTAAATGGTTTTCTAAGTCTAAATGAATTTGGAATAAAGTTATTTACCTTGCAATTTTTCAGGAACTTGATTTGAGCTATGGATCTTTCCATCTTCAATGTAGCATGTTGAACTTTCTTTATTGTTTGCCAAGTATCTGACCCATACTCTGTTCTAATTCTTTGAATAAAGCTCATATTGAGAAATGGCTTCCTAGTTTAATTGAATTAATAATCTAAAGCAACTTATGGGAATTTACTAGGAAATTTTTTTATTTATAGCAAATTTTCGGAGAAAACTCTTCTCCTTCTTCAGGCTCTCTTGTTGTTGTCACTTTTTGCTTGTCACTATCATGGTTACGGTTTACCTTGACGGTTACGGTTAACCTTGACGGATTAGGTTATTTTTCAACAAATCCTGCCAGATGTTAGGCAGGGAAAATCCTTTGCAGTCATTGATGATGGAATTTTGATTTTTCTCAATCTCTATTCCTTCTTTCAGTTTTCTTTTTTGGAAATTGCTTTGGAAACTGATTACTTTAAGGGAATTCCAATCCATGCTGTGCCCAGTTTCTCTAACATGCCTATCTAATCCAGTCTTGTTGGAGCAATTTTTTATAGCTGCTTTATGCTCAGCTATACGAGTTTCTAGTCTGCGACCTGTTTCACCTATGTAAGATAGTCCACAACTACAATTTACTTCATAAACTACTCCTTGCATTTTTAAAATATCTTCTTCTCTTTGAACTATTTTAGGGAAAAAATTTTTAACTTTGTTCTCTAAACTTGGAGCTAGCCTAATATTGTATTTTTTACTAATTCTCTTTAAAGCCTCAAATAAACCTTTGTGATAAGAAATTTTTCTAGTGAATTTTACTTCTTGCTTTTGTGGGTTCTTCTTACCATTAAAATTCAGAAGCTTCTCAATTTCTTCTTTAGGATAGTTATTTTCTGCAAGTATGACTTTAAGCTCTTCTTTATGGGCTTCTTTTTTATCTGCAGTAGAAACTATTTTATTAATTTTTTCTAAAAACTGACTTGCTACATTTTTCTTAATAGAAACTGGATGATAGGAATTGAAATCCAGTAGTCTTTTAGTATTCATTGGTTTTTTATACCAACTAGTGAGGAATTTTTCATCTTCATAATAGATAGTAATATCTAAGAAGTTTATTCTTCTTTCTTTTTGAAGTTCAATAGTGAACTTAAGGGAATCATCTAATTCATTGAATGAGTCTAGAATTCTTTCTGGAACAATTTCTGAGCTATCTATTATAAATAAGATGTCATCCATGTATCTGCTATATAAGCAGAAGTATGTGGGTTGTACTAGTATCTTTTCTTCTAGTTTTCCCACATAATAGTTAGCTAAGAGTGGGGAGAGTGGGGAGCCCATAGCTAGCCCCGATTTTTGAATGAAAAAAGTTTTCCCAAATTGAAAGTAGTTGTTCTGCAAAGAGAAAGTAAGCATTTCAAAAATTCCTACTAATATGTTTTTTTCCTTGTTGTGAAAAACTATTAGGTCTGCCAAGTCTTCCGCTATAAAGTCTATAAGTTGATCTATATTAATGTGAGTATACATAGACACTATATCTAAACTACCCATAATAGGAGAATCTAATTTAGGAAGAAGTTCTAGTTTTTCTTTTAGCTGCATTGAGTTTTTAATCAAGTTAGGTGGCTCTTTTAAAAGATTCTGAAGGTGTGACTTTAAAAAATAGTTTAGATTTGAAAGAATAGAGTTTTTTGAGTCTATTATTGGTCTAATTGGTTGGTGTTCTTTATGCAGTTTGACTATTCCATATATTTGAGGTAATCTGAACTGTAATTTTGAGAATTGTTTATAGTTTTCTGGCAGCTGGTTTTTCTTTTTTGAAGTGAAATAAGCTTAGAGACTTTTTTAATCAAATCTGGTAGTGGGTTTTCTGTTACTTCTTCATACATAGGTTTTTTTAGTTCTTCTTCCATCTTTTCTAGATAATCTTTCTTATCCATAATAGTAATCAACTTACTTTTGTCTGTTTTCACAGCAACTATACTTTCATTTTTTCTGAAATCTTTAAGAGCTTTTAATTGACTATTATCAAAATTTTTTTGAGGTTTCCTTACTTGCTTCTGGAATTTTGTAAGGCTATTGTAGTAATCTTTTCTGAGGAGGTCTGCTTTAATTTGGTCCTCTTTTTCTAAAGTGCTGCAGATGCTTTCCAATTCAATTACCAATTTTTCTGGATTTATTTTTTCTTTGGATAGATTGAAATTACTTCCTTTATTTATCACTTGTAATAATTCTTGGCTAACTCCAGTAGCAGTGTTGTCCTTCACATGACTAAGAACTGCAGGTTTTTTGTTTTTACTTGAATAGTTTTTCTTCAAAAATTTTTCTTCTTTAAGGTTCAGCTTTTTAACAAATTTTTTATTTTTGTTTCTTACTCCAATTTTTAGCCAGTCATCCAATTCTGCTTTTACTGTATCCCTTAAGATTCCAGAAATTTTCTTTTCATTTTCTACTTTTACTTTTTTATAATAAGCAACATTTTTATATTTTGCTTCAATACTTCTTTTTAACGTTTTTTGCTCTATTTTTCTTATGAAGTTGGCTGAAAGTAAATCTTTAAATGGTTTTCTAAGTCTAAATGAATTTGGAATAAAGTTATTTACCTTGCAATTTTTCAGGAACTTGATTTGAGCTATGGATCTTTCCATCTTCAATGTAGCATGTTGAACTTTCTTTATTGTTTGCCAAGTATCTGACCCATACTCTGTTCTAATTCTTTGAATAAAGCTCATATTGAGAAATGGCTTCCTAGTTTAATTGAATTAATAATCTAAAGCAACTTATGGGAATTTACTAGGAAATTTTTTTTATTTATAGCAAATTTTCGGAGAAAACTCTTCTCCTTCTTCAGGCTCTCTTGTTGTTGTCACTTTTTGCTTGTCACTATCATGGTTACGGTTTACCTTGACGGTTACGGTTAACCTTGACGGTTTAGGTTATTTTTCAACAAATCCTGCCAGATGTTAGGCAGGGAAAATCCTTTGCAGTCATTGATGATGGAATTTTGATTTTTCTCAATCTCTATTCCTTCTTTCAGTTTTCTTTTGGAAATTGCTTTGGAAACTGATTACTTTAAGGGAATTCCAATCCATGCTGTGCCCAGTTTCTCTAACATGCCTATCTAATCCAGTCTTGTTGGAGCAATTTTTTATAGCTGCTTTATGCTCAGCTATACGAGTTTCTAGTCTGCGACCTGTTTCACCTATGTAAGATAGTCCACAACTACAATTTACTTCATAAACTACTCCTTGCATTTTTAAAATATCTTCTTCTCTTTGAACTATTTTAGGGAAAAAATTTTTAACTTTGTTCTCTAAACTTGGAGCTAGCCTAATATTGTATTTTTTACTAATTCTCTTTAAAGCCTCAAATAAACCTTTGTGATAAGAAATTTTTCTAGTGAATTTTACTTCTTGCTTTTGTGGGTTCTTCTTACCATTAAAATTCAGAAGCTTCTCAATTTCTTCTTTAGGATAGTTATTTTCTGCAAGTATGACTTTAAGCTCTTCTTTATGGGCTTCTTTTTTATCTGCAGTAGAAACTATTTTATTAATTTTTTCTAAAAACTGACTTGCTACATTTTTCTTAATAGAAACTGGATGATAGGAATTGAAATCCAGTAGTCTTTTAGTATTCATTGGTTTTTTATACCAACTAGTGAGGAATTTTTCATCTTCATAATAGATAGTAATATCTAAGAAGTTTATTCTTCTTTCTTTTTGAAGTTCAATAGTGAACTTAAGGGAATCATCTAATTCATTGAATGAGTCTAGAATTCTTTCTGGAACAATTTCTGAGCTATCTATTATAAATAAGATGTCATCCATGTATCTGCTATATAAGCAGAAGTATGTGGGTTGTACTAGTATCTTTTCTTCTAGTTTTCCCACATAATAGTTAGCTAAGAGTGGGGAGAGTGGGGAGCCCATAGCTAGCCCCGATTTTTGAATGAAAAAAGTTTTCCCAAATTGAAAGTAGTTGTTCTGCAAAGAGAAAGTAAGCATTTCAAAAATTCCTACTAATATGTTTTTTTCCTTGTTGTGAAAAACTATTAGGTCTGCCAAGTCTTCCGCTATAAAGTCTATAAGTTGATCTATATTAATGTGAGTATACATAGACACTATATCTAAACTACCCATAATAGGAGAATCTAATTTAGGAAGAAGTTCTAGTTTTTCTTTTAGCTGCATTGAGTTTTTAATCAAGTTAGGTGGCTCTTTTAAAAGATTCTGAAGGTGTGACTTTAAAAAATAGTTTAGATTTGAAAGAATAGAGTTTTTTGAGTCTATTATTGGTCTAATTGGTTGGTGTTCTTTATGCAGTTTGACTATTCCATATATTTGAGGTAATCTGAACTGTAATTTTGAGAATTGTTTATAGTTTTCTGGCAGCTGGTTTTTCTTTTTTTGAAGTGAAATAAGCTTAGAGACTTTTTAAGTTCACTATTGAACTTCAAAAAGAAAGAAGAATAAACTTCTTAGATATTACTATCTATTATGAAGATGAAAAATTCCTCACTAGTTGGTATAAAAAACCAATGAATACTAAAAGACTACTGGATTTCAATTCCTATCATCCAGTTTCTATTAAGAAAAATGTAGCAAGTCAGTTTTTAGAAAAAATTAATAAAATAGTTTCTACTGCAGATAAAAAAGAAGCCCATAAAGAAGAGCTTAAAGTCATACTTGCAGAAAATAACTATCCTAAAGAAGAAATTGAGAAGCTTCTGAATTTTAATGGTAAGAAGAACCCACAAAAGCAAGAAGTAAAATTCACTAGAAAAATTTCTTATCACAAAGGTTTATTTGAGGCTTTAAAGAGAATTAGTAAAAAATACAATATTAGGCTAGCTCCAAGTTTAGAGAACAAAGTTAAAAATTTTTTCCCTAAAATAGTTCAAAGAGAAGAAGATATTTTAAAAATGCAAGGAGTAGTTTATGAAGTAAATTGTAGTTGTGGACTATCTTACATAGGTGAAACAGGTCGCAGACTAGAAACTCGTATAGCTGAGCATAAAGCAGCTATAAAAAATTGCTCCAACAAGACTGGATTAGATAGGCATGTTAGAGAAACTGGGCACAGCATGGATTGGAATTCCCTTAAAGTAATCAGTTTCCAAAGCAATTTCCAAAAAAGAAAACTGAAAGAAGGAATAGAGATTGAGAAAAATCAAAATTCCATCATCAATGACTGCAAAGGATTTTCCCTGCCTAACATCTGGCAGGATTTGTTGAAAAATAACCTAAACCGTCAAGGTTAACCGTAACCGTCAAGGTAAACCGTAACCATGATAGTGACAAGCAAAAAGTGACAACAACAAGAGAGCCTGAAGAAGGAGAAGAGTTTTCTCCGAAAATTTGCTATAAATAAAAAAATTTCCTAGTAAATTCCCATAAGTTGCTTTAGATTATTAATAAAGTTTTTTTTGTTGTTTTTTTTTCTTGTAAGCAGCCTGCTTTAGACAATGTTTGAAACTTACAGAGCAAGGTGAATAAATGAATTTTTATTGTTAATTTTATAAATTTACATTATTGTTATTATTATTTTTATAATTCCTGCAGTAATTAATTGCATTTTTCCTTGAACTCAGGTCAACAGAAGATGTAACACCAGGTGCAATAATGGAACCTTATGAAGTTATAGAGCACTTTTTAAAAGGTTGGTTTTTAGTTTTGTTTTATCAGTGACCATCTGTTGTTTTTTTTATCATATTCTCACTATTGTTTCCCACTATTGTCATGTACAGTGTATTTTGCAGCACCATATATACCCAAGTGTAAGTCGATCTCGCATATAAGCTGACCCCCTACTTCAACAGCTAAAAAATTGTGAAAAAGCTTGACCCGCATATAAGCCAACATTAAATTTCAAGAGTTTGGAAAACATATTTAATTGAAATGAATTATGACAAGTTTTGACATTACCTTTTGCTAAAACCTTCGAAGCACGATTCACTATCGGAGTTTCCAAATAACTAGTAACGTCCATTACATTACTCATGCAGCATTTTTTGAGAGACTTTATAACCATTTCTGGTTAACTTGCATCCCACAATTATTTCAATTAATAAGTAACTAGGCCTTTTTTTTTTTTTTTTCAAGTTACCACCTTTTGTAAAGTACTGTGTCTTTGCTCTTCGATAGCACAAATTACGCTCACTAGGGCACAGCGGAAAACACACACATACCCGCGCTTGCCATGAAAACTCAAGAGAGGAGAAGGATCCTTATTGGCTGTGGCCCACCCTAACATCTAAGTGATTTACGTGGTGTCTGACTCACTGTGTGTCCAGATTGAAAGACGGTATCCTGCAGTTTCACATGAGAAGTAATGGGGTATTCTGTTTTTGGAAGCAAGAAATTTCATGGTCTCAATTTGAAATGGAATTAAGTTTTTCACTTACATCAGTGGCACCTATTCGTGTACGAATCCAACTCTGGGTAAAAAAATATTATATATATATATATATATCTTACAAAGCAGATACAGCTACAACAGCAATAAAAAACACATAAAAATAAAAAACTCCAAAGCCAACGAGCAGGGAGAAAAAAAAACAAAAACAGGGATGCAGAAAGTGTTGAAAATGCTGAGCCTTGGCTTTTTCAAGGACCATAAAAAATCTGTATTTACTCACTTCCACAAAGACCTAGTTGAATATGGGTCTCTTCTATGTCATAGATGCAAAAAGAATAAGTCCCCAAAAATCACCAAATTAACAGAACCGGCCACAAAGGTACAGAAACTTTAAAATTAAGCAACATTTTTTTTTTTTATTTAGCATTACATCTAGGACATATCTGTCCCAACCCACAACTCATCTTCCACAAAAACAGAAAAACTTCTCTACAGAGCCCACAAATATTGTGAGAAAAGCTTAGAATTTAGACCCAAAAAACATGGGGAAAAGACTGCGAAAGAAAAAAATTTTGTAGAGGAACACAGCAACGCAAAAATTGCCCAACTTGGAAGAAGACAAAAAAATAAAAGAAACAAAAAAATCACCAAGTGCAAGGATTTTATTTGAAGTCAGAAGTTTCAATTTTTTTATAGCAGGACCACGTGGACAAAACATGTGGCTTGCTACCCAAGGAACTCAACCAGGAACCACAGCAAAAAAAGAGACAAATAAAATGAAATAACCCCCTGTGTTAAGGAACAACCAAAGAAAAAATAAAAAGCAGAGAGAACAGGAGCAAATAACAGAGAACGCTTTACAGACGATACACAGAATGACTTTAGACAAAGACACATAATATAAAACATTGCAAAGGTACTTAAAAAAGTAAAGAATAAAAGTTGCAATATGTACACAGTATTATAGGTAAACTTTACCTAGAGTACAAATATGCAAAAGTACCACCTAACAACAAAAGTTGATGCATAGCCACGAGGTCCTTAACACAGGGGTTTGTTTCATTTTATTTGTCTCATTTTTTGCTGTGGTTCCTGGTTGAGTTTGGTACGTACATGTTTTGGCCATTCCCTTTGGTACGTACATGTTTTGGCCATGTGGTCCTGCTGTGAAAAATTTGGAACTTCTGACTTCAAATAAAATCCTTGTACTTGGTGATTTTTATTTTTTTTATTTTTTTTTTTTGTCTTCCAAGTTTGGCAATTTTCGCATTGCTGTGTTCCTCTAATTTTTTTTTTTTTTTTTCAGTCTTTTCCTTACTTTTCTTGGGTCTAATTTCTGAGCTTTTCTCACAATATTTGTGGGCTCAGTACAGAAGTTTTTCTGTTTTTGTGGAAGATGATGAATTGTAGGTTGGGCCAGATATTTTCAACACTTTCTGCATCCCTTTTTTTTTTTTTTTTTTCTTTTTCTATGTTCGGTTGGCTTTGGAGTTTTTTTATTTTTATGTGTTTTTTATTACTGTTGTAGTTGTATCTGCTTTGTAAGGTATTGTTTCTGAGAATTTTTCACTGCTACTTTTGCGCATTTGGTTTTCAGATTGTAAGTTCGTGTAAAAAAGAAAAAAATGTTTTTGGCTAAAGTTTGGTTTAAATTATAGGTGTGTATCATCATCATCATCATCATCATCATCATCAACCATTATCAATCCACTGCTGGACGAAGGTCTCCCCAAGTTTTCTCCACAACGGTCTGTCTTGTGACAGTCTCCTCCATGTCACTCCCGCATACTTTCGAATTCCATCCACCCATCTTCCATGTGGTCTTCTTCTGGGTCTTTTCCTGTCCCTTGGAATCCAATCTAAAATTTCGGCTGTCCATCGATGGTCTGTCCTTCTGGCAGTATGTCCAGCCCATTGCCATTTCAGGGATTTAACTCTGATCATGATGTCTTCCACTCTTGTCCTTTTTCGGATCCACGAGTTCCTCTTCTTATCTCTCCTGGTTACACCAAGCATGCACCTCTCCATTCCTCTTTGAGTTGTCTGCAGCCTTTGTATATCTCTTTTAGTTAAGGTCCACGTCTCTGCACCATACATAAGCACTGGAAGGATGCATTGATCACTTTCCTTTTAAGACATAATGGCATATTGCTCTTGAAAATTATGCTGTTTCTTCCAAAAGCTCTCCAGGCAAGTTTTGTACGCCGATTAATTTCTTCATCAATGTGACCCTCACTTGATATCTGCTGTCCAAGATAAACGTACGTGTCTGTTATCTCCAGCTTTTCTCCATCAATCGATAAATCTTCATTTCTTGTAAAAGCATTGAACATCACTTTTGTCTTCTGAAAGTTCATTTTTAATCCCACTTCTTTACTCTTGTCAGCAAGTTCCTGGTTCATACTCTACAGCTCTGATGGGGTAGTTGCAAAAATGACTATGTCATCAGCAAAATGAAGGTGTGTTAGATAATCTCCATTAATCTATATCCCTTTGTTTTCCCAGTTCAGTGATTGAAAGACATTTTGCAATGTGGCATTAAAGAGCTTGGGAGATATAGTGTCACCTTGTCTCACTCCCTTTCGAATTCTTATTTGTGCTGTATCCTCAAATATCCGAACCTTTGCGCTTGCATTTTCGTAGATGTTATTAATAATGTTAATGTATGCATCTTCAATACCGCAGGATTTCAGAGCCATTGTAACTGCTGATGGTTTCACCGAATCAAAGGCTTTTTCATAATCGATAAAAGCCATGCACAATGGAAGTTCATATTCCCTCGCTCTTTCAATTAGTTCTCTCAGTACGTGGATATGATCTATTGTGCTGTAGCCACTCCTGAATCCAGCTTGTTCTCTCAGTTGAGTCATGTCCTGTGTCACCTTCAAGCGGTGTGAAAGAACTTTAGTGAATATTTTATAAACCACTGATAGGAGGCTGATAGGTCTGTAGTTCCTGAGATCCTCAATGTCACCTTTTTTATGTAGCAAGATCATTGTAGCGTTGTTCCAATCCTCAGGAATCTTCCCTTCATTAAGGCATCGAGTGAAAATTTGGGCGAGTACTGTTTCGATTTCTCCACTTGCTTCTTGTATGATGTCTACAGTAATTCCATCTTCTCCTGGAGCTTTCCCCGCTTCATGTTCTTTATTGCATGTGCAACTTCTGCTGGGAGGGCTGGAAGAACTCTTGTACTGGTACCTATCATGATGTTTAGAGTACATGCATCATCCCTTTCATATAATTTGGAGTAGAAATCTTTCACTCTTGTCAAAATTTCGCCTTTATTTCTTGTCACAGAACCATCTTCTTTTCTCAGTGCCATAATCTGTTTTCTTCCCTTACTGAGATGTCCCTTTGCTATCTTTAGGCTTTGGTTGTTTTCAATTGCTTTCCTTACTAGTTCACAGTTGAATTTCCTTACGTCTTCAGTGATACTTTTTCTTACTGTCTTGCATAGCTCTATATATTCCACTTTGGAAGTCACATCTTCTTTATTTGTCCTCATCTCTCTTCTTTTTTGCATCAACATTTTGGGTTTTCCTGATAATTTGTTTACATGCAAGTTGTTCTTAGACCCAGCTAATTTTGTTGCTGTTTCCATAAGAGCTTTGGTTACTTTTCTGTTAACTTCAGAAATATCCACTTCTTCCGATGTTAGGCCTTCTAAAGCAGAGAATCTGTTCTTCAGTTCCAACTTGAAGGTATTATGGTGTTTTTTAAGGTTGGTTATGTCAATACATTTTGTTTGTCCTATCAGCTTGGCACGTTCGAGTTTAGTGTTGAGGGGCATCTTACATCTCACCAATCTATGGTCACTACCTGTGTTGAACTTGTTTAGCACACTGTAATCTTCTATGACGAATTTTTTGTTACACATAATAAAATCAATTTCACTTGTCCTTCCCATTTGGATGTCTCCATGTCCATTTCCTGTGTGGCCTTTTCTTGAAAAAGGAATTCATGATGAAAAACCCTTCTGCCTCTGCAAACTCTACGAGAGTATTTCTTCGCTGGTTTCTGTTGCCGTGACCAAATTTACGTACTGAAGTTTCATTCTGTTGTTGTTGCCCTATTTTTGCATTGAAATCTCCCATAATTATCTTCAAGTGCTGCTTGCCTTTATTATTTAGATGACAAATTTCCTTGTAAAATTCTTCAATTTCTTCTTCAGTATAACTTGTGGTGGGTGCATAAGTTTGAATAATCTGAGCCTGGTATCTTCTCAAGAGTTGGATAACAAGTCGTGCAGCTCTGTCAGAGGAACTTTCCACTTCTACAACTTTATCCTTCAGTTTCTTGTTTATTATAAATCCAACACCACTAGTTCTGCCAGTATCTGTCCCACGATAGTAGAAGAGATGTCCACTTTTCAGTTCAATGAGATCTTCTCCTTACCTCACTTTGCCCGACGATGTCCCACTTGATCCTTTGTAGTTCCTCTTCCAATTCAAGAAGCCTTGAATCAGAAGATAGGGAGCGTCCATTATACGTAGCCAAGGTCAGCATCAGATGGCAGCCTAGTCCGGTCCTCCGGGGATTCTTAGCACCCTCTGCCTTCATGTCGCACTGGCCGCTGCCTTGGCCAGGTACATTCCAGCTGCCGGAGACTGAGGGCCAAGATTTAAGTTGTGGAGTCATTTTGGAGGGGTTTGGCCATAACTCACCACGCTGGCCAAGCGGGTTGGTGAGTGGTGTGTGTGTGTGTGAGCACGCGCACACACACACACACACACACACACACACACACACACACACAGTGCCCGAGAATTATTGGACACATTACAAAATTTTGTACAAAAAAACCCATGAGCATTGTCTATTATTCTATGTCACTTATTACTAACACGGTTTCTATATTTTTGTTTTGCAGAATTGTTATTCCCAGAATCCGACAGATGGCGCTAGGTGTGGCCTGATGAGGAATGTGTGAGAAATGCATAATTGGTAGTCATGTCATCCGTACAGCAGAAGGCGATGTGTGTGTTATGGCTTGCGGAATTAAAGTCTGTCAGTAAAGTTAAAAGACGGTACCGATTAGAGTATGGTTGTAATCCTCCGTCAACGAATTCAATTAAGCAGTGGATGAAACAGTTTAAAGAAACTGGCAATGTGGAACATTGTGGAGGAGCCGGTAGGCCTAGCATCAGCGGTGAGACCATTGACCAAGTTAATGAAAGTTTCTGACGAAGCCCCAGGAAATTCGTTCGTAGTGCAAAAGGTGCATGTAAATGATCACACTCTGCGATACGATTTCGTTGTGGATATGCTGAATCGAGTGGAAAACGACAAAAACTTTCTCAGTACTGTAATTTTTAGTGATGAATCCGCATTTCATGTATCAGGTATTGTGAATCGTCACAACTGTAGGATATGGGGCAGTGAACCGTCTCATGTTGCTATTGAACTGGAATGTGATTCTCCAAAAGTTAATGTGTGATGCGCCCTATCAAAAAGAGAAGTGATTGGCCCTTTCTCCTTCTGTGTAAAAACCATAATTGGTGACATTTATTTGAATATGCTAGAAAATTTTGCTTTACCCCAGATCAAAAGATATGACAACGTCGTTTTCCAACAAGACTGTGTGCCTCCGCATTGGTCAACGTGTGTACGTAAGTGCCTAAATTAGCATTTCCCTAACAGATGGATTGGGCATGGTAGTCTCATTCCGTGGCCTCCTAGCTCTCCAGATCTAACTCCATCAGATTATTTCATGTGGGGTTATGTGAATGATCGTGTCTATCAGACGCCTGGTACTGATTTGCAGGAACTGAAGCAGCATATCAAAGCTGCTATTAATTCCATAACTTTTCAGATGCTTGCCAATACATGGCTTGAAATCGAGTATCGCTTGGACGTACTACGAGCAACCAAGGGATCTCACATTGAAATTTATTAACTTCTGTAGTTACATTGTAAGTTAGTACAGTCAGTTTCTTTCTATCTGTTTAATGTTTTGTTTATATAATTTTGTAATGTGTCCAATAATTCTCGGACACCCTGTATTTTTTTTTTTTTATATTGGGGTACTTTCAAGGAACATGTGCAAAGTCACAATCATAAATGGACTTTTTTTACAATTTTGACACACACAAAGCCATGGTCTAAATTGTAAACCAATCTGTCGGTAAATTCTGCAGGAGAAATGCAAAAGATTTAATTACCATATATATACTTGCTGAAGTCCAGCCCTGTTTTTTACTGACCTGCATGTAAGCCAACAGCCCAACTTTGAAAGCAAAATTTCTTCCAAAAAACTTTCAGCTTATACATGAGTGTATATGGTATGTTCACTCAGTGCATACTAATTTTTTTTTTCTTGTTTAAAAGAAAGAACTACTTTTTTTTTCTGTTAGCCTTCTATAAGAATCATTGTGAAAAGGATTGGCAGTGAAACATGTAGCACACAAAAAATTAGAATTCCTAATATAGTCATATCATGTATAGGTTACGTTAAGAAACTAGAAGTGGTGGGACGTTTTGGTAGTGACTTCTACCTTCATCAGCCATGGAATGAAACATGTGGAATGAACCATGTGGTATAAAAATGTTGCCAGATTTCAAAATAGCTTTCCAAATGCTTGGGATGGGAAAAGGTGCTTTTCTTTTGCAGGTGTTAGGGGTAAGGTAGATTTTAATGCTTTTGCGGTACCTGAGGGCTTTCCGATTGCTAAACGAAGCGATACGTTTAACATTTTGCCAATTGGGAATCGAGGACGTATCGCTGATAGTTAAAATTGAAAGGGAGGTGGAAGGGTTCCCTTTCTTAACATCTGAGATATGTTCCATCAATCGCCGGTTGAGGCTGCGGTAAGTACTACCAATGTAGTGGGTAACACCTGTGGAAGTGTTGACAGAGATAGAGTAGACACCTTGTAAATCTAGGGGTTTATTGGGATCTTTGTCTTTTTAAGTATAAGAATCCAACTCTGGGTAGAAAAATATTATATATATATACTGTATATATATACACACTGAGATGCCACTTTATTATGACCACCTGACAGTTTTAAGCAAATGAGCTATGGCTGCATGCTGTTGCTACCAGAGGGCGAGGCTAGTATAAAAAGGGAAAGCTTAGTGCTTGCGACAGTAGTAGAAGTGATTTTTGGTAACGAGATGGGTAAAAAAGTTATTTGACAGTCTTTCAACATGGGATGATTGTAGGAGCTCGGAGCCATGGAGCGAGTATCACCGAAACCGCCGCATTCGTGAAATGTTCCAGAGCAGCTGTTGTTAAAGTGTTTAAAGACTAGACTGTCAGCCAAAAACTGGGTCTCTACGTGCAACGTGTGGTAGTCATCAACTAGTGACTGCTCAGGCGGAACGGAGAGTGTCCAGACTAGTAACAGACAACAAAAGGGCAACAGTGCAGCAAATTACAAACCATCTTAATCAAGGATCCCCTCAAATGATCTCTGCACGCACTGTTCGCCGTACACTGCATCGGATGGGATGTGGCAGCCAAAAGCCTGTTCGTACACCTTTGGTGTCTGCAGTTAACAAGAGAAAACGTCTCCAGTTCGCACAGGAGCACAAGGATTGGACAGTCTATAATTGGAAACAAATTATGTGGTCCGATGAATCATGTTTTCAGTTGCACCATGCCGATGGCCGAGTGAGAATTTGGTGGAAACAGCACGAAAACATGGACCGCAAATGCATTGCTACAACCCTTCAAGCTGGTGGAGGCAACGTTATGGTTTGGGGAATGTTTTCCTGGCATGCTTTGGGCCCTTTAATTCGTGTTGATCAACGTCTGACTGGCACATCATATCTAAACATCGTTGCGGACCAAGTGCATCCTGTCGTGTGGATGGTTTATCCCAATGGCGATGGCTACTTTCAACAAGATAATGCGTCCTGCCATAGTGCTCGTATTGTACAGGATTGGTTTCAGGAACATGGCGGTGAGTTTACTTTGCTTAGGTGGCTCCCACAATCTCCAGATCTCAACCCCATTGAGAATTTGTGGGATGAAGTTGAACGAGTCATCAGACAGCTGGATCCACAACCCTGCAATCTCACCCTCTTGGAAAGTGCTATTCATCAAGCATGGTATCAGATTCCACAAACCACCTATCAACATCTCGTGGAGTCGATGCCACGAAGAATCGACGCAGTATTAAAAGGTGGCCCAATGAAGTACTGAGGGGTGTGTGGTCATAATAAAGTGGCCATTTTTTTATTTTGTTTGTTTAAATAATAAAAAAATTCTGGTTGTTATTTGTGGATGGCATGTATGTGCACAAGAGCAGTGATGTCAGCACAGGAAACCTGGAATGTTTGCTCTCCCTTATAAGAATGCTGGGAGCAGTAGCATAGACTTCATAGGGCTATCTGGGCCCAAGTCCCCAAATATTTGTGTCTTATTTTATTTTTAATTCTTATGTTAAAGTCTTTCTGATTTTAAAAGATAAACCAACCTCATTACCAATTTTAAAACATAAAATATGGTGCAGAAGAGGGGGAGGGAGGAGAGAAGGGTATCGCATGAAAGCTCGAGGTTGTTGCTTTTGTAACAACAGATCAACTGATAAACAAACTTTACTGACATTGCAACAAAGCCAGGTGTAAATTGACTTATTTTTCAGACATTGACTATTGTTAGCTATTTGTTAGGTTTTAGCAGGTGTGAACCCGTTTCATACAAATTAGAAAATCTTATTATCCCCTCCTCTGTACTGAGATAAAATGGTCTGGATTACTATCTTCTCAATTTGGCCCAAAACTTGGTTTTCTTTAAAGAACTTTCATTAGATCAAAAAGGCATGTATGCATTAATCCCGATATCTTCCACCAGAGTCATTCCATGTCAAATCACACATCATTTTCACAAGATGTCACCCACCCATCTCAAATTTTTGTGAAAATTAGTACAAAGTATTGTACTGGTGAGATATGAAACCTGTTAAAATGTTAGGTCAGTCGATCCAGCAGATCTCGAGTAATGCCACTTGAAAAATTGGGTAGCTCTGCCTTTAAAGTTTTTGCCCTATGAGTTTTCACAATTACACTATAGGACAAAAAAAAAATATATATATATATAACTTCACAACTACCTGCTGCAGCCACATAATTTTTTTTCTTAAATGATCTGCATGATCCATACATTTTGAAACAACTTGTTTCTGCACATTTTTAGAATTAAAAGAACTTTTTTTAAATTTATGACAAAAGACATGAAAAACTGAGGCCACATTTTTATTAAACAAAACAATTTTTTTCAAAATGAGCCCCTACTTCAAATTCGCTAAAAATATTTTCATGTGTGTAAATAACTTGACCTTTCAGCAGGGGAAAAAATACTTTGGGTAATTCGCAATTTTGGCGAGGAAAAAAAAATCCAAACTGGCTTGTTTTATATATGGGATATTCTGACATGATAGTACCCAAACCAATTTTTTCATTAAGTGGTTGCTTGACCATTTTATACACCTTCTTCCCCAAAATTTTAACCTTTTTGGTGAGTATCTCAAAACAATTTTTATATTTTATTTTTTTCTGCCACCATTTTGGATATAGGTTCATTTTTCTTTTCTGTGGCAAACCAAAATAGGGCCTCACAGTGGTTTTGAAAAAGGCAATTCCTTTCCTCTTATTGTAGGTCAAAAGTTTTGGTTTTCACTACCTAAACAAGGGCATTTTCGGCTTACAGAAAATATATAGAAATGATGATAATATTTTTTTAACCTTGATTAAAATGGCATTGAAATCTGCAGTACTACCACCATTTTTGACTTGGAACCCCAAGTTGGGAATTTTTGGGTAGTAATTATGGCTTGTAGAGGTTATGTAAATCTGGAAGAGAAAAACATGTGCACGCGCACACATACACACACACACACACACACTTCAGATCAGCAAATAAAATTTATTTTGGATCTTTAGGTTGCTTTCTTAAGTACATAGTACATAAACTCATTCATATTAAATGTGCAATCAAATAAAAGTAATTGTACCTGTTGAATGTAAAGTTGTAATAAGGTACAGGAATTTTCTTTAGTTATTCATCCAGTGCATGTAAATACTTTTAAGAAAATGGGAGGAAAAATGATATCCAACCTAATTTGTTTTGTATCAATAATAAAATGCTTGCCATAATTACTAATGAATATGGAGTCCCCCCCCCCTCCAAAAAAATAGTTCATCCTCACAGGAGTTCAAAATAAAGTTCTATCCTCACTTGCTCTCTCTATTTATCGCTCCTACTAATATTTCTAGTCATTGTGGACATTTCTACTTCCTTCAGTTTAAGAAAAAGGTTGTGCATTATCACAGACTGAGAAATATTTAGTATTTCGCTGATGGTTCTGCATAATACAAAAACTGCAAAACTTTTCTGAACTTGTGCTATCATAAACAGGACTTTTTTAGATTGGTAGGGAGGTGGTCTTTTTTTTTTTTTTTTTTCTCCACAACAAGCCATGGCAAATCACCATGCGATGGTATATGTGATGATATTGGTGCAGTTGTAAAACAGCTAACAACAAAAGCCAGTTTGCATCAACCTTTAGCTCAACAAATTAACATCTGCTGCAACAATGTATAACTTCTGCAAAGATAATATAAGAGAATTACACTTTTCTTTGTGTGTGCAAAAGAGATGAACAAAGTGCATAATCAACCTAGTCTCCATTTTGAGAAAGCAAAAACTTCCTGGTACACGCACAATGTATCACTTTACACCACTTCCCAATTTCAGAATTGGTGCTAAGAGATTAAATTCTGATAAATATTACAGCAGTATTTCCAAAATCAATGTAACTAATTTTCAAGATGAGCTACAGTTACATGCTAACTGCTACATAGCATGTGTATATGATTCCTGTTGGTATGTGGAATTTGTTGAAAAGATTAACTATGATAAGGTGATGTGACTGTTCGATTCATGCACCCACATGGGCCTTCTCCATCTTTTTATTAGCCTAATAATGATTATTGTTAAGTACCTATAACACACATATTATGTTTGGTTGAGGTAAACACTGCAACAGAAAGAACACACAGGCTACAAACAGGCTAAAGACCTGGATCAGTCAAAGTTTTTTTCATATGAAAGTCAGTAATTATGTTTAATTTTAATTCAAACTGACAGAGAAAAGAATTCATTTATCTTTTATGTAACCAAGAAAAAGTTAATTTATAAATCATAGAGAAAAATATCATTCAATGTCAAAATAATTCATAACATGATTTGTTTCATTAGTTTATATTTTTATTGAAATTAGTAAAAAATTTAGAGACACCTAATCTTTGCAGTTGCTTGCATTCTTAAAAAAAAAAAGCACAAAGAAAGAAAAGAAACACCTTGGGATGGCATAGGTGGCCCTGTCGGTCAAATGTTTTTGCAATTGACGATTATTTTTAAGCACGGCAACTGTAAAAAGCTTTGGCAATTTGACTGGTGATTGTAAGCACTGCCTTGCAGTCTAGCATTTTGGTCTGTTACAAATTGAAATTGCTCAAAATATTAAATTCAACAGTAACAAATAGAGTGAGTTGCAAGCACACTCGCAGAAATAAGGCTATACAACTAGACAAGTGTTGCTAAAATTTGTGAATCACAAACTGTACAGTATGCTCTGGTAAGGTTTTTTTATTTTTTTTTTATTTACCTTATGTATAAATTGTACATAAAGGTATTTAAATATAATTCCATAAGTCTTGAAAAATATTTTGAAAACAGAAATAGACATAAATATTTGTCAGTTTCTGTGCATTTCTGAGGGCTTAAATGTTACCATTTATCTTAAATATTTCAGTCTGTAACTTCTACACCAGTTTGAACCACAAAATGAAACTCACAAGTTTTGTTGAGTACTAGTAGGGGTATCCTTGGTGGGGGAAAAATTAAATTTTTATCTGGTCCTGTTTTGAGATATATAACCTTGAAATCTGCAAAAGTTGAAAATTTTGCAACTTTGAGAGGGGAAAAATAGGAAGGGGACCAAACCCCAGGCTTGAGTTCCCCACAGTTGAAAACTCCACTAGCCGTAGTTATTACACAAAAATTCCCAACTTGGGGTTCCAACTCCCAGTCACCTTAACAGTCCCCCAAAAATGGTTACTATACTTGTGAGTATTGCAGATTTCGACGCCATTTTAATCAAGGTTAAAAAAATATTTTATCATTTCTATACATTTTCTATAAGCTGAAAATGGCCCCTTTTAGGTAGTGAAAACCAAAACTTTTGATCTGCAATAAGAGGAAAACAATTGCGTTTTTTCAAAACCATTGTAAGGTGCCCTATTTTGGCCTGCCGCAGAAAATATGGCAGATAAAAATAAAATAAAAATTGTTTTGAGCTACTCACCAATAAGGTTTAAATTTTGGGGAAGAAGGTGTATAATAAGGTTTCAAACCACTTAATTAAAAAATGAAAGAAGGTGTATAATAAGCTCAAGCAACCACTTAATTAAAAAATTGGGTAATATCATGTCTGAATGTCCCATATACACTGCTGGCTACCCAAAATGCAACACCAAGAAGGACACGAGATAGCAAAGCCAGATTTACTGGACACATAACAACAGATACAAAGATGAAATGATTGAGCTTACAGGCCTGTGCGACTTGCGGAACACGCAGACATCAATAGTTCATGTGACCCCCATGGCTGGCAATAACGGCCACTACACGCCGCGGCATCGAACGAAAGAGGCTTTGGATGTAGGCTTGGAGTATGTCAGTCCAGGCTGCTTCCACACGTTGTCACAGTTCATCAGGCGTAGCTGTGGGCGGTGCTTGCCGGGCCACTCAGTTGCTGATCAGCGACCAGACTTGTTCGATGGGTGACATAATGGGAGAACAGGCTGGCCACTGCAGCAGTGACACCTGGTGGGCCATGAGGAATTGTTGCACGATGCGTGCCACGTGCAGACGCACATTGTCCTGTTGAAATGTGGCCGCTGGCAGGTCCTGCAGGTAAGGGAGGACTACAGGCTCCAAAACGTCGGAGATGTAATGGTAGTTGTTGAGTGTACCGGCGATGCGTACCAGAGGGGTGCGGGTGTCATATCCAATTGCGCCCCAAACCATAATGCCAGGCGATGGACCGGTATGGCGATGCATAATGCAGGCGTTATACAGTCTCTTGCCGTGGCGCCGCCACACGCGGATCCGACCATCATGGTGTTGCAGACAGAAGCGGGATTCGGCGGAGAAGACAAGGTGGTGCCATTCCATAGTTCAGGTGCAATGTTCAACGGCCCACTGCCGTCGCACTCGCCGGTGGTTTAACATTAATGGTAATCAGAGCAATGGGTGCTGTGCGACAAGTCCCTGCTCCTGCAGACGATGTCGAACGGTACGTGCTGACACAGGTTGTTGCGCAACACACCCTAATTCCTGCGCTAAAGTTCGTGATGTGGCGGGGCGAGCCGTCGATGCCCGCCGCACAACATGCCGGTCTTCTCGTTTGGTGGTGTTCCGCAGCTGCGGAATTCGCTCACGTTGGTCCGTCCGTCCCTCCTGCACCCGCCGAATCCATACTCGCCTCACTGTGGCTGGATGTCGTCCCATACAGGCGCTGATGTCTCGGTACGATAAACTGCTGTCGCCATAAGCCACTATTCGTCCTCTGTCGAACCCCGAAACATGCTGGAATGATTGCTGTATTCTGCGACAAGGCATCAGGAAGCTTCCCACGCACAGGTCCGGCAGCACAACACACTTCCACTACTTACACCCCGCCTTCTATGCACCCTTCTTATAGTGCTTCTCGGTGGCGTGCCGGGCACACATGATTTGCATATGCCCTGCAATGCTAAACGTTTGCATGTCCTCTAGCGGGCGACGCATGCTGCGAATTTCAGGCCAATCGGATGCTGCCTTGGTGTTGCATTTTGGGTGGCCAGCAGTGTATAAAACATGCCGTTTTGGATTTTTTTTTCCTCACCAAAATTGTCAATTGTTCAAAGTATATTTTTTTCCCTTCTGAAAGTTTGTTATAATGCACACATGAAAATATTTTTATCAAATTCGAAGTGGGGGCTCATTTTGAAAAAAAAAAAATGTGGCCTCATTTTTTCCATGTCTTTTGTTGATAAATTAAAAAAATGTTCTTTTAATTCTTAAAATGTACAGAAACAAGTTGTTTCAAAATGTATGGATCATGCAGATCATTTAAGAAAAAAAAATATGTAACTGCAACAGTTATTTGTGGAGCTAAGAATTATTTTGCCCTACAGTGTAATTGTGAAAACTCATTGTGCAAAAATTTTAAAGGCAGAACTACCCAATTTTAAAAGTTGCATTACTCAAGATCTACTTGACCGACTGACCTAAAATTTGAATAGGTTTCTTATCTCACTAGTACAATACTTTGTACCAATTTTAACAAAAATCTGAGATGGGTGGGTGATATGCCCTGAGTGATCTGACATGGAATGACCCACCAGTGGCTTTTTTTTTTTTTTTTTTTTTTGTTCCCCCTGCGATGACTTTACATTGAGTCCTTCTAGCAGGACTCGGTTCCAATGGGAATGATTGCCTGTATGAAGTACAATGGGAGATGGAGTCTATTGTGACTGATGGAGCAATAGAATATCAGGTTCACAGGAATATTAGTAAGCACATTTCTATTGCATTTGGATTTTCTTCTTTCTGGATGTTATCTTTTTTACACTTCTTAAATTTTTCAGTGCGAGGTAATTTTAAAGATTACTCATAAATTACACATTTTAAATAACCCTGAACCCTGTGTGTATGTGTGGAGGGGGGGGGTCTTATGTGTATATATTTTCACAGTTCAACTGTGTAAAAGAAACTAATTTGTACATAAACACTAAGAATTTCTGGAAATCCTGAAAAAAAAAAAGTCACTATTTCTCTCTTTTTTTTTTTTTTTTTTTTTTTTGAGTTTTTGGTCACTGTTTCAACTATTTTTAAGGCCATGACCTGTTGTGATCCATGTTAATACATTTGAGGAAATTTACAACAAGTGTCTGTCAGTTCTAGCTGATCGATGGTTGGCCTTCCTATGGCTCACACAAATTGTTTTCTACATACATGGTTTGTTCCAGTACTCTCTGGGTAAATATGATTCTTGCATCAGATTCTTATGTTTATGTATTTATTTCTAATAAAAAAATTACCACTGAATCTACTAATGACTAACACCTTCACATTGTTTGGACAGCAGCCAAATTTATTTTGGAGAGTGGGTTATCTGACCTGACAGGAATGAATACCTGTCCAGATTTGTAATCTTGTCTGTCTCTGTTTGCTGGGAGCAAGGCTATGCAGAAACAAAATGTAATAAAAATGATCAAATGTTACTGGCTTTGAGTTTGCATCCCATCTAGTGCCTTTAGGTATTGAATCACTAAGCTATGTGTTGGAACTATTGAAGATTCTGGATTTGATAAGTCCTTTATGCACTGTTGCTCTTTAGTTTGCAATAATGCCTTCAAATGAGACAGTACATTACGTGAAAACACAACAGACAGCCAAGTTGTAGTCATTTATTTCTGTTTCAAAGTGATATCCTGGTGAATTACTCTACCAATCTGGTACCAATCTTACAGATGTGTGTTATCAGTTACATAATAAAACACCATTACCATCTGTTTATTGAAGTGGCTGCAACATGCAACTCAAATGCACAAAACACTTTTACCTGGTTTCTCCTTAGTTTTGTTAGACACAGTTCTGTCTAACAAAACTTCAAGACTATCATGGGAAATTTTCAGCGTACATTGCATCTTTACATACAGATGTAATGTGCACATTGTATTTTTTTATCATCATTCCTCTTGTTTCATTAGATGTGAATAATGTTCTAATTAATATAGCATGCTTATGCAGAATTTGAAAGAAATTAGCATAAAATTTGAGCAATCAGAGCCAGGTTCATGGTGAAATTTCACTCTAAAATTTAAAAATTGTTTGAATAGTTGTAACACATGAAGTTCAGCTATATTTTACTGCACGAGTTTCCTTCATGTAAATTTTTTAAGACTTCTGCCGGAGCATCTACATAAGGCTCCGGTCTATGATTAATCTTCTGTGGCTGTACAGAAATTACAGCATTAACTTAGATTTTCCTGTGAACCTTATGAATGTCAGCACAGCAGATTAAGGATTCCAAATTGCTCTAAAGGCCCAGGCTTAGATCTTTACAATCTATTTTAGAGACCAGAACACCAATCTACTGGGAAGTGAACACAGAGAAATCAACAGTTCAGTTTTTATATGACCCGTAACATTTTTGTTTTGAGGTTTTCCTATGAACTGTTTTCCACATTGTCCTTTGACCATAATATCTTGAGAATGTCCTGATTTCTTAATGATAATGAGATACAAAAAAAATATTTTTGTGCACCATAATTACCCTAGTAAATGGAAATACAACAACAATATATTTATGCAGAATTACTTTTTATGGCTCTCAAATTTCATGTGTTCCATATGACCAGTTTTTCAAACCCACATTACACTTCAACAAGATCCTCTAATAAAATACTAAGTTTTTGATAAACTGATTCTTCAATGAAATAATTTTGTGATGAAATGAACCTTTTGATAATATATCCTGTCGATGAAATGAACAATTTAGTGAAATTATCTTTTCAAAATGTGAAGTTTTCAGTGAAACAACCCTCCAAGTGGTAATTTTGGTCAAATTATGTCTTTAGTGAAGTTATTTTTAGTCAAGTTACCCGTTGGTGAAACAATCATTTGACAAATGAACTAGACCCAATAAGTTGTTTTTAATGAAAGAATGTATTTCAGGAAAGGTAAGGTTGTGCCATGATGTTTCACAAAATTAATTTCACTAGCTAACAATTGGCAATTCATGAAACTTATGTCTGTATATGTTGACTTCTACACATAAATTAACAAAACATGCTTCACATCTAAAAAATTCAAAGAATAAGATGGTGAGTGAATTGTAGATAATTACCAACAGAAGAAAACTCTTAGGTGTCCAATTGTTGAGTGATCTATAGTGCAAGCTTCTAATTTCTTCTGGACCTGTTCAAATCCCAGAGCAAAGTGTGGATATTGTATTTGCTTTTCCAGAGTTAGCTCTTTTCCTTTTCTGAAATGACCTAATCAATAGTGGCTCAAATAAAAATTAGGGATGAGAAGCTCCTTACACAGCTTTAGATGCTCATGGGGGGGGTCACTAAACACTGAAAAAAACCCCACAATTCTTATAATTATTATTTTGTCCAAATGCATCTGTTTGAACTGTTTGTGAAATTATTGGTCTTAAATACCTTTTGTATCATTTTTTATTTAGGCTCTGAGCATTTTGAAAACAAAGCTTGTGTGGATATCAAATTGCTACAACAATCTGAGCTCAATATTAGTAGGATTCTATGTTTTGTCCTGAGTCTTTTAGTCCAGAAGATACTGTTAGCAAGAAGCGATGACGTGCTTAAACAAATGATGCAGCTCGATGACATCTATCAAACAGAAATTAAGTGCCTTATTGAAGCAGTCTTGAAGTCTAATGAATTTGATTCTCATGAAGATGATCTTCATAATCTCCTGACTGAAAAATCCAGTTCAGGTATTTGAAGTTTGTTCATTGAAATATTATTGATGTATAACATTCTTTAAAATATCCCATAAATCGATCATCCGTGTGTATTATGCTTTGATAAATATTAAGTCAATTTTAATTTTTTTTCACCAATATATCGCATGCTTTCTGTAGGGAAAATTAAGGGCATTAATAGTCGTTAAGCATTTTTAATAAAACACCCCTAAATTACTTCAGATTAAAAGATTTGAACAACTGCAGTGAAAAGTGGAATTCATGATGATTATGTGCCTTAATGCTTTCAAGTATCATGAATTACACAGTAAAATATCTGAAAGAAACGAAAAATAGCTTCATACTGCCAGATGCATGAATACTGACAAGAAAAGGTATAAATGATTCATTCCACTCTTGTAGAAGTGTTTGTTAGCATTTTCGCATAAGTAGGCATTTTTAAAATAATTGGTATCACTAATTAAACGAATATGGTCAGTCTATACTGTAAAATCAAACAAGAGCATTGAAACAAAGGTCTTGGGTGTAATAATCTTATGTTTGATGAAAAAGGTGCATTGAAAATAGTAAAATTCATTATTTTTTATACATAATACAGGGTGTTTCACTAGGTAGTCCCCCAAAGAATCAACTATTGTTTTCTTCCCACTCTACATAGAAGCATGATATTTGGTTTACAAGTGACCTTGATTGCTGAGAAATGCACGCGAGTGATTTTCCTGATAAGTCTGACTCATTGTGACGTCACCCCACTAGATAGCTGGGCACACTAATTCTGTCTGGAGGCAATCTGCATGTTTTTCTGTGTCGTTGAACATAATTCAGGATGACTGTGTATACCGTAGTGGAGCATGTGTTAATTGTGAAAAATTACTGGATAACAAAATCTATAAAGGTAATGCAGCATGAATTCCTGGAAGAAGTTTGGGGGAAAGAAAAGCACCATACAAACATTACATCACCAGGTTAGCAAATAAATTTGAAACCATGAGCAGCGTTTTGAACCAATACAGTGATAGACGTCTTTCTTTAGCGGAAGAAAAATCAAAGAGGTGAAGCACAGACGGCTGGCATCACTAAAGAAATCACTGTGACATTTGTCACAAGAAACTGGGTATTCTGTTTTCACCTACCAAAGAGCCACAAAAAGCATTGCTTCATCTGTACCATATGACAGCTGTGCAAGAGTTGCAAGAACCAGTTCGTGAAAAGTGTGTCTTATTGTCACTGGTTCCTGACATTTTTACTCGTAATTCCAAACATTTTGGATTTCACATGGTTCACTGATGAAACATGGTTTGCAACAATTAGCCTCGCACGTTAGAAGAATTAGAAAGCAATGTAAGAGCAGCAATAAAGACTATTGATCTGGACATGTCGTTAAGGACCTTCGATAATATACAGCTTTAGCTCTGCAAAGAAATACAAACCATCAGATAAATTTTTATAACTGATTATTTGCTTACTGTTGCCATATCACAAACTTCTCCATTTACAGTGATCTTGGCACACAACTCGGGCTTCACTGACATCCATCACACAATCCTTTTTTCATGCAGACATTCCTGAATCTGATCCTCTCATGGTAAGCACTGGCAGGATACATTGATTAAACACTTTTCTTTTGAGACATACTGGCATACTGCTCATAAAAATTGTACTGTTTCTTCCAAAAGCTCTCCATCCAAGTTTTATACGCTGATTAATTTCTTCAATAATGTGACCCTCACACGATATCTGCTGCCCAAGATAAATGTAGGAATCGGTTGTCTCAAGCTTTTCTCCATCAATCACTAAATCTTCATTTTTTTAAAAGCATTATACATCACTTTTGTCTTCTGAAAGTTCATTTTTAATCCCACTTCTTTACTCTTGTCAGCAAGTTCTTGGATCATATTCTGCCGCTCTGAAGGGGTAGTTGCAAAGATGACTATGTCATCAGCAAAACGAAGGTGAGTTAAGTAATCTCCATTAATCTTTATCCCTTTGTTTTCCCAGTTCAGTGATTGAAAGACATTTTGCGGTGTGGCATTAAAGAGCTTGGGAGATATAGTGTCACCTTGTCTCACTCCCTTTCCAATTCTTATTTGTGCTGTATCCTCAAATATCCGAACCTTTGCGCTTGCATTTTCATAGATGTTATTAATAATGTTAATGTATGCATCTTCAGTACCGCAGGATTTCAAAGCCATTGTTACTGCTGATGGTTTCACGGAATCAAAGGCCTTTTCATAGTCAATAAAAGCCATGCATAATGGGAGTTCATATTCTCTTGTTCTTTCAATTAGTTCCCTCAGTACATGAATATGATCTATAGTGCTGTAGCCACTCCTGGATCCAGCTTGTTCTCTTGGTTGGGTCATGTATAGTGTTACCTTCAAGTGATGCGAAAGAACCTTAGTGAAGATTTTATAAACCACTGAAAGGAGGCTGATGGGCCTGTAGTTTTTGAGATCCTCAATGTCACCTTTTTTATGGAGCAAGATCATTGTAGCATTGTTTCAATCCTCAGGAATCTTCCCTTCATTAAGACATCTGGTGAAAACTTTGACAAATGTAGTTTCAATTTCCCTACTTGCTTTTTGTATAATGTCCATGGTAATTCCATGTTCTCCTGGAGCTCTAAGCCTCGTTTCATGTTCTTAATTGCATACGTAACTTCTGCAGGAGGATTGGAGGGACTTTGGCACTAGTACCTGTCGTAATGTCTGGAATAGATGTATCATCCCTTTCATATAGTTTTGAATAGAAATCTTTCACCCTTGTCAAAATTTTGCTTCTCTTTCTTGTTACAGTACCATTTTCTTTTCTCCGAGCCATAATCTGTTTTCTTCCCTCATTGAAATGTCCTTGTGCTCTCTTCAGGCTCTGGTTGTTTTCAATTGCTTTCCTCACTAGTTCACAATTGAATTTCCTTATGTCTTCAGTGATACCTTTTTGCACTGTCTTGCATAGCTCTATATATTCCACATTGGAAGTTACGTCTTTATTTGTCATCATCTCCCTTCTCTTTTGCATCAACATTTTTGTTTTTCCTGAAATTTTCTTCATATGTAACTTGTTCTTAGTACCACCTATTTTTGTTGCTGTTTCCATAAGAGCCTTGGTGAGTTCTCTGTTAACTTCAGAAATATCCACTTCTTCCGATGTTAGGCCTTCTAAAGCAGAGAATCTGTTCCTCAGTTCCAACTTGAAGGTATTATGGTGTTTTTTAAGGTTGGTTATGTCAATACATTTTGTTTGTCTTATGAGCTTGCCACGTTCGAGTTTAGTGTTGAGGTGCATCTTACATCTCACCAATCTATGGTCACTACCTGTGTTGAACTTGTTTAGCACACTGCAGTCTTCTATGACGAATTTTTTGTTACACATAATAAAATCAATTTCACTTGTCGTCCCATTTGGATGTCTCCATGTCCATTTCCTGTGTGGCTTTTTCTTGAAAAAGGAGTTCATGATGAAAAACCTTTCTGCTTTTGCAAATTCTACGAGAGTATTTCCACGTTGATTTCTGTTCCCATAACCGAATTTACCAACCGAAGTTTCATTCTGTTGCTGTTGCCCTACTTTTGCATTGAAATCACCCATAATGATCCTCAAGTGCTGTTTGCCTTTGTTATTTAGATTCCGAATTTCCTCGTAAAATTCTTCAATTTCTTCTTCAGGGTGACGTGTGCTGGGTGCATAAGCTTGAATAATCTGGGCCTGGTATCTTCTCGAGAGTTGGATAACGAGTCGTGCAGCTTTGTCAGAGGAATTTTCAACTTCTACAACTTTATCCTTCAGTTTTTTGTGTATATTATAAACCCAACACCACTAGTTCTGCCAGTATCTGTCCCACGATAGTAGAAGAGATGTCCACTTTTGAGTTCAATGAGATCTTCTCCTTTTCTCCTTACCTCACAGCCCGACGATGTCCCACTTGATCCTTTGTAGTTCCTCTTCCAATTCAAGAAGCCTTGAATCAGAAGATAGGAAGCGTCCATTGTAAGTAGCCAAGGTCAGCATCAAATGGCAGCCTAGTCCGGTCCTCCGGTGATTCTTAGCACCCTTTGCCTTCATGTCGCACTGACCGCTGCCTTGGCCAGGTACATTCCAGCTGCCAGAGACTAAGGGCTGAGATTTAAGCTGTGGAGTCATTTTGGAGGAGTTTGGCCGTAACTCACCACGCCGGCCAAGCGGGTTGGTGAGTGTGAGACAGCATTTCCTCTGATCCCGATGGTATAGTTATACCGCTACTGGAGGTCATCAGAGCCCCTTTGGTGGGAACAGGATGCACCGCGAGAAGGCGGGGTTGACATTTGTCAAGGAGAGGCGATATGTTGCGCATCGCCTGACCTATATATATATATATATATAACAGTGACTTTGGTATGTGCTCCTTTTGAGTAACACAAACATGTAGTCAGGGGTGCAGAATATGTCCGAACGCATGAACAAGGTGGTTCGGGGGAAATTTAGAGAGCTCTGGGGAAATGTTTGCCCAGGGGTAAAATATTAATAGTAGTAATAATAAAACGACAAATTGACTTATTAACAACGAATGTAACGTGAAAAATAGGAGTAATTTACTGCACGGTAATCAGGTAATCATTTTGAAAAATGTGTTGTGATGAATACAAGAGGTTGAGTGCTGTGACGTACTGCGAACTGCCGCAGTATGTCACAGAATCATTCGAACAAACCCGTTTTGTTGACAGTGAACTAAGAGTATGCAAAACATTCCAAAAAAATTGTAAGTTTTTTTATTTTTTTGTTGACTTATAAAAGAAGCACACTGAATGCATCCAATGAGGCAACAAAACTGATGTTAAAAATTACTCATTGGAACTCAAAAAATTTTCCAAACCTTGTTTTATATATCAACTCCTTGGGATGATTGACATATTAAAGTTGATCACAAAATTCAGTTGTACCTCTCAGAACGTTAATGTTGTTTTTGGACAATCTTTGATTATTATGCTTTAGTGAAAAGCACACTTAATAACATGATAATCGAAATGAAAAGTGAAAAATTTGCCGAAGAAAACTTTTCATCAGTTTTTAAGGAAATGGAGTCTTTAAGAAATTATGTTTACCAAGACTGTCTATTGGTTGATGAAGACTACCAAAGATCAAGCCATTCCCAGACTCAGCAGCAGGCTGAGGATGAAGAAACAACCGGTGAAGGTTTCAGAAGTTCAAGAAAAAAATAAAAAATCTTTGTGTAACATTACTGGAAAAACTTGCACTTAGAATTTCTGAACCTCCAATTATAGAAAATATGCGGCAGTGTTTCAGTAGCCGGTACATAGCGAGCCCTCCAGATACAACATATGAGCATACAATTAAGAAATCTTTAGAAACACTTACAACATGGGTCAGCAAAAACCGAGGGTGCAAGTTAGATAGTAAAGTTCTTTTTTCCCAGTTGAAAATTATGAAAAAGAACCTTTACACAGCTTTTTTTTAAAAAAAGTACTTGATTCTTCTGAAGAAAAAAAAATTAATCATCCAGGATAACACAGTAATAACAAACATTTACTAACCCTGAAGTGTATGCCCACATCCCTGAAATAATTTACGTACTAGAAAACTGTTTAAAAATCTGTAGTGAAGCTGTTTGTGAATCAGTTGTATCTGTAATTGGCAACCACCTACACAATCGGAACATCCAGTTCAACACCCTTTTTAATGAAGTCTTCATTTCTTGGAATAGACCTCCTGTTCATAAGGCTTCACAACTTTAAAATTAATCCTTGGAAAGGCATTTCCATGGTGGAAGATACCATTTCACACGGTTTTTTTCAGCATCTCGCCTCAAGGTGTTTAAGACGTCAAAGGTGATTGACAACCTTCCCAAAAAGACGGGAAGACTGCCATTTCTTGGTGTCACCCATCAATATAAGATTGTTTTTTATTCATTCCTTGGAATAAATATTAGCTGTTTTTTTTTTTTTTTTTTTCAAATTTTTAAGTAATAGGCTTAAAAAGGGTAGTTCTTAAAGTTCTTAATCATCGACTATACTCTAATAATCGCTTAAACTTGTATGATAATCCGTTACAGTTAGGGGGAAATTTCAGACAAAAAAAACAACTGTGTTCTGGGGAAATATTTTCTGCAACATTTTCCCTGAACATTTTCTGCACGTAGCTACAATTTTTTTTTTTTTTTTTTTTTTTTTTTTTTTTGTAAAAAAGTGTTGCTTATAATCTCAAGGGTCTGTGTAATTGCATTGTAAATCGGTGTTTGCATAATTTCGTTCCAGGTCAAGGCACAATGAGTGGCCTGTCGGAGTTCCAAAGAGGGCAGACGGTAGGAGCCCGTCTGGTTGGTGCGTCGGTAACCACAGTGGCACAGGTATTGGGGGTATCGAGAGGTGCTGTGTCGAAGGTCATGACAGCATACAATGTTCACGAAACATCATCATCTGTGAGACACAACTGTGGAAGGAAAACCAAACTCACTGCGAGAGACAGTAGGACATTAAAGAGGATTGTGAACGCAAGGAGGAAGACCACGGCGTCAAAAGTGACTGCTGAGCTTAATGCACATCTCCAAAACCCAGTGTTGACCCATACCGTGCGAAGAGAATTGCATAAGCACAATATTTACGGCAGAGCTGCGATTGCAAAACCCCTGGTGTCACAGGTGAATATGAAACAGAGACTACAGTTGTGCTAGGAACATAAAACGTGGTCTGCGAATCAATGGAAACATGTCTTGTTTTCCGATGAATCAAGTTTCTGACTATTCCCCACTACGGGACGGCTTTACTCGTGGAGAACCCCTGCAGAAACCTACAACCCAGACTGTGTCTTTCCTACAGTGAAGCATGGGGGCGGTTCCGTAATGGTTTGGGCCATGATTTCGTGGTTTGCAGCAGGTCCCATTATCACCTTACATGAACGGATCACTAGCGGTGACTATGTCACTCTTTTGGCCAACCATGTGCATTCAATAGCGCAGACATTGTTTCCGTCAGGGGATTGCGCCTTTCAAGAGATAATGCCCCGATTCACAGAAGTACAACTGTTCAATCATGGTTTGAGGAGCATGAGGATGAAGTTGCACACCTTCCCTGGACTGCACAATCACCAGACTTAAATATCATTGAGCCCCTGTGGTCTGTATTGGAAAACAGTGTGATCCCATTATCCTCCTCCGGCATCTCTGAAGGAATTGGAGCAGTTTCTGCAGGAAGAATGGTACAACATACCACTTACCTCCATCCAGGACTTGTATGCGTCCATTCCAAGGAGGATTCAAGCAGTTTTAAATACCAAGGATGCTCCCATACCATATTAGGTGCATAACTCCTATTGTTTCAAGGTGTTTCCATTATTTTGGACAATCCCTGTATGTAGCTTCCTGGTTCATTTGGCCAGTTTCTCCACTTGCTTCTTGTATGATGTCTACGGTAATTCCATCTTCTCCTAGAGCTTTTCCCTGTTTCATGTTCTTGATTGCATGTGCAACTTCTGCTGGAAGGACTGGAAGAACTCCGGTACTGGTACCTTTTGTAATGTCTGGAGTACATGTATCATCCCTTTCATATAGTTTTGAGTAGAAATATTTCATTCTTATCAAAATTTCACCTCTATTTCTTGTTAGAGAGCCATCTTCTTTTCTCGGTGCCATAATCTGTTTTCCTCCCTTAAAGGGACATCTCAGTAAGGGAAGAAAACAGATTATGGCACTGAGAAAAGAAGATGGTTTTGTAACAAGAAATAGAGGTGAAATTTTGACAAGAGTGAAAAATTTCTACTCAAAACTATATGAAAAGGATGACACATATACTCCAGACATTACAAAAGGTACCAGAGTTCTTCCAGTCCTCCCAGCAGAAGTTGCACATGCAATCAAGAACATGAAACAGGGAAAAGCTCTAGGAGAAGATGGAATTACCGTAGACATCATACAAGAAGCAAGTGGAGAAATAGAAACAGTACTCGGTCAAGTTTTCCCTTGGTACCTTAATGAAAGGCAAATTCCTAAGGGTTGGAACAATGCTACAATGATCCTGCTACATAAAAAAGGTGGCACTGAGGATCTCAGAACTACAGACCTATCAGTGATTTATAAAATCTTCACTGAAGTTCTTTCACACCACTTGAAGGTAACACTGGACATGGCTCAACCGAAAGAACAGGCTGGATTCATTAGTGGCTACAGCACGAAAGATCTTATCCACGTACTGAGAGAACTAATTGAAAGAGCTAGGGATTATGAACTTCCATCGTGCATGGCTTTTATCGATTATGAAAAGGCGTTTGATTCAGTGAAACCATCAGCAGTTACAATGGCATTGAAATCCTGCGGTATTGAAGATGCATACATTAATATTATTAATAACATCTATGTAAATGCAAGTGCAAAGATTTGGCTATTTGAGAATACAGCATCCATAAAAATTGGAAAGGGAGTGAGACAAGGTGACACTATATCTCCCAAACTCTTTAATGCCACATTGGAAAATGTCTTTCAATCACTGAACTGGGAAAACAAAGGGATAAAGATTAATGGAGATTGTCTAACCCACCTTCGCTTTGCTGTTGCAACTACCCCATCAGAGCTGCAGAGTATGATCCAGGAACTTGCTGACAAGTGTAAAGAAGTGGGAATAAAAATAAACTTTCAGAAGACAAAAGTGATTTACAATGCTTTTACAAGAAAAGAAGAGTTATCGATTGATGGGGAAAAGCTAGAGATAACCAGTACGTGCATTTATCTTGGACAGCAGATATCAAGTGAGGGTCACATTGATGAAGAAATCAATTGGCGTATAAAAATTAGGCCGGAGAGCTTTTGGAAGAAACAGTATAATTTTCAAGAGCGATATGCCATTGTGTTTGATCAATGGATTCTTCCAGTGCTTGTGTATGGTGCAGCGACGTGGACCTTAACTAAAAAAGACACAAAGACTGCAGACAGCTCAAAGAAGCATGGAGAGATGCATGCTTGGTGTAAGAAGGAGAGATATGAAGAGGAATTCGTGGATCAGAAAAATTACAAGAGTGGAAGACATCATTATCAGAGTAAAATCCCTGAAATGGCAATGGGCTGGACATATTGCCAGAAGGACAGACCATCAATGGGCAGCCAAAATTTTAGGCTGGATTCCAAGGGACAGGGAAAGACCCAGAAGAAGACCACATGGGAGATGGATGAAATTCAAAAGTATGCTGGAGTAACATGGAGGAGACTGGCATAAGACAGACCGTTGTGGAAGAAACTTGGGGAAACCTTCGTCCAACAGTGGATTGATAATGGTTGACGATGAATGATATATATATATAAGACCACCTGCTCCTCTATTTGAAGGGAGGAGGGGCAGGTGTGTTTTTGCTTTTAAAATAATTACCCAAATAATGTATTCTAACATCTTTGACAAAATTAATGAAAGTTTGCTGGAATATCTTAATGTAATTTTACAAGTTGTGACGTGTACTACAGAAGTGAAGCACATATCAAGCAACAAATCTTCAGCAATACATTCCATTGGTGTACCTTAGTCCGTTAGAGCAACTCACTCTTGATGTGAGGAGATGTGGGTTAGATCCCCGTCATTCCTGTTTTTATATTGATGTCCGAACATAAGAGTGGATATGGATCTACTGGCCGTTGGGTTCTTTGAAAAATGTGTGATGTTCGTTCGACACATTGTCTGGAATCAACGAAAATTCCTTCTTTGCTCAACCCCCCCCCCCAAAAAAACAGAGTGGGAGATGATGTGACTTACTGCAGAAGAGGTGAAGTACATGTCAGGATGACAAATCTGCAGTGATACATTCCGTCAGTGTAGCTTAGTCGGTTAAAGCAACTCACTCTGGATATGAAGAGACAGACGTGGGTTCTAGCCCTGTCACCAACAAATTCCAGTTTTCACAAAGCTTAATTTAAAAAGTTCTCAACACCAGTTACTCACTGGAATTCCTGCCTTACTGGCAGCCAAATAATCAATAAATCTACCTGTTGTTTTGACAAATTCATTTACATATTTTGACTGATAAGTTTTGTTAAATGCCTTTGGGCTCAAACTTTTCATAAAGTGCTTTATAATTACTCATTATGTTCAAAAATATTTGGAGCAGAACACATACCATGCAAAAGCAGTCAACTTCCTTAACCAGAAAAAAATAAATAATTGTGTATTGCTTTGAAAAATTAAATAAAAATAAAAGTAAAACCAACTTCAGAGTGGTTTTATTGGGGGGGGGGGGGGTTAGTGTTTTTTTGCTTTGTTTTTAAAAACCCTGATTGCAGCACATTAGCATTGGAGCAATGTTATCTCAATGTAACATACAAGTGATTCATTGGATGAATGTAAACACCTTTTTCTTTAACCTCTAGCCAATGATTTGCCAGTAATGGTTAGTCTCAGATATGTGTTTGTTATTATGCATATATTGTAGAATAAGCTGTGATAAAAGCACTCAAATGCTTTTGAGAAAAAAAAATAAACTGTCAATCTTCTTAAAGTATTGGAAAGCCATGAGTGATAACTGGAGGTGTAAAATTTACTTGTTCATAGTTTTGGTTCTGTACCATCCAATGGCAAGATATTGGACATCAAAACATCTTGTCATTTAAATGATGTAATTTCATAGACTTAGAGATAACATTGTACTGGGTAAGAATAGTGGTGTAAAATATTTTGATTGACTTCAACAACTTCTCTGTGACTCCAAAACTTTGTAATACTCTGAACAACTTGTTCTAAGTACCGAGTTCAATGTAAATATATCCTGGTAGATTAATAGGATATGACATGCAGTGTATCAGTGTCATTGTTCTTTTCCTTTTTAGTGTGTTGACTAATGTTTTAACATTATCAACAGAGTGAATATTCCAGGTGGGTAACAATTAGTGTAAAGAAGAATGAGGAATCTCTGTTTTCCAAAAAGTGCAAATTGTTGGCTTTAGGAGGAACATCAATAACTCAAACTGCTAATTTGTTGAATGTTTCCAATGGAACTGTTTCCAAAGTCATGGTAGCATTCACAAAACATGGAGAGAAAGCAACTGTGAAAATGAAGAGACACTGATTGAAAACATTAAGCTCCTTAAAACAGAGAGAAGGACGTTTTCAAGGATTACTGGCCAAAAACACAGATCCATGTCACTGCAGTAACCACAGAACTCAAAGTGCATCTCTATGATAAGTTCCCAGCAAAGCAGTTTTTTTAAGCTGCACAAAGCCACAATTTATGGAAGAGTTGTTGTTACCAAAGTGTTTGCTATGAAAACTCCACTGATTTGCTGTGGAAGTAGTACCATGAGCATAAAAATCCAGTATCAAATGATTGAAAATGTGTCATTTTTGTCTGATAAATCTTCTTTCATTATCTTTCCAATATTTGGTAGCATTTATGTTTGGAAAATGCCAAAATAAATATATAGTCTTGACTATCTGTAGTAAACAGACATATATAAGGGAGGATCATTACTTTTTTGGGAAGTGATATTGTGTAATTCCTTAAGTCCCATTGTTATGTGCAGCATGACAGAACTACCTCCAATAACTACATAAACCTTGTAAATGTCCCAATGTGTTCTATGGTTGAGATGTTTCCTGAACATAATAGTATCTTTCAACAGATCCAGCCTTTGTACTTTGGGAACTCTAGTTAAAGATTGATTTGGTATTTCCTAATAGTATTTTTGACTGAAAAATAAGCATAGTTCTTAATAGTTAAATTACCAATTTTCAATCAGATTTGTTGAGTAATATATTTTCCCCTCAATGACAGGAAACTAAAATTTAAAAAAGTGCATATAAGTTATTGAATATATAAATTTTTCAGTGATTTTATTTGTCTTTTTTCAAATATGATATTAGGCGTGATCAAATGAAACCCATTCGAGTGGCTTTATTAAGATGAATGAAAAGGTACGTCAGCAGGTGTGTCACAATTAAACAAAACAGTATATAAGGAAGCAAGAATGCGCCAACTTGTTAGAAAAAGTCGCTGTAGGCATTCAGACGTGCATCTCACTATTTGGAGAGATGGCAAATACCGTCCGCAAAGGAGGACTTTGGTTGCTCCTTGAACTATTTGGTCACTGTGGCCATGACGCTTGCATCAGAGTGGAATTGTCCCTTTAGAGCTTTTTTTTTAATGGTCCGAACAAATGAAAGTCATATGGTGACTGATCAGGGCTATAGGCTGGGTGGTGCAGAATCTCACACCCTTTCCATGATAACGTATCCTGCACAATGTTTATAACATGCAGACGAGCGTTGTCGTGCAACAAAACTGCACTAATGTGAAAGCATGCAGGGTCACTTATTTTTTATGGCTTTATGCAGCTTGTTCAATATGTGTGTCCTTGTAGCAGTTGGCATTGATGTTCAGGTGAGGCTCTTTAAAGTCCACCAACAAAAGCCCTTCATGGTAATAAAAAATGTGGTCAGCATAACCTTACAGGCGGAAGCCTGCGACTTGAATTTTTTTGTGATTTGGTGATCTGGGATGTTTCCATTGCATGCTCACTGGTTTGCTGGATGGCTCAAAGTGATGGCACCGCGATTTGTCGCCTGCCACTACGTGCGACAGAAATGCATCACCCACTGCTTCGTAAGGCAGCAAGTAGTTTAAACTGTAGGCCATGCGTTCTAGAATCCTTATGGTGGTCGGTCAGCATCCGTGAGACCCATTGTGAACACACCTTCCAATACTGCAGTGTCTTCGTAACCACTGTTTGAACTGTCCCAAATGATATAGCGAACTCCACCACTAGCGAACGTAAGCTCCATCGATGGTCCACCCATATTGCTGCATCAATCTTGGCAATGGCTTCGTCTGTCGCAACAACATGAGCCTGGCCTTGCCACGGAAGATCTTTTGTTTCCTCACATCCTTCCTGAAATATTCGTGCCCAGTGGGTCATTTGTCACCATACATCGCCTGCATTCTGCGATGAATGTCGACTGGTCGACATCCTTCCACTGTTAGGAACTTAATCACTGCTCGTTGATCCACCTTGGATGGATTCGGAATCACACTGGTAATGTTGTCAACGATTTGCAGCACAAACCACACATGCAAGGAGAATGAATGCTTGCTCGCTTGTTCATCGGTCTGCGCTTATCACGCAAGCTGTGAAGTCGTCATGACTGTTAACTGGTCGACATCCTCCTGCGTGCTAGTCCGTGTGGCGCGGCATGAATGGGTGTCAATTCATCACACCTCATAAAAATTATTAATTGGATATTGATAGAAATGGATCTTCATGAGAGATGGGTTTGCCACCTTGGGGCACTCCGTGGGCAGCAATGACACACGGAACAGCAACAAGGGCCTCTGTGAGTCTTGGAGAGGTGCCAGCTAGTTCTGTGTGACATTGGCAAAAAGACCCCAACTCACTGGGTTTTGTTCCAGGATCCTTAGGTTGAATGACCAACTGGAACTGTCAGCTGTGGGCCAATCCTCCACACTGGTGTACTTACATGATTAAAAAGACACAAAGATACATTGCTCTGGACTATATTGTGGGATATGGTGGACCTACCACACTTGTGAAGGATGGACCACTATGGAATAGACCTGGAACTGGAAAAAGGCGATTCAGGAAGAGATCTCGGCTGAGTAAGTGTAAGATTGATGTATGGAATACTAGAGGTACAAATGGCAAGATGAACAAGGTGATTGAAGAGATGAATAAGTATAGGTTAGATGTGCTGGGTTTAAATGAAACCAAAAAGAAGGAAATTGGGATAGAAGTGAATGGAACGGTGAGTGTGTGGTATAGAGTATTGGGTAATGTCAGAGGACAGGCTGGTGCAGGTGTGATTTTAAGTAAAAAGATGAAGAACAACTTGATTCACTATGGCTGCATAAGTGAAAGAATTTTTTGGATTCGTAGTATCTGAAACAATCATTTGATGTTTCTGAATATTTCTGTTTCGCATGTTACGTTCTGTGAAACAGAAATATTCAGAAACATCAAATGATTGTTTCAGATACTATATATGTTCCACGTATAATGTCACGATTCGGTTAATACCATAATGTGCAACTAGAATTCTTTGGATTTGTTTGGAAGTGAAACTTTAGAGAATAGTAATTGTTGTAGTGTATGCTCCTTGTGACCTTCTGATAGGAAGGAAGATTTCTAGAATGTGCTAAAAGCTGTTTTGAGCCAGTTTGGTGCTAAAGAGAAAGTTATAATAGCAGGGGATTTCAATGCTAGAGTAGATGTGCAGAATGGAATTTCTGACAATGTTCTGGGTAAATTTACTGATCCTTGTGTGAATGATAATGGTGAAAGATTAATTGAACTCTGCATTGAGAATGGTTTGTGTGTATCTAATATGTTTTTCAACCACAAGTATATCCATACTTGGGAAAATCATACTCTTTGTCAAAAGAGTGTGATAGATGTTGTTGTCTATAATCAATGTCTGAAACACCCGTGTGACGAGAGGTGCGGATGTTGGCTCTGATCATTACTTGGTGGTGTCGCGAGTGAAACTGAATGTTGGTTGGAGGAAAAGGAATAGGAAGAGGCCTAGGATGGAAAGAATCAAGGTTGAAAGGCTCTCCAAAGATCATCAGCATTATTCTGGCATACTCAGAGAACAATAGAAGGAGCTGAAGTCTTATGTTGAGGGATGTAGAAAAGAAGTGGGAGTGTTTTAACTGTGTTGTCACTGCTGCTGAAGAGGTCTGTAGCACTACAATAAAGGTGATTCTTGGTGGAATAATGAGATAAAAGAGGCAATAAAGAGAAAGAAGGAAGCCTTTTTGGGGATGTTGCAAGGTAGAGTTTCTGTAAATGAATATCACTGTAAGAAGCGTGAAGCAGCTAAGCTGGTTCGTCAGAGTAAGGCAAAAGATAGGAAAGAGAAGGTGGAAAGGCATGAATTGGCTTTTTTGGAAAGATAGGAAGAGTTTCTGGAAGTACATGAGACTCAGGAAAAATAGGGGAAACAAAGTTGTAAGTTGTGTAAAGAATAGGATCAGGGAAATGATATTGGAGCCCAATGAGTTAAGTGAAAAATGGGGTGAATACTTCTGTGAGTTATTTGATCAAGAAAGCAAAGGTGATTCTGAGGCAGAAGTAGATAATCACAGTGAAGGATAAGAAGCACAGGAGGGATCTCAACAGAAGAGGTGTGTAAAGCTCTAAAATCTCTTCAGAATGGTAAGGCTCCAGGACTTGATGGCATAACTGCCGAGATGTTGAAATATAGGGGTGACTCTGTAATTGACTGGTTAACTGAAATTTGCCAGTTGTGCTGGGAGTTAAGAATGGTTCCTCAGGATTGAAAAGATGATATCATTGTTCCCTTGTATAAGGGAAAAGGTGATCAGACTGACTGCAAGAACTATTGTGGTATTGGCCTGCTGAGTGTGCCAGGGAAAGTGTTCGGTAAGGTCGTTACTGAAAAAGCATGGGGTCTTGCATCAGAGAAAGTTTGGGAGGTTTAGAGTGGTTTGAGGCCTGGTAAAGGCTGCACTAACCAAATTTTTGCATTACGCATGGTGATTGAAAAGTATATGGCTGTTGGTAAGAAAGTTTTTGCTGCCTTCATAGATTTAGAAAAAGCTTACGGCCGGGTAAATAAGACACGTTTGTGAAAGGTATTGAATGAATATGGTGTTACTGGAAATTTACTTAATAGTGTAAAAGCCATGTATGCTGGCAGTAGAACTTGTGTACGAGTGAATGATAGTTTATCAAAATGGTTTCCTATTGGTGCAGAAGTCAGACAAGGTTGTGTAATGTCACCATGGCTGTTTAATATATTTATGGATGCATGCATGCGTATGCCAAAATAGATAATACTGGTTTATATCTTGGTGATATCCATGTGCGCAGATTGCTGTATGCTTATGACACTGTCTGTTGGCAGAGAGCAAAAGTGAGTTGCAGAGTATGTTATCCCGGATCAGGGTTGTTGTGCAATTACGTGTAAAAAAGGTTTCCTACGTGACACGTAAATTATGTGTAAAATATGTAGAAAACATACAATATGTAAAAAGCTCATAAAATACGTAAAAAAAACCCCATGGCTTTGTGCTGTTAATTAACTTGCTATGTACGAATATGAGAAAAACGATGATCCTTTAAAAAACCAACGTAACCTTCGGTAGTTTTATATGATCTTATTGGAACAGTGCCAACTGCCACGTCAACGTGACATACCTCCAGGATACCACGTACATATCAGTATCACGTCATATTGGTTTTTTTTTTCCTAGCCTTCATATTCAGATGCGAAAATCCCTTTTTTTGTGTGTGTGTGATAATGTGTGTGGAACACTTTAAAATATTATATTTGGCAAAGGAAATCAGAAGCCACACCGCTGCGTAGTTTAAAGTGAAACGAGACGATAGGAACAATAAAAATTAAACGTTGCCTCACAGCTCACCTTTGATATCCATGTGCGTGCTGCCGACTGGTGGCTCCTTTCTCCACAGTCATTTACTGCAGGGTAGACGCAGAAGTTCAACGGTGCCGGCTGGCGACCAAGCTTCGGCAGCCTCTAGTGGTCTCGGCGGTAAATCTATAACAAATATGCGAACTACGCATGTTCTCTGTTATTTAAATGCAGGAGGTTTTAGTTTTGGCTTCAGTTCAAAGCTGAGAGCGTTCTTATTAAACACCGTTTTTGCCATCCTTCCTAGTCGTTGACGGAGGCTCAACATTCTAATTGAAGACTCTTCCCACTATGAATCGCGGCGGTCGACCTCTTCATAACGTGTATGAGGAACTCGGATTTATTCCACTTAAAATGGAACACAAGAACTGTGTCAAGTGTTGTGAATGTGGATTAACTCTCAAGAATACAGCAAGGGAGCATCTGAAAGCCCACAGGAAGGTCTGTGCCCGGACTTCTGCCAAAGCTCCTGAACCACTGCCACCACCACCAGCGAGTTCCAGTTCTATTCTGCATCGATCAGACTCGGAAATGTCTATAGACATTGGCGATTCTTTGGTTCCAGTTGCAAGCCCCAGTTCCTACTCAACTGTGTTCGTGGTGATGAGTGTACCCTCCTCATCTCATGAAGAGGAAGACAGTTTCTACCTTAATCACCCATCACTGTAAGTTCTAAACCTTCCACGGTTAAACGACAGATAACCGATTTTTTGGACAGGATGAATGCCTCCACAAAGCAGGAAATAGATCTTGCTATTGCCAAGGTTTTCTATCGTTGCAACATCCCATTTAGTTTGGTAGAATAGGTGCATTTTAAACAATTCTGTCAAAAAATGTGGCCTGCCTATAAATCACCAACAAGAAAAGCCCTTTCTGATAAACTTCTGGACGAAATGTATGATGAAGTTACTAAGATCACCATCAGTGCTACAGACACAGACTCCGTTTTGCTCATAGACTTTTGGAAAAATGAGTCGAACAACACGAAAAATGTTGTAACACTTCTTCACAATCCCTGTAGAAGTAGTGGCAAAGCTGAGAGTGTGTTTTTTTTTATGCTTTCAACATGTCACCAGAAACAGGGGAAGCTCTTTGTGATGTGGTCAGTGAATCAAAAAAGCTAGCTAAGGAACGATACAGTGTGAATATTTATTGTACAGTTTCCGACAATGCCAGTAACATGGTTAAAATGGGTAAAAATTATGGCCTGTGGCATTCTGCCTGCAATGCCCATACTAGATAGAAATCTTCTAGCTAAGGATCTTCTCTCGAAGAACATTGTATCTCGTGTGAACATGGTGTTGAGGTCTTTCAAGCACCCTGATCCAGAAGATTAACTAACAGAAAATGGTGGCTCTAAAGTATGCCTCGCTGCAGACACTCGCTGGTGTTCCCAGAGGGATGCCTGTTTGTCCTTGACTAACAATCTAAGTGCAATGAGAAAAGTTGCTGCCACTGATGAAGCTGAGAAGTCGTCTTCTCAAATTAAGTCCCTCCTTCTATGATAGTGTCTTTCTCAAAGAAGTTGCCGATACAATCGCAGTGCGTAATCCTGTAAGTCAGCTAATAAATATATGCCAGAAAAAAGAAGCAACTGCTGTAGATGCAGTTGAGTTGTGGATGGACTTGCGTCTACCTGAGGACCATAAGGAACTCATACCACATGTAGAAAAAAGGAGAAACCAATCGCTAAATGTATACAGCCTTGCAACCAATGTTCTCCATCCTGTGTACCAGGGGCAGAAAATAAATGAGAAGCATCATGAACAAGTAGAAGAGTTCATTTTAGAGAACCTCGACCCCTCGGGGATAACCAGTTTTCAACAGTATCGAGAAAAATCTGGAAAGTTTGGAGCTCTTATGAAGAAGTATGTTAAATCACCACGAGCATTCTGGTACTTCGCCAGTCAGCACCATAAGGAGTTGTCAGCAGTTGCTTTGAAGTTAATCAACATCCCAGCATCTTCAGCCTAACTTGAAAGACTTTTCTCTAATTGATCTTTTGTCCATAATATACAAGAAACCGGCTCAGCTTCGAACGTTCGAAGAAATTGGTTCAAATATACTCTTAAGTTACAAGATCATTATATTGAGGATTATTAGTGTGATTAAGGGTGTGTGAGAACTGAGAGTGACAATTATAAACATTTAAAGAGTTACATTTAAAACAAGTAGTTTAATGTTTTGTCAAATCTACAGTTTTTTCCTTTAAGGGTATAAGTATAGCACAATCAATATGAAAAACGTTTAGAGTTTTAAAAGAGTAAAATTATGATTTTGAAGTGTACACCTGGATAACATGTCAAACACAAATATTATTAAATGAAAATGTACAATATTTTGCATTCTAGACATGCCATAGACATTCATGTCAAAATATTATCTTTAGTGAACAAACTGAACATAAAATTATTTATTTTATAGAATTACATAAATATGAAAATATACTAGACGAATTTGAAGCTGTTAATAAAATCTTGAATTCTATTCAATATACATTGTGATTTTTATCGATGCTAGTGCAAGAGGTAGATTATTTCCTCCATTTTTAATATGCAAGAAAGAACAGATACATTATAATTTATAAAAAGAAATCTGTTAATAGGTGGCTGAGCTGTATGAACAATCTTAAGAGAATAATTATTTTGTAGTGAAATATACAAGAAATTTTAAGTTTAAAATGTAATATAATTAAAGTGGTTTTTATATTATATTATTTATACACACACATGAAAGAAAATTAGTTTTTTTATGACTGTGTAAAAAACTGGTTTTCTACGGCAAGTAAATTACGTGTATATTACGCGTAATTTACGTAAAAGACGTAACTAGTAAATTACCTTGCCACCCCTGTACCAAATGTACGAAGTTTGCGTGAAATTCAAACAGTATAAATAAAGGAAAACCCAAAGATGGATTTTGAGAGAGGAACTGGTAGTACTGAATGTAATATAAGTCTAAATGGCACAGTGATTGACCAGGTGGATGAGTTTCTGTATTTAGGAAGCATGTTTGACAGAGAGAACAAATTGGATGGTGAAATTAGTAGGCTAGTGAATTCCTCATTGAGAGTCATGGCTGCTTTGGGAGGTTTTCACAGGAATGATGGGTTCTCAAGAGAGTCCCACATGACTGTGTATGAAAGTGTAATTATTCCTACTCTGATGTATGGCAGTGAAACCTGGGTACTACAGAAGAAACATAGGAGTTGTTTGTGCGCTGGAGAAATGTGTTACTTACGTGGGGTTTGTGGTAAGACACATTCGGATTGTGTGAAGAATGAAGATGTGTTGTAGTTGTATAATGTGAAGCAGAATGTTGTTAGCAAAGTGGAGAGTAATATGCTGTGGTGGTTTGGCCATGTTGAAAAATGAGTGATGAGATGCTTGCTAAGAAAAACTCTTTAGCCCAAGTGGCAGGGAGGGAAGGCCAAGGAAGTCATGGAAACCATGGGAGGATCAGATTCAGGAGTGTCTGCATGAGAAAAAGATTATGAGTGTGAAGTATAGAAGATCTTGTGTACAGCGTTTGATGGATGTCGATGAAGCCCAAGTTGTATGTCAAGATCGCTGTAAATGGAGAAGTTTGATATGGCAACGGTAAGTAAAAATTATCTGGTAGCTTGTATTTCTTTGTGGAGCTAACCTCTGAATCTCAGAAAACAGTTTAACGATATGATGTGATAGAAATGGGCATATGATTAAAATCTGAAGCTGATAGGAATGGCAGTTTGTCCTTTCTGAATTCGAAGGCTGGTGCTGTCTTTTAAGATGCTAATGCTTGTTTTACAATGTCCAAATATCCTGATCAATATTTAAATTTGAAACTTCTGAAAGCTTTTGTACCCTGAATCACATTTTGTGAAGACCTTTCTGCCATGGCTTAGACTGTTACATTTTTTCCATCTCACAAAGCAAACAGCTAAGTTGTGCCTAAAGGTAGATAGTGCTACTAATTAAAAGTTTATTGTTTAAATGTAAGTCAGTAAGCCTTTCACATTCATTAAGCAAGCAGTTTTCCCCCATCACATTTTTTTTTCAATTTTATTCACTTGTTCTTTGTTTAATACTGGCCTTTTTTTTTTTTTTTTGACAGTAAGAACAGTATTCAGATTACATGCTCCTTCCATGCGTTATTTTTGCCAGCAATTTTAAATTCGCTGCCATTGTAGGATTGGAGAATTGTGTGTTCTATTGTATTCCATCAAACTCATCAGTTCATTTTCATTTTATAAGTTCAAATGAAAGGTCAATATCCAGTGGTGTAGGGTTATCTAAAATTTATTTGGTGCTAAATATTTTTAAAATTTCTCTCAACCTTCTTCTGCACTGTGAAATATAATTTCAGTGGATTGTGAGGTTTCCAGATGCCACCTGCTGCTGAAATCATGCTTAACCACACAGAATGAAGTAGAAATTTTGTTTATATATGTACGAGGGGCAGTCAAAAAGTTAGTTGCACTCCTCCGTAAAAAAATTCGGTAAAAGGATATTTTGTTGACACTTTGTGGCAACACTGCTGGCATTTATCTGCAGCACGTGCCGCAGTTGCTTCTACGCAGTAGTTTTAGTTTGCTCGCTAACGAGTCGTGAACATGCCCGGCAGCTGCTGGTGACGTCCAAATTGGAACTGCGTGCAGTTCCAATTAAATTAAAACGAATAACTGCACGCAGTTTGCACTTAAATTTTTCAGCATTTGAACGAAGTGTACGGTGAGAACACAATATCGCGTCAAGCTATCACAAAGTGGTGCATCTTGTTCGAGAATGGACGTACTGATATCGAGGACGATTACCACAAGGAAAGACCACATGCGGCGAACCTAATGAGGGACCTTCTGAAAAAGTTTAGGTGGGAGGTGTGGAACCACCCCTCTTATAGCCCAGATCTTGCGCCATGTGACTTCCACGTCTTCGGTCCCATGAAACAAAAACTTGCAAAGCGACTATATCACTCGAATGACGAGGTGAAAGCTGCAACCCAGCAATGGTTATCGGACGTTGGACGGAATTTCTTCGTAGAAGGCATAGAAAAACTTGTGCCACGCCTCGACAAATGTTTCAATAAACTAGGTGATTACGTCAAGAAGTAACTTTTGTATGGAACTTTAAGGTACATATAACATTTTTCTGTAATTCCGATCCTGTGTTGTTTTATCAAGCAGTGCAACAAACTTTTTGACTCTTCTGGGTATATGCAGTTCTGTATCATGTAAAAAGAACAGTAGAAACAAAATAGTAGTAAACAGTAGAAACAAAACAAAGTATGTTTGCTTCCGCTTCCAGTTAGCCAGGATATTTTGCTGTACCACTCCATATCAAAATTTCTAGACTGATTCTTATGTTTTTGCACCAAGCAAATACACTATGTACCAACAAGTAATTGGACACCCCTGCAATCGATGATATCTGCGGTCCTGATACGCGTCACGGCCGCCGCCGTTAAATATCGTGTGGGAAACAACAACGCAACCAGTCGCATGCAAGATGCCATGCAGTTCGGAGCTCTCTGATTTCGAGAAAGGTGTAATCATTGGGTATCACAGAAATGGCCGATCCGTACGTGACATATCCAGCAAGTTGAAGTACCCAAAATCGACAGTGGCCTACGTGATTGGCAAGTGGAAGATGAGAGGTGACTGTCGGAATGTGCCCCGACCCGGCAGACCCACAAAACTGAGAGTTGGAGACCGACGGGTGCTGGCCAGAGAAATTCGAAAGAACTGCACCAAATCGATGGGCCACAGCCGCGAGGAGTTTCAACAGGCATCCGGGAGTGTTCTTTCGATGAATACCTTCCGTAAGGAAGCCGACCTGCTCGGTTATCATGGATGTGGTGCCGCCCACAAGCCTTTGATCACCAAGTCCAATAGTGCTGGTCGGCTAACGTGGTGCAAAGAACATTGACAGTGGACCGTTGAACAGTGGAAACAGGTTCTCTGGAGTGACGGATCAAGGTTTACCCTCTACCGCTCGGATGGCTGGGTCTGGGTTTGGCGTCTGCCTGGAGAACGCCTCCTGCCGGAATGCATTGTGCTAACTGTGAAGTTCGGCGGCGGTGGAATTATGCTATGGGGGTGTTTCTCCTGGTATTGCACAGGACCCTTGGTCGCAATTTCTGGTAGACTCAACGCCGAGACCTACTGCACCATTTTGGATGACCATGCACTTCCTACGTTTTGGCAGTTTTACAGGGTGGACCCATGTTACTTTCAGGATGACAATGCCACCTGTCATGTTGCGAGGTCCACCATGGCTTGGTATGGTGACAATGGGGTTAATCGAATGGACTGGCTTGCACAGAGCCCAGACCTTAATCCTATCGAGCACCTCTGGGATGAGTTGGAGCGTCGACTTAAGGGCTGCCCCCACTGTCCGAAATCGGTGGAGGAACTGACCTGTCTTCTCCAAGCCGAGTGGGAAAAAATACTGCTAGCTGTCGTACAACGCCTGGTTGAGAGTTTGCCCCAGAGGGTCGCAGCTGTACTCGCCGCTCGTGAAGGCTCCACCAACTATTGAAGGTGAATAAACTTCGTTTTCCTTTGCTATCACATTTGTCCAATTACTTGTTGGTAGATAGTGTATTTAGTCAATGTGGGCTGAAGGCGTTAACATTTTTTTCTTTCATCCCTTAATAAACTGAAAGCGTGTTCCAATAAAAAGTCTTTGTTCATTTTACTTACATGAACAAATTTTGCAACTTAACCCACCAAACAAAAATCAGCTGCTCACTGTCCAACAATGTGGAAGCAAAATTGCTACTGTTAAAAGAAAGAAAGGTAACCAACCCCGAAAGACAGTTTTATGCATGTCCAGTTCCATGCTGATCTGCTCATTCATGATGGTATTCATTACACTCTTGTAAATGGATATGGAAGGCTGTAATGTGTACCCAGTTACTCAACTATTGTAGTGGCCCACATTTGCATTCAGAAAATCTGGGAACTGGTTACTAACACGGATTTTCTTTTGGAATTTTTCCAATTAAAAGAAAGATTTTTTTTTCTCATTTTCATGCGGCGCTTAGCCCCGTATGCCCAAAATGACCTGACACCACTGTCAGTATTTGGTCTTACTTTGAGAGTAGTGATTACAAATCATATGATGGCATAAAATGCAGAAGAGTATTACTCCTAAATTTTCACATTTGTGTCTTTTTCCTTCTAAGAGCTGTGTTTCTAAACAACCTGTAGCATGGTATCAATACAAAGGTGTGTCAGTAAAGTTTGTTGAATGCATGGCAAAAACGAGCAACAGAAAATGTTTAAGAAAACTTTACTGTCCTTAAAAATAATTCTCTCTTTGTGCAATACACTTTTGTCATTGTTTGTATGACTGCTGGAAGCTGTAGGAAAGTCCTCATTGGTTATATCATCTACTGCTGAGTTGTCACATTTGCTTGAATGTCTGCAAATCTCTTCCTTTTCAGTGCTAATATCAGTCAAGGAAACAAAATATAATTTTAGCCAGTGCCAGATCAGGCAAATACAGTGGATGATTTAGTGCAGCAATTGCTCACTTGGCTACCAGTTGACTAGCTCTATGTTGGACGGCGTGAGACTAATCTTGAACAAATCCTCTTTTAAATTGTATGAACTGTTTCATGATTAAATCTCAGTTCCTTAGTGTTCATTTTCACAGTCAGTTGGTAACCGTTTGTTATGAGGTCACCCCTTTTTCAGGTTTTTTGAGATTTTTGGAAGTTGCAGATCCTGTGCTCGAGGGATAGGGGGGGGGCTTCAGTGGAGTCCCTTTCTTCATGAAAACCATTGAACCAGTTGAAAGCACACTTCAAAGTTACTGCTTCTCCCCTATAAACTTCTTTCATCATTGCATGCATTTCTGATACAGATTTTCTAAATTTGGTATTGGTTCTTTGCTCTATTTTTGTCCACTAACAACGTGCACGTACATCAGCTGCCAGTACACACTCTTCTTGCCACTTTGCCTCATCCTTTCTCACCTCACTATGATGATTTTGGACATATTTGGCAGTGTTCTTGAGTGCACCATGAAGGTTACCACACCTTTCACAACCTTTCCTTTTAGGCTTTACTATGGCATTCACTGAACTTTATTGCCACTCCTTGTGTGTTGCTATATTTAAATGATTTGTTATGATTCATGATATACAATTTTTTTCAGAAGAGGCAGTTTCTTTAGTCTTTATACATAACACTAAGCTCTTCTCTGGGATTCAGAGGTTAGCTCCACAAAGAAAATACAGATAATTTTTAACTGATTATTTTCTTTAGTCTTTGCTATTTGTAAATATGTCTTAAGGTGTTTGATATACAATGATCATAAAAAGGTAGAAATATTGCGGTTTTGAAGGAAAAACCTGCTGATGTATAAATTTAGTGACTACTGGAGATCAGTTATTAGCGTGAGTAGCTACATCATATGTAAAATTGCATCACGGCAATATAGCATGTTGCATGCGAGATCCGATAAAAGTACCTTGCAAAAAGTGGAAAACAGGTTGTTTTACTATTTGTTCTAGAAGTTTGCTGAATGTATTGCCTTCAATGTGGGATTAACCTGAAATAATGTCCAGATGACGTTTTAAGCATTGACAACAGAATTGGGGCTGTTGGCATGTTACAAGCAGGTGTACGGTAGATCGATATGTCTGTTGCTTTAGGAGTTTTGCAAAGTGTAGTAAGTTGTCTACACACAAGATTTTTTATGGCATGGAAATGTTGCAGAACAACCCAGGAGTAGTCTCCCGAGGATAACCAACAGGATGCAAGATTGCTACGTGACAGTAAGTGCTCAGAGAAGGCCTAGTATCACCAGTAACAAACTTTTGGAATCACTTCCAGCTGCTTCTGGTGTCACACATTCATTTCTTGGGTATGTCAAAAAATCTACAAAGGTTCATAAAAATCCTAAGGAGTCAGGGTGAAAATGTTATTTTTCTGTGTTGAATTGACATGGAATAATGACCCATTGTTACTTTCACCTCATTAGTCAGTAAATGTACAATTCGTTAATTTGTTTCTATCTTGGTTGGGCAACTTATTTTCAGCCTCATAATCTGTTAAGAAGAAAAGAGGCTGTAGCAGGAAAAAGCTACAGTGAAGCTACAGGGTGACCAAAAAGTTGTGGAACCCAGACATACACTTATCTGAATGAAGGAATAAATATTCCTCATAATACATTGGAAATCGATAGAATATTCAAAGCAAACAGTTTTCTGAGATAGTTACACGGATGACCAGTAAGTGGTACAAGCAAATTCTGAATTTATATTCTGTTTGCTTTGAATATACACTTATCTCTTTTGAGGTTAGTTACAAGTACATGAAAAATGAAATATCTACATATACAGGTTATAAATCTCACCTTTATAACAAAAGAAGAATAGGAACCTCATTGTAACATAGGTTGAAAGTGGCCACCTTGTTCATAAATGCAAACCCACTCTCTTTTTACCATATTTGAGCCGCCCCCGTAGCGCAGTGGTCTAAGCGATGGCTTCTGATCATTCATCCGAAACGGGTCCGGGTTCGAATCCTGGTGAGGCATGGATGTTGTGTTTGTCTTACGGCACTGGCTCTCTTCCTTCCCTGGAACCAATGGCTCTAAATTACGAACGGGCAACTGCTTATAGCCCATTGAGTTGCTCATGATGGTTGTTAAACCTCCAATCAAAAAAAAAAAAAATTGCCAGATTTGATGCCACCTTTTGAAGCACCTGCACACTGATGTTTTCTATCACTGTTACAATGTTCACTTTGTTTTCACCCAGGCTGTGTGAATTATTCTTTGAAACACCTCCAAATGACAAAATCCACTGGTGATAAATCAGGTGATCGTGGAGGCTACAATTCTTTTAAGATGAGACAATCACCAAAAAATTCTTGCAAAAAATGTATCGTACTAGCTGACATGTGGCACAAATGTTTGCTTTGTCTTGCTAGAACCAACAATGTTGTTTGCTGATATCAAGGAGTTCTGTGGGATGACGTCTTGATAGATGGAACTATTCATCATCATTTCAAAGAAAATTGGTCCCACTATGCGAAGGCATGATGTCGCACACCAAACTTAAAATTTTTGAGAATGTAAAACTTTTTCATGAAAAAAATAGATTTTCGCATACCCAAATCCTATTGTTCTGATTATTGACTTAGGCACTGAGGTGAAACCATACCTCATCACTGAAGAAAACTGTATCAAGGATCTGTATTCCATGTTCTTCAACGAATGAGTGTAACCATCAGCAGAAGTTTGTTTGCTTTTATCTGAGTCTTTCAGTTTATAGACTGAGTGAACATGGTATGAATGAAGGTGTAACAATCTCATAGCTTTCTGATCAGTACCATGTGAGATTGATGGTTGCACAGTAACTTTTTTTTTAGGCTTTTTGTTGGGGACCATTGCAGTGCTCTCTTTACCTCATTCACTTTATCATCAGTCAAAATAGAGGGTCCCACGGAGTGTTTCTTATCTGCAACAAATCCAGTTTCCACGAAGCTCTGCACTAATCTCCCTATCAGCAACTTTTGAGGGACTGCTGTACTCGAATATTTCTTGTGAAATTTCTCTGCAACATGTGCACGAACGATTAGCGAAATAACTTTCCAAAATGAAAACTTTTTGCATCTAGGGAAAAGACATTTCACTTTCACAAGTTGCAGGTGTTGATTCAGGCAGCATTTGATACCATTGGGCGGTATCTTCACAAAAATATTTTTTGCTCAAAAGGTATCTTCACAAAAATGTTTTTTTGCTCACAAAAATATTTTGAACTGTGATGGTATCGTCACTTTCAGTAAAAATGTATCTTAAAAATATTTTGGTATTAATCTTCAAAATTGTTTTGTTTAACTGATGCATTTTTTTCACGTCGTTATGAACAGTTTCCAATAAAACGGTCTCTGGTGGATGCCTTTCAATCACTGCGTCCTCATTGCCAGCGATGGCTATGCTACGAGCAACTGAAGCAGTGCTCACTAAAAGGAGCTCCAAAGCATTATGGAGCCACCCTGGTGGCACAGTGGTCTGAGCGATGGCTGCTGATCATTCATCCGAAAGGGGTCCAGGTTCGAATCCTGGTGAGGCGTGGATGTTGTGTTTGCCTTACACACTGGCTCTCTCCTTTCCCTGGAACCAGTGGCCCTAAATTAGGGATGGGCGACTGCTTATAGCCCATTGAGTTGCTCACGGTGGCCATTAAACCTCCAATCAAAAAGAAAAAAACATTATGGGAGCATTTTTTACCCTCTAGCAGCCTCACAAGACATGCATTTTCCAGGGCTAATTTAAAAGTAGGGATGGGCACATTGGTGAGAAACATAAATGTTGGACATCAGTGAATACTCATTCCTGAAATATCCATGCTTTGGTAGTATCAATGGAAATTTTCAATGTATTAGTGAAAACCTTAATGTTTCACTAAAATGCCAAAGAACTTGCATCTTTTTCATTTGCTGCAGCAGTAATGGGCACCTCGATGGGTAAAATCTCTGTGGAATCTGTCAGCGATTACTCAGCAATTCAACACTGAGTAACGAATATTTGTTAAAACGCTTGATGTATCGGTGGAAATCTTGATGTTTCGTCGCTGTACTGTATGTCCTGTGGCATCAATGATAAAAACTCAATTTTCAGCGACGAAGCATAAAAAAAAATTGCTTATTCATGACATAGGAATATTATATTTTCTTCCTCTTTAAAAGAATGCAACAAAAAAGAAATTTATTTACCTCATGTAGAAAACATTCTCTTGCGGTTTCAAACGTTGATTATCACTCATAAAACAACGATGCTCAAAAACATAAATTTTTTCCTAGTTGTAAATGAATTTATGGCACCTCTATTCATAGTGATTGTGGAATAACTTTTTACGGGTCTTATAGAGGTTATTTTTCATGAAAGTTGTTGTCAAATTTTCGAACTAAAGCCTAATTCATCATCAGGACTATGTCACTGGAGTAGTTGCTGCCACTCAGTTGGAAGAGTCCAACCGCAATTATCGTTAATTGTGGTACTTCTTCTTGCTATTTCGATCCCTTCTTCTAGTTTCCTCTTTACTAAGTTTGACTGGTGGGCGATTATTTTCACTGAGTTCCAATTTATGGAGTGTCCACTTGCTTGTATATGTCCGTCTAGCGCTGTTTTGTTACCAATGTTCCTAATAGCTGCTTGGTGTTCTTTCATTCGGACCTCAATACTTCTCCCTGTTTCTCCTATATAGCTGAGTCCGCAGTTACAGTCTATGCAATAAATTACTCCTTCTTGCAATTGGATGTCCAATTCTTTCTGCTTTAAAGCTGGCAGGAATTTCTTTATTTTGTTATTAAGATCTGGAGCTAGCCTGATATTATATTTTGCTCCGATCCTTTTCAGTTTCTCGAAAAATCCCTTGTGGTACGTAATTTTGCTGGTGAATTTGAAGTTGGTTTTCTCCGGCTTCTTTTTTGGCACTTGTCTAAATATTTTCTCAACATATGGGGAGGGGTAATTGTTTTCTGTCAATATTTCCTTTCATTCTTCTTTGGGAAGATCTTTTTGACTATCTGAAGAGACCAGTATTTCAATTTTTTCCAAAAATTGTCTCGCCGTATTCGATTTAATATAATCAGGGTGGAATGAGCAGAAGTCTAACATCTTCCCTGTGTTGGTGGGTTTTCTAAAAAGCTGAGTAAATATTTTCCCCTCTCTTGAGGTCAAGGTTAAATCTAGGAAATTGATGCTATGGTCTTTTTCCTGTTCCACGGTGTATTGCAAGGTATTCTCCAGTAAGTTAAATTCTGCCAGAATCTGAGAGGGTAGAGATTGGTCCACAGTATCTACTATAATTAGGACATCATCCATGTACCTTACATAGAGAGCAAATAAGGAGGGCTGTATAAGGATTTTTGCCTCTAGTTTACTTATATAATAATTTGCTAGCAGAGGTGCTAGTGGAGATCCCATTGCAAGTCCTGAAGTTTGCCTGTAATATTTCTTTCCAAACTGGAAGAAATTATTCTTGAAGGAAAAAAGGAGCAGTTCATATATGCCAAGTAGTGTTTCTTTATTGTGATTATGGAATACTATTTTTTCCGCGAGGTCATCCGCAATGAATTCCAGTAGGAGGTCCAGGTTAATGTTGGTATACATAGATACTATATCCAGGCTTGCCATTACTGGATGAATTAATTCTGGCAAGTTGTCCAGTTTTCCTTTAAGCTGCATGGAATTTTTTAGTAGGTAGGGGGAGAAGGGAAAATATCTCTGAGGTGACCAAGCAAATAATAATGTTGGAGAGAGGCGAATTTCTAGTGAAAAAAAATAGATAAATTTTTTGCCAATCTCTACTCAGATTAATTTTTGCCGTACCAGCTGGGATTCCAGGAAACATACACTGACGGAAAAAATAATCCCAACACCAAGAAGGGGTTGTGTTAGATAAACGACAGTTGGTAGGCGGTGAGAGTACATCTGTAAAATTACGTCTATGCAAATTTCGCGCTCGGCGCATACGTGTGGCGCTAGTAGCGCCCCTCGGAACATGCAAAGCAGGTTTGCTGTAAATACACGCTGTAACACTCCTGAGCGTTAGTTATCATCGAGATTTGACGTAGTGTGTTGATGTTAGTCAAGAATGCCTTTAAGAAGACGAAGAAGCCATTATCAACAGCTCACGGAGTTTGAACAAGGTCATGTAATAGAGCTACGAGAAGGTGGATTTTCTTTCCGCAATATTGCAGAACGACTTGGCAGGAATGTAGCCACTTTGCATGCTTGTTGGCAGCGGTGGTCAAGGGAAGGTACTGCCTCAAGAAGACCGGGTTCCGGCCGACCACGTGGCACTACTGAGAGGGAAGACCGCCATGTACGGCGTATGGTCGTGGCGCATCGTACCGCGTCTGCGGCAGTAATTCGAGCTGCAGTTGCCACCACAGCGACACAACGAACTGTTACAAATCGGTTACTTGAAGGGCAGCTCCGAGCCAGACGCCCTGTAGCGTGCATTCCACTTACTCCAAACCACTGCTGTTTGCGACGTCAGTGGTGTCAAGCTAGAGCTCATTGGAGGATGGAGTGGAGATCTGTTGTGTTTTCTGATGAAAGCCGGTTCTGCCTGGGTGCCAGTGATGGCCGTGTGTTGGTTATAAGGAGGCCAGGTGAGCGCCTGCAACCAACCTGTCTGCAGCCGAGACACACTGGACCTACACCTGGAGTTATGGTCTGGGGAGCAATTTCCTATGACATCAGGAGCACTCTCGTGGTTATCCCACGCACCCTGACGGCACAGTTGTACGTCGGTCTGGTGATTCAACCTGTTGTGCTGCCATTCATGAACAGCCAACATGCTCTACAGAGTGTCGACATGTTGCCGTGGCCTGCTAGATCACCAGATCTTTCACCAATCGAGCACGTATGGGACATCATTGGACAACTCCAGCGTCACCCCCAACCAGCATTAACCGTCCCTGTATTGACCGACCAAGTGCAACAGACATGGAACTCCATCCCACAAACTGACATCCAGCACCTGTATGACACAATTCATGAACGTCTGCGTGCTTGCATTCAACATTCTGGTGGTTAAACTGGTTATTAATGTACCAGCATTTCACATTTAAAATGGCTGTTCTCGCGCTTACAATAAGCTGTGATCTTGAAACCTTAATCGATTAAATATGTTACCTATACAAATGTATTGCCGCCATTTCATTCCTCTACAACTATTTTTTCGTGGTGTTGGGATTTTTTTCCGTCAGTGTATTTACAATTATGAGGAGAGAAGCATGATGGGGAAGTGCTGACCATTGTGACATATTATTGACTTTTTTTTTTTTTTTTTTTTTGATATTTTAGTGAGTTACTTCTTTTCTCTCAGCACTTAAAAATTTTGACCTTGGATGACTTTCTTTGTTTAATACAACCTGGAGTGATATTATTATTCCCCTTCCCCTGAGATCTCAGCTGGAGTATAATCACAGAGTTGTTTATAAAAATAGAAAAAAAAGAACTATCTTCATATGCAGTCATCAAAACAGAAACCTTGTTGCAAACTGGAAAAGTGTGAATCATGGTTAGCAATAATAAATAAAAAATAACTGAAAACATAATAAAACAATAATTACTGTCAAAATAATGACTATAGAGGATTGAAATTGCTCTAAACTTAAAAATAGGCAAAATTCATAAAAATAGGGTAAATTTTACAAAAATAGACAGAATTTTTTACAAAAATGGGTATCATTTTTAAAAACCTGGATCAACCCCTGGCAAGGAACAAAGCTACACTGAGAACAATTGCACACTTCACGGTGAACCTGGCATTTCTGATACTTTGTAATAGTATGGTGGTGACGTCTAGTGGCAGAAATAATGATTTTGCCACAATTTGATGAATTCAACTTTGGGTTCTGTGACTTTTTGGTTACCCTGTATAAGCAACTTAACTTTGTGTATGTGTGCTGAATTTCATGAAAATGCTCATTGTTATTGTTAGGACCAGTTTTTTTTTTTTTTTTTTAAGTATGTGTGAAGTAGTCTATTAGTATTTAATAATGTATGTGTAACATATTAATGTTTGTTATACACTCATCTTTTTATATTACATTCAGTAGTTTCTACACCAGAATTTGAAGTGAAACAAATTGAGGATGTATCATCTCCACTGGTAACATATTTTAAATCCCCTGCAGTCAGCCAAAAGGTAGGAATCGTATCTTTGTTTTCTGTTAGTGCATTATATGTAATTTTAGAAATTATTTTGCTAGTATTGTTTTATGGTGTCTGTAAGGTGATTCTTAGTAGTGTGGGGTCTTCTTCAGTCCAATTTTCCTGCCTCTCTCCCGGAAAAAATGTTTTTAAAATATTAGCTTATTTGCATTTTGAAAACCTTCACAAAATGCTCTTAAAGTAGATATTTTCAAATCGTTGTGAAGCCACAACTCTCTAAAATACCAGAGCACCATTAATTCATGGCCGCAGTGCTTAAAGTTATTGACTTCATACGAGATAAATTATCTCATCTCTATTCATTTGTGAGTTTCTATATTTAACATATTGTTTGAAACTAAGAAACCAGCTCTAAATTTTCACTTGGAACTATTCTTCAGTCATGGCTATTTTTTGAATGAACAGCTTTTGTTGTCACTGAGCTTCTAGAATTGCTCCATCACAGACTTGAAATGAGGTTAAAGGGTTTTCAGCTGCTTAGATGCATCAGTTAGTTAAACATGCCAGCTCCATTATGAAAATATGTCAATAAACATGGAAAACACTGCCTTTAGTATGCCTCAGTTAAAAAGTTGTACAGTTCATTTTTCATTGCAAAATCTACTTGAAAGTGTCTTTCTGAAACAACCATGTTGATTCTTCATTTAAAAAAAAATGAATAAAGTGGTGTATTTCAGCTGTCTTCTCTTCACATTGTATGATAAGATTTCTTGTCTGTAAGTGTTTTAAAGTTTAATTACAGCTATTGTGGTACATTCTGGAATTTGAGGTTCAAATCATGTCTGTGAATCACAGAATGTGTTAATTTAGGTAATTTTTGACAAATTAAAGCTTGAAGTCTACCATGAATGCTTGGCATAGAATGTGACCACACATGCGGAACCCACGTGTAATATTGTTTACAGCATGTATAAATCTGATTGCCCTTATGTTGTTAAAAGTGTTGTTAAAGGAGATACAGATTCCTTGTCCCACAGATGGCAACAGAAGCTACAAATTAGCTTCACTGAAAAAGCCACTGACTGTAGCAATGGACTATACCAGACTAAATAAAAAGTTTGTCCTGTTTACAATAATTGAACCTAAAATGTTGGCTTACCCAGAGTAGACAATAAGTAATTCACAGAAATAATACAAGCTTAATTATTCCTTAACCCTGGGCTGTTTAAATCATCTGCAGATGTTTTGTGTCCCTTGGTGTCCTTTAGGTCACGTTATCAATGCTGTACTGTTTTAGTTGTTCCAGAAGGTTCCTGAACTGTGTCCATTTCAATTGCCTGATTCCACAAACCCTGCCTGTTGCCTTTCTCATAATCTCAAAAATTAAATTTGTGAAAAGTTTTCCTGATGTTTTTGTCACCATTAGAGATTGATCTATCTGTTGAAGATGTAGCTGATAAATTTTGTTGGTTGGTTAATACAACTTTCAATTTATGGTACATGCAAATAGAACTTTCAATTTATGGTACATGCAAACATTTATATGTTTCTTTTATTATATAAACATTTATATGTTTCTTTTATTTATTTTATCTGTGAATTGCACAGTTGCATTTGTTTTTATGTAGTTTAAAAATGTTGCATTTGTTTTTGTGTAATGAATATGTCACATTTGAAAGGTTCGGGCACAAACCATGGTAACCAAAATCTAAAAAAAAAAAATGCGTCTGAAAAACAACTGCAGTGGTAATCTGAGCATTTTAGAGTACTTATTATACATTTATGTCAACATATGGCATCACAATACAACTTTCAATTTATGGTACATGCAAACATTTATGTTTCTTTTAATTGTAATCTACGTATCTTAAAATGATAGAAGTATTGGTTACCATGGTTTACACCAGAGTCCTTTATTTGTTTGTCTGTATATTATCTGGAATGAGTTGAAAACATCACACAAAGAAAAATATAATCATAAAAAAAAACAGGTATTCAGGATCAGTTATATTAATGAACTGTTTAAAGGAAAATAAAAAAAAATATTGTAAAAAAGAAATTAAACTTAGTAAAAAAATTATTTACTGTAGAGGGCTTTCTAAATTTCTCCAAAAAATTGTGTTCTGAATGCCAATCAAGATTTGTACAGAGCTCTGTAACAGCTTGAAAAGTATCTCCTAGTTAATAAAGGAAAAGAAATTTTGTTTTAGCAAGTAGTACTTTAGAGCATAGACTGTAACTGTGGATTTACATATACAGGAGAGACTGGCAGACAGTGGAGAACTAGGCTAACAGAACACAAATTAGGAATAGAAAGCATGTTCAAAACAAGATTGAAAGACTTAAATTTAATAATTAGTTTGATTTCTTCATCAGTCACTTCCCATTAATGAATTGGGAATCCATAAAAATTTTCAGTCATCAATCACAAATCATGAAACAAAAACTGAAATGACTGAAAGTTGAATGAGAGAGAGAAAAAAAAAAAAAAAAGACTCCATCATAAAATGAGCACATAGCTTGGTCACTCCTACAGTAATAGATCTAAGTTCTTCCTTAGCCATAACTGCACAGAAGTAGAAATCACAAATGGTTAAGTGTAGCCTGTAGTCAATACATATTGTTGACATTTATTGTAAGTGAAAGTTAATAACTTAGCAAGTTAAATAAACTAAGGTTCAGGGTTGAAAGGGTACACAACATAATCCGTAATCTTCATAATTCATTAGTCTGAGATTTATTTATTTATTTTTTGTAATGCTACCACTGTTGTTTTATTGTGGCCCATGAAAATTAAGAAATAAATAAATGTGAGAAACAGTTACTTGATATGAAGTTCACACAATGTGATATCCAGTATGATGATTGAAAAAAGAAAGAGAAAGCATAATCCAAATATTGAGTCCAGCACAGTATAGAACAATATAAATTCTGTGGTTATGATAAATTGTAGACTTTAAACTCAGCTTTCCTTTTTATGAGTGGATATCACAAACACAAAATTAAACCTTGTATTAGCCACTGTTTTCACTTTGTGGAGGAAGTAAAAGAAGTTATCTTTTAAAGAGTCTGCAAGCACACACACATCAGCACCACATAACTAGCAGACACGCACTTTCCGAAGACTAGACCCACTAAGTTACACAGCTACTTCCAAAAGTGGATTTGAATAACAGTTGTTTTCAAGTTTTGCTACTTTGTACTGTGATTCCCAGGTGTTGGAGAAAATGCATCCAGCTTTCCCTTCATTAAGTCCAGAAATCTCTCGGTGCTTATGATTTTTAACCTTTAACTTCCTTGGGGGTTCATCTGCTGCTCGAAGAGCAGATGGAGAAAACCCTTTTTCTCACACTGTTATCTCTTCACACACAGCGCACGCATGCACACACACACACACACACACACACACACACACACACACACACACACACACACACACACACACTAAAGTAAAAAAATCTTAAACAACTTGCACTTTCTGTGCTATACAGTAGCTTGAAATCATTAAATACACCGAAGGACCAAGTGAAACCATTGCCAATTAGCATCTTCTAACAACCTTAATGCCACCGAATTTAATGCAGTTGAAAATCTAACAAAGAAATGGTATTCACTTTAGAAATTAGTCAAAATAATTTAAAACTTATTTGTGAAAAAAATTCATCAACTGATTAAACTTCTATTTATCAAAACTACATATATATTTTTCAAATTGTGTGACATGTATTTGATGTAGGTAAAAATGATGAAGTTGGAAAAGAAAATAAAGTGCCTGCAGGAGCAAGCAGAATCTTATGAAGTACAGTTCCTAGATATGAATCAAACAATTCAGAAATATGAAAAATCCCTGTATGAAAAAGGTAAGCTTCCATATTATAATGAAGTTTGACTTAAAGAAGTATATACACTGAGGTGCCAAAAAAAAAAAAAAAAAAAAACTGGGAAGGGTGCTACCATTTCTATTACATTCCACCACACCTATGTGGTAAATCATATCGTTCACAAGCAACGTATACATAGAGGCAGATATCTCTACAAGCTCAAGTAGTAGCATTTTCAGTTCATATCACAGCTTATCAGGATTCAAGAGATTTCAAACATGGTACAATGGTCGTCGCTCATGAGATGGGTCATTCCATCTCAGAAATTACCACAAAATTTGGATTTACTCAGTTAACAATTTCAAGGGTGTACCTGAACTATACAAACTCGGGGAAACATCCAGAGTGCAAGACTGGTGTGGTCATATAAAAGCCCTGGACGTTCGTGGACTGCATTGTCGGGCATGCTTTGTAACATCCTCCTGGCATGCAACATTGCCACAAATCACAGTACTATTCATTGCTGGGGTCTGTAGTTGCATCAGCTTTCTGACAGGGCAAAACTCCCTGTGTTCTATGCCTAGCTTCAGTTGCTTGGAACTTCCTTGTCCTGAGTGGTGTAACGGATAGCATGCTCGACCGGAAATCGAGAGATGCAGGTTCGATTACCACTCCAGGGCAATGTAATTTTCAAGTTTGCTGAAGGAGTTGCTGCATGAAAACAGTGAAAATACAGCACATTTGTGCCAACGATTGCATGAGTATTTACCTTCCATGTATTAGTGAAGAATTATTTCTTCAGGGAAATTCATTTCCCACTTATGTATGATATCATTAAGCTGTTCTCTGAGATCAGAGGTTAGCTCCCCAAAGAAAGACCATCTGTTAAGTAAACACTTAGCTGGTGGAACTAGAATTTGCTTACTGTTGGTGGAGACATTTGATACACCAGCAGTAAGTACATTCTTGTTCCATCAGTTAAATGTTTACTTAGCAGATGGTCTTTCTTTGGGGAGCTAACTTCTGATGAATCTCAGAGAACAGCTTAATGATACATATGTGTGTAAGAAGGGAGGTTAAGTGTGAGAATTTTTTTTTTTTTTCACAAACACACATGAACACTATTGCCAAAAGTATTGGAAACACTTGAAAAATAATAAAGATTCTATTTTTTTATTTTAATAAAGTAAGTATAGGCACACCTTTGGCATATATAATAGTATTTGATTTGTGTGGTTACATCCTATGTACTTGACTGTTTTATACCTTAGTACTACAAACTGGAAATTATCTAGGTTCTTTGGTTCTAACCTTACTGAAGCATTCCAGTTTATTTAACTACAAGCTATGATGAGAAGCAGCCATTTTATTTCACTTCCAAGCTAAAATATCTTTGGAATACTGCTGATAAATACATTGCATGCACTTTTTTCTTTCACGGTGGACTTGTTCCATAGTATTTTGCATTCTACTGTTGTTTTGCTGTTTCAGAAAGTAATGGAACCATTTAGTGATGCCATGTCATAGCTCAACTACTGCTTGTTATTTTTGGTATGAAAGTGATGTGATTCATTGTGTTATCATCATGAACAACTTCATAAGAAACTAATTATGTGAGGAATTCATTAACTTCTGTGATATTAACTACCATTCTTGAGTATTCATGTGTTCCTTTTGAAATGCTCTCCATATTTCATGACATCGTTCAATTCGGGTTCATCATCATTAACATGAGGCTTCTCACCCCTAAACCTTGATGGTATTGATCAAAACCAGGGTACTATTTGCATATTAAAGAAAACATTTCCTTGATATTTCAGTTCCACCACTATGTATGATTTGTAGCTTGAACAATGCAGTGTTTTTAAGGCTGCCTTCAGATCCAGGTTCTCTAATCATAAGTCAAAATAGATTGTAAGGAGCATTGATGCATTATTTACAAATGTTGTTAAGGTTTACAGTTTAAGCACATTGCAGATGTCTCATGTCAAATTTTAAGCCACTAGCTTGTCCACAAAAAATCAGTCTATGTAATGTTTGGTGTACTGTTTGTATGCTTGTACTCTTGCAAACTGGTGTTCAATTTGGATGATTGCATTTCAGCTTGTGCATGGGACTGCTTTGAAAACATGCTACAATCTTCAGAATTTATTTCTTGAAAATATGTGTTTCCAGTTTTGAATTTTCATTGTATTTTCCATTCTTATACATTTAGTTTCATGCACTATAATGAGTGCATGCATGCATGCGTGTGTGTGTGTGTGCGTGCGTGCAAGTGCTGGAGTAGTTTAAAACCTTAAACACTTAAAAACTGACTTTTGCTGAACCTTGAAACTCAACATTCAATATCTTATCTTGCACCAAGGCATTCTGATGAAATGTACCATTGTTCCTCATATGATTTTGGTTGGGACCTTTCTACACATATTTGAAATCACAATAAAACTTTGATTAGATTGTAGGCAAAAAAGTTTTTTTTTTTTAATTTAATGTTACATTGAATAAAAAAGGAACAAGTGAAATAAACCAAGATATGCTGATAAAAAAATATTTTGAAAAAAAAGATTCAAGTTGTGCTTCATATTAGCTAAAGCAGAATTTACATAGTATGTTTTCTTTATATCATTGTCATTCATTATCAGTCCACTAATGGATGAAGGTCTTCCCAAGTTTTTTCCACGACTGTCTGTCTTGAGCCAGTCTCTTCCATGTCACTCCAGCGTGCTTTTGAATTTCATACACCCATCTCCCAAGTGGCCGCCTTCTGGGTCTTTTTCCGTCCCTCAGTATCCAGTCTAAAATTTCGGTTGTCCATCAGTGGTCTGTTCTTCTGGCAATATGTCCAGCCCATTGCCATTTCAGGGATTTTACTCTGATCATGATATCCTCCACTCTTGTCATTTTCCTCCGCAAGTTATTATCTTTCCATGCTTCTTTCAGTTGTCTGCAGCCTTTGTATGTCTTTTAGTTTAGGTCCATGTCTCTGCTCCGTATGTAAGAGAACTCGTAGGATGCTCTGATTAAACACTTTTCTTTTAAGACATATGGCCTATTGCTCTTCAAAATTGTACTGTTTCTTCCAAAAGTTCTTCAACCAAGTTTTATACATTGATTAATTTCTTTATCAAGGTGATCTTTGCTTGTTTTCTGTCCAAGGTAATTGTAGATATCAGTTACCTCCAGCTTTTCCCCATCAGTTGGTAAATCTTCATTTCTAGTAAAAAGTAGTGTACACCAGTTTTGTTTTCTGAAAGCTCATTTTTAATCCCATTTCTTTACTCTAGTCAGCAATTATTATATTTGCCCTTTTAAGGTATTAACCTCTTGCAAAGTGCGCATAGTTTACGTGCAATTCATAAATGAAAAAACCATGAGGAATAACCACTCACCATAAAGATCATGGTAACCTCCAATGGACCAAACACTTCCAACACGTCATTCATCGTGATGTAACTGGGCTTCCACAGGTTTACAGACCTCTTGCTTACGCTTCTTATTTTCGGGTGTGAAACATCGTTTTTTTCCTTTGCCTTATAGTATGTTACTATAATGCTTGTCAATTCGATAAAAATCATACATACAACTCATTCATACAATTCAAGTAAAAACTATGTACATAAACCTTACATTCACAGGTGATTAAACCTTAGTCAACTCTAATTATGGAACTCCTCCTTCTGTTTCACAACCTCTGCTACTCCCACTGCAATTGTCACACCCATTCAGCCCCGCACATCCAATCCTCTAGTACTTTCGACAGATCGCTGTCATCTTCAGGAGGCAGGTGTGTCTCATCCGCCCACCGCAGCTCAAGTGAGCAGAGCCATCGAGGCCTGGGCTCCAGTCGCTATCTCTGAATCGTTGTGTCTCTGGCGCCATCTATTGTCCCTGCTGCTCTTTTTTCTCTCTTTCTTTTTACGCTGCTGTTCAATTTTTATTAGGGCTTTCCATTGTTCGTGTAAGTTATTTGGCTCATTAATGTTGCATAATCTTGATCTGTTTTTTTCAATTAACACTGATTCTGCAATTCTTAACTGCTTTTCGTTTTTACAGCTCTTAATAATTTTAATATCTTCAAACCTTGGACATTTTTGATTTTCCATACAGTATTGGGTCAATGCTGTCTTAGCCTCTTTTTTATTCCAATTATTAATATGCTGGTTCAATCTATACTTTAATTTATTCTTGGTGCTGCCTATATATGACACAGGTGGTTGCTGGTTTATTGGGATTTCATAAATTCCTGCTCTATCTAATTGGCTAATTTTTTCATTTTTAATCACTAAATTTTTTACAGTAAGTACCTGATTTCCTACTTGTATGCCATACTTGCCACAAACTTTATTAATTTCTGCTGAAACATTTTCTATATATGGTATTGCTCCCACATATTTTACAAGTTTTTTATCACTCTTGACCTTATTGTAACCTTGAGTTACTTCATAAATCCATTTTTTTAATACCTGTTTAGGGTATCCAAAAGCATATGCAATTTTTTTAATACATTCAATTTCTTCCTTTCTATACTGTTCAATTGATGAATGTGTTAAACTTCTTTTAATTAGTGTTTTAACACTATTTCTTTTATGTGTTAATGGATGTGATGACTGAAATGGTATAAGTACTGGGATATATGAAGATTTTCTATGCACTCAGTATGCGCTATAGGAATCAATTTCACAACTTCGAGATGAGAGATATTAAGGCGTTTAAGAAGGCTAAAATTAAATTAGTAAAGTCAGAAAATCAAGAAGAATTTTTGGTGACGTGCCGTGACCTAGAAATAACACCAAAGTATTTAAAAATACGAAATGCCCAGTCACTGCTAAGGATAATAGAATAATCCAGGAGTGCCAAAAAAAGAGATTAAGAGCTGAAATTGTCAATAAAAGGAAACTGATTTTTAACTTGAATATGAAATGTTTACATTTAATCGATGTGATATGTTATAAAAAGTATAGAAAGTTCGACGGTAATTGGAGAGATGAGATTTTGGATGTAACCTTCAGAGAAATTTTTGACATCGTGGAATACGAAAAAAAATGCTCAAGAGCAGTCATGGAAAAAAGTTGCACGTGATGATTGACAGACAACGTGTACAAGAACAACGGGAGAATATGTATGAGGTATATCAGAATAACTCCAACTTGACCTTGAGCTTCACGCAAAGAGCTATTTTGCAGAGAGGTAAAAAATTTGCGTTTCCACGGAGCCTGCCGAGGACGGAGGAATTAATACCCAACTTAGAAGAAATGGCACGCAGTGTACCAGCAGAAGAACGTGAAAATTTTCGAAGTAAACTGTATAGAATTGTTTTGAAAGAATTTAATGAAAAAAGTAAGAAAAAGAAATATCATATAGATAAAATTCAGTATGAGAAAGAACAACTGATTAAATTAAGAGATGACCCAACAATTAAATTCTGTGAAGCTGATAAAACAGGGCAAATTGTAATATTAAACACAACTGAATATGATCTAAAGATGAATAGAGCTATAGAAGAACTAAATTGCAGCATTCTGACAAAAGACCCAACAGAATCTCAAGTAAGGTACTTAGCTAGAATAAGAAATCACAGCACCTTGCCTGATGAAATAAAGAAAGCATACCCACCAATGGGTACTGGAATACCAAAAATGATTGCAAAAATAAAAACTCATAAGCCTGATACACCTATGAGAGTGATTGTATCAAAAAGGAATTCCCCACTAATAAAACTAGAAAAGAATATCTACAAATTTTTGGCACCTGTGTTCATGAAGACAAGGTTCACTGTGAAGAATACATACAAATTTATTGAGAAAATTAAAGTAATTAAACAAGATTTAAGTGAATATCATATGGCTAGTATGGATGTGAGAGCTCTTTTTCCTAGCACACCAGTACCTCAGGCAATAGAAATAATTATTGAAAAATTGTATGTGCTACAGACAATGAATGCAATACAAATAGAGGAGTTAAGAGAAATTTTATTGTACATATATGAAAATAACATTTTTAAGTTTAACAACAAGATGTGCAAACAAAATCATGGTGGACCTATGGGGTCACCACTGTCAACTTTATTTGCTGAAATTATAATGAGTGACATTGAGGAAAAAATAATAAGTAAACTCGAGGATCCACCACTGATATACTGCAGATATGTTGATGACATTTTTCTGTTATCCAGGCTAAAAAATGATGAACTTGAGGACTTGACAAAAAAGTATAGTGAAATTTATCCATCTATAGAACTGACAGTAGAACAAGAACATGACAATACTTTGGCATTTTTGGACGTTTTGATTATTAAAACAGAGGAGAGTTTACAATTCAGAGTGCATAGAAAATCTTCATATATCCCAGTACTTATACCATTTCAGTCATCACATCCATTAACACATAAAAGAAATAGTGTTAAAACACTAATTAAAAGAAGTTTAACACATTCATCAATTGAACAGTATAGAAAGGAAGAAATTGAATGTATTAAAAAAATTGCATATGCTTTTGGATACCCTAAACAGGTATTAAAAAAATGGATTTATGAAGTAACTCAAGGTTACAATAAGGTCAAGAGTGATAAAAAACTTGTAAAATATGTGGGAGCAATACCATATATAGAAAATGTTTCAGCAGAAATTAATAAAGTTTGTGGCAAGTATGGCATACAAGTAGGAAATCAGGTACTTACTGTAAAAAATTTAGTGATTAAAAATGAAAAAATTAGCCAATTAGATAGAGCAGGAATTTATGAAATCCCAATAAACCAGCAACCACCTGTGTCATATATAGGCAGCACCAAGAATAAATTAAAGTATAGATTGAACCAGCATATTAATAATTGGAATAAAAAAGAGGCTAAGACAGCATTGACCCAATACTGTATGGAAAATCAAAAATGTCCAAGGTTTGAAGATATTAAAATTATTAAGAGCTGTAAAAACGAAAAGCAGTTAAGAATTGCAGAATCAGTGTTAATTGAAAAAAACAGATCAAGATTATGCAACATTAATGAGCCAAATAACTTACACGAACAATGGAAAGCCCTAATAAAAATTGAACAGCAGCGTAAAAAGAAAGAGAGAAAAAAGAGCAGCAGGGACAATAGATGGCGCCAGAGACACAACGATTCAGAGATAGCGACTGGAGCCCAGGCCTCGATGGCTCTGCTCACTTGAGCTGCGGTGGGCGGATGAGACACACCTGCCTCCTGAAGATGACAGCGATCTGTCGAAAGTACTAGAGGATTGGATGTACGGGGCTGAATGGGTGTGACAATTGCAGTGGGAGTAGCAGAGGTTGTGAAACAGAAGGAGGAGTTCCATAATTAGAGTTGACTAAGGTTTAATCACCTGTGAATGTAAGGTTTATGTACATAGTTTTTACTTGAATTGTATGAATGAGTTGTATGTATGATTTTTATCGAATTGACAAGCATTATAGTAACATACTATAAGGCAAAGGAAAAAAAAAACGATGTTTCACACCCGAAAATAAGAAGCGTAAGCAAGAGGTCTGTAAACCTGTGGAAGCCCAGTTACATCACGATGAATGACGTGTTGGAAGTGTTTGGTCCATTGGAGGTTACCATGATCTTTATGGTGAGTGGTTATTCCTCATGGTTTTTTCATCTAGTCAGCAAGTTCCTGGTTCATACTCTTCAGCTCTGAAGGGATAGTTTGCAAAAATGACTACATCATCAGCAAAACGAAGGTGAATTAAATGATCTACATTAATCTTTATCCCCTTGTTTTGCCAGTTCAGTGACTGAAAGACATTTTCCAATGTGGCATTGAAAGGTTTGGGAGATATGGTGTCACCTTGTCTCACTCCCTTTCCAATTTTTGTTGGTGCTGTATCCTCAAATAAGTGAACCCTTGCACTTGCATTTTCATAGATGTTACTAATAATACTAATGTTTGCATCTTCAGTACTACAGGATTTCAAAGCCATTGTAACTGCTGATGGTTTCATGGAATCAAAGGCCTTTTCATAATCAATAAAAGCCTTACATAATGGGATTTCATATTCCCTCATTCTTTCAATTTGTTCCCTGAGCACATGGATATGATCTATAGTGCTGTAGCCACTCCTGAATTCAGCTTGTTCTCTCAGTTGAGCCATGTCTAGTGTTACCTTCAAGTGATGTGACAGAACCTTAGTGAAGCTTTTATAAAAACCACGTCGATAGGAGGCTGATGAGCCTGTAGTTCCTAATATCTTCAGTGTCACCTTTTTTATGTAGCAGAGTCTCATTGTAGCATTGTTTTAATGTTTAGGAATCTTTTCCTTCATCGAGACATCCAGTACTAACTTGGGTGAGTGTAGCTTGTTTCTTTGCTTGCTTCTTGTATAATTTCCATGGTAATTCTATCATCTACAGCTTTTCTGCCATTTCATGATTTTAATTGCATGTATAACTTCTGCTGGGAGAGCTGAAGAAACTTTGGTATTGGCAGAGATGCCAAGTACTACGGATCCTCCGTAGTTTCTACGGATATCATGTTCAAACTACGGACTTACGGAGAAGGTGTGAAAAACTACGGATATTTCCAGAAAACTTATTTTTTTTAAATTATTTGAAAAAAAAAAGTCAAGCATAAGTTAAATGTAGTAATTCTTGCGGTAACGTCACGAAGCCGTCACCGAGCAAGCCTGTTTGGCTGGCCGACAAGCAAGCGGAAATGTTGCAGCGGAGATCGTTCTGTATGATCACGTGACTTTGTACCTGGCTTGCCGTGGGATGGTGTTCGTAATGTATGACGTCTGTTAACTTCGGGAAAACCTTAACCGCGTCCTGAACTAACGTAAGTATTTTTTTTTTTATGTAGAAGATTTGAAAAAGGAGTGTCTGACCCCAGGTCTTAAACAACCCTTTGAAATAGGAAGCTAGGAGATTTGGGCTAGAGTGCCCGATAGGAAAGTGACACGGAAGCGAAGTAGAAAGGGGAGGAAGACGCCCTTATTTATTGGGGGGTGTCCCTGGGGTCCGACGGCTTAACGTGCCCATCCGACGCACGGCGGATATTTAGTAGATCGAGCGTTCATACCTGCCTGGGATCGAACCTGAGGTCCCTTCCATGGCAGTCACGAACGCGGCCCACTGACGTAAGTTGTCGGAGGACAGAGGTAGACTAGAGTCGATTCCACGTTTTCTGTTCTTGTTGTTAAGTTGAAAGTTGATTAGTTGTGGTGTGACATGAATTGCTGTAGTTATGAAGCATGCTTCAGTGGCTTCCAGTTCCAGTGGTGTGAAAATAAAAAATAAAAATTCACAGCAGTACAAGGAATGTTATTCGTTGGAATTTCCATGTTTACAGCAGTCGGTGTTTCCGTGAATCATGTGTTTTTTTGCTAAAATGTAATTTAAATAGTAATATTAATTGCTATTGCATATTTGCTTCACCAAAATATGGGGCGAACGGGATATCAGAAAAAAAAAAAAAAAAAAAAAAGACTGCTCTGAGGAAATAGTCATCAGATCGAAGGAAACAATTGTGAATCAAAGAAATCATGAATGTTTGTTTTTTCTGGCAGAGCACATAACTAAACTACCAGGATGTGTGGACACTGTTATTGCCTGTTTTATGTTACCTCCACGGGAGTTTGTTCTTCGCGCTGTATATTCTGCCCAGAGCAAGAGAAAATCTCTCCATGTGCCTTTGGCAACCAGCCAAAGAAAACATCTAGCAGCAGTAGCTGCTCACTGCTGCTGTGGTGAGACGTTTTTAGCTGCTGGGTGTGTGCGCCAGTTGTGACCTACCTCCTCGATGTCGGCAGAGAGCTTAATTGTTTACGTTACTTTGACAGATTTGCGAAGTGCAGTTCTTTTTTTTCTCTTGTAAATATGTTCTGCTAAACAAAGGGATGTTTTATTTTATCTTGTCAGATTCACAAGAACTTTCTTTCTTCCTTAATAGTTTGTTTTAAAGATTGTTTTCCCCAGATAATTCTTCGTTGGGAATCTTTTAATTTCAGTTTTAATTCTTTTTTTTTTTTAGTTGATGAATTTGCTTTCATTACTCACTTGCATTTTAAGTTGTGACATTTTACTTTCCCACATCTTAGCAGAAAACTTTTATTGTGTGAATGAAACGTTGCATGGATTTTTATTGTAATTTATTTTATTTGCATTGCCTTTTTATTTTATCCTTTTTTTCCAGAATTGATTTATTTATGCAATTTAAAATACCTTTTTGATTAGGTTTTTTCATATCATAAGCATTTAATGCTAATTTTCTATTTATCCGCATAATAAAGCTATGAAACCTTTCAAAGTTAATTGTTCTGTCTTTGCTCCCATTGTGTTTGTCGTGTACGAATTTACTTGCAATAGCGTCGGGTAAATGACCACCTGTCTCTACTTTGGATCTAAAAAGCAAAAAAGTTGTCAAAAATTCAAGAAGAGTTATTCGCAAGAATTTCCGTGTCTAAAATCATCTTGGGTATCCGAAAACCATGGGTTTTGTTTCCCGTGTGCTGTTGATTTTTCAATCGCACACGGCGGAAAAGATGATTGCGGTCAGCATTTTCACTCTAAAAAACAGGAGGAATAACCATAAGTGTGTGGCATGACACACTTATGACATAACATATTTATTAAAAGGTGGAGTTGAAATGGTATGTATTTTTTGTGTATTTACTAAAGATTTTTTTCCCCATTTTCAGGGGACTTAAATATGTTGCAAAATTTATCCAAGTATTGTCCCCAATCGAGATTAACATGTTGCTAAAAATGTAGCATTGTATTCTGGGAAATACGCAGGCTACCCTGCAAATTTGAATGTGGGAACTTGACTTCACTACGGAAGAACTACGAGTGCCGCGCAGATGGACTACTGATGACTTCCTTCAGATGTTGGCATCTCTGTATTGTAGCTTTCATAATGTCTGATGAAGGAAAGTAGTGTGTGTGTGTTTGTGTAGGTGGTTGTCATGTAGTTTTGAGTAGAAATCTTAATCTTTCACTCTTGTCAAAATTTTTCCTCTATTTCTTACTACAGTGCCATCTTCTTTTCTCAGTGCTATAATCTGTTTTCTCTTACTGACATGCCCCTTTGCATTCTTTGGGCTTTAGTTGTTTTCAGTTGTTTTTCTCACTTTTTCACAGTTGAATTTCCTTATGTTTTCAGTGATACTTTTTTGTGTACTGTCTTGCATAGCTGTATATATTCCACTTTGAAAGTTACATTTTCTTTATTTGTCCTCATGTACCTACTTTTTTGCATCAGCACTTTTGTTATTCCCATTATTTTCTTCATATGCATCTTGTTCTTAGTACCACCTATTTTTGTTGCTGTTTCCATAAGAGCCTTGGTTAGTTTTCTGGTAACTACAGAGATGTTCACTTCTTACAGTTGGATCTTCTGGAGCAGAGAATTGGTTCTTCAGTTTTAATTTGAAGCTACGATGATGCTTTTTAAGATTGGTCATCTTTATGAGCGTGCCACATTCGAGTTTATTGTTGAGGTTCATCTTACATCTCACCATTCTACAGTCACTACCTGTGTTGAATCTGTTTAGCATTTTGCAGTCTTTGATGACAAATTTGTTGTTACACGTAATAAAATCAATTTCACTTGTTGTCCCATTGGGATGTCTCCATATCCATTTGCTCTGTGCCATTTTCTTGAAAAAGGAATTCATAATAAAAAGCTGCCTCTGTGAACTCTAAAAGAGTATTTCCACACTGGTTTCTGTTCCCATGACTGAATTTACCTACCAGAGTTTCATTCTGTTGCCCTGTTTTCACATAGAAATGGTCCATAATGATCTTCAAGTGTTGCTTGCCCTTGTTATTTAGAAGCGGAATTTCCTCATGAAATTCTTCAATTTCTTCCTCAGGATGACTTGTGGTGGGTGCGTAAGCTTGAATAATCTGAGTCTGGTATCTTTCTGAGAGTTGGGTAATGAGTTGTGCAGCTCTGTTGAAGGAACTTTCAGCTTTTAGAACTTCATCTTCTTGTTTATTATAAATCCAACACCACTAGATCTGCCAGTATCTGCCCCACAACAGTAGAAGAGATGTCCAATTTTCAGTTCAATGAGATCTCCTTTTCTTCTTGCCTTACTTACCCCAATGGCATCTTACTTGACCCTTTGGAGCTCTTCTTCCAATTCAAGGAGCCTTGAATAAAAATATATAGTCCTCCATTGAATGTAGCCAAGGTCAGCATCAGGTGGCTGCTTAATCCAGTTCAGTGATTCTTAGCATCCTCTACCTTCATGTCATGCTGGCTGCTGTCTTGGCCAGTTACATTCCAGTTGCTGAAAGCTGAGTTACAAGTCATGGAATCATTTTGGATGGGGTTGGTCATAACTCACCACAAGTGGTTTGGTGAGTGTGGGATAGTTATACTGCTATGTGAAAGTCGTCAGAGCCGCTTTAGCAGGAACAGGATGCACTGCAAGAAGACAAGGGTATTTGTCAAGGAGAGGCTATATATTTGCACGTCACTTGTCCTTGCATCCCTTTCTTTATACTCGTGCATGCATGCACTATTCGTATTTCAACCTCCGATTTACCTGAGATGTAAAAACAGTAGCCAACTCATATATGTGCCATATCACCACGTGATGCTTGCCATCTACACACATCATGCAATCGGCCATCTGGTGTTAGTTCGCAGTGTCATCTAGACAAGTAAATGCGTGTGCTCCTGCCAGCTGTGAAATTTGTGCTGTCATCTGTTTTTTTCACACTGAAGGGAAAAGTCTGCAGATATTCATTAGAGAATGAGTAGAGTGTATGGTTCGGATTTTCACCACATGATCGGCCATCTGGTGTTAGTTCTCAGTGTCATCTGGAGAATAAATATGTGTGCTGCAATGAATGCTCCCGCCAGCTGTGAAATTCGTGCTGTTATCTGTTTTTTTCACACTGAAGGGAAAAGTCTGCAGAAATTCATTGGAGAATGAGTAGAGTGTATAGTCCGAATTTTATGAGTGACTGAGGTGTAATAGAGTGTTGTAGAAATTTTAAGAGATGGGCAAACAGACATGCATGATAAAAAGGAGTCAAGGTTCTGTGATGTTCTGTGATGACTGATAAACTTCTTCAAAATGCTGACCAAAAGGTGTGTGAAAAGTGTCTTCACAATATTACAGCTGCTGTGTGATTTCCCCCAAATTTCTCAAACTGTTCTGTACAAGATCATTACAGGTAGGCTAGGCTACAATAAGTTCTGTGCCAGATGGGTGACAAAAATGCTTATCAATGTGAACAAAATGCAGAGAATGGAATCAGCTTTGGCATTCGTGCAGTACTACAAAGTTGGGGATGCATTTCTTGACCATATCGTGTTGAGTGATGAAATGTGGGTTCAATTTGTGAATGCCAAATGCAAAGAGCAGTTAAAGTAGTGGATGCACACATGTTCACCAAACAAGCTCCAAAAGTGCAAACAAATGTTTTCACAGAAAACGCTGTTGGCAACCGTTTTCTGCGATCAGAAAGGAGTGCTTCTGACTGACTTCATGGAACCAGGAACCACAATAACATCAGAGAGGTATCATGAAACGCTAAGAAAATTGCACAGAGAAATTCAAAATATAAGGAAAGGAATGCTGACGCCAGGCATTGTTTTCTTTCATGACAATGCACTGCTACACATGGCTGCATGCACATGAGCGCTGCTGGAGCAATTTGGTTGGGTGTTCAACCATCCTCTGTGTAGCCCAGACCTGGCACCGAATAATTATCGCCTCTTCACCCACACGAAAACCTGTTTGGGATCACAGCGCTTCAATGCCAATGAGAAGTTTAAGAATGACATCCAATCATAGCTGAGCTCCCAGGCAGCAACCTTCTTTGATGCACTGATACAACAGCCTGTATCCCGATACGATAAATGTTTCAATTTAGGGGGTGACTACATTGAGAACTAGCCTAAACCTTCAAGTGTGTTTCATATACAATAAAATATTTAGTTCTCATTGCTTGTTTTTTTCACAGCCCACAATAGTTTGATTTCCAAATAGCCCATGTATGTACAGGGTGTCCGAGAATTATTGGGCACATTACAAAATTATATAAAAAAAACAACAACTAATGAGCATTGTCTGTTTTTCTATGCCACTTATTACTAACACGGTTTCTATATTTTTATTTTGCAGAATTGTTATTCCCAGTATCTGATAGATGGCGCTAGGTGTGGCCTGATGAGGAATGTATGAGAAATGTGCAATCTGTAGTCATGTCATCCATACAGCAGAAGGTGATGTGTGTGTGTTATGGCTTGCGGAATTAAAGTCTGAATTAAAGTCTTAAAGTTAAAAGATGTTACCATTTAGAGTACAGTTGTAATCCTCCGTCAACAAATTCAATTAAGAGGTGGATGAAACGGTTTAAAGAAACTGGCAATGTGGAACATCGTGGAGGAGCCGGTAGGCCTAGCGTCAGCGGTGAGACGGTTGACCAAGTTATTGAAAGTTTCCGACGAAGTCCCAGGAAATCTGTTCGTAAAGCAAGCAGAGAACTGTGCATTCCAAAATCGACAGTTCACGATATCTTGCACAAGAAATTAAAGTTTTGTGCTTATAAAATTAAAATAGTGCAAAAGATGCATGTAAATTATTACACTCTGCAATACGATTTCGCTGTGGATATGCTGAATCGAGTGGAAAACAACGAAAACTCTCTCAGTACTGTAATTTTTAGTGATGAATCCACATTTCATGTATATGTGAATCGTGAAAACTGTAGGATATGGAACAGTGAACCGCCTCATGCTGCTATTGAACTGGAACGTGATTCTCCAAAACTTAATGTGTGGTGCACCCTATCAAAAAGAGAAGTGATTGGCCCTTTCTTCTTCTGCAAAAAAACAAACACCATAAATGGTGACATTTACTTGGATATGCTATAAAATTTCGCTATACCCCAGATCAAAAGATATGACGTCGTTTTCCAACAAGACTGCATGCCTCTGCATTGGACAGCGTGTGTACGTAAGTGCCTAAATGAGCCTAAATGAGCATTTCCCCAAAAGGTGGATTGGGCGTGGTGGTCCCATTCCGTGGCCTCCTCGCTGTCCAGATCTAACTCCATTGGATTATTTCATCTGGGGTTATGTGAAGGATTGTGTCTATCAGACGCCTTGTACTGATTTGCAGGAACTGAAGCAGCGTATCAAAGCTGCTCTTAATTCCATAACTCCTCAGACGCTTGCCAATACATGGCATGAAATCGAGTCTCGCTTGGACGTACTACGAACAACCAAGGGAATCTCACATCAAAATTTATTAACTTGTGTAGTTACATTGTAAGTTAGTACAGTCAGTTTCTTTCCGTCTGTTTGATGTTTTGTTTTATATAATTTTGTAATGTGTCCAATAATTCTCGGACACCCTGTGTATATATATAGGGATGTAAGGTCAGGTGATGCGCAACATCACAGCCTCTCCTTGACAAATGTCAACCCCGCCTTCTCGTGGTGCATCCTGTTCCCACTAAAGGGGCTCTGACGACCGCCAATAACGGTATAATTATACCATAGGGATTAGAGGAAACGCTATCCCATACTCACCAACCCGCTTGGCCAGCGTGGTGAGTTTTGGCCAAACCCGTCCAAAATTACTCCACAACTTAAATCTTGGCCCTCAGTCTCTGGCAGCTGGAATGTACCTGGCCAAGGCAGCGGACAGTGCGACATGAAGGCAGAGGGTGCTAAGAATCCCCGGAGGACCGGACTAGGCTGCCATCTGATGCTGACCTTGGCTACGTATAATGGACGCTCCCTATTTTCTGATTCAAGGCTTCTTGAATTGGAAAAGGAACTACAAAGGATCAAGTGGGACATCGTCGGGCTAAGTGAGGTAAGGAGAAGATCTCATTGAACTGAAAAGTGGACATCTCTTCTACTATCATGGGACAGATACTGGCAGAACTAGTGCTGTTGGATTTATAATAAACAAGAAACTGAAGGATAAAGTTGTAGAAGTTGAAAGTTCCTCTGACAGAGCTGCACGACTCGTTATCCAACTCTCGAGAAGATACCAGGCTCAGATTATTCAAACTTATGCACCCACCACAAGTCATCCTGAAGAAGAAATTGAAGAATTTTACAAGGAAATTCGTCATCTAAATAATAAAGGCAAGCAGCACTTGAAGATAATTATCGGAGATTTCAATGCAAAAATATGGCAACAACAACAGAATGAAACTTCAGTAGGTAAATTTGGTCACGGCAACAGAAACCAGCGTAGAAATACTCTCGTAGAGTTTGCAGAGGCAGAAGGGTTTTTCATCATGAACTCCTTTTTCAAGAAAAGGCCACACAGGAAATGGACATGGAGACATCCAAATGGGACGACAAGTGAAATTGATTTTATTATGTGTAACAAAAAATTCGTCATAGAAGACTGCAGTGTGCTAAACAAGTTCAACACAGGTAGTGACCATAGATTGGTGAGATGTAAGATGCACCTCAACACTAAACTCGAACGTGGCAAGCTCATAAGACAAACAAAATGTATTGACATAACCAACCTTAAAAAACACCGTAATACCTTCAAGTTGAAACTGAAGAACAGATTCTCTGCTTTAGAAGGCCTAACATCGGAAGAAGTGGATATTTCTGAAGTTAACAGAAAAGTAGCCAAAGCTCTTATGGAAACAGCAACAAAATTAGCTGTCTAAGAACAAGTTGCATGTGAACAAATTATCAGGAAAAACCAAAATGTTGATGCGAAAAAGAAGAGAGATGAGCACAATTAAAGAAGATGTGACTTCCAAAGTGGAATATATAGTGCTATGCAAGACAGTACGAAAAAGTATCACTGAAGACGTAAGAAAATTCAACTGTGAACTAGTGAGGACAGCAATTGAAAACAACCAAAGCCTAAAGATAGCAAAGGGACATCTCAGTAAGGGAAGAAAACAGATTATGGCACTAAGAAAAGAAGATGGTTCTGTAACAAGAAATAGAGGCGAAATTTTGACAAGAGTGAAATATTTCTACTCCAAATTATATGAAAGGGATGATACATGTACTCCAGACATCGTGAAAGGTACCAGTACCACAGTTCTTCCAGTCCTCCCAGCAGAAGTTGCACATGCAATCAAGAACATTAAGCGGGGAAAAGCTACAGGAGAAGATGGAATTACTGTAGACATCATACAAGAAGCAAGTGGAGAAATCGAAACAGTACTCGCCCAAATTTTCACTCGATGCCTTAATGAAGGGAAGATTCCTGAGGATTGGAACAACGCTACAATGATCCTGTTACATAAAAAAGGTGACATTGAGGATCTCAGGAACTACAGACCTATCAGCCTCCTATCAGTGGTTTATAAAGTCTTCACTAAAGTTCTTTCACGCCGCTTGAAGGTAACACTGGACATGGCTCAACCGAGAGAGCAAGCTGGATTCAGGAGTGACTACAGCACTATAGATCATATCCACGTACTGAGAGAACTAATTGAAAGAGCGAGGGAATATGAACTTCCATTGTGCATGGCTTTTATCGATTATGAAAAGGTCTTTGATTCGATGAAACCATCAGTAGTTACAATTGCTTTGAAATCCTGCGGTATTGAAGATGCATACATTAATATTATTAATAACATCTATGAAAATGCAAGTGCAAAGATTCAGCTATTTGAAAATGCAACACACATAAAAATTGGAAAGGGAGTGAGACAAGGCGACACCATATCTCCCAAGCTCTTTAATGTCACATTGGAAAATGTCTTTCAATCACTGAACTGGGAAAACAAAGGGATAAAGATTAATGGAGATTATCTAACTCACCTTCGTTTTGCTGATGACATAGTCATTTTTGCAACTGCCCCTTCAGAGCTGCAGAGTATGATCCAGGAACTTGCTGACAAGAGTAAAGAAGTGGGATTAAAAAATGAACTTTCAGAAGACAAAAGTGATGTTCAATGCTTTTTCAAGAAATGAAGATTTAGCGATTGATGGAGAAAAGCTGGAGATAACAGATACATATGTTTATCTTGGACAGCAGATATCAAATGAGGGTCACATTGATGAAGAAATAAATCGGCGTACAAGACTTGCCTGGAGAGCCTTTAGAGGAAACAGCATAATTTTCACGAGCAATATGCCATTATGTCTTAAAAGAAAAGTGTTTGATCAATGCATCCTTCCAGTGCTTACGTATAGTGCAGAGACGTGGACCTTAACTAAAAGAGACATATAAAGGCTGCAGACAATTCAAAGAAGCGTGGAGAGGCGCATGCTTGGTGTAACCAGGAGAGATAAGAAGAGGAACTCGTGGATCAGAAAAATGACAAGAGTGGAAGCATCATGATCAGAGTTAAATCCCTGAAATGGCAATTGGCTGGACATACTGCCAGAAGGACAGCCAAAATTTTAGATTGGATTCCAAGGGACAGGAAAAGACCCAGAAGTAGACCACATGGGAGATGGGTGGACGAAATTCGAAAGTATGCAAGTATGCAGGAGTAACATGGAGGAGACTGGCACAAGAAAGACCGTTGTGGAAGAAACTTGGGGAGACCTTCGTCCAGCAGTGGATTGATAATGGTTGACAATGATAATGATGATAATATATATAGTTTCCTAGAAAGTTGTCTGTATCATTTTTTTTTTTTGATTGGAGGTTTAATGACCACCGTGAGCAACTCAATGGGCTATAAGCAGTCGCCCGTCCCTAATTTAGGGTCACTGGTTCCAGGGAAGGGAGAGAGCCAGTGCCATAAGACAAGCACAACATCCATGCCTCACTGGGATTTGAACCTGGACCCCTTTCGGACGAATGATCAGAGGCCATCGCTTAGACCATTGCTCCACCAGGGCGGCCTGTATCATTTGCATAGCCTGTATTTAAATGCTATGTATGCCTCTGCTGGGGTAACCTAATACCTTTTGACAACTCAGTGTTTAAACATATACTGGGGCTCAAAATTGAAGAATAATCTACAAAAGCATATATGTCTGCCGATGTATGAAAATTGGCACACATTCAAATTCTACTACCAAAAAGACTATCCCACATTTGCTTTTGACACAGGTAAGTTGAAATATTGAAATTTGTATTGTGTTAAAAAGATATGCACGTCTATTTGTATCTTGTAGCTGTTCTGAGCAACTCTTGCTTTAGATGGAAGCAAATCAGTCCCAAATGGAAGTTTTCAGATCATTGAATGTCCTATCAAGATTCTGGAGATCGTTTCAACAGCCAGAAGATGTTAGTCATCAACCAGGACAAGGCTGTTCCAGAGCCACAACTGCTGCAGACTATCGCTATATAAGTTTGTCTGCCAGTTGAAACAACTTCCTTTTGAGTTTTCAGCAGCTACAGAAACAGGGATTTCAAGGCATACTGTTTTGTAGAAGACTTTATGAGCAATGTCTTTATGTAAGGAGACCAGTTTATTTGTATCCCTCTAACTTTTAATTGCTGGTGATCTCATTTAACCTGGAGTCATCAACACCGATACTTGGAGTTCATATCAATGAGTGAATGTTCTTTTCAGAGATGAATTGTAATTTAGCATACATGTTGATTTGTAACATATTCTCATCCGGAGAGAATCAGGGACCCACAATAGTCACTCTAACATCAGAGAAGGGTATATACATGTCATGAAAGTTATCAAACCTAATAACTTCATGTGTCAACATGCATTTAAAATAATTACTAGTATTAGAGGTAACAAACTTACCTCCAAACCTCAGCATATGTAGCACATTATGAGCTCAGCAGACACGTGTTCCCACCCCGAGAGAGGCCTAACGCATGTAGCTATTTGTTATTTAAAATAAAATATTTACAAGTTAAAATACCATTAATACTATTAATTTACAATACTTAATTAATTATAATTACATGTCTTAAATATTCACACTCCTAAAACTTCCTAAAGTTAATCGTACGGACATCAAACATAGCTGTCTCAATGGGCTGGGAGACACTGTCTGCACAAATGCTCAATGATTGGTTTGTGAGTGCTTTTGTCAGTCCCTGACTTGACATCCTCAAGGCAATCGCCAATTCTCACGAGGATCCCCTGCCTGACTATAAAGTTGCATGCTAGAAAAGAGGAAGTAACATTTGTTACATATCTAGAATGCACACTTTTCCTCGGTGCTGCCATCTATTGAAGACCTGATTTTTACTTATAAATATAGACAGCATAAGTATATACAATATTTTTTAAATATTCAAATAATCATACCTCTAAATTTTCAAAATAAACCTATTGATTTTTAAAAACTTTTTTTTTCTTATGACTTTTCACATTTTATGAATGACTTCCAAGCTGTATTGAAAGTGATTGAGTCCTGTAAATTACAGATTAAAAATTAATAGGTTTATTTGAAAGTTTAGAGGAATTATGATTATTTGAATATTTAAAAAAATATTGTACATACTTACGCTGTCTAAATTTATAAGTAAAAATCAGGTCTTCAATAGATGGCAGCACTGAGAAGTGTGCGTTCTAGATATGTAACAAATGTGCCACACCCCTTCCTCTTTCCCAGTGTGCAACTTCATGCTTGGGCATTAGTGAGGGGATCCTCGTGAGAATTGGTGATTGCCTTGAGGATGTCAGTCATGGACTGACGAAAGCGCTCAAACTGACTGTCAAGTGTTTGTGCAGATGGTGTCTCCCAGCTTGTTGAGATAGCTATGTTTGATTCAAGTAAAAACCATAGAAACAATAGCTGTCAGTAGCACGATTCACAAACACTTTAGCTGAGTTAAACTGCAGAGATAAAAGATTTTATTTACAATTAAAATCAGCTAAAAGACACGGCAAGATCTTTCACAGCCGCGACAGCCGCATATTCAGGCCTAATCAGCAACACTTGGTGTGCATGTACAGTATTATATAGTTCTTCTCCCCACAATTCCCACAATGCATAGCATGGCAAGTTCAGGTTGCCAGGTAACAGTATGATTAACAGAGTTTTTTACAAAGGTAGTACATAATCATTAAAAGTTTTTAACCGTGTTAGTAGTCCTTGCCAAATAGAGTTCACATTGATCGGCATTTCCTCATTGCAGCACTCTTAAAAAAAATATATGTAATGTATAATGCTTTTGTAAATAGTAATGTCTGTTTATTTCTAGTAGGCATAAGAATCCTAACCCTATCCCAGTCTGGGTAAAATGTTCCATTTGCAAGAGTCCTGGTTAATGATGTTGAAATACTAAGGGTGTTCAAATGAAAAGGTACAAAACGTCATAAGAACGTAACCGTTAACATATTTGCCTATGCCGCTATGGGAGAACGTAGCGACACATCTAGGGATGCGATTGGAGTCGCCGGCGTGGATCGGAGCATGCGCGGGCGCCCGCATGCGCAGGAGAGAGCAGAGGCTCTTATAAAGAGCGCCGTCCAATTGACGCGGCAGTGCGTGTGAGGACAGGATGGCGTTCACATTGCAAAATTTGACGATTGAGGAGCAGCGAGGCGTTATCCGATTTCTGACAGCGGAAGGTGTTAAACCGGCCGCTATTCATCGCCGGATGGTGACCATATATGGGAAAGACTGTGTGTCCGACAAGTCAGTGAGAAAATGGAGTGCCCGTTTTCGTGCAGGCCGTGATAGTTTGGTTGATGACCCGAGACCAGGCCAGGCAAACAGTCATCACGGCCGATCTCATCGACAAGGTGGACGACCTAGTGAGAGGTGATCGGCGTGTCACATTGCGAAAGTTGGCGGTGGAGGTGGATGTCAGCGTTGGAACAGTGTGGACAATTGTTCACGACAGGTTGCGTTATTGGAAGGTGTGTGCGCAGTGGGTTCCGAAGCAGCTCACCGACCAGCAAAAGGAACTGCGTATGGGGCTAGCACTTCAACATCTGTTTCGGTATCATGAAGACCCTGCTTTCCTGGAGCGGATCGTCACAGGTGATGAGAGCTGGTGCCATCACTACGAGCCAGAGACAAAGCGGGTCAGCATGCAGTGGAAGCATGCGTCGTCACCTCCCAATAAAAAGTTCAAAGCCGTGGCGTATTCTGAAATTAGTATTCCAGCAGGCAAGGTGTTGCTCACCGTCTTTTCGACGTCCAAGGTCCACTACTTGTTGAATTCCTCCAGCACAGACGAACCATTAACACCGATGTGTACTGTGAGACACTCCGAAGCCTACGCAGGTCCATCAAGAACAAAAGACCGGGGCTGCTCACGGAGGGTGTGGTTCTGCTCCATGATAACGCGCGTCCACACGTCTCCAGGGTCACACACGCGGAACTGGCCAAGTTCCAGTGGGAGCAGCTTGACCATCCGCCCTACAGCCCGGACATGTCGCCCTGCGATTTCCATGTGTTTGGTCCCCTGAAAAAACATTTGAAAGGGAAGCGCTTCCACTCAGACGACGAACTCAAGGATGCTGTGCAGGACTGGGTCTCGTCACGGCCATAGGAATTCTGGGAACAAGGAATCCTTCGGCTCGTTAATCAATGGGATCGTTGTGCTACGACCTATGGTGTATACTTTGAATAAAGTCTTCATTTATACCCACAGTGTCGTTTCATACCTTTTCATTTGAACACTCCTTGCAGTATTGGAACGAAGCGAGTATTCATGTTCCACCATACGTAATCCAAGATTTCTGAAAGTGGATCCTATGTAGCAGATGTCCTTGTTTTCCGGGGAAGTAGAACAAAGTGGGATTAAATAAACCCCACAGCATTTCTTTAATTTCACAGAGTCCCTGTCTTTCCGTGTCAGGTCAAAAACATTAGTTATCTTGATGCCGAAACCCATCGCTTCCTTCCTGCAGAATCTCTTCGGAATGTTCACAAGTGGCTGGTAGAAGTTCATTGAACCCACATAGCGAACGTTGCGTACATCTCGTAAAGTTGTAGTCAAGCTTCTTAGTTTCTGATGAATTAGGTTGGAGACCTTATGCCGAGGGAAGCCGTATTGCCTTGCCAACTGGTTAATTCTATTAAATTCTTCATGGCGCAATCCAATAGAAGACGAATGAGAAAATGCCCTATTGATCAAAAACCATAAGGGGTCTAATTTATAGGCCTGTGGGTGGGAAGAGTCATATGGGATTAAAGGAGATACCGAAGTGGGTTTTCGATAGACAGGATTTTTACTTAGGAGAAAATCCAAGAAAGGGAGAGAACCACAGTTTTCCCATTCAAGGGAAAAAGAGATACTCGGATATTGAGAGGAAAAAATATCTGTCAATTGTTGAAGCTGATCCCAGGTATGCTGCCAGAAGACCAGCACATCATCAACATAACATATGAAAAGTAAAGGTTTCAAAAGGAACATAGCCAATACTTTGTCTTCAAGGTGCTGGAGGAAAATCTCTGCTAGTACCGGGGACAGAGGTGAACCCATAGGTGTACTAGCTTTCTGTTTATAGACAATACCATTGAAGCAAAAGTAAGAACGATTCACAACAAGGTGAAGGGCTAACATGATGGCCTGCATCTCCAAAGGATTAGTAGAAGTCAAAAGTTTTTCTTCAATGATATGGTGCACCTGCTCCACTGGAACATTGTGGAACAGGGACACCACATCCAGAGAAGCCATTACAAAAGAGGGATTAACCCCGACACAAAGGGTCTGATTCTCTCCAAGGCTTGTGTCAAACTTCGAATGGAAAACTTTGAAGAAGTAGCAAGTGGTTGCAAATATGAAGCAAGAGCAGACTCCCAAGCACGGGTTGGGCTCGCATAGCCTGAGATGAGAATACACGTAGGGTACCCCAGTTTATGGGTTTTGAGTTTCCCAAAGGCCTCCGGTACCCAGGGTCCTGGTGGAGGATGCATGTTTTTGGCAATACATGTTGGAAGATAACCCTGTAAACAAAGTTTAGTTAAATGATTAATAGTACAAACAGTGGGATCAGACTTCACTATATCATGGGAGAAATAAAATCTTTACCTTGTAAATAAAATCTTTTATCTCTGCTGTTTAACTCGGCTAAAGTGTTTGTGAATCGTGCTTCTGACAGCTATTGCTTCTATGGTTTTTACTTAAATTATTCAGCATGAGATTGTACTGATATGGCTATGTTTGATGTTCATACGTTTAACTTTAGGAAGTTTTAGGAGTTTGAATGTTTAAGATGTAATTATAATTAAGTATTGTAAATTAATGGTATTTTAACTTGTAAATATGTTATTTTAAATAACAAATAGCTACATGTGTTAGGCCTCTCTCGGGGTGGGAGCACATGTTTGCCAAGCTCATAACATGCTACATATGTTGAGGTTTGGAGGTAAGTTTGTTACCTCTAACTGTGGTAGCAGTGGTGTGAGGATCTGGCAGGAATCATGACTAGTGGGAGTACAAACCTGCACATCTTTCAGCCCTGAGGTACAGGGACAAGATCCTGAACCCTAATTTCAAGCTATTCAGGGGAACTGTTTGTCAAGATTTTATTCTTATGGATGGTAATGCCCAGCCTCATCAAGCTCATTTGGTGTATGATTTTTTTGAAGAGGATGGTATTCGTCTAATGGCGTGGTCACCCAGATCTCTTGACCTCAGTCCCATTGAGCATGTATGAGATGCTCTGGAGAGATGCATTGGAGCTTGCCCCCCCCCCTACCACCACAACACTTTGAGAACTCAGAACAGCTGTTGTTGAAAAGTGGTCATTAATCAAGTCCTCTTCAGTACCAACAACATAAACAGTATGAGGAGTCATTGCTTGAGCTGTGTGGCTGTCAGGGGTGATCATATTCCATATTAAAATACCACATGCCTGAAGCAAAAGACTTTAAATATTGTTCCATGGACCACTCTTTCATGTAAGTTATGGGATTATATTAACACATGAAAATTATAAGATTATGATTTTCTTCTGTTTGAATTACAAAAGTAATGTTAAAAGTTTATCTGCTGGTTTGTAATATCTGTTAAATGTTTATGTCAGATGGTCTTTCTTTGAGGAGATAACCTCTGAACAGCTTAATGGTGTATGTGTGTGTGCGCGTGTGTGTGTGTGTGTGTGTGCGTGTGTACGTGTGTACGTGCGTGCGTGCGTACATGTAATAAACTTCTTTACCAAATTTCATTGAATTTCCTTATGAATATTTTGAGTTACGTACAAATTTATCAATTATCCTTTAATTTTGAGCGCCAGTGCAGTGTGTAGTAACCCACGGCTCTTTGAATTGTAAAAAATTGAACTGATTGAGCAGGTGAGCTGTTAATGCACAGTATTTTTTATTTTTATTTTATTTTTTAAATTATCTGTGTTGAGTACTCACTGAGACAGTTGTGTGGCCTGAATTGCTGGAGCTGATTTTGTGCCTAATATATGTTGTACTGTGCTTGATTTTTGAATTCAGCTTAATCATCACTTCAAAACTGCACTTAAAAAACAAAAAAGTATCAGCCTTACTTTTTTTTTTTTAACATACAGGTAGTTTTCGATAAGTAAAATTCACTGTTCAGACATTGGTAGTGTATTTTGCATCCAATGAAATATCAATAGTGAATTGTTACAGTATTGACCTGAGAGTTATAGCAATGTGTTGTTGGAAGCAAACAAATTATGATGCAGACTGGACTGTAGTTAATTCTATTGAAATCATTTGGCTGTTTTATTCAATGGGAATTAATGTTACTCATTATGTATCACTAAGCTGTTCTCTGAGGTTCAGTTGTTAGCTCCATAAAGAAATACAAACCACCAGATACATTTTTAACTGATTATTTACTTACTGTTGCCGTATCAAACTTCTCCATTTACAGCGATCTTGACACACTACTCGGGCTTCACTGACATCCATTACACGACATACATAAGTCCTTCTGTACTTCATACTCATAATCTTTTTCTCCTGAGGACACTCCTGAACCTGATCATCCCATGACTTCCTTGGCCTTCCTCTGCCTTTTTTCCTGCCACTTGGGCTGAAATTTTTTTCTTAGTAAGCATCTCATCATTCATTATTTCAACATGGCCAAACCACCTAAGAAAATGTGTCTCCATTTTACTAGCAACATTTTGCCTCACATTACTCAACTGCAACATATCTTCATCCCTCACATGATCAGAGAGTGCCTTGCCACATAGTACCCATAAGTAACACATCTCTCCAGCACATAAACGACTTCTATGTCTCTTCTGCAATACCCAGGTTTCACTGCCATACATCAGAGTAGGAACAATTACACTTTCATACACAGCCATTCGGGTATTAATGTTACTGTCTGCAAATAAAGCTTATACTAATGAGTGTTTATCACAACTTTAACAGCTATGCACACAAAGCTTGTGGCTATGAATTACCATTCATTGAACATCATTTTCAATATGTGTCATATCTTAATAATCATTAAGCTGTCACGTACTTGAAATATTCTGTAGATAAGCATTTTTTCATTTGGACTATAGTTCAGTTTGATTTCTGTTCATGTGAATGTTAGTTATTGTTCATCCATCAAAAGACAGATTTTAATATTTGGAAATGTAGTGTTATACTACCAATGAAATGGTGTAATTTTTCTACCAGTGGATAGTTGTTTGGGCCCTGATTGACAGCAGTTTGAAAGCGTGAATATGTCTGTAGCTATTCAAAGACCTGTGGACTGTGGTATGAAAGATAATGGGCCATAATTTGCATTAGTAATGCACATCAGATTGCTGTACGTCAAATGTTCAGTCTGCCTTTTTTGTGGTACACAATATAAAAATCTCTATGGACTACACACAGTTCAGGCACTTATGAAAGCAATCTTCTGATTTGCTTTTACCTGAGAACAAGTTGACACAGCTTAGTAAAGCTGAAAGAGACCAGCATTTTCTCATATGCTCAAGTGGGCTCAAGAGAAAATGCTGTTTTACCTTTGTGTCAAAAAATGTGCCTTTAGATAATATTGAAATAACTGCAAGTGAGCTTTATTCAAAAAGTGCAGCTTTATTTTTCTTCCAAATGTGCTCTAAACTGTGTATTAGAAAACTGCTGAGGGAGCCTTGGAAATGTCCTTTGAATTTTTTTGTGAGTATCCTTTGTGGTTTTTGGGCATAAAATAGAGTGTCTAGGAAAATGACAAATAAATACATACATATACACATATCATGAAGCTGTTCTCTGAAATTCAATTGGTATCTTTTCAGAGAAATATCACCTGCCAAATCAAAGTTACTGATGATGTTAGATTTTCTTACTGTTGATTGTCAAACATCTTTTACAGCAGTCTTAGCATACAGCTTGAGATTCACTGACACCCTTTGTACATTTTACACTAAACCTTTTGTTCTTCACATGGATTATCTTCTCCAGGAATTAGAGCTGAGTCCCAGCTCAATATTCGGAGCCCGAGCCCGTGGTTATATCAGCCCGGGCCCGAATTTTATATTGTAAGATAGAGCCCGGGCCCGAATGAGCCCGAAAACTGGCTAACCTGTTCAACCATTAATAAAAAACATCTCCTTTCCCACCCTTCCACTCTTTCCTTCTCCTGCAATTAACCAATGTATTTCTCAAATGGGGAGTGGGACCCTCTATCTATTTTTACAGTGTAACTGTACAATTTTCTTTCACTGTTAGTTTCCACTTGAAGTGCTTCGGGCGGCCGGGCATCCAAAATGTTCGGGCAGTGCTTCAATTGTGTGTTGCTCGAATAATGCTAATAGTATTGTGCCATAATGAGCTGCAATATGTACATTGCTAAATAGAATTAGTATGGAGCTACTGTGTGGAGATAGGGGGTAAATTATCGTTGGCATGCTATCAGCTATTCAGTATCTATAGTTCTTGAAAAAGATTTTTCTTCTCTGCAGAAACACATTAATGTGCAGCCTGTGGAATTTTCTACCCAAGCCCAGAATAAATAGCCATCTTGAATGCCCCGCTCCCCAACCAGAACCAGTTGCAGAAGAATTCCCTTTACCAACTATAAAGTGTCTCATTTGCTAAATCATATAAAATCACATTTATATATATAAAAATTCTCACCCTCTCTCTAAGAGCCTGAGCCGCAGTAAATATTCTACAGCCGGAGCCCGATTCTGGCCCGGGCTCTGCTTCGGGCTCAGCCCATCTCAGCTCTGCCAGGAATCCCTGAGTCTAGTCCTTCCTAGACCTTTCTTTCATGCCACTCGGGATGAATAAATTCTTTGTACTTCATTACTCACTCTTTCAGCGAAACCAAACCACCTCAGGAATATTTACTCCACTCTAATAAGAACATTTTGCTTCACATTACACATCTGCAACACATCTTCATTTCATACATGATCAGAACAAATCTTGCTACAAACCCTCCAAATGTAGTGCATCTCTTCAGCCAAGTGACTCCTGTGTGTCTTCTGTAGTACCCAGGTTTCATTACTGTACATCAGACTAGAAACAATTATTCTTTATACACAGCCATTCAGGACTTTTTGAGAACCCATCAGTCCTGTGAATTCCTCCTAAGACAGCTAGGTCTTTCAAAGCTGAATTCACTTGTCTACTGGTTTCACCCCTAATCTGTTTCTCTGTCAAATATGCTTCCTAAATACACAACTCATTAACCTAGTCTAAATCTTCAATACTAACAATTCCTCACTCAAAAACCATAATTTTGCTTTTCCGTTTATTTATACTCAGTTTGAATTTTACACAAACTTTGAACATCCAGACAACACAACAAAAGCTCACTTTTTTTCTCTACCAACAAGACTGTCATCAGCATACAGCAACTTGCACACACTAAAATCAGGAAGACATAAATTAGTACTGTCTATTTTGGCATCATGCCTGCATGCATCCATAAACATATTCACCAGCCATGGGGACATCACACAAAGGAAAGCCATACTAGTAATCCGAATTTATTAGCATAGAATGGAAGTAAAAGTTTCCAAGCTTTCACACATCAACCAGATGGCGTTTTCAAGGAAAGTAGACAACAAACTGTATAATAGAACACTTCAACAATTTGAATGTGGTGACTTGACTAGACAGTAAATGAAGAGATGCAAATGTAATTATTCATTCAAAGACACATGGCATCATTGTCATTTAGCGTGCAGAATCCTGGGAGGAAATCAAAAGACATTCACTACTTGAAGAATTGGTTCCAAATTCGTGGTAACTCTAGTGAGATGTTATCTTTGCAGGACTCACTGTTGGTAATGATCTCCAAAGTTTCTCAAATGACAGTGGATTTAGGGGTGGAGTAGGAAGGTAATTTCTTAGGATCAGCGGACTTGAACTGGGCTTCTCTGGATAGGGCTGTGGTTAATTTGCCATTGTTTGTGTCGCTTTTATATCCATTGACTCTAATTCTAAATGAATGTTTGTTTGGTCATTCCAATGTAGTATCACTTAGAGTCATCCAGATATTGTAGAGGGATGGAATAAACACCTGCTTTGTTGGAGAGTGGGGTCTTGTCAGTATTTCCCTTAAGCGTGGCATATAAAGATGTCTGAGGTTTTATGCAAAACCAAGGTTCATCTTCTTGAGTTGATAGAAAACATATGATATATAAAGAATTAGAGTCCCAGGTAGCGTAGCTGCAGCATAGAAAGATTAGCACCACTGTTTCCATTTTTTTAGATATATCTATGTACCATGTTCAGGGTGTATCCTGCCCCAAACATGGTGCAGTCATGCTAATCTTTCTACGCCACAGCTACGCTACCTGGGCTCTATTCCCTACGTACCAAAGTTTCCTCTCAACTCAAGATGAGCCTCATGGCGCATTATTCTGCTGAAAAAATGCATTACTAGAGGGGAATATCGTTGCTAAGAAAGGATGTTCCTGGTTTGCAATTATGTTTGGTAATAGATGTCAGTATGCTGGAGGAATTATGTGGAGATATCCCTAGGGAGAAAGGCAGTGACAAATTTAGAGAAAATCATGAAGGATAAAGACTTCTCAGTGACAAAAATGATTAGAATTGTTAAAGCAATGGTCTTTCTTGTGGTAATGTATGGTTGCAAAAGTTGGGCATTGGTTGAGAGTAAGAAGATAGATGCTTTTGAATTATGGACCTGGAGACAGTTACTTATAATTCCATGGACTGCAAGAAGAACTAATCAAATCAGTACTTGATCAAATCAAGCCCAGCTGCTCCCTTGAGAGAATAATCTGTAAGCAAAAAATTTTATTGGGCCCTCCTTCCAATCCTTTTACCATGACTCTGCCAAAACACTACACTTGTTACTTGGGTTAGTTAGCTGTTGCTATCTGAACACTGTAATTGCATAATTGCAGTATAATTTTTTTACATTACACAACTTCTTTAGTATTGATCTGTTTAAAATATCTATTCAAATTGTAGTCTGTGTTGTAAAATATTCATTGTTGCAAATTTCTTATCACCCGCCTACTGTATTGTGAGTTCTTGCAAGTCCTACCGTGCAACGTCTGACGAGAGCTGGGTGCACGTAAATTTATTGCCTCCGAGTTTGGGGAGGAGTAATGCTTTCAGGCATATCTCAAGATACCTGTTGCAGTTTTTGTACCGATTTTTGTTGTAAACCATAGCTCAAGTTAACTACTTTGTTTATTAAACAGGTTTCCTTACAGATGCGAACGAGTTCGCTTTTTTACCGTTTATAACAACCATGCTTGGAGTGAGGATACATTTATTGCCATGGGGACCTGCCAACTCTTCTGGATTTTGCCGAACTTTTCCGATTTTTTATACAGTCTTCTGGTTTTCCAGCCGGAAGAACTTTTCTTCTGGATTTTAAAATTTTCTGTATTTTTTTGCTAAAAATACCCCAATAAATAAAATATGTAACAGAGATGGGAATTCTGCGCAAAAACAAAAATCATTGCGCCATCTTGCTACAAAAGGCAGATTTTGCACCATTGCGTGCCAGAACCCCTGTGCCCCCTTCGTCACAGTAATTTCTCTGTGCACACCATTCAGATGTCAGAAAACATTGAGTATGCTATGGAAATGGTCAATCCATTACGGACGATGGAAAACATCGAGTATGCTATGATAATCGTCAGTCCACTATGAACGACAGAAAATGTGGATTATCTTATGGAAATTGTCAGTCCGCTACAGACGACAAAAAACATTGAGAATGCTATGGAAATGAAAATCTCAGTGAAATAACGTTATTAAACATCTGTGTAAAGTTTATTTTCATGTTTTCAAGATCCTAACACTTGTTAATGGGTTCTAAAGACCACCGTGGGCTACTCCCAGTCTGTGTAGGCACTTATTAAATTTACTGCAGGATTCCTATTGGTCTTTGCGGAAAACTAGAAAAAGAAAAAAATGTTAGCTCCATTTAATGTTTCTCAACTGCAGCAGCAGGTCTGTGTCCCTGATAATGTCACATACAGCAAAAGAAAACAGTATAACTTTGAAAAGAAAAAAATGTGGACATTGAAAATGATCAGGTACTTCTTAAGGAATCAAAAACAAAAATTGTCTGATATCCTGGCACATTGGAAAAAAACAGTTACTATAGAAAATAAAGAGCAGCAAGAAAAATAAAAGGGGGAATTCTGCGTAGGTATCCAAAAGGATAGAATTTTCTTGCTGACATGTATGGATGGAGTGTTTCAAAATCTAGTAAATTATACATAATTGACTTCTTTATTAATCTTTCCCTTGTTTTGTTAAAGTACATATTAAAATTCATGTGAAACTATTGCAAAACAAGATATACATTTTTAGCTCTGTGTGGACATTTTATATTGTATAACAAACTAACGTCAGAAAAAAACTTGGTGATTATTATGCAATCTTCTGGTTTTTCATTAAATTTAGTTGATAGCTATGGGAATGTATTACCGTATATACTCGCGTATAAGTCGAGACATTTGGGACAAAATGAGAGCTTCAAAGTAATGGGGTCGACTTATACGCGGGGTCTAAAAAATCGTAAGTCCAAAAGTTCTTCCCGTGAGGCAGAAGGCAATCCATCCCAAAAAAAGAAAAGAAAAAATGCCGATGCGGTATTAATTACGAAATCGCAACCCTCCGAAAGAAAAAAAGAAAGAAAGAAAAAACGCCGATGTGGTAGAATTACGAAATCGCAAACCTAAGAATTTCTCTGCGCTTTGAGAAGTCTCCTCTCTCCTGGCTTTGCGTATCCACAGCGCAGTCACAGCCGCGCATAGAAAGCTCCGCCCTTCCGACTACCAGTTGATTGCACTGATCTTCGACATAGCGGCAAAGAATATCACGCGAAGCGTTTTTCTTTGGTAACGGAGCCATGCGACAGCCAGTATTAGGTGTTGCTTGTTCTTAATCACACGTGTTTCGCTTCTCCTATTATGGGTGACACGGATTGTGTAAAGAAACGGATGTCCTATAACGCAGGATTCAAGTTGAAAGTGGTTTCTTTTGCAGAAAATACTAACAACTGTGCTGCTTCACGTCAATTTGGCATTAACGAAAAACTGATTTGAGATTGGCGTAAACTTGGTGAAAATCGCAAAAGGCGCTGCGCCGTGGAACGACATCTTTCCCAGAGCTGGAAAGTGTCTTGAATGATTGGATTGTGGGCTGCAGACAAAATAGTTACATTGTAACGCGAACTGGTATACGTTTGCGAGCAATGAAGCTCGCAAAAGATGAAAAGTTTGCAGCCGCAAATAACACTTTTCGTGCCTCACCAGGTTGGTGCACAAGGTTCATGAACCGCTATGGGTTGTGTCTACGCCAGCGCACCAAAATTGCACAAAAGTTACCTCGTGACCTTGAAGCAAAGATAATGGAATTTCAAAAGTACGTAATTCAAAAGAGAAAAGAGACTGCTTTTGAACTTTCCCAAATAGGGAACATGGATGAAATCGCCATGTGTTTCGGCCTTCCTGGAAATAAGACGGTGAACCAAAAGGGCGAAAAAAATATCTTGATCAAAACGACTGGCCACGAAAAATCCAGTTTCACGGTTATTCTTTCCTGTTTGGCCGACGGCAGTAAGCTACCTCCGGTAATTATTTTCAAACGCAAAACTCTGCCGAAAAGCGTTGTCTTTCTGTCTGGTGTGCTCGTTCGTGCCTATGAAAAAGGATGGATGAACGAATCCGGAACAATTGACTGATTACAGAATGTGTGGAACAAAAGGCCAGGTGCACTTTTGAGGAAACCTTCTCTTTTGGTGTGGGATATGTTTGTTGCACACCGTTGTGCAGAAGTGTAAAAAACTGCAGAAAATTCAAAAACAACTCTTGCTGTCATCCCAGGTGGGTTGACATCTGTTCTTCAACCACTAGATATCTGCCTTAATAAGCCCTTCAAGGACAATGTGCGGAGGTATTGGGCAGATTGGATAAGTTCCGATTTGCCGACTGAAACCAAGGGCGGAAATCTAAAGAAGCCGGATATCGTTTTGATTGCGCGATGGGTCAAGGATGCTTGGGATGCGATACCTGAGGAAATGGTCGTGAAATCATTCAAGAAATGTTGCATTAGTAACAAACTTAATGGCACAGAGGATGATGAGATTTTTATGAGTGATGATGACAGTGATTCTGATGACACATACTGATGTTTATGATGACGCGCCGATGACGCAGAAAGACTTTTTTTAACTATTTTGCGAGTCTGACTCGGAATCGGATTTTGAAGGGTTCCGATGAAGTTTTTGGGTATGCAAATTAAATTTAGTATTATATATATAATTTTTTTCGTTTTCAAATGTTTTTGAATAAATTCATTGAAATTTTTTTTTTCATTCCGGGATCGACTTATACGCGAGTTTCCGATTTCTTACGATTTTTTCCTCTGAAAGTGGGGGAAGGGTCCACTTATATGCGAGTATATACGGTATTTTATTTTCAGAATGTATTTTATGTTGATTTTTTTGTTTCAATAAATAGTTTATCCTTCGATTTTCACTTTTCTTCGCAACCCCCTAAGGGGGTCGTGCCCCACAGGTTGAGTATTGCTGCCATAGAGGATAGCCTTCACTCATTTCTAGCATCGATGAGCTGTGGTCTTCCCTCACCTTGCTGGTGAGGGAAGACCACTCCTTGGACCAGTTTTTTAAGGTATTAACCATGGCTGACTGTGAGCACCCCACAAACCTTGCCGTCTCGGAAATGCTCTGACACAGTTGTCTGGCCATTACATTGGCCTTTGTCAGACTCGCTTAAGCCCACTGTCTTTCCCATCTGAAGAACATCAATAACACTGATTAACAGAGCTCAGTATTGTGTGTTAATTCATGACCTTCACATGCACAGTCATTTACCTTCAGTTTCAATTTGCATAGAGATGCACTGATCATAATGTTTTGGCTTTTCAGTGTATGTGCACTTTATTAAACTCAAGAAAAGGATTTTAAGCATTGGAATCCAGGGTAAAAATATGTGAAAATTTGCTTTGACTACTTACAACAAAAGTAGTTTGAATTAAGACACAAAGTTATAATAGCAAAGATGATAACTCAAATACTGCTTCAACTGCTTAATTTCTTCACTTTTGGTCACTTTTGTGGAACCCAGGTAGAAAGGTGCTAAATGTATCACTTTGTCAAGTACTTTCTGTTTTGCTACATGGCAATTAAGAAAAACAAATTCTTTGAGCACCTTGTTTCATGGCAGCCATTTAGAATGATCCAGTTCACCTGTTTATCTTTTGTACATGTTGATTAAGTTTTGCAGTTGAATTTGATGTATTTGTTTAACTTCTGTTTTGGGTTAAAATATCTGCAGGCCAAAGCCAAAATATTTTATATTATTTTACCCAACTTTTTCATACTTGGAATATTTTAATATTCATTATGTTGGTTAGTTTTCTGTCTATCAGTCTCAGTGATAAGCTGTGTTAGTAAAATGTGGAAAAAATGTGTCCAAAATGGCAGTACAGTGTAAAATGAAGTGTGATACAACAAAGGCAGAGTTAGTGCAGAATGGTTTTAAATGTATGATCAGGCTAGAAATTTGAAAAAAAAAAAAAATGTTTCCTGATTATTATGAAAATTTGTGATGGCATTTCTTCTGGTATCAGTGGGACATAGATGGCACTAAATGCAAATTATTACCAGTAAAACCTAATTGATTTAAAGAAAAAAATCACATTTTTTCTGTTTTTTCATAAGACTGAAACTAAGTACATTGGCATTGACGAACTCGACAATACCAACGGAGGCAATATGGCAGGTTTTCGACAAAGTAATGGCATACAGTCGCCAACAGCATTAACAACAGCTGCCTTTGATAATGACCCTGGCTAGGTGGTCGAAATACATCAGGAGAATGACATCAGATGGATTCTTTTTGCACTTCTACATCACCTTAGATGTTTTTTTTTTACATTTTAAAATCAAGTTCTATTCATCTATTTTGCGGTTTGTTCACAAGATTGGGAATTTTTATCCAATCGTCTTTTAATTCCAACGTCGTTCAACTTTTAACTATTGTTTACATCTCAACATTTTATTCGGATTCATGTAGAAAAAAACTATATATTAGCATGAAGCCCATAATGAGGAAGCACAGGAATAGTAGTTGGAATGAACAACTATTAAGTTAGTGATAAGCAAATGCTGTATTCTTACAATTTATGCATTGTTCAAGGAGTTATTTTTGAAGTGATTGATTTGCGTTCAAATGTCATATTTTTAATGCTAACTTTAAATGCGCGAAACAGAATTATATAATATATATTGCAAAATATTTATATAGCTAATAACATCATATTACCTTGTAGTGCTGTTTAAGCTAGGCATATGCAATGCTTAAACTACATATGTAAGTGTTCTGTATTAATATCAGTATATCTGGAAGAGTTTAACAAAAATAAATAAATGAAAAGGAAGCCGTATGATCTTTCTTTTCACTCCAGTAGCATTAACTCCTCAGAGTAAGTGATATATTAAATTCTAGCTTAGGCAAACTAAACACATCTTTATTTTTCTTGTGGTATGTTATAAGACTAAGCATAGTGTTTTAAAATTATGGGATGTTGAGCGCCTTTCTTGACTACTGCTCATAGCATTTATTGAAATTGTACCTGTATGTACTTTAGTATAATTGATATGTTTTGTGTTCTGTTGGTTGTAAAGTGGCAGATGTAGATACCCTTAAGACAGTTGAAGGCAGGGTTACTGTTAACAAAATGAATCAGTTTCTTTAGTAGAACTGAAAAAATTGCTTTAAATATACTTGATGTTTGTTTGTAAGATAGACAAATGTAACTGAAGAATGTGGTCTCAATGGCATGCCTAAAATATGGTGCACTATGCAATAAAAAATTTATACAAAACATGTCGCAATGGATCCTTCGAGTTCTGCTCAAATTTAACACGTGTTCAAGCATATGCAAAACTAAAGTGTATGTAGTGTGTTTTTTTGTTTTTTTTAATGCTACTGATGCAGTTCTTACCTCATTCACAGTAGCTACTGATGTTTTTTAAAAATATGCCTCTTACTTAAAATGGTGTAACTATTAATACACACAATTGACATGGATTAGGAACATCAAACAGAAACTGAAGAATGTGAACAAACTGCAGAAACTTATAAACGTGTAAAGAGCGATGACTTCTGTTTGATAGTATAACTATACTAGTAATCCAAATTTCTATTCTATGCCAAGAAATTTGAATTACTGGTATAGTTATACTACTTTAACTATAGTTGGTGTACAGTTCCTTGTTATTAATTGTGCTTCTTACTGTTCATGATCTGAAATTAGTTTCAACTCTTAAAAAAGAGTTTACCTTTTGTCTTCAAGTCAGGTTCAATTCTCAAAGAAGTTACGAACATTTCATAAGGGTTGTTAAGTAGTGATTTCCATAAAGGAATAGTAATTAATATTTTGGAAACATTAAGAAATATTACTGTTAAGGACAACAAACAGCTAAATGTGTTCTCTTGACAAATTATGAGGTACTGAATGAACTACAGACTAAATTAAAAAAAAAAAAAAATGCTATTGCAAACCAAGCTATGAACTACAGACTAAATTAAAAAAAAAATTGCTATGGTAGAAAAAAGTAAAATCTAATAAAAATAAGTCAAAATACTGTATTCTAAATTCTACTTTTTTTTTAACTTCTAGGGAGAAAGCATGAAATTCTTCAAGAAATAGTGTCCACAACTAAAAAGGAAAAAGAATACTTTGAGGAGAAGTTCCAAGTTTTAATTCAAGACTCAAAAATTGAGATTGAAAGGTAAACAATTTCTGTCAAAGAGTAAAGTAGTTGATAATTTATGACTTAGTGATGATCTAAAGCAATTGTGTTTATCATTCCAAGATTAACGAACTCATCTGTTTTAGAATGCAACACTTGTTGTGGAAATCCCCCCCCCCGCCCATACAACACATATGCTGAAACTACCTAAGTATGTTTTTATTACTTTTGTCTTCTAATGAGGGAATACCCAACTCAGAGCTAATATCTGTATCATTAACCCCATCATCCCATGGAAACCATTTGTTACCCTCCTACCCAATATTCCTCATATTAGCCACGTTTAGCCACCTAATTAAGACCCTTTCGTTGCTTTTTTTTTTTTTTTATATATATATGCCATAAAAATTGCCCTGATTTTCCAAAACCAATTAGCTGTGCTGATTGGTACACTCACCTGCCACCAGAAACCCACAGCAACAATTGTGGGCCACCCAGGTAGAGGACACCAAAACACATTGAAGATCCATTGTACACCATATCTGCAGATAATATTCATTATATGGATGCAAATCTCTACAAGTCTTATTAAATTTTGAGACCTGAGGTATAATATACCCTTTGAAATGACCATATCTATGAAGAAAAAAAGGAGTATGTCAAGTGTGGTGGGTGGCATGTTGTTGATTCCTGCTGAAAGTGACCTTCCATAGTTCAGTAGCATTCTGCAGGCTAACTAGTCCATCACGCAATTGTACATGTTTTTTCAAGAAGACTTTTTAGCAGTATATAAAACAAAACAAAATCTAATTTGAGACTGGATCATGATTTTTATATTTGCTGCTTGTCAAAGTTGCCTTACTGCATAGAACAGTCATTGAGTATTTTCCTCTTTCCTACTGAAAGATTCACTGAGATCAGTCTCATATGCAATGGCCGTTCCATAAAAACTGAAAGCAAAATTGCACAAAATGAAGAAATATAGGTACATCAAAATATAATTATATTCTTTCTCAAAGTATCTTTCCTCGGATGATATGCAAAAGTCCCATTGTTCAGTCCACTTTCCAAAGCATGTGGCGAAGGCATTTTGTCGAAGCTGCTTTAGCAACCCCTGTACAGCTTGAATAACGTCAGTATCTGTGTTAAATGTTGCGCCACGGAATTTCTCCTTCATTGTTGAAAACAACTAGAAATCTCATGGGTCAAGGTCAGGACTGTAGGCAGATTGTGGCATGATTTCAATACTGCGTTTTGTAAGAAACTTGAACACAAGCAGCCACATGTGGGCATGCGTTATCATGGTGTAGGGTCCATTTGCCCACCAGTTCTGGTCGTTTAATTGATGTGTGTCATCGCAGATGCTTCAAGACTAAAATGTAATACTCATCATTGACAGTAATTTGTGAAAGAACGGCATGCTGGTAGACTACATCTTTATGATCAAAGAAAATTATCATCACCTTCCCAGCTGATTTGGTTTGGCTGACTTTTTTTGGAGGAGGCAAGCCTGTGTGTTTCCAGACATTCATTTCGCGCTTTGTGAGGGGGTCAAAATCATGGATCTATGTTTCATCGGCAGTTATTACTGTGTTTAGAAAGTTTGGATCATTTTTAAACATTTGTTTCCACTCATGACACACCTGAACTCTGGCTAACAATTTCTCTCGTCAGGTGATGAGGTACCCATCTGGAACACACACACACACGATGTAGCAGTAATAAATAAGGGAAAAACCAAAGTTATGGATTTTGAGAGAGGAATTAGTAGTACTGAATGTAATATAAGTCTAAATGGCACAGTGATTGACCAGGTGAATGAATATGTGTATTTAGGAAGCATGTTTGATAGTGAGAATAAATTAGTAGGTGAGTGAATTCTTCATTGAGAGTCGTGGCTGCTTTCTGAGGTTTTCTCAGAAATGATGGGTTCTCAAGAGAGTCCCACATGGCTGTGATGAAAGTGTAATTGTTCCTTTTCTGGTGTATGGCAGTGAAACCTGGGTACTACAGAAAAAACATAGGAGTCGTATGTGTGCTGAAGAAATGTTACTTATGGGGAGTTTGTTGCAAGACACGTGATTGTGTGAGGAATGAAGATGTGTTGCAGTTGTGTAATGTTAGTAAAGTGGAGACTAATATGCTTCAGTGGTTTGGCCATTTTGAAAAATGAGTGATGAGATGCTTACTAAGAAAAATGTTTTAGCCCAAGTAGCAGGAAGGAAAGGCAGAGGAAGGCCAAGGAAGTCATGGGAGGATCAGATTCAGGAGTGTCTGCATGAGAAAAAGATTATGAGTATGAAATATAGAAGATCTTGTGCATGGCGTGTGATGGATGTCAGTGAAGCCCGAGTTGTATGTCAAGATCGCTGTAAATGGATAAGTTTGATACACCAACAGTTAGTAAAAATTATCTGGTGGTTTGTATTTCTTTGTGGTGATAACCTCTGAATCTCAGGGAACAGCTTAGTGATATATATATGTATATCATCATCATTTTATATATATATATATATACACTGTATATACTGGGTCTAAGAACAAGTTGCATGTGAACAAATCATCAGGAAAAACCAAAATGTTGATGCGAAAAAGAAGAGAGATGAGGACAACTAAAGAAGATGCGACTCATAAAGTGGAATATATAGAGCTATGCAAGACAGTACGAAAAAGTATCACTGAAGAGGTAAGGAAATTCAACTGTAAACTAGTGAGGAAAGCAATTGAAAACAACCAAAGCCTAAAGATAGCAAAGGGACATCTCAGTAAGAGAAGAAAACAGATTATGGCACTGAGAAAAGAAAATGGTTCTGTAACAAGAAATAGAGGCGAAATTTTGACAAGAGTGAAAGATTTCTATGGGTTTGCCTCCTCGGGGCGCTCCGTGGTAACAATGGCACACACAACAGCAACTGGGGCCACTGTGAATTTTGGAGAGGTACAAGCTAGTTCTGTGTGACATTGGCGAAAAGACCCCAACTCACTGGGTTTTGTTCCAGAATCCTTAGGTTGAATGACCAACTGGAACCCTCAGCTGTGGGCTAATCCCCCACACTGATGTACTTACCTGATTAAAAAGACAAAAAGAAAGATTAAGAATGACTCAAGTGTGGGATATGGTGGACCTACCACACTTGAGAAGTACGGTCCACCATGGAATCAACCTGGACTTTCTAAACGGCGTATGAGAAAGAGATCTCGGCTGAGTGAATGTAAGATTGGTGTATGGAATACTAGAGGTATAAATGGCAAGATGAGTGAGGTGATTGAGGAGATGAATAAGTATAGACTGGATTTGCTGTGTGTAAGTGAAACCAAAAAGAAGGAAATTGGGGTAGAAGAAGTGAATGGCACGGTGAGTGTGTGGTCTGGGGTATTGGATAATATGAGAGGACAGGCTGGTGTAGGTGTGATTTTAAGTGAAAAGATGAAGAACAACTTGATTCACTATTGTTGCATAAGTGAGAGGAGAATTCTCTGGATTCATTTGAAAGTGAAACTTCAGAGAATTGTAATTGTTGTAGTGTATGCTCCTTGTGACTCGGAACCTTCTGATAAGAAGGAAGATTTCTGGAATGAGCTAAAAGCTGTTTTGAGCCAGTTTGGTGCTAAAGAAAAAGTTATAATAGCAGGGGATTTCAATGCTAGAGTAGGTGTGCAGAATGCAATTTCTGACAATGTTCTGGGTAAGTTTAATGATCCTTGTGTGAATGATAATGGTGAAAGATTAATTGAACTCTGCATTGAGAATGGTTTGTGGGTATCTAATACATTTTTCAACCACAAGTATATCCACACATATACTTGGGAAAATCGTACTCTTGGTCAAAAGAGTGTGATAGATTTTGTTGTCTACGATCAGCGTTTGAAACACTTAGTTGTTGACACCCGTGTGATGAGAGGTGCAGATGTTGGTTCTGATCATTACTTGGTAGTGTCACGAGTGAAACTTAATGTTGGTTGGAGGAAAAGAAATAGGAAGAGACCCAAGATGGAAAGAATAAAGGTTGATAGGCTCCTTGAAGATCATCAGCGGTATTCTGACTTACTCAGAGAATGACTGAAGGATCTGAAGTCTGGTGAGAGGGATGTAGAAAAGAAGTGGGAATGTTTTAAGAACTCTGTTGTCACTGCTGCTAAAGAGGTCTGTGGCACAATAGTGGGTAACAGTAGAGGTGATGCTTGGTGGAATAGTGAGATTGAAGAGGCAGTAAGGAGAAAGAAGGAAGCCTATTTGGGGATGTTGCAAGGTAGAGTCTCTGTGGATGAATATCGCTGTAAGAAGCGTGAAGCTGCTAAGCTGGTTCGCCACAGTAAGGAAAAAGATAGGAAGGAGAAATTGGAAAGGCATGAAATGGCTTTTTGGAAAGATAGGAAGTCCTTCTGGAAGTACATGAGACTCAGGAAAAATAGGGGAAACAAAGTTGTAAGTTGTGTGAAGAATGAGATTGGGGAAATGATATGGGAGCCCAATTAGTTAAGTGACAGATGGGGTGAATACTTCTGTGAGTTATTAGATCAGGAAAGCAAAGATGATTCTGAGACAGACGCAGATGATGTCACAATGAAAGATGAAAGCACAGGAGGGATCTCAAGAGAAGAAGTGTGTAAAGCTCTAAAATCTCTTCAGAATGGCAAGGCTTCGGGAGCTGATGGCATAACTGCAGAGATGTTGAAATATGGTGGTGACTCTATAATTGACTGGTTAACTGAAATTTGCCAGTTGTGCTGGGAGTTAGGAATGGTCCCTCGGGATTGGAAGGATGCTATCATTGTTCCCTTGTATACGGGAAAAGGTGATCAGACTGAATGCAAGAACTATCGTGGTATTAGCCTACTGAGTGTGCCAGGGAAAGTGTTTGGTAAGGTTGTTATTGAAAAAGTACGGGGTCTTACATCATTGAAAGTGTGGGATGTTCAGAGTGGTTTTATGCCTGGTAAAGGCTGCACTAACCAGATTTTTGCATTACGCACGATGATTGAAAAGTATCTGGCTGTTGGGAAGAAAGTTTTTACTGCCTTCATAGATTTAGAGAAAGCTTACGACCGAGTGAATAGGACACTTTTGAGGAAGGTATTGAATGAATATGGTGTTACTGGGAATCTACTTAATAGTGTAAAAGCCATGTATGCTGGTAGTAGAGCTTGTGTATGAGTGAATGGTGTTTTATCAAAATGGTTTTCCATTGGTGCAGGAGTTAGACAAGGTTGTGTAATGTCACCATGGCTGTTTAATATATTTATGGACGCATGCATGTGTGATGCCAAAATAGATAATAGTGATTTATGTCTTGGTGATATCTGTGTGTGCAGATTGGTGTATGCTGATGACACTGTCCTGTTGGCAGAGAGCAAAAGTGAGTTGCAGAGTATGTTGACTCGGATGCACGAAGTTTGCATGAAATTCAAACTGATTATAAATAAGGGAAAAACCAAAGTTATGGTGTTTGAGAGAGGAACGGGTAGCACTGAATGTAATGTAAGTATAAATGGCACTGTGATTGACCAGGTGAGTGAGTTTGTGTATTTAGGAAGTATGTTTGACAGAGAGAACAAGTTGGATGGTGAAATCAGTAGGCGAATGAATTCTTCTTTGAAAGTCATAGCTGCTCTGGGAGGTTTTCACAGGAATATTCGATGGGTTCTCTAGAGAGTCCCGCATGGCTGTGTATGAAACTGTAATTGTTCCTACTCTGATGTATGGCAGTGAAACCTGGGTACTGCAGGAGAAACATAAGATTTGTTTGTGTGCTGGAGAAATGCGTTACTTACGTGGGGTTTGTGCCAAGACACGATATGATTGTGTGTGAAATGAAGATGTATTGCAGTTGTGTGATGTGAAGCAAAATGTTGTTAGCAAGGTGGAGACCAATATGCTTTGGTGGTTTGGCCATGTTGAAAGAATGAGTGATGAGATGCTTGCTAAGAAAAACTCTTTAGCCCAAGTGGCAGGGAGGAAAGGCAGAGGAAGTCATGGGTGGATCAGATTCATGAGTGTCTGCATGAGAAAAAGATTATGAGTATGAAGTATAAAAGATCTTGTGTATGGCGTGTAATGGATATCAGTGAAGCACGAGTTGTATGTCAAGATTGCTGTAAATGGAGAAGTTTGATACGACAACAATAAGTAAAAAATACCTGGAATTTTGTATTTCTTTTTGGAGCTAACCTCTGAATCTCAGAGAACAGCTTAGTGATATGTATGTATGTGAAAGATTTCTACTCCAAATTATATGAAAGGGATGATACATGTGCTCCAGACATCATGAAAGGTACTAGAGTTCTTCCAGTCCTCCCAGCAGAAGTTGCACATGCAATCAAGAACATTAAGCGGGGAAAAGCTCCAGGAGAAGATGGAATTACTGTAGACATCATACAAGAAGCAAGTGGAGAAATCGAAACAGTACTCGCCCAAATTTTCACTCGATGCCTTAATGAAGGGAAGATTCCTGAGGATTGGAACAACGCTACAATGATCCTGCTACATAAAAAAGGTGGCATTGAGGATCTCAGGAACTACAGACCTATCAGCCTCCTATCAGTGGTTTATAAAATCTTCACTAAAGTTCTTTCACACCGCTTCAAGGTAACACTGGACATGGCTCAACCGAGAGAACAAGCTGGATTCAGGAGTGGCTACAGCACAATAGACCATATCCACGTACTGAGAGAACTAATTGAAAGAGCGAGGGAATATGAACTTCCATTGTGCATGACTTTTATCGATTATGCAAAAGCCTTTGATTCGGTGAAACCATCAGCAGTTACAATGGCTTTGAAATCCTGCGGTATTGAAGACGCATACATTAATAGTAGCGGAAGCATGTCCAGCGCGTAACTGGAAGACCCTGGGTTTGACTCCCGGTGGCGGCAAATGAGAATTTTTCCATGACTCACTTATAAACATGGAAAGAGCGAAGATCTGTGTTTGATGTTCCTGGTCCACGTTAAATGTCTGTATTAATATTATTAATAACATCTATGAAAAATGCAAGTGCAAAGATTCAGCTGTTTGAAAATACAACAAACATAAAAATTGGAAATGGGGTGAGACAAGGTGACACCATACCTCCAAACTCTTTAATGCCACATTGGAAAATGTCTTTCAATCACTGAACTGGGAAAACAAAGGGATAAAGATTAATGGAGATTATCTAACCCACCTTCGTTTTGCTGATGACGTAGTCATTTTTGCAACTACCCCATCAGAGCTGCAGAGTATGATCCAGGAACTTGCTGACAAGAGTAAAGAAGTGGGATTAAAAATGAACTTTCAGAAGACAGAAGGGATGTTCAATGCTTTTACAAGAAATGAAGATTTATCGATTGATGGAGATAAGCTGGAGATAAGACACGTACGTTTATCTTGGACAGCAGATATCAAAGTGAGGGTCACATTGATTAAGAAATTAATCAGCGTAGAAAACTTGCCTGGAGAGCTTTTGGAAGAAACGGCATAATTTTCAAGAGCAATATGCCATTATGTCTTAAAAGAAAAGTGTTTGATCAATGCATCCTTCCAGTGCTTACGTATGGTGCAGAGACGTGGACCGTAACTAAAAGAGACATACAAAGGCTGCAGGCAACTCAAAGAAGCATGGAGAGGTGCATGCTTGGTGTAACCAGGAGAGATAAGAACAGGAACTCGTGGATCCAACGAATGACAAGAGTGGAAGACATCATGATCAGAGTTAAATCCCTGAAATGGCAATGGGCTGGACATACTGCCAGAAGGACAGACCATCGATGGACAGCCAAAATTTTAGATTGGATTCCAAGGGACAGGAAAAGACCCAGAAGAAGACCACATGGGAGATGGGTGGATGAAATTTGAAAGTATGTGGGAGTGACATGGAGGAGACTGGCACAAGACAGACCGTTGTGGAGGAAACTTGGGGAGACCTTCATCCAGCAGTGGATTGATAATGGTTGACAATGATGATGATGATGATATATATACCTGACCTTACATCCCATATATATATATATATATATATATATATATCATCATCATGATGATATATATATATCATCATGTTGACCTGTGTGTGACATCGTCCCTCACAGGTCAACGTTACCGGGATATCCTGGACGACCATTTGCTCCTGTTTGTGCATCTTCAACATCCCACTGGGGACCTCATCCTGCAACAAGACAATGCACCGTGCCATCGCTCCCGAATTGTATCCAAATGGTTGGACGAACACTCCTCCGACGTGACCTCGCTTCCTTGGCCAGCTAGGTCCCCTGACCTCAATCCCATCGAGCACACCTGGGATGCCATCGAGAGAGATGTTCGAGGCTCTGACCCCCTCCATCAAATCTTCGTGAACTGTGGGAGCTTGTTCAGGGGTCGTGGATCTGTATGGCTTCCCAACGCTTCCGGTGTCTTGTCGAGTCCATGCCGAGACAAATCGCCGCCGTCATCAGGGTGAAAGGTGGTGCTACACGTTACTAGACAGGTATCTCTAATTCAATTGCTCTTCAGTGTATATATCATTTTAAAGCACATTCCATGCGGAAGCCAAATCAGTTTACAGAATGGGAATATCTTTAACAGAACTCAAGTTATGACCAGAAATGTGCTGTGAAGGAAGCACACTTCAATATGTGAAATGTCATCATTGTTGCTGCAAGCCAACAAAGCTTGCTTGTACGTCTGCGTGCAGACGATGTGTAAAGGGCAGGCAATGTTTGTGGCGTTATTCCAGACGTTTTCACAGTGTGCGTAAGTAGTTCGTTTGCATTGGTGAGTGTGTAGTCATTACTCCTGTGGACTGCAGTGCAAATCTGAAGTTTAGAGTGCATTTTGTTTATTCTGTGCGCAAACTGTGTTGCAGTTATGGGAAGGTTAGGTAATATTTCACCATGAAAAGCTTCGTGAATTGTGACTTTCAGTGAATTCGGCAAAAGCAATGCAAAAATTGCCCGGATAACTGGGGTGCACAAGAGTACAGTTGGATGGCAGCTGGTGAAGATGCACGATATGAGTGGAATCAAGAATGGCAGGCTAGGTAAATGTGGCCGAAAAATGAAAACAACTAGAAGTAACAACGCGTTAAAACGGATATGTCTGAGAAACAGGTTAGTCTCGTCAACAATTCTTGTCAAAGAATTGCGGGAAAGCTGTAGTACTGTTGTTTGTCCTCGAACAGTGAGGAACAAGTTATGTGCTATGGGTCTGACATCTCATAGGGCGGTAAAGAAGCCATTGCTAACCAATGTACAATGCAAGAAATGTTTAGAATGGGCAAAGAAACATAAGGAGTGGAACACTGATAGGTGCCGTCAAGTGTTATTTAGCACATACATATTATTACTTATATCACTAAGCTGTTCTCTGAGATTCAGAGGTTAGCTCCAAAAAGAAATACAAACTTCTAGATATTTTTACTTATTGTTGTCGTATCAAACTTCTCCATTTACGGCGATCTTGACATACAACTCGTGCTTCACTGATATCCATTACACGCCGTACACAAGATCTTTTATACTTCATACTCATAATCTTTTTCTCATGCAGACACTCCTGAATCTGATCCACCCATGTCTTCCTTGGCCTTCCTCTGCCTTTCCTTCCTGCCACTTGGGTTGAAAATATTTTCTTAGTAAGCATTTCATCACTCATTCTTTCAACATGGCCAAACCACCGAAGCATATTGGTCTCCACCTTGCTAACAACATTTTGCTTTACATCACACAACTGCAATACATCTTCATTCCTCACACAATCAGATCGTGTCTTGCCACAAACCCCACGTAAGTAATGCATTTCTCTAGCACACAAACTACTCCTATGCTTCTTCTGCAGTACCCAGGTTTCACTGCCATACATCAGAGTAGGAACAATTACTGTTTCATACACAGCCATGTGGGACTCTCTAGAGAACCCATCATTCCTGTGAAAACCTCCCAGAGCAGCTATGACTTTCAAAGAAGAATTCACTCGCCTACTGATTTCACCATCCAACTTGTTCTCTCTGTCAAACATGCTTCCTAAATACACAAACTCACTCACCTGGTCAATCACAGTGCCATTTATACTTACATTACATTCAATGCTACCCATTCCTCTCTCAAACACTATAACTTTGGTTTTTCCCTTATTTATACTCAGTTTGAATTTCATACAAACTTCGTGCATCTGAGTCAACATACTCTGCAACTCACTTTTGCTCTCTGCCAACAGGACAGTGTCATCAGCATACAGCAATCTGCACACACAGATATCACCAAGACATAAACCACTATTATCTATTTTGGCCTCACGCATGCATGCGTCCATAAATATATTAAACAGCCATGGTGACATTACACAACCTTGTCTAACTCCTGCACCAATGGAAAACCATTTTGATAAAACACCATTCACTCGTACACAAGCTCTACTACCAGCATACATGGCTTTTACACTATTAAGTAGATTCCCAGTAACACCATATTCATTCAATACCTTCCACAAAAGTGTCCTATTCACTCGGTCGTAAGCTTTCTCTAAATCTATGAAGGCAGTAAAAACTTTCTTCCCAACAGCCAGATACTTTTCAATCATTGTGCGTAATGCAAAAATCTGGTTAGTGCAGCCTTTACCAGGCATGAAACCACTCTGAACATCCCACACTTTCAATGATGTAAGACCCCGTACTTTTTCAAAAACAACCTTACCAAACACTTTCCCTGGCACACTCAGTAGGCTAATACCACGATAGTTCTTGCATTCAGTCTGATCACCTTTTCCCGTATACAAGGGAACAATGATAGCATCCTTCCAATCCCGAGGGACCATTCCTAACTCCCAGCACAACTAGCAAATTTCAGTTAACCAGTCAATTATAGAGTCACCACCATACTTCAACATCTCTGCAGTTATGCCATCAACTCCTGGAGCCTTACCATTCTGAAGAGATTTTAGAGCTTTACACACTTCTTCTCTTGAGATCCCTCCTGTGCTTTCATCCTTCATTGTGACATCATCTGCATCTGTCTCAGAATTATTTTTGCTCTCCTGATCTAATAACTCACAGAAGTATTCACCCCATCTGTCACTTAACTCATTGGGCTCCCATATCATTTCCCCAATCTCATTCTTCACACAACTTACAACTTTGTTTCCCCTATTTTTCCCGAGTCTCATGTACTTCCAGAAGGACTTTCTATCTTTCCCAAAAGCCAGTTCATGCCTTTCCACTTTCTCCTTCCTATCTTTTGACTGACTGTGGCGAACCAGCTTAGCAGCTTCACGCTTCTTACAGCAATAATCATCCACAGAGACTCTACCTTGCAACATCCCCAAATAGGCTTCCTTCTTTTTCTTTACTGCCTCATCAATCTCACTATTCCACCAAGCATCACCTCTATTGTTACCCACTATTGTGGTTCCACAGACCTCTTTAGCAGCAGTGACAACACAGTTCTTAAAACATTCCCACTTCTTTTCTACATCCCTCTCACAAGATTTCAGATCCTTCAGTCGTTCTCTGAGTAAGTCAGAATACCGCTGATGATCTTCAAGGAGCCTATCAACCTTTATTCTTTCTATCCTGGGTCTCTTCCTATTTCTTTTCCTCCAACCAACATTAAGTTTCACTCGTGACACTACCAAGTAATGATCAGAACCAACATCTGCACCTCTCATCACACGAGTGTCAACAACTAAGTGTTTCAAACGGTGATCGTAAACAACAAAATCTATCACACTCTTTTGACCAAGAGTACGATTTTCCCAAGTATATGTGTGTATATACTTGTGGTTGAAAAATGTATTAGATACACACAAACCATACTCAATGCAGAGTTCAATTAATCTTTCACCATTATCATTCACACAAGGATCATTAAACTTACCCAGAACATTGTCAGAAATTGCATTCTGCACACCTACTCTAGCATTGAAATCCCCTGCTATTATAACTTTTTCTTTAGCACCAAACTGGCTCAAAACAGCTTTTAGCTCATTCCAGAAATCTTCCTTCTTATCAGAAGGTTCAGAGTCACAAGGAGTATACACTACAACAATTACAATTCTCTGAAGTTTCACTTTCAAACGAATCCAGAGAATTCTCTCACTTATGCAACTATGGTGAATCAAGTTGTTCTTCTTTTCACTTAAAATCACACCTACACCAGCCTGTCCTCTCATATTATCCAATACCCCAGACCACACACTCACCGTGCTATTCACTTCTTCTACCCCAATTTCCTTCTTTTTGGTTTCACTTACACACAGCACATCCAGTCTATACTTATTCATCTCCTCAATCACCTCACTCATCTTGCCATTTATACCTCTAGTATTCCATACACCAATCTTACATTCACTCAGCCGAGATCTCTTTCTCGCACGCCGTTTAGAAAGTCCAGGTCGATTCCGTGGTGGACCGTCCTTCTCAAGTGTAGTAGGTCCACCATATCCCACACTTGAGTCATTCTTAATATTTCTTTTTGTCTTTTTAATCAGGTAAGTACATCAGTGTGGGGGATTAGCCCACAGCTGAGGGTTCCAGTTGGTCATTCAACCTAAGGATTCTGGAACAAAACCCAGTGAGTTGGGGTCTTTTCGCCAATGTCACACAGAACTAGCTTGCACCTCTCCAAGATTCACAGATGCCCTAGTTGCTGTTGTGTGTGCCATTGTTACCACAGAGCGCCCCGAGGAGGCAAACCCATCGCTCACTACGACCGCCCGCGTCATTTAGTGATGAGATAAAATTGAGCATCGACGGTAACAACATAGGGTGCCGAGTGTTTCGACGAAATAACGAGGTGTTGCATCCCTCTTGCACACTTAAGACAAGAGAAAGTATCCATGCAGTGTTGTGATTTGGGGATGTTTTGCTGCTGCTGGAGTGGGCAGTATCCATGTGTGTCAGAGCACTGTTAATGCACAGGTGTACAAAAGTATCTTCCAGGATAAGATAGTGCCTTCAGGACATGATTTGTTCCAGGGTCAGCCATACATCTTCCAAGGCTATTTGTCCCCATGCCACCGTACAAAAATCATTAAAGCATAATGTGACGTCTTTAGGCAATGTCGTGCCTCTTCCTTGGCGTGGTAATTTGCCAAACCTGAACCCAATTAAGAATTTGTGGCACATTCTGAAAAGAAAAGTGCACAAAAGTTGTCCCCCCCCCCCCTCCAAATAAAATGGAACTGATTAACGCAATTACTGACGTTTGACAAAACTGTATTTCATCCGATATGTTGTGCAAGTTGATTGACTCCATGTCCAACTGGTGTGCAGCCGTTGTTGAATCAAAAGGTCACCCAACGAAATATTAGGTACATAATTGTACACATATTTGAATTTGAACATGTTACTTTGCCATGATTTCTGTTTCGCAGCACATTTCTGTTCAAAACCTGAGTTCTGTTAAAGATATTCCCATTCTATAAACTGATTTGGATTCTGAATGAAATGTGCTTTAAAATTATATGTATGTATATATTGTGAGTATTATCTGCATATTTACTTTAAAGCAATACTGAAAACCCAAAAACGTCAGAAATTTCCAGAGTTGCTATTAATTTTCCGTAACTGTGTGTGTGTGTGTGTGTGTGTGTGTGTGTGTGTGTGTGTGTGTGTGTGTAACTATGAAATGACAATAGGCTGGACATATTGCCAGAAGGACAGACCATCGATGGACAACCGAAAATTTTGGACTGGATTCCAAGGGACAGGAAAAGACTCAAAAGAAGACCACATGGGAGATGGGTGGATGATATTCGAAAGTATGCGGGAGTAATGTGGAGGAGACTAGCACAAGACAAACCATTGTGGAAGAAACTTAGGGAGACCTTCATCCAGCAGTGGATTAATAATGGTTGACAATGATGTTGACGATATAATATATATGTATACACACTGTATATATGTGAATATAAAAAGTGGATTTATATTTATACACTCATTGTCACAAAAATCTGGGCACCAAGAAAAAAACGTTGCGTTTAACGCGAAACTCGGCAAATGGTGGGGGGGGGCATGCAAATAATTAAAGTTTCGTGCGATTCTGCATGCCCACGCGTCAAGACCGGTGGTGTGATTACAATTCTTGGGTCTTATAAGGCGCTGCACAGAGGACTTCACATTCGTGTCGCAGTGCACGGTAAGAGTCGGGTAAGATCCCTCAACGATAGACCTGCTGAGGAGCCACCGTAGATGCGCATATGTTAGAGCCCTGCAAAGGCAATATTTTTAGGCTCGAGCCCGTCCCGGGCCCGCCAAGTTAATGCCAGGTCCGGCATAGGTTTCATTTGCGTAACTGTCACTTGCTTTAACACAGACGGTATTTGTACTGTAACTTTTTGGACTAACTCGAAACTTGTGTAAAAGGAGGCATAAGTAAGTTAACTAACCCACCAGTAACCAGAAATACAGCAAATGCAATAAATAGTATTCAGTGAACTTTAGTAAATTATCGTCATTTCATAATCGAACCCTTCGTATGGTCAGATCACTGTTTATACAAGTCAATTATTGTCTTCTTTGACACTTTTGCCCAGAACATAATATAAATTGATGCTCAGTTGCACACACGCACACACAATAACATGCTTAATGGTTAATAGTTAATACAACAAATCTCGTATGCAGAATATGATTCCGTTCTGTTGGCCCGACTTTGATTTTAATTCTTCAGGTTTAGGATGTAACTCCCAAAATCCAAATGTAACACAATTTTCCGATTGTTTTGCTCCTTGAATCTCTAATTTACCCAACCCAATATTTATCCATATTTAAAACAAAGCAAGTAACAAATCAAAATTATGAAGACAGAGCCTAAAGAATAGTTTACTAGCAAAATTATATATTTCCACTTGTATAATTGCTATGTAGTATGTACTTAAACTAGACTTGTATTTACAAATATAATACGCAACTCCACTTTTTAAAATAATACACGACATTTATCCGTACTTCCATTTTTTATATAAACCTCACCTCAACGGTATATACGCAGAAATTAAAGTAATAATTATTCCACTATCAACTTACATAGGTAATATACTTACGGATTCACCATAGTTTCACATACACAGTAACGCATTATATATCCAAATTCCAAAATTGTTATGGAATATTACTATGAAGAAATAAAACAGCATCCACCGTGTCGGGATGTAGACAACTTCGTCTTTCCTCAATAACCTGACCCGCAGCACTAAAATTTCTTTCGCTGCTCGCACTTGTTGCTGGAATGCACAGTACATGCCTTGCTAACCTAGAGAGCAAAGGAAAACATTTGTCATTTTCTCTCCAAAACGATAAAATGTCTGACAGCGAATCGGTGTGCCGAAAATCAATTTACCTCCTGACCTCATCTGGTTGCTCTTGGGCGGTGTCTTCGTCATCCTCTCGATCACTAAAATTTGATATACGAAAGCGCTTGGTTGGCTGCTGTTCTTTAGTCTTTGGGTAAGCTACATCGTTTTTAAGTTCATGTAGGTAATATACTTCTCACTTGGCTAATTACTTCATTCTTTTCAGACGAAGACAACATCAACTGGCGGAAAGGTGGCCATAAGAATGTAGCAATATGGGGCAATTTTTCGGTTTTAAACTTCTCTTCGACATACTTTTTGCCCTTCCAGTGACTTTTTCCATGCCTAAGAAGCTGCTCTCAAAAACAGATAAATGCATAAGTAGTTTTTTTCCACCTCAAAATTACGGCCGGTAAAGTACACGTTTTTCTTTTTCCAAATCTTCACTCGCTTCTTTAAATGGCTTCAGAAAAGTGATCATACTCTGTAAGTTTTCTCTTTCAATAGAAGCTAGTCTAGTATCCTCACGGTCTTTTAGTATTTGGCATATTTCATCATACTGCTCTTCCACTGATTTTAACATGAAATATTTTGAGTTCCATCTCGTTTCAATGTCTTGGTGAACTGTTTTCTTTAAGCGCTGTATTAGGCCACTTTGCTTCAGATACGTAACCAGAGCCTTGGTGGATACCAGAAGATCTAAAATTTGATGCGCTTCATTACTTAGAAATTCATTGTCGAAGGTATTACGCAACACAGTATTTAAAATATGTGCAGTACAGCTTAAATACACAAATGGAGATAATGCAGCAACGATGTTTCTCCCTTGGTCAGTAACAAATACGTACAATGTTCTTTACCAGGTCCTGAGAAAGACCCATTGTTGAGAAGTGTTTCAAAATCTCTCTCCATATAGCATTGCCCGTTTTTCTTTCCTCTGGAAACTTGCACATAAACAATACTTTACTGCACAACTCCCACCTTCCATCAATGTAATGAACAGTCACTGTGACATACGAATTTTTCATGATCAATCCACTTATGAGTGGTTGCAGCTAAGAACTTGTTTCTCGCAAAATCTGTTAAAATCGGAGCTAGCTCCTCACGCATTTTCAATGATTTTTCACATATATGGCGTGAAATTCAGTGGTGTAACTATCGCCCCCGCAGCTGCAGGGAGCGCAGGTAACCAAGGGGTGTACTGCAGCTTCCAGTTATAGCTTTTGGAAAAACTGCAAACACAGACAAAGGCAAACAAACAAATAATCAACCCAAAAGTTCACATTTTCTTTTAAAGTACATTTAGCTTTGCCTAAGTAAATGCCAAGTTACACTTTTATAGCATTCGATGTCCTACAGATTGAAGCTATTCGGCCCTGTGGCTCCGAACTGTAATACGGTCGGTCTCCAATCGCCCTCTCTCTGGGCTGCTGAGGAAAAGCGCGATGCCACATGGGGATTCCCCATGGAGGATGTGGGGAAACAGTCAGTCAATCACCTAGGATTACATACACGACAGGCGCCAACGTTCATTCACAGCAGCCGCAGATCTGCCATGTACAAGAGGGTGATTTTTTCAAATGATTTATTTTAGTTTGGTACAAAACAATTACATGTATTGTTGAATCTATTACTAAAAAAGTTAAAACTACAGTGCTGTAAGTACCGGCATTACTTTTCCAGACACTCTGCCTGACTTCCTGCTCCCCCTCCATCCACCACACACACATCGTGAAAAATGCATCCTTCCTCTTGCTTGAAATCCTGGGTAAATTACTGCGCTTAGGGGCGCTGAAGTAAATCTTGTGGTGGGGGGCGCACGTTGCGCTAGTTACGCCACTGGTGAAATTGCAGTGGGGTGTGGTATAATTTCTTCTGCTTTGATGTTTCCCAAAGTCGTGCCGATCTTTATAAAAGCTTGAGCTCGTGTTTTGAATCCACTGCCAAGAACAATGTCAAAAGGACGCAGATCTTTGCAACAAAGGCTAACTAACGCATGCTTCGGTGATCTCGTTTTTTTTTTCAGAGGTAGAAACCTACTTATAACTCATAGAAAAGTAAGATTCTATGGTTTGTTTGACTGGCACATCCACTTTACACTTATGTCGTCGTAGATGAGACGTATCTGATTTTGCACTGTATGACAAAAACTGTCTACACTTTTAGCACTGGGCATATCCTTGTGGGCTTAAATTTTCAGAATTAACGACCACAGAAAAGGTAGCCCAAACATCGCTTTCTTTAACGCTTTTATTCAAAAGTTTCAGTTCCCCTGCTTCAATTTTCGCTTTCAAATCCATATTCTCCATACTCATAAACCTGAGTTTAGCACGTAAGATGATCATAAGCAATATCAATATGCAGAAGCGCATTACTTCCAGCTGCAGCACCAATCCTCAGTTCCGATACTCTTTTCCCTCCCCGAAGAAATCGCAGATCTGTTAAGTGAGTTGTGAGATCACAAAAGCCTTAGCTTATGCAACCTGGCAACAGGGGCAAATCCAAGCAATGTGTGTAGGTAGGTGTGTGTGGAGGGGGGGTGCATCGCCGATGGGGAAACTCGGGTGGTTCTGAAAGCGAGGCTGAGAAGATGCTTTGGTTTGGGTGTCCAAAGTCTATGTTCACTTCTCTTCTCCGGGCCAGCCAGGCGGCACGACATTGCATTACATCACTGGCCCCGGAAATTGGGAATCGGGTCTTGCAACTCTTCGTAAACTTGTGCTTGTGCTGTGAAAATTAATGTAATTACAGAACGGAACAGAAGCAGAATATATAAAACAAAGCAAATAAGCATTTCTTCTAGATATTTTTTACGGAAAGTGGCTTTTCTCTGTTTCCTTCACTTGAAAGAGCAGTTTGCATTTTTTAACCCTTCCCTCTGTCTTGACAGCTTTATAAGTATATAATTTGTTGTTTTATATGTAAGCGCTTACAATTAATTGCCTTGAATGGGCAATGAGAACGCATATTAAAGCTTTAATTGATTCCTAATTCCTATAAATGCAAATCATTGTACGGAGCAAGTGTTTTTCTGTTGTAAACTTCCAAAATAAATGGAATATGGATTCAAAGGGGAGAGAGAGATTGCCAAAGATCAAAGACGAAAAGACACTCACAAAATAAATAATAAATAAATAAAAAAGAGCACAAAGCGGGAGAGAAGAATGATTGCAAGAAACAAGAAATATGATCACAGGAAGGGAAAGACAGAGACTTCAAATACAGAATGACCTAAATTTATCAACGACCTGACTACACAGTACACATGCAAGTGCAGGCCCGTCCAAGCCCACCTATGAAATTGTAGTCCCAGCCCATAAGTTTTACATTACATGCAGGCCCGGCCCGTGCAGGGCTCTAGCGTACGGGCAACTGACAGTTTGAACGAAGCCATATCGGGATAAGAGAGGCATGGTGGCCGGTGCAATCATGTTGGGAGCAATGGACATGGGAAGGCACCCAAACACAGCGGACTGGCTCTGGATGACCCAGACACACCACCAGCAGAGAAGACTCTGGGATCGTGAGAGTGGCACTCACAGATGCAACTACATCCTTGTCCATTATCTGGAGACATGTCGTGGCTGTACAAGGGATTCCTGTGTCTGCCAGAACCATTTCCAAACACCTGGCAGAGGCGAATCTGCACTCACGACGGCCCTTACGTTTTCTGCCCTTAAAACCTGATCGTCGTCGGCGCCGATTGCAGTGGTGTCAGCACCGAACAACGTGGAATGCTATGAACTGACAATGTATAGTGTTCAGCAACGAATCCCCCTTCTGTATGGGAACGGATGACCACCGTGTCAGAGTGGAGGACCACAGGTGAGTGCTACAATCCCAACCTCACTGTACAGCACCACACATCCCAAACTTCAGGGGTGATGGACTCGGGAGCCATTGTGTATGACAGCCGGACTTCCCTTGTAGTGATCCCAGGGACATCAACAGCCCAGCACTATGTACAGGAGATTCTGCGGCCCCATGTGCAGCCTTTCCTGGCGGGACAGCCCGGAGCCAGTTTCCAACAAGATAACACCTGTCCGCACATGGCTCAGGTTTCCAAGGACTGCCTACGTCATGCTTCAACATTTCCGTGGCCTGCCAGATCGACTGATCTCTTGCCCATCGAGCCTGTGTGGGACCAGATGGGACACCGGCTTTCTTCATGTCCCAGTGTTTGTGATTTAGAGCATAAGTTCCAAGAAGTTTGGGCCAATCTGTCCCAGGATAACATACGGCATCTCTTAGACTCCATGCCGGACTGTATCACCACATGTATCCAAGCACGAAGCAGTCTGACACGGTACTGACGCTGACCATAATGTGTACTATCGCTGGCTGTATACCGTATGTCCATGGGAAATCGTTCTGCTGCTATGATATTGTAATCACTTCTGTCCTTGGTATGTACCATCTCATTATTAAAATCTCATTTCAATCCAACACCGCCTCCTTGGTATGCGGATTTTTATGACAATGGGTGTATATACACTGCCGGAAAGTGAAAAAAGAACAAGAAGGAATTGGCTGACGATCATGAAATTTACATATGTTAATGGGGTCGAGTTTAAGTAGGTGTGATGTTAATTTCAAGACCAACCGGTGAGTGCTTACGCCACAGCACGGCATAATATGCAAATTATCGTCGGTGGTATTTAAGGAGTACGGCGAAGTGAATGTAATCAGTCGGCAGCGTACAGATACGTGCAAAGACCCTGAAGAAGCTGCAATGTCTGGACATGGAAGACTTGTACGATTTCAGCAGTTATCAGACTTTGAGCGAGGTCGTCTAGTCGGACTCCGCGAGGTCGGGTGGTCGTATCGTCGTATTGCAGAGCAAATTGGACGGGAAGTATCGGTGGTGGTGGTGCGATGGTGGCGTAGATGGTCCGAGGAACATTCCCACACGAGAAGACGTGCAACCGGGAGTCACAGACAGACTGATGAGCGGACCGATCGACGCATAAGAAGAGCGGCGTTGTCAAGCAGAACATCCACTGCGACGCAAATCCGAGCTGCCGTTGCACCTGAGGTGACTGTGTGAACAATCCGCAAGTGTCTAGTGGATGCAGGACTACGTGCACGTGTGCATCTGGCATGTGTACCTCTGACTCCAGCCCACCGTCGGGAACGGCTGCAGTGGTGTCGCCAATGTCTGCACTGGAGAACGCAATGGCGATCTGTCGTGTTCAGCGATGAAAGCAGATTCTGCTTGGGAGCCTCCGATGGCCGTATGCGTGTTCGTGGCCGCACAGGGGAGCGTCTTCACCCTTCTTGCATCCGCCAGCGACACAGGGCCTACACCTGGTCTCCTGGTCAGCTATCACTCCCGTACACAACTAGTGTTTGTACTGGGTACGTTAAACACCACCTCCTACATCAACATCATTCAGCCCGTTGTTGTGCCATTTGTAAGGTCGGTCCATCATGGTGTTTTCCAGCAAGATAATGCACACTCACACACGGCACGTGCAACGCAACATGCACTTCAGGGTGTGAGACAACTTCCATGGCCTGCACGTTCACCGGATTTGTCCCCCATTGAGCACATGTGGGATTTTATGGGACAACGACTTATCCGGTCTCCACGGCCAGCCACGATCATCCCCGATTTACACGTCCAGGTTGAGGATGCTTGGAACTCAATACCCCAAACTTACATCCAACATCTGTACGACAGACTCCATGCCAGAATTGCACAGTGTGACGCAGTTCATGGCGGTTCAACCTCGTACTAACCATGTTACATGGAAATGTTATTTTTCAGTTTACCAGCAAATACGGCTGTATTATGCTGTATAAATTTCGTTGGTATCAGACGTCTCCTTCTTGGTGTTCTTTTTTCACTTTCCGCCAGTGTATATATTTTTATGACAATGGGTGTATATATATATTTTTTTATGACAATGAGCATATATATATATATATATTTATGACAATGAGTGTTATACACACACACACACACACACACACACACACACACACACACACACACACACACACACACACTCTCTCTCTCTTATGAGTTTGGCTTGCCCCTCGAAGCCTTTAACGAATGGCTGGATTCTGTGTTGTGTGACATTCGTCATGAGCTCTGGGGTTTGTGCCCGGCAGCCACATAATCTTGTTCTGATTAATTCACAAATTCATGAACTATAAAATTTATTCATTATTTCTCCAGTGGATAAAGCTGATAATAACTTTGCCTCCTTTTGTAAACAGTTCTATCAGGATCTCCTAATACAGGAGATATACACCACAGATACTTACACTCCAGTTTCTCTAAACCATAAATACATTGTTAAAAAAATAATCGCTCTGCATAAAAGGATTAAGCTTAATGTGTCTAACTTAAACTTTCCTTTTATTTATGCTATCCCAAAGTTTCATAAGGAACCTGTTTCCTTCCGTTTCATTACTAGTGGACGTAAGTGTTATAATAGTAAAGCGGGTGGGTTGCTTCAGAGATGCTTGTCCATGGCGCTTCGCAAGCTGGGTTCGACTTGGATTATTGGGAGCAATGACAGAGTCTTGGAGGCACTTGTCTCGGTGACTGTCACATCTATGGATACTTACGATTTTAAAAACCTCTTCACCTTAATTTCATTGAAGAGTTTGTGGCAGGTGGCCTTAAACATACATACAAAGTTCGAGCCCGGGACTACAGAACAGTATTGGCACTTCCTACTGGATTTCTGTATTAATAACAATTTCGTTACCATGGGCGATACCTCCAAACTCGTGGTATCCCGATGGGCAGTCGCTTTTCTAGCAGTTTGGCTAATCTGTATCTACATTTCTTTAAGGATAGATTTGTTGCCAATCATCCTTTACCTGGAATTGCTCTAAGATATGTGGATGACATCATTGTCATTAACATTCCGGACATTTTGCGTTGCGCCACTGACTTGTATCCTGATGACCTCACCCTAGAAAAAAAACTAACAGATCGTCTACTTGTGTTTGTTACCTCGATTTAGAGGTACAGGTGGACGAGGAGGGAAGAGGTGTGGGGAACTTATTTGATAAAAGAAACTCCTTTGAGTTTGATATCATTCACTACACTCACTGGTCCTCCAACATCTCTAAAGTTATACATTGCAATCTACTCATCTCTCAGTTTCACAGAATAGCTAAAATTTGCTCTACACAGTTCCTGCTTGTAAAACATCTGAAAGCTCTTCTTTCTAAACTGCAATCTAACAATTTTCCTAAAAATTTATTAAGACACCATTTTAAACATTTAATTTTGAACTTTAATTCGGTTTCCAAGAGCATCGAATTGCACATTGAAATGCTTTATTAACATAGGACCTAACAATTTTAAGTACTGTATATAGGCAACATAAAGTGTTCTTTGGTGGGTCCCTAATAGCTGAAGATCTTATCTACGTACACAGTTTTGCATCTTGTCAATTCACACATTTTTTGGCTTACCAGGTAGTTGATTAACCGTGACCACCTTTTATATCGGTGTATATATTTGGGTTTTTATGGGTGTTCTGTTCAGTTTCTTTAGTTGTCTTGTCATGGTGGTTTTTTTTTTTTTTGTGTGTGTGTGCCTGTAAGCTTTTAATGTTTTTATAATTTTTTTCATTTTTGATTTTCGATTTTGTAGTTGTATAAATTTGATTCTTGGAATTATTGTGCTTCTTCTGGAATTTGGTTTGGTGGCCTAGGGAGCATGACCAACCGACAATTTTGGCTCGCTTTGTCGTTTGTTGGTACTAGAAAGGCCACTCCCACAGGTTGATGCTCTCCTGGTGACGGCAACCTGTTTTTGGTTTTCACTTGTTTTGACGTTCCTTTTTTTAAATTTTGTATATTTGTTCTGTAATGTTTCCATTTTACATATGCTACTACATGAGGTTTAGCTGCCTTTGGCGCTTCTCATGGTATTATCATTTTTATATATTTTTTTTTATTTGTATATTATTTCATCATCATCATCATCATCATTGTCAACCATTATCAATCCACTGCTGGACGAAGGTCTGCCCAAGTTTCCTCCACAACGGTCTGTCTTGTGCCAGTCTCCTCCATGTCACCCCTGCATACTTTCGAATTTCATCCACCCATCTCCCATGTGGTCTTCTTCTGGGTCTTTTCCTGTCCCTTGGAATCCAATCTAAAATTTTGGCTGTCCATCGATGATCTGTCCTTCTGGCAGTATGTCCAGCCCATTGCCATTTTAGAGATTTAACTCTGATCATGATGTCTTCCACTCTTGTCATTTTTCGGATCCAAGAGTTCCTCTTCTTATCTCTCCTGGTGACACCAAGCATGCACCTCTCCATGCTGCTTTGAGTTGTCTGCAGCCTTAGTATGTCTCTTTTAGTTAAGGTCCACGTCTCTGCACCATACGTAAGCACTGCAAGGATGCATTGATCAAACACTTTTCTTTTAAGACATAATGGCATATCGCTCTTGAAAATTATGCTGTTTCTTCCAAAAGCTCTCCAGGCAAGTTTTGTACGCCGATTAATTTCTTCCTCAATGTGACCCTCACTTGATATCTGTTGTCCAAGATAAATGTACGTGTCTGTTATCTCCAGCTTTTCTCCATCAATCAATAAATCTTCATTTCTTGTAAAAGCATTGAACATCACTTTTGTCTTCTGAAAGTTCTGTTGGATTTTTCTGTGTGGATCCTTTTTTTTTTTAGGCACCCCTTTTCCTCTCTGATTTCAAGAAAGGTGTAATCGTGGGTATCACAGAAATGGCCGATCCGTACGTGACATATCCAGCGAGTTGAAGTACCCAAAATCGACAGTGGCCTACGTGATTGGCAAGTGGAAGATGAGAGGTGACTGTCGGAATGTGCCCCGACCCGGCAGACCCACTAAACTGGGAGTTAGAGACCGACGGGTGCTGACCAGAGAAATTCGGAAGAACCGCACCAAATCGATGGGCCACATCCGCGAGAAGTTTCAACAGGCATCCGGGAGTGTTCTTTCGATGAATACCATCCGTAAGGAAGCCCATCTGCTTAGTTATCATGGACGTGCTGCCGCCCACAAGCCTTTGAGCACCAAGTTCAATAGCGCTGCTCGGCTAACGTGGTGTAAAGAACGTCGACAGTGGACCATTGAACCGTGGAAACAGGTTCTCTGAAGCGACAAATCAAGGTTCACCCTCTACCATTCGGATGGCAGGGTCTGGGTTTGGCGTCTGCTCGGAGAACGCCTCCTGCCGGAATGTATTGTGCCAACTGTGAAGTTCGGTGGCGGTGGAATTATGCCATGGGGGTGTTTCTCCTGGTATGGCATGGGACCCTTGGTCGCAATTCCTGGTAGACTCAACGCCGAGACCTACTGCACCAATTTGGATGACCATGCGCTTCCTACGTTGTGGCAGTTTTACGGGGTGGACCAATGTTTCTTTCAGGATGACAGTGCCACCTGTCACGTTGCGAGGTCCACCATGGCTTGGTATGGTGACAATGGAGTTAATCGAATGGACTGGCCTGCGCAGAGCCCGGACCTTAACCCTATCGAGCACCTCTGGAACGAGTTGGAGCGTCGACTTAAGGGGTGCCCCCACCGTCTGAAATCGATGAAGGAACTGACCTGTCTTCTGCAAGCAGAGTGGAAGAAAATACCGCTAGCCGTCGTGCAACGCCTGGTTGAGAGTATGCCCTGGAGGGTCGCAGCTGTAATCGCCGCTCGTGGAGGCTCCACCAACTATTGAAGATGAATAAACTTCGTTTTCCTTTGCTATCACATACCATCTAAGAAAAATCTAGCTTACGAAAAATATTAGGCCACTTTGGTGGCATAGCGCTGTATGCTCCGGCTTATGACCATTCATCCAAGATGGGTCCAGGTTCGAATCTCAGTGCAGCATGGATGTTGTGTGTGTATTACAGCACTGGCTCTTTCCCTTCGCTGGAGGAAGTGGTTCTAAATTAAGGATGAACGACTGCTTATAGTCCACTGAGTTGCTCATGGTGGTCATTAAGCCTTCAATGAAGAAAAAAACACGAGAGGAAAAAAAAAAAAGATTTTCAGGGTTCCCACTCAACCTGGAAAACAGGGAAAACCTGGAATTCTCAGGGAATTTGAAAATGGTTCCAAAAATCAGGGAAAACTCTGGGGAAATTACCCCCTTTTTTTTTTTTTTTTTTTTTTTTTTTTTAAATCAATGGATACTTTATTTTGCCAAAAAAACTTATTTTTAAAGATTTCAAACTTATGCTTGCAATTACTGCCTGCCTAGAATTTGGTAGATCTTACTTTCAGTTATATTAAGTATTTCCTTTATTCTCTAAAATAAAGGTGTGAAATTGAATTTTTAAAATTGCCAGTTATTAAGCTTTTGTTCAATTTCTGCAGGCAGTTGTTATAACATGGAACAATTTGGCACAATGGCTCCTGCTTGAAGAAACACTTCACAAGAGAACCAACCAAATGATGGATCAAAGTCCTTTGTCTGTTGGTTCTGTTGAAACATGTTTCTTTGAACAGAGCCATTCCATCATTAAGCTTAGCTGCATTGTGTTAGAGAAAAACTGAAACTATTCAACTGACAGATTTTTTTCTTACATATGACCTGTTACTATGGGAATGTATTTACAAATTCCGTGTGAGTAGTATTCACAAAAGTTCACGGAACTTTGGTACAGAAAATAATGTGCACAGTTAGTTGTTATTAATGAAAAGCAGGTAATTTTATAAAGACAAATTACGTAAAGAATTTACAAGTGTGTGCTTTGGTGAGAAAAATGAATGGAATTAAATGAAATGTAACAATTCTTTGCAACATGCCACTCTGGAAAACTTTAAAAACCACCTGGAGAACCTGGAAAAGTCAGGGAATTTTTTATTACTTTTAAGTGGGAACCTTGATTTTGCAAAAGACCAAGTACAGGCTAAAAGGCATGCCCCACTATTGGAATTAACTGCCATTATGTGATCAGGCAGAATTGACTGATGAATGCAGTAGCCAATCTTTAGAAACCACCATCTATCCTGATGGCTGACATGTTGTCCAGAAGTAACTAATGGACAGCAATACCTGAACAAAAAGTACAGTTTCATTTCTCCACCAAGGTGACCAAATTCAAGTTTTCTGAGTGGTTCTGTACACACATGGTACCTGCAGAAGATATTTCTCTGCCTAATATGATGCTCTATTGTTACCCCATATCTAGAGGAAATTTACTATTTATTAATTTCTATGATATTTCTGCAGCTTTGCATTAGAACTGCATAAAGCTTGGCTTAACATAATAAAAGTGCATTATCATGATGAAGATCTGTAAAGTGCAGTGAATGTTAACAGTGGAAAATGAAATGAATGTTTATCTTCTAGCTAGAGACTTAACAGTTAATTTTCTCATGTGAATTCTTGGAATTCCCTAGCCTGTTGTTCTTCAATGTTATTATGTATTAGAAATTTATGTGGTAGTTGAAAATTTTTCTCTTTCTATCGCAGTGGCAATGCCATCTCATGCTACTAGTGGCACACAACAGCATTTTCCTTCTCTCCCCCTTCTGCAACAACAACTCTGTGTGTGTGTGAATTAAACCATTTACTCGATCCTTTACTCAGAAAAATATACTTAATCCTATTTTAATTTTCTATTATTCTTCACATCTTCTGAGTTCTTTTGTTTTTACAGACATTTCTGGCCTCTAGATTTTTATCAAGGCCTGTTCCATAGATCGACGCATAACTGAACAGAAATTTTGGGACAGTTAGTAGTGGTGGAGGATGTTTTCCACTTGAAACTTTCTAAACTTTCGAAAACGGAAGTTAGGCGTAGTGATTTCTCCCGTAATCGTAATTTTATTTTTCAAGTGATGTTTTTTCTGCCTAGTATTGTTGTTAAATATCATTTTATTTCATAAATATTTGTGTTTCAACTTGAAAATGGAGGGAAAGTGCCCGAAAACAGAAATCGGACGTAGCAAAGATTTCACCCGTAACTGTAAGTTTTTTTGCCAATGATGATCAGAACATGTATCCTGTATTCTTAAATATTCCCCCCAAAAAATTTTGAATTTCAGCTTGATTAAAGGGGGCGAAAATGAAAGTGACATAGCTGGAAAACTTTTAAAAATTGATGCATATTTTCAATGTTACACTATTCATCTTTTATCTAAAATAGTGAAAGCTATCATGCATTCATGATTGATAAAATTGTCATCCAAGGGCATTAAAAAAAACGACAATAAAGAAATGGGAAGGGAAACAAAGATATCAGCAAAATGAAAATTTAAGCACTGGATACTGTGCAGCTGCAGAAAAACAAATGTGGCTGTGGAACTTGCTGAGAAGTTTATTAGATATTTTTAGATGCCTACAAGAACCTTAAAAGTGTAATGTTTTTATTTCTTGAAAACACTACTGTTCCATGTGGTAATTACAAAACATGATAAATTTACTGTTATTGTTTTAAAATACGAGTATTATTAATAATCTAAAGCAACTTATGGGAATTTACTAGGAAAATTTTTTTTTCATTTATAGCAAATTTTCGGAGAAAACTCTTCTCCTTCTTCAGGCTCTCTTGTTGTTGTCACTTTTTGCTTGTCACTATCATGGTTACGGTTTACCTTGACGGTTACGGTTAACCTTGACGGTTTAGGTTATTTTTCAACACATCCTGCCAGATGTTAGGCAGGGAAAATCCTTTGCAGTCATTGATGATGGAATTTTGATTTTTCTCAATCTCTATTCCTTCTTTCAGTTTTCTTTTTTGGAAATTGCTTTGGAAACTGATTACTTTAAGGGAATTCCAATCCATGCTGTGCCCAGTTTCTCTAACATGCCTATCTAATCCAGTCTTGTTGGAGCAATTTTTTATAGCTGCTTTATGCTCAGCTATACGAGTTTCTAGTCTGCGACCTGTTTCACCTATGTAAGATAGTCCACAACTACAATTTACTTCATAAACTACTCCTTGCATTTTTAAAATATCTTCTTCTCTTTGAACTATTTTAGGGAAAAAATTTTTTACTTTGTTCTCTAAACTTGGAGCTAGCCTAATATTGTATTTTTTACTAATTCTCTTTAAAGCCTCAAATAAACCTTTGTGATAAGAAATTTTTTCTAGTGAATTTTACTTCTTGCTTTTGTGGGTTCTTCTTACCATTAAAATTCAGAAGCTTCTCAATTTCTTCTTTAGGATAGTTATTTTCTGCAAGTATGACTTTAAGCTCTTCTTTATGGGATTCTTTTTTATCTGCAGTAGAAACTATTTTATTAATTTTTTCTAAAAACTGACTTGCTACATTTTTCTTAATAGAAACTGGATGATACGAATTGAAATCCAGTAGTCTTTTAGTATTCATTGGTTTTTTATACCAACTAGTGAGGAATTTTTCATCTTCATAATAGATAGTAATATCTAAGAAGTTTATTCTTCTTTCTTTTTGAAGTTCAATAGTGAACTTAAGGGAATCATCTAATTCATTGAATGAGTCTAGAATTCTTTCTGGAACAATTTCTGAGCTATCTATTATAAATAAGATGTCATCCATGTATCTGCTATATAAGCAGAAGTATGTGGGTTGTACTAGTATCTTTTCTTCTAGTTTTCCCACATAATAGTTAGCTAAGAGTGGGGAGAGTGGGGAGCCCATAGCTAGCCCCGATTTTTGAATGAAAAAAGTTTTCCCAAATTGAAAGTAGTTGTTCTGCAAAGAGAAAGTAAGCATTTCAAAAATTCCTACTAATATGTTTTTTTCCTTGTTGTGAAAAACTATTAGGTCTGCCAAGTCTTCCGCTATAAAGTCTATAAGTTGATCTATATTAATGTGAGTATACATAGACACTATATCTAAACTACCCATAATAGGAGAATCTAATTTAGGAAGAAGTTCTAGTTTTTCTTTTAGCTGCATTGAGTTTTTAATCAAGTTAGGTGGCTCTTTTAAAAGATTCTGAAGGTGTGACTTTAAAAAATAGTTTAGATTTGAAAGAATAGAGTTTTTTGAGTCTATTATTGGTCTAATTGGTTGGTGTTCTTTATGCAGTTTGACTATTCCATATATTTGAGGTAATCTGAACTGTAATTTTGAGAATTGTTTATAGTTTTCTGGCAGCTGGTTTTTCTTTTTTTGAAGTGAAATAAGCTTAGAGACTTTTTAATCAAATTTGGTAGTGGGTTTTCTTTTACTTCTTCATACATAGGTTTTTTTAGTTCTTCTTCCATCTTTTCTAGATAATCTTTCTTATCCATAATAGTAATCAACTTACTTTTGTCTGTTTTCACAGCAACTATACTTTCATTTTTTCTGAAATCTTTAAGAGCTTTTAATTGACTATTATCAAAATTTTTTTGAGGTTTCCTTACTTGCTTCTGGAATTTTGTAAGGCTATTGTAGTAATCTTTTCTGAGGAGGTCTGCTTTAATTTGGTCCTCTTTTTCTAAAGTGCTGCAGATGCTTTCCAATTCAATTACCAATTTTTCTGGATTTATTTTTTCTTTGGATAGATTGAAATTACTTCCTTTATTTATCACTTGTAATAATTCTTGGCTAACTCCAGTAGCAGTGTTGTCCTTCACATGACTAAGAACTGCAGGTTTTTTGGTTTTACTTGAATAGTTTTTCTTCAAAAATTTTTCTTCTTTAAGGTTCAGCTTTTTAACAAATTTCTTATTTTTGTTTCTTACTCCAATTTTTAGCCAGTCATCCAATTCTGCTTTTACTGTATCCCTTAAGATTCCAGAAATTTTCTTTTCATTTTCTACTTTTACTTTTTTATAATAAGCAACATTTTTATATTTTGCTTCAATACTTCTTTTTAACGTTTTTTGCTCTATTTTTCTTATGAAGTTGGCTGAAAGTAAATCTTTAAATGGTTTTCTAAGTCTAAATGAATTTGGAATAAAGTTATTTACCTTGCAATTTTTCAGGAACTTGATTTGAGCTATGGATCTTTCCATCTTCAATGTAGCATGTTGAACTTTCTTTATTGTTTGCCAAGTATCTGACCCATACTCTGTTCTAATTCTTTGAATAAAGCTCATATTGAGAAATGGCTTCCTAGTTTAATTGAATTAATAATCTAAAGCAACTTATGGGAATTTACTAGGAAATTTTTTTTTTCATTTATAGCAAATTTTCGGAGAAAACTCTTCTCCTTCTTCAGGCTCTCTTGTTGTTGTCACTTTTTGCTTGTCACTATCATGGTTACGGTTAACCTTGACGGTTACGGTTAACCTTGACGGTTTAGGTTATTTTTCAACACATCCTGCCAGATGTTAGGCAGGGAAAATCCTTTGCAGTCATTGATGATGGAATTTTGATTTTTCTCAATCTCTATTCCTTCTTTCAGTTTTCTTTTGGAAATTGCTTTGGAAACTGATTACTTTAAGGGAATTCCAATCCATGCTGTGCCCAGTTTCTCTAACATGCCTATCTAATCCAGTCTTGTTGGAGCAATTTTTTATAGCTGCTTTATGCTCAGCTATACGAGTTTCTAGTCTGCGACCTGTTTCACCTATGTAAGATAGTCCACAACTACAATTTACTTCATAAACTACTCCTTGCATTTTTAAAATATCTTCTTCTCTTTGAACTATTTTAGGGAAAAATTTTTTACTTTGTTCTCTAAACTTGGAGCTAGCCTAATATTGTATTTTTTACTAATTCTCTTTAAAGCCTCAAATAAACCTTTGTGATAAGAAATTTTTCTAGTGAATTTTACTTCTTGCTTTTGTGGGTTCTTCTTACCATTAAAATTCAGAAGCTTCTCAATTTCTTCTTTAGGATAGTTATTTTCTGCAAGTATGACTTTAAGCTCTTCTTTATGGGATTCTTTTTTATCTGCAGTAGAAACTATTTTATTAATTTTTTCTAAAAACATGTATGAAGAAGTAAAAGAAAACCCACTACCAAATTTGATTAAAAAAGTCTCTAAGCTTATTTCACTTCAAAAAAAGAAAAACCAGCTGCCAGAAAACTATAAACAATTCTCAAAATTACAGTTCAGATTACCTCAAATATATGGAATAGTCAAACTGCATAAAGAACACCAACCAATTAGACCAATAATAGACTCAAAAAACTCTATTCTTTCAAATCTAAACTATTTTTTAAAGTCACACCTTCAGAATCTTTTAAAAGAGCCACCTAACTTGATTAAAAACTTAATGCAGCTAAAAGAAAAACTAGAACTTCTTCCTAAATTAGATTCTCCTATTATGGGTAGTTTAGATATAGTGTCTATGTATACTCACATTAATATAGATCAACTTATAGACTTTATAGCGGAAGACTTGGCAGACCTAATAGTTTTTCACAACAAGGAAAAAAACATATTAGTAGGAATTTTTGAAATGCTTACTTTCTCTTTGCAGAACAACTACTTTCAATTTGGGAAAACTTTTTTCATTCAAAAATCGGGGCTAGCTATGGGCTCCCCACTCTCCCCACTCTTAGCTAACTATTATGTGGGAAAACTAGAAGAAAAGATACTAGTACAACCCACATACTTTTGCTTATATAGCAGATACATGGATGACATCTTATTTATAATAGATAGCTCAGAAATTGTTCCAGAAAGAATTCTAGACTCATTCAATGAATTAGATGATTCCCTTAAGTTCACTATTGAACTTCAAAAAGAAAGAAGAATAAACTTCTTAGATATTACTATCTATTATGAAGATGAAAAATTCCTCACTAGTTGGTATAAAAAACCAATGAATACTAAAAGACTACTGGATTTCAATTCGTATCATCCAGTTTCTATTAAGAAAAATGTAGCAAGTCAGTTTTTAGAAAAAATTAATAAAATAGTTTCTACTGCAGATAAAAAAGAATCCCATAAAGAAGAGCTTAAAGTCATACTTGCAGAAAATAACTATCCTAAAGAAGAAATTGAGAAGCTTCTGAATTTTAATGGTAAGAAGAACCCACAAAAGCAAGAAGTAAAATTCACTAGAAAAATTTCTTATCACAAAGGTTTATTTGAGGCTTTAAAGAGAATTAGTAAAAAATACAATATTAGGCTAGCTCCAAGTTTAGAGAACAAAGTAAAAAAAAAAAAAAAAATTTTTCCCTAAAATAGTTCAAAGAGAAGAAGATATTTTAAAAATGCAAGGAGTAGTTTATGAAGTAAATTGTAGTTGTGGACTATCTTACATAGGTGAAACAGGTCGCAGACTAGAAACTCGTATAGCTGAGCATAAAGCAGCTATAAAAAATTGCTCCAACAAGACTGGATTAGATAGGCATGTTAGAGAAACTGGGCACAGCATGGATTGGAATTCCCTTAAAGTAATCAGTTTCCAAAGCAATTTCCAAAAAAGAAAACTGAAAGAAGGAATAGAGATTGAGAAAAATCAAAATTCCATCATCAATGACTGCAAAGGATTTTCCCTGCCTAACATCTGGCAGGATGTGTTGAAAAATAACCTAAACCGTCAAGGTTAACCGTAACCGTCAAGGTAAACCGTAACCATGATAGTGACAAGCAAAAAGTGACAACAACAAGAGAGCCTGAAGAAGGAGAAGAGTTTTCTCCGAAAATTTGCTATAAAGGAAAAAAATTTTCCTAGTAAATTCCCATAAGTTGCTTTAGATTATTAATTCAATTAAACTAGGAAGCCATTTCTCAATATGAGCTTTATTCAAAGAACGAGTATTATATTTATTTCTAAAACGAGAAACAAAATAAATCAAAATTCTCAATACATTGAGCAGTAGTGAAATATTTTTATATGAAAAAATCTGGATTGATTTATCATAATTGCCTAGCATTTGCATAAGCATTTTATTTCATCTGTTAATTTTTCTAAAACACACTCTCGACTTTTGAAAATTACTCCCTAAATTTTTTCAATGGAGTGAAAATACTCCTTTAAATTTTTTTCGGCAAACTCTGTTGCTGATGCAAGATGCATGCATAGAGTCTGCGATGGTGGCCGTCGCATTTTGTATTTCCATGGCCCAACTTGATCAGGCGAGTGGTAACGCTGATCGAGCGGCCGTGGTATTTCAGTCCCTGTAGACGCTAGTTCATTGTAGGAGCAAAAGAATACTTTCTCATGTGTGTTGTTTTTAGTGTGGTGGTGTTTCTTTGTTGTAGAGTTGAATTACCAGGAGGAGCAAGTTATTAGTTTAGCTTTTATGCAAATCTATAAAGATGAGTACTAAGATCATACCATCTCAAACTTATTTTCAAACTTTTAAGGAAGCATACACTGCAAAGTTCTAGTGCATCAGGAAATCTGATAAAGACCGTGTAAAATTTGCATTTTGCGGCATTTGCCAAAACGATTTTAACATTGCCCACGGAGGCAGAAATGATATTTTTCATCATGTAAATGGTCCCAAACACAAAGGTAATGTGAAGTGTACTGATAGTAACTCCAAACTGACTACATTTTTTAAAGCATTGGATAATAGACAAGGAAATATAACTTGTGCTGAATTGTTGTTTGCATCTTTTTTGATAGAACACAATGTGCCATTCAGTGCTGCCAGCCATGCTGGTCCACTTTTTCAGCAGATGTTCCCAAAAGATTAAACTGCCAAACGTTATGGCTGTGGGAAGACCAAAACAACGGCGATTGTCCACGAAATGGCTTTAGATCAAGCTTCCGCTGTTGTCAAACTTTTACAAGAAGGGCCATTTTCTGCAGCAATGTGATGGAAGTCATGATAGTGATTACAATATTATATAAACCTGATATACAAGATGAAGATTAGAAGGTGTGTAACACACAGTTTTGAATGCAATGTGTAGGTACTCTTAAAGTGAATATTTCCTTTTTACAGGAAATGTTTAGTTTGGTATTGAAACACCACAGGTTTACAAGGCTAAACATTGAACAAAATTAAGATTTTACTTTATGGTTTTTTAAATTATGATTTTAAACACAGATAATACTAGTTTAGTTATTGTGGCATATACAGAGATTTTTACTGCATATTTATTAATATAATTATGTTTTGTTTTGTGGTAAATAGCGTTTACGCAAAAAGTTTTACTGATGTACATTTTCCAAAGTTGGCAAGTATGCTGTTTTCAGTGTATAGACTCTGTATCAAAAGTTTTGTTTGCACAGAAAGAATTTAAATGTTGTTGCTAGTTATTAAATTAACGTCTTTTCTTTGTGTTTTGTAAGTGCATTATTTTTAATTAAATTGTTGAAAATCCTATTTAAATGTTTTGAAGGTTCATTAATAGAACTTTTTTTTTTCTTGGATGTGAAAACTTTCTGTATTCATCTTTAGTTAATATCCATTTAATGATAATGATTTAACTGTTGTAACTCTTTACATGTTTTTTTCTTTTGCATCAAATGCATTTCTTGATTAGAAAATACTGTAATTAACTGCAAGAAATTAGATAGACAAAAATCGTAATATACCTTTTGGTTGTTACAGTTGTTGGCCTAGTCGTCGGTGTGTTATCTTTCACTCTGTTCTTGAGTTTAAACACTCCAAAAACAGCAGGTATATTCCTCTCAGAGGTGTACGTACTTATTGATCACAATGTTAAAAGGGAAGGAGAGGGGGCCATGTAGGTGATTTCTTCAAGTCAATTTTGGACTAGAATACTTTTAAGTTTGAAATTCCAAAGGTCGACAGGGGTGAGAGGGCCAGGAAATCCATTAGACCAGTATAAAAGAGTCCCTTTAAAAAGAAACAAAAAAAAAAACACACAGCATTGCTCCAAGAAGGGTAGTCATGACAAAATCAAAGGACTAAAATGAACTGTAAAACGTTAAAATACCTTAGGACAGGATGTACAAGTATGAATGTTTTGAAAAAATTTTCACATGAGAAAACGCAAGTCACCAAAAATATCGCTGGACTTCTTGGCTGTATTGTCAGATGCATTTCGGCAAACTTGGTTGCCATCTTCTGGGACTTTGAGTCGTCCGTTCCTTCCGCAGTCCACACTGACTATGCCACTTACTCAGATTGCAAATCTCTGCTTTTACGTGTTATGACACGTCATCGATCTGAGAGATCCGTGATCTGAGTGCTTGGCATAGTCAGTGTGGACTGCAGAAGGAACAGATGACTCAAAGTCCCAGAAGATGGCAACCAAGTTTGCCGAAATGCATCTGACAATACAGCCAAGAAGTCCAGCGATATTTTTGGTGACTTGCGTTTTCTCATGTGGAAAATTTTTCAAAACATTCATACTTGTACATCCTGTCCTAAGGTATTTTAACGTTTTACAGTTCATTTTAGTCCTTTGTTTTTTGTCATGACTTCTTGGAGCAGTTTTTTTTTTTTTAAAGAGACTTTTATACTAGTCTAAGATTTCCAAACCCTCTCACCCCTGTCGATCTTTGGAATTTCAAACTTAAAAGTATTCTAGTCCAAAATTGACTTGAAGAAATCACCTCCATGGCCCCCTCTCCCCTTTTTCATCTTTGTGATCAATGAGCACGTACACCTCCGAGAGGAATATACCTGCTGTTATTGGAGTGTTTAAACTCAAGAACCGAGTGAAAGATAGTGCACTGACGACTGGGCTAACAACTGTTACAACCAAAAGGTATGTTACGATTTTTGTCTGTCCAATTTCTTGCAGTTAATTACAGTATTTTGCAATTGAGAAATGCACTTGGTGCAAAAGAAAAATAACATGTAAAAAGTTGCAATAGTTTAACCATTTCATTAAATGGATATTAACTAAAGACAAATACATTTTTCAACATGTTTTTCTATCTGGATATATCGAGAAATATAAAAACTTTCTGTAATCAGTCTTTTGTTTTTATGAGGTTCATAGTCCAATATTTTATTTTTTTCCCCATAAAGGTTCACATTTGTGTAACTGTACGAGATTTGCCAGTACACTATTTTGATCTTTTGTTATTAACAGCTTTTCATGTTCCTTAATTCTGAGTTCCAGTTTTTGAGACGTTTATCCTATATAATTTAGTCACAGTCCAGTAGGATTTTATATACATTTTTCTTTCCATCTTCTTTTGTGCTGTAGTTGCTAATCTTATATTATTAGACTTTATCAAAAGTTTACTAATTTTGTTATTCAATTTTTCATTGGTAATATACATGATTGGTTTTATCAGTTTTTTTCAATCTTCATGATGTTCTTTTCAGATTGTTTTTGTCTGACTTGTAGCATAATGTTAATTATAGTTTTCTTGGGAAAATTGTCATCTTTTAACTTCATTACCGTTTTTGCCATAGCTTTCTTTTAATTTTTTTTTTATAAAAGTAATTTAGCTCTAGTTATTAAATTTCTTGCTATGTTGATTTTTACTGCTTTTGAGTGGTATAAGGTATAATAATTCAGTGATACATTGGATTTTGTTTCTTGAAATTATAAATGAAATCCAGACCTTCTGTTTCTCTGTTGATTTTTACTTTAGATATTGAATTTCTTTTTAAAAATAAAAGCACTCAACAGATGTGAAGAATAATTGAAAATTCTTCAAGTTGAAATAGGATCTATCTACTCTACTCTACTCAACTAGACTCATTAAGCCATCTATTTCCAAAAGGAAGTAAAAATATTGCTCTTAAAGAGTTTAACAGTGGATGGGGGGGGGGGGAATGTTTTTAGTTCTTTGAATAAAGCTCATGTTGAGAATTGGCTTCCTAGTTTCTTAATTCAATTACAAATCAAAAACAACTATTATGGGAATTTTACTAGGAAATTTTTTGAATTAAATTGCAAATTTTCGGAGAAAACTCTTCTCCTTCTTCAGGCTGTTTTTTTTGTTGTCACTTATTTCCGTCACTATCGCGGTTACGGTTAACCTTGAAGGTTGCGGTTATTTTTCATCAAATCTTGCCAGATGCTAGGCAGGGAAAATCCTTTGCAGTCATTGATGATGGAATTTTGATTTTTCTCAATCTCTATTCCTTCTTTTAGCTTTCTTTTGAAAATTGCTTTGGAAACTGATGACTTTAAGGGAATTCCAATCCATGCTGTGACTAGTTTCTCTAACATGCCTATCTAAACCACTCTTGTTGGAGCAATTTTTTATAGCAGCTTTATGCTCTGCTATACGAGTTTCTAGTCTGTGACCTGTTTCACTTATATAAGATAGTCCACAACTACATTTTACTTCATAGACTACACCTTGCATTTTAAAAATATCTTCTTCTCTTTGAACTATTTTAGGGAAAAAAATTTTAACTTTGTTCTCTAAACTTAGAGCTAGCCTAATATTGTACTTCTTACTAATTCTCTTTAAAGACTCAAATAAACCTTTGTGATAAGAAATTTTTTAGTGAACTTTACTTGTTGCTTTTGTGTGTTCTTCTTACCATTAAAATTCAAAGCTAAACTGTCCTAAAGAAGAAATTGAGAAGCTTCTGAATTTTAATGGTAAGAAGAACCCACAAAAGCAACAAGTAAAATTCACACAAAGGCTTATTTGATTCTTTAAAGAGAATTAGTAAGAAGTACAATATTAGGCTAGCTCCAAGTTTAGAGAACAAAGTTAAAAAAAATTTCCCTAAAATAGTTCAAAGAGAAGAAGATATTTTAAAACTGCAAGGTGTAGTCTATGAAGTAAAATGTAGTTGTGGACTATCTTACATAGGTGAAACAGGTCGCAGTTTAGAAACTCGTATAGCAGAGCATAAAGCTGCTATAAAAAAAATTGCTCCAACAAGACTGGTTTATATAGGCATGTTAGAGAAACTAGTCACCACATGGATTGGAATTCCCTTAAAGTCATCAGTTTCCAAAGCAATTTTCAAAAAGAAAGCTAAAAGAAGGAATAGAGATTGAGAAAAATCAAAATTCCATCATCAATGACTGCAAAGGATTTTCCCTGCCTAACATCTGGCAGGATTTGATGAAAAAACCGTAACCGTAATCAACCGTAATCACGATAGTGACAGGAATAAGTGACAACAAAAAGACAGCCTGAAGAAGAAGAGTTTTCTCTGAGAATTTGCAATTTAATTAAAAAATTCCTAGTAAAATTCCCATAATAGTTGTTTTTGATTAGTAATGTTTTTAGTTTTTCAAAGGGTAACTTATAAATCTATGTGCACCGCCATGGTCTAAGCGCTAGCTTCTAACCGTTCATCCGAGATGTGTTTGGGTCCTGGTGAGGCATGGACGTTGTGTTTGTTTTATGACAATGGCTGTCTCCCTTCCTCGGAACCAGTGACCCTAAATTAAAGATGGGCGACTGCTTTATAGCCCATCGAGTTTCTCACGATGGTTATTACCCCCCCCCTTATTTACTTGCCGTATTTGTGGGCATATGTTGCAGTTTCCCCCAAAAATAATTTAGAGCTGCATTTCAAACGAGTGCACCAAATATTATAACACTAAATATCTGATCAGTTCAGCATTAAAAACAAAATTTTAAAAATTGGCTGATCAGGAAACAAAATGTTTTAAAGGAAAAAAGTGACCACTGGCAACAATGGTCAAAGCATGCTATGAAATTGCCATCATCATTGCTAATAAAAAAAAAAACTACTCTGAAGAGCAAAAGAGGTAATAAAAGACAAGTCTTATGACCTCTGCCAAAACCAATTGGAAATACTGAGTTCATAAAAATGGTAGATGACATTGCTGATTTATGCATGAATTGCTTAATTAAACTGTATGACTGTATAAATCACAAAATTGGGATTGTTTCTTGCAATTTTACAGCATTTGAAAAGGCATTCAACACAAGAATTAACTCCTGAAAATAAATGTACACAGATGGTAACATAATCTGAAAAAGTGATGTGTGTAATAACCCCTATTTAGGTTTGTATCCTCCTTCAGGCAAAGGCTAAGGTGGTATACATGCCCTTGAGGAAACACTGCCAAACAGCTCTTAAGTAAACAAATTCACTGCCACACAAACTTTTATCTTTAAAAGAACCCATTGGGCTGACCTTTAACTTAAAACATCAAACAAGTATAGGATTTGAAAATACTTCATACCATTTTTTTTATGCTGTGTAATTTCTATGGTCTTTCAATGTGGCTTTTTGGTAGAGCACAAGACTGAAGTGGAAAATTGTTAGAGTTCGCTGTAATTTGCTCTCTGCATTGCGCAGTTTCTCAGAGCCGTGATGGTTCATCAGCAGCAGCAACAAGTGTTTTCCTGCTAGACCACCCCCTTTTTCAAGTAGTGCTGCTTCAGTTTTTGTTAATGGTAGTTGTGTGCTATTTGGCTCGTCATGATGATCTAAGCAAATTCTAGGTGTGTGAAGCCTCATATGGCGTCCATGACTTGTTCTTCATCCTGTGTTTTCTGCTGTGTTGTACAAATGTGTAAAACTGTTCTTAAAGTATTGCTACAAAGTGTCAACAGCCAGCCCCACAATGAACATAGACTGTGATTATTTCAACTTCTAAGTCTGCAGTGTTTCAAGATGGTATTTTGAATTTTACTGTATCATATTTTCTTCTTCAAAGAATATAACTTAATCTTTAAATAATGTGCAATTACTTCTTTCTGCATGACACAAATTAATTCTTTTAAACCAACAGTTACTGTGCACCTTCTGTCTGCAACAAAGAGTCCTCAAATAATGACATGTTATTTTGTACCAACAGAGTTACCCTAGTCATAATGAAATGGCATGAAAAAAGGCACACAGCCAAGCAAAATATCTCAGCTTCACATTAGCCTTATAGTAAAATACAAAATTATTCAGATATCCTTTTTCTTTAAAGTTATTATACTTATCAGGAACAGCTTTGCTCACAACAGTTTCAATCAGTTTCACAAAAATACCAATATATGACAACAGTGATTATTTAGCTTGATCATAATTGAATACTGTAATTATCAAGTAATTTCAAGGCTGCAGAAATGTGGATTTGTGTGTGTTAACCTGCATACTCTGTGTTTGTAGTATACTATACAAAAACCAAGTATGTACAACTAGTACTCATATACAAAAATGCACTTATTACCCTTTTTGAAGACCAAATATATATATATATATATATATTCTATAAAGAAGATACCTAAGCAAAAAAATACATATATAATTTTGACTCACACCTAGTACAACATAGAAAAGGTTATGTATCTACCTGTGTGAGTAAAAGGTGCAACCTTCGTTCTAAATTCTAAAGTTTTTCCTTAGTCTTCAGTTTTGCTCTTAAGTATATATATATATATATATATATAAATAAATTAAGTAACTATTCCTAGCTAGTCACTACAATTTTAAATTGACATTTTAATATTAACAAGGCACTTAATAAATTCACTGTATTACTAAAAATATGAATAATTTTCTTTCTTTGTAAAAAAAAAAAAAAAAAAACTCACTCTGAACCGGAACATTTCTGTAGCACTGCATTCACATTTTGGTATTCAGCATATATGCATATTCATAAGTGCCAACTACTACGTAATGTCCACAATTTCTATGGATTTAGTTGTCTGACTACAGAACTCGCTGTTGAAACTACGGATTCTGCAAATTTTCATTTTTTTTTTTTATTATTTTATTATATACTGTGTATATGTACTGTATATATATTATGAAATTCTGAAACAGATTCGCAGAATTCAGTCTTTTTTTTTTTTTTTGCCATAATTTAGATCATTCTCAAAATCAATGCAAAACTCAAGAGAATTTTTTTGGGGGGTCGTCATTTTCTGTCTGGGGACTGTATTTCGTTTCTCAAAACTTCCGAAAACGGTAGTTAAGCGGATTACAAATTTTGCCGTAAACATATTTTTTTCTCTCCCATTGTTGCTTTTGTGTCCAGTATTCTTATTAAATATCATTTTATTGTATAAATGTTTGTATTTCAGCTTGAAACTGTCGGCAGCAATTTGCGAAAACAGAAGTTAGATGCCGCGAAAACTTCCCTGTAATCTTCAGGCATAAGATTCTTCTACGAATTCGAGGAATTCCGCCGTTTTCATTATTATTTTGGTCATTCGCACAATCGATGCGCTGAAGTGAATAGAAATTGGGGGAGGGGTGGCGGGTGCTGGTGGTGATGGAGGACGGAATTCCATCTTTACGAAACTTTTGTAAACTGAAGGTCGACTGAATTCAGATTTTTCCCGTAATCGTAATTTCTTTTTCTTTTCGGAATGTTACATCTGTAAAGTATTATTGTTAAATAACATTTTACTGCATAAGTATTTGTATTTCAGCTTGAAAATAGGGTAAAAAATTCCAAAACCAGAAGTCGAACAGATAAAAGATTTCTCCCAGTAATCGCCCCCCCCTTCTGCGATGTTCAAGCAATAATACTAGTTACGTTACTACTGACAAAGCTCTTGCCAATGTTGGCAGGTACAGCAAATTAAAGACAACAAATAAAATCACTGGCTGCCTAGGTACAAAATACTACACTACACACTTCTGGTTTACGTAAGACAGTTTTAGACAAATCAGTTCACTGGTAAACATATTGCTTTTGAATATTTCTCTCCCCCCCCCCTACACAATAACTCCTCCCATTTTTTTTTCTTTACATACCACTGTCTGCTGCTTTGTTAACACTTGACTGAATATGCATGCATACTCTGAAGTTCTGAACAAATTACTTTTATTTATTGCACATTAAAAGAGTAAAATTGATGACCTGACTATGGGAGTTTGTATTCTTGGCCAACCTACACACAGCAATTTCGACACCCTTCATGAACAAATAAACCCTTTGCCCCCCCCCCTCCCATTTTATCTTGCCCAATACAATCCAAGAACAATTTTTCTGCCTCTAGAAAGAAAAACTAACTAAAAATTGACCTGCCCCCCTGCCATGTCAAAAGATTAAAAAAAAAAAAAGCAAACTACAAGAAAGATTTAAGTAATCATTACCGAAGCATAGGGAAAATAAAAACGTGTGCTCCGTCTCTGATGCTTACCTCTTCTCCCCCTCCCAAGGGGTTCCCCTAAAGAGCCTGCTCTTTAGAAAACAACAATGTAGACCCTTAAATTACTGAGATTTGACCCCCCCTCCCCCAATCACTTTACCCTTTCTTTAAGTAACCTTTGCAGGTGCAACATGTAAAGATAAAAAATTCAATTCACGTGGCTGCTACCAGCTCAACATGTAGGGGCTGTGGCTTTATTCCCTGATGAAAATTAACGTTCTGATAACAAAAAGTTCCAAAATGTTTACCTTCAGCAGTCTTCACATCCAAGAATAAGATGACACTAAATTCTGTGGAACAACGAGATAGTTTGGAATTTTCTTTTACCCTCTAGACGCATGTGTGGGGTCACTATTCGTTTTAGTTGTATGTTTTTTTTTTTGTGTGTAGGGCTTAAGCTGGCTAGGTTGGTGAGGTTCTTTCTTTTCGTCGATACACAAAAGAGGTCATGTTGCAATAGACAGGGTTTGCATGGCCTTTAGAATTCTGGAAAAGTCCTGGAATTTGTGTTCCTTTTTTTTTTTTTTTTTTCAGATCTAGAAAGTCCTTATATATGCACATACATACCACTAAGTTGTTCCCTGAGTTTCAGAGGTTAATGCCTCCAAGAAAGGCAGTCCACCAGGTAAATATTTGACTGATAGAACTAGAATTTACTTTTTGTTACCATATCAAACATCTCCATTTACTACAATCTCAGTACACAGCTTGAGCTTTACTGACATCCATCACATGACGTACACAAGACCTTTTATACTTCATACATACTCATAATGTTTTTTCTCATGCAGACATTCCCGAATCTGGTCCTCCAATGATTTCCTTAGCTTCCTTTACCTTTCTTTCCTGCCACTTGGGATGATAAAATTTCTAAGTAAGCATTTCAACATGGCCAAACCACCTAAGAACGTTAGTCTCCACCTTACTAACATTTTGCCTCACATTACACATGTGCAACACATCTTCATTCCTCACATTATCAGAGCATGTCTTGATAACCCCCCCCCCCCCTCATAAGTAGCAAGACATGCTCTGATCATGTGAAGAATGATCTTTTTTTTTTTCCAGGCCTAGGAAGTCATTGGTTTTTCATATTTTTTCTTGCAATGAAAAATAAAATGATTGATATGATTGGATTGATTGCATCACTTTGTTCTAGTTCCCTGTGGAGTCTGCTCACAATGACATTACTACCTTCCATGGAGTGTACAGACATGATGTCATCTTTTTCATCTCATGTGATGCTGCAGTGCAAGATTTTTGAGTGTCATATTTCCACTGACCTTGATTTGTGGTATAGCAGTTGCCTGCATTTGAAGTCACAACAACATTTGGAAGGAAACCTTCCCACGAGTCCAAATTGGCTCTTCCTTCTGTCACATGCTTTCTTCACTGAAGGGGATTGATATCTAGCCTCCCTGCCACTAATGTGCATGGAAATAGATGATTATAGATTAGGAAATTTTCAGTGCCATGGCGAAATTGATTTGTATTATTATCATCATGCTAAATTTCAGATTGTATCATATAAGTTTTATACAGAGGAAATTTTTTTATACGTGAAAGTATTTCCACTTCATTGATGAAGTAATGCATACCAAAGAAAACTCTGCAACAGTGGAATCCATAGGACTTCATAATATACTCGTGGACAATGAAATTTGCGCACCTAGAAGAAAACATGCTACAACCGCGAAACTTTGCAAATAACTAGAGTGCATGCTGGTATGCAAATGATCCAGGTTTGGTGCAATTGCACATAACCGCACACCCTGTAGTGGCGCTGCAAGCACGAACCGGCATGTAGTTGAAGCCCCATGAAAGCGAAAACACCGGCTGACGCAAGCAAGAGACTTTGAGAGAGGCCTGATCATTGGGCTGAAAACCGCAGGGTAGTCGGCACACCGTATAGCCCACCACGGGGATCGTTCTGACCATACCGTCCAACTGTGTTGGGAACAGTGGACACCACACACGTGACGGCACAGCCACACAGCGAAGTGGCTCCGGACGGACCGGGAGGACCACTGGTAGAGAGGATCAATGGATCGTGTTCCAGGCACCAACGGATCCCACGGGGACACAGTCCACTTTACATGCAGATGTAGCGGCTATTGTGTGCCCACAAACCATTTCCCGGCGCCTCTTACGTGTGCTGCCATTAACACCGAAACATTGCCGGCTCCGTGTGCAGTGGTGCCAGACCAGAGCAACGTGGAACACCACAGACTTGTGACGTTGGTGTTTAGCAATGATTGGCACTTTGTTTTGGGGACAGATAATCATCATGTCAAAGTGTGCACGTCCCTGGGTCAACGGCACAATCCCAACCTTGCTATTGAATGCCACACCTCCTCCACTGCAGGCATCATGGTCTGGGGAGCCACAACCTACGATAGCTGATCAGCTCTAGTAGTGGTACGTGGATCATTGACGTGCCAGCAGTATGCGGATGAGATCCTACGGCCCATGCACTCCCATTCCTGGCCGGGATTCCAGGTGTGCTATACCAGCAGGATAATGCCCGCCCGCACACGACTCAGGTTACCCAGGACTGCCTATGTCATGTCCAGACCTGCCTGCTCCCTGGCCATGTCCCCTATTGAGCATGTGTGGGACCAGTTGAGACACCAGCTGCGGCTGTGCCGCACTACCCAGGATTTGGAGCACACAGTCCAACACGTGTGGGCCAGTCTGCTGCAAGACAACATCAGGTGTCTGTTTGCCTTCATGCTGAACTGTATTGCCGCACGAGGCAGTGCGACGTACTATTGAAGACGACCAGACTGTGTGCCACAGATCCCTCTAATTGTCCTGCAGCTCTTTTTTTGCCATCATGTGTATCATTCATCTGTATCATTGCATCCATAAAATTTCAGTTCAGTCTGATGCTTCCTTCTTGGTGCGCAAATTTCATTGTCCATGAGTGTAACCATGAGTGCATGGTAAATTTCACCCCAGTTTACAAAATATATAACAAAGAACTGTGATTCTAGCAAAAATTTAAGCTCTTAGAATTTTTTGATCTCATGGAAAAGTCTTGAAATTTATTTTTTGTAAATGTGAATGAGTAAATGTGTTTCTGTAGATGTGTATGGGTGAATAAAGAGAACAGTCCTAATTTTTAGGTATGATTTAGCTACAAGGAGGACTTTTCTATTGGGGCCTTGCTCATAGACAGCATTAGCCTGGCCTTCCTCAGCAAACTTCCTTTGGTGCAAAAAGAATCTTCTTAACAGTTTCATTACTAATGTTGCCATTAACAGAACAGCGTAGATATCTTGATTTATAGCATAGATAGCTTGATTCTACGCTTTCAATTTTTTTTTTATTTTTGGAAGCGTTTCAAGCTACTGCATAATAGGAGTTAGTTTAGTTTCACATACTCCCCCCCCTCCCCCAGCAGCAGCAATAGGTTTTCCTCTTGTCACTAGTTCTCAATTCCAGCTCACCCCAGCACCAACTTATGTGCTGTTAAAGGTCAGACTAGCAGTTGACTGTTTGCCTTGTGTATCTGGAGAGGAATCCATTACATCTGGTCGCTGAGCTATTTTTGGAAATGCTGAAGCCTTAACATACCAAAAACTGCGTTTCCAAACCCAAAAGAGAATCGCTTTTTCTACACTTTAAAATGACACTCATCAGAGCATTTCTGTATTGCAATTCTTTTTTTTTTTTTTTTTTTTTTTTATCCATGTACTTTGAGATACTGATATTTAGCACAAATGGGAAAGCAAGAGAGACTCACAATATGCTGTACAATTTCCCACTTACATGAGGACAAAAAAAGGAATTACGTTTTTGAGTGTATTACAAGGTGTTCGAAAAGTCCCCTAGGGGTTTCGATTGACAGTTGTACAAAAACTAATAAATCTACAGCAGTGCGATTTGCGGCATTTCAAAATATTCGACTTTTTAATGCTGTCTCTTTCCAACAGATGGCATTACGTGCTCGTAAATACCAACTGCAAACCAACTGAAAATGTTGTCTCTGCAGGAGAAAGCAATGTGCGTGCATTGGTTTTTTAAGACTAAGTCTGTGATTACTGTACAAAGAAATTACTGTCAGACATATGGGGAAAATCCACTGATTGATTTCAGTATCAGAGTGCAGCAGAAGATATTCTTAGATACTGGTAGCATCCTGGACCAGCAAAGAAGTTGCAAGACCCCCTGTCAGTGAAGAAACTGTTCAGAGCATACAGGAGGTTTTTGCTCGTAGTCCTAGCAAGTCCACGAGAAGGGCCTCTTTACAATTGAATGTTCCATGATCCACATTGATGGGAGTGCTTCACAAGCGCCCAAAACTAACCGCATACAAAGTTCAACTCCTACACCAGATTAAACCGAACGATGGACCTCAGCGCTTAGCATTTTCTCAGGATATGTTGGAGCAACTGGAAGGTGATGACAGTTTCCTACACCGTGTAATGTTCTCGGATGAGGCAACCTTTTACGTGCACAGAAAAGTCAACACTCAGAATGTTTGCATATGGGGTAGTGAAAACCCACATTCAGTCAGTGAGCACATCGTGCACAGTCCAAAGGTGAATGTTTGGTGTGGGCTCATGCATAATCGTGTAATTGGGGTCATTCTTCTTCTCCGAGTCCACAGTGCAAATGAATAATTACCTGGATGTGCTAAAGAACTTTGCAGTTCCACAACTACAGGATTTGCAGCCAAACATCATACTGCAACAAGATGGCACTCCCCCACATTGATTGGGGACTGTGACGTTCATGAATACCTGAACCGTGAGTTTCCCGACAGATGGACTGACAGAGATGGCCCCCATTCCTTGACCACCCCGGTCTTCAGATATCACTCATTTAGACTTCTTCCTCTGGAGCTATGTGAAGGATGTGGTTTACTGGGAAAGATTAAGCAGCCTTTCAGGAGCTCAAACAGCGCATTACAGCAGTGTTTGATAGAATCGATCCTGACATGTTGTAGAGCACATGGCAAGAAATTGAATACCGACTGTATGTGTTGCGGGCCACCAAAGGCACACATGTAGAGATGTATTAAAGTAAGATTATTAAACTCTAATATTTACTCTTTAAAATGCTGCAAACCGCATTGTTGTAGATCTGCTTGCTTTTGTACAGTTGTCAATCAAAACCCCTAAGGGACTTTTCGACCACCCTGTAGAAATGCATGCATTAGCTGAAATGTGCCTGGTGGAAGGAGAAGAAAAATATTTCTCTCAGAACTTTTATGTATTAAAACTTTATTCAACCAACTTCTTTGCTGCTAATAATTAAGTTGTAGCAGGTACTTATTAATTATTTTGAGCTCATAACATAACCCAGAACAAAAATGGTGCTACATAAAACTCTTGAATCTCAATACAGTTCAAAATAATCATTATTACAATCATGGCATAGTGAATCACACTAAAACTGCATGGTAAACTTATTAAACAGAACATCGTAATTGACTAGCTATAAATACCAACTGACAAATTACTGCATGACGAGAAAATTAAATAAGTAAATAAACACAGTGCACACACATACACACACACAAACAAATACACAAATTCTAAATGTCTCTGGAAATTTGTACATTTCTAATCTCAGCACAAAAGAAGATTAAAAACATTTCCAAGAGGAAAAAAAAAAAAAAAAACATTCCTCACAACATACATGTCACCCTTGTCTTATTATGTAACAAATATGTTGTCTTCATTTTTATTTGATATATATAACTTTTCAATTCTTTTATGTAAAAATATTTTATAATAGTCTCCATTTGCTGTAAATTCCTGTGCATTACATTTATAAAAATTTCTTCTTACAGGTTAAAGAAGAAAATTGGTGAGTTGTTGGGTGATCAAAAAGAAATGGATGCCAAGTATAAAAAAACTGAAACTGATCTGTATGATGCATTGAGTAGGAATGAAAGGCTTCAGATGGTAAGCTAGATTTGCAGTGTTTAAGTTTCATAGGTGAATTTTTCAATGTGTTTTCCAGCTTTTTTTTTTTTTTTATTGGTGGTTTAACGACCACCATCAGCAACTCAATGGGCTATAAGCAATCGCCCGTCCCTAATTTAGGGTCACTGGTTCCAGGGAAGGGAGAGAGCCAGTGCAGTAAGACAAACACAACATCCATGCCTCACCGGGATTCGAACCTGGACCCCGTTCGGACAAATGATCAGAGGCCATCGCTTAGACCACTGCGCCACTGGGGCGGCGTTTTCCAGCTTTTCTGGACTCAGAATTTTGCTTCTAGGTGTGTTAAGTTTTGTTAGTTGGTTTGATGGTTCTTGCTGAAAACTTCTCCCTTTGCATGAAGTAAGTGCATATCTCTGTAGCAAGCTTGGTACCTTCACTTCTAGTTATTGAAAAAAATGTTCAACAACTATAGCCATGAAGATTTTTAATGCATTTCCCAGTTTTTTCTGATCCAAAATGTTTCTCTCTTACATGCATAAACATGCATTTTCTTTCATAAGGATATTTATGCTGATGCAAGCAAAATTGAGAAAATCTTTCTTCATCAAACATCATGTTGATTTACATGTTTCATGGAAAATCTGTAGTTTTTGAAAAACAAAAAAGTGATATTACATATTTTTGAAGGATGTGCTTATTACATTTAATGACAACACTGCACATCCTGCAGATTCATTTGCACATTACAGATGTGTTGTGGCAGTTCAGAATGGTAATTAGGTTGGAGTATTGGTCTTTTGAAGAGGGGGTCATTCAACCTTTGTAGGCAAAGAAAGTTTCACCAGCTGATATCCATTAGCACATTATTGAAGTGTACAGAGAATGTGTAATGTTGTGTCAACATGTCGCTGAATTTTTTTGATTTTGCTGAAAAATAGTGTATGGAATAGTTATTTCATTTGATCTTATTCAGTGCATTGTTAATACTGGCATGAATTACAGGCTTTATAACCTTTCTTTTTGATCAACTTATATATTATTATACCTTTAGCAAACATATATTAGTTTTTTATTAAAATTTTCTATGAATTTCATCGTTCTGTGTGCTTTATTGTTTTGAATCATTTGCTGTTCTTGTATTTTATTTTGTGTCTTCAGTTATCCTGTTTAATATACCATGGTTTTGTGTATATCTGTGCTTGTCTTTAAATTTTTTTATGTTACATATATTTGTTATGTGTATTATCTACTTTACATGTATTGTAAGGTAGATGGATGATGTATGTAGATGGATGATGTAAATTTTTTTATGTTACATATATTTGTTATGTGTATTATCTACTTTACATGTATTGTAAGGTAGATGGATGATGTATGTATTGTTACTGTATTTGCAAAGGGGTAATACAAGCTCACTTCCCTTTGTTCATTACAGACAGTAATATCAGGCTTTTTAAGGGCTTGTTTTTGACTGTATCAGTACTGCACAAGTTTCTTTTTTCTCAGAATGTGCACACTTCATCACTTTTTTCAATAATTCACCTCCCCCTCTCCCTCCCCCTCTCTCTCTCTTTCTCCAGTAGTAGCCCCTTAATTGATGTCAGCTTGGATCAACATCACAGATGAAAAAGTATTATTTTACCTGCAGATCATTTTGCGTTTATTATTGGATGCTATGTGCCTTCAACTGAACTGCATTGATGCTTGTTTCACATTTTCAGCAGGTATCCCCAAGATTTTTAGTTGTTTAGGGATGGTGTGTGGTGTACATTGTAGTAGGAACAGTTCCTTGAGTATACACTTCAGTCAGTTTGCTTATTATGCCTGTTTGTCAAACACTTCACCATGCACTGTGCCGATATGTTATACAGAAGAATATTGTGCATGATATCAAAAAATGATGCTATTTATACACAGTCATATCAGAATAATGACACACACCCCCTCGAATCACAGTGTACCCACCCAGGCACGCCACAGAGTGCACATGACAAGGTTGACCTCATGGATTTATAAGCGGCCAGCCAGGACAGGCTAAGCCATTGTTCGTAATTTGAGCACAATGGGCAGAGGTAGTGTTTTAGTGGACGTTCAAAAAGGAATGATCATCGGCTACCATGCTAAGGGTAGAAGCATCTCAGAAACAGCAGACTTAGTGGGCTGTTCGCGAGGTACTGTAGTAAGGGTGTGCCAAGATTGGACTACTGGTATGCAGAGTACCTCCTGACGCAATAACTGTGAAGCCCCAAAGGCCATCGACCCCAGAGGAGAACATCGCCTCCGTCAACTGGTAAAGGACACTTGACATGCAACAGTGCAGCAGTTGACCATGCAAATGAACACTGGGGCACCCTGGTACATGTCCCCAATAACAGAGTGAACCCTGTTGTGCATGGGTCTCCAGAGTTGACACTGCATCAAGGTGCCCATGTTAACCCAGGTTCATTAGCAATGACGCCTGCAGTTTGCATGGGACTACTGTCATTAGACAGTGGAAGAGTGAAAAAAAGTTGCCTTCTTCGATGAATCAAGGTTTCTACTCCAGAAGACACACAAGAACCAACACCCGGACACACTTGTCAGTCAAGTACAGGCCGGAGGTGGAAGTGTGCATGTCTGGGGGATGTTTTCCTGGTGTGACCTGGGGCAGCTGGTACCACTGCATGGATCCCTGAATGCCAATGGCTACCTGTCCATCCTCGCTGACCACATGCATCCCTTCATGTTGGACAATGGTGTCTACCAACAGGACAATGTGCCCTGCCAAGTTACTAAGTTATATATATATATATATATATATATATATATATTCTTGACTGGTTCCAGGAACATGACAGTGATATCTCCTTTGGACAGTGAAATTGCCCAACCTCAATCCCATAGAGCACTTGTGGGACTATTTGAATCAACATGCCAACCCACAACCACATAATCTCCAGGACCTCTGTGCTGTGCTGCAGTCTGAAGGGCATGTACGCCTCGGGCAACCTTCCAAGGCCTCATTGCATCCATGCCACTCTGTCTTGCTGCTGTCATCTGGGCCAAGGGTGGTTATTCCCATTATTAGGTAGGTGGTCATATTATTCTGATATGACTGTGTGTATGCTTGGCTCATATCATGCAATTTATTCAATGTCCAGCACATTTGTTCATGTTAACACTCTGGGCATTCCTTTCACTGACAGATACTGATGGTCAGTCCAACTGTAAAATATCAACATCATATGCAGTGATCTTAGAAGTCACATCACCAGAGTGGTGAATCTGGATTGCCATAGTATTTGTGTTGTACATAGAAATAACTTCCTTATGAGCTACAACAAAACAAGAAAGAAAAACAATCAGCTGTATATGTTATCATTATGCTGAATATTGTTTCTGGGCACATTTGTCTTTCATTTTGCATGATGACAGTTAAAAATTTAAATATGTTCCATTTCATTATCTATTTGCATAGCTGCTAAAATGTCCCCAGGTATGAAAACAGAGCACATAGCAGTATGGCCTTGAACAGATCAAGAGCAAAAAGGTACAACATGCACAGTCATATCAGAATAATATGACCACCCCTGGAATCACAGTGTACCTGCCCAGGCACATCACCGAGTGCACGTGACAAGGTCGGCCACACAGAGATATAAGTGGCCAGCCAGGACAGATCAGCCATAGTGCATAACGTGAGCACAATGGGCAGAGGTAGTAATTTGATGGAAATGCAAAAAGGAAGGAACATCGGCTACTGTGCCAAGGGTGGAAGCATCTCAGAAACAGCAGGCTTCATGGTCTGTTTGCGAGGTGCTGTAGTAAGGGTGTACCAAGAATGGACCTCTGGCATACTGAGTACCTCCCAACATAACTGTGAAGCCCCAAAGGCTATCAACCCCAGAAGATGTCACCTTGCCACCCCGGTGGTGCTGTGGTCTAAGCGATGGCTTCTGATCATTCGTCCGAAAGAGGTTCGAATCCTAGTGAGGCATGGATGTTGTGTTTGTCTTACGCCACTGGCTCTCTCCCTTCCCTGGAACCAGTGACCCTAAATTAGGGACGGGCAACTGCTTTTATAGCCCATTGAGTTGCTCACAGTGGTCATTAAACAATCAATGTGCAACAGTGCAGCAATTGACCATGCAAATGAACACTGGGGCACTCGGGTATGTGTCCCAATAACAGTAGAGCAAACCTTGTTATGTGTGGGTCTCTGAAGTAGACGCTGCGTCAAGGCGGCCATGTTAACCCAGGTGCATCGGCAACGATGCCTGCAGTTTACATGGGACTACCATCGTTGGACAGTGGAAGAGTAGAAAAAGGTTGTCTTTTCCGACAAATCGAGGTTTCTACTCCACAGGAGTGATGGGCGGTGGCGGATACAGCATCAGACACAGGAGAACCCACACCCGGAAAAACTTGTCGGTCAAGTACAGGCTGGCGGTGGCTGTGTGCATGTCTGGGAGATGTTTTCTTGGTATGACCTGGTACTGCTGGTGCAACTGGATGGGTCCCTGAACGCTAATGGCTACCTGTCCATCTTCGCTGATCACATGCATCCCTTCATGTTGGATGTTTACCCTGGTAGTGATAGTATCTACAAGCAGGACAATGCGCCCTGCCACATCGTGACTGGTTACAGGAACACAACAGTGATGTCTCCATTCTCCCTTAGCTGGCAAAATCGCCCGACCTCACTCTCATAGAGCATTTGTAGGACTATTTGGATGGGCAAGTTTGGCGAGCTGACCAACAACCACCACATCATCTCCTGGACCTCCGTGCTCTGCTGCAGTCCGAATGGGCATGTATTCCTTGGGCAACCTTCCAAGGTCTCATTGCATCTATGCCACACCATCTTGCCACTGTCATCTGGGCTAAGATTGCTTATTCCCATTATTAGGTAGGTGGTCATATTATTCTGATACAACTGTGTATGAGCTACAAAAAAGTTCCAGAGTCATGGTTGCTTGTGAAATGTGCATGAATTACATGTAATGTTGTTTTGCAGCAAAAAGAAAGGCAAACATATGCTCCTGTAAAGTTCTGATGAGGTAAGAACATTCAATGCCTTACATATACCCAGGGATATGCTTGCAGACATATTAAAACTGTATGATATGCATCTATTTTAATATGCAGAATTTTATATTCTCATTAGCAGCCACTATAGCTAAAATGTCATTAAAAAATCTTGTTCTTCATACACAGTTTGATGGATATTGTATACCGGCTGCATTTCCTTCTTTGGGGAGGGGCTTCAGTTTTTTAGTGCATTTTTGTCTTTGAAGTACTAAGGTTTTGCAATTTCACTGATCATGTTGATCTTTTTGGTTATTTATTCTCACCGATATGTTTGACAAAAGTTACTATTTTTTTTTTAATTTAGGGTCACTAATTTTTGCAAATAATTTTGTTTATATGCTGTGCTGCATTTTGTTTCCACATTTTGTAATATATATAGCAAAAGAATTGTTGTTTTTTCAAAAAGTATAAAACATGCATATTAAAACTTTTGTATTTACTTTGGTTCTTTCTGACATGCTGCATGATTTCTTCTTGAAATTGACTTATGTTAATTAAATAAGCAGAAAGCATTTTCAGTGCCCCCCCCCCCTCCCTAAATAGAACTCTTTTTTTTTTTTTTTTCATCCAAAGAGATGCAATGAGGAAAGAAAAAAAAAAGGGAGCGTAGTTCTTCAGTTTGAGAAAGCTGTTCAAATTTCAGTGTCTCTAAAAGAAGTGGGAACGCAAATGGCCTCCCTTAGCACAGTTGAAAATGTGGATGCAAATGTTTCTTTTAGTAAGTCGATGTTTTTTATTTTCATACTGTGTTTTAATTTTCATACTATGAGTATTTATGTTTCCTAAATTGATCAAATATTCTTAAAGCTGTTGTAGGGTCTTTCAACTGGTCTTTCAGTAAAATTTTATGTTGCAAACTAGGTTCTTTAATCATGTAAATAAAATATGTTGTACTTTAATGGAAATATGACTTAATGATAAATTATTGTATTAAAATTTAGGATTGTGTCACATAATTAGTTCAGTGAAATTTTGAAAGGGTAGTTAAATTAAACAGTAGAAGGTCTTGTTACCTCTTCAAAGGTAATTTTTTACTTCAGAGGAGGAGAAATAGGAAAAGGGATATCCAATAATGAAAACTGGAGACATATTATGTCGAGCTTTAAAGTGTCACAGTGAGAAGTATGTTTAATGAAACTGTGTTAGTTGAACACAGGAGAAACTGATGCAATAAAGTAAGAATCAGTTGTTACCAATGGCAAGAAATAAAAAGAAAATTCAGAGGAGGAGAAATAGGGGAAGGGATGTGTCCAATAATGAACAATCACATTATAATTTTACTTATGAATGAAACTTTGGCCAAATACGTTGTCAAAGTGTGACGTCACAAGATGGCGCTGGGTATAAACAAACGTCTATTCGTTCATGATTCTCCATAACGTTTCAAAGTGATTGGTGAAATGTGCTCATATTTTGGAATTTCTTCATTTTTTTCTGGCAATATGAAGCTAATTCAACGTGGTGAAAATGCTGTGAATTCCTCTTACATCCAATCATTTTATAATTAACTGCATAGTGAGAAAATGCGTGGTTGAATTCATGCTTCTATGAAAGATAATGCTAAATATGTAGTCTAGCATCCTAAATTATTTGGCTATATATTTCGAAAGAATGACAAAAAATTATTTATACACTAGATTGACAAAAGCAAATGAACGGATCCGCTGCGTTGTTAAGATGTGCAGTACATATAAAAACAAGCCTAGAGCTGACCGCAATCATATTGCACTGTGAGGTTGAGTGAAAACGTTGTGGCGGGAGAGAACTGACTTTGAGAAAGGAAAGATTGTTGGGTGTTATATTAGTGGGTTGTCCACAAGAGAAACCGAGAGGTGTTTAAACATACCCAATTCAACTGTTTTGGATGTACTGAATAATAAGTGGAAGACTCATGGCGTGCCTGAAGCAGCAAAACGTACCATCAGACCAAAGAAAATCAGTGATAGAGGATGTCGAAGCCTCAGGAGAGCCGTTACAGCTAACTGACAGAGTACTGCACAAAACCTCAGTGTACAGGTCAGGAAAAATGCTGGAACCTCGGTATGTACATGTACCATTGGCAGAGAACTTCATTCCATGGGTTACCGTGGTCGTGCGGCTGCTCGTAAGCCTTTCATCTCCACTCAGAATGCTACTCGTCGTTTAGCATGGTGTAAAGCACATTTATCGTGGGCCATAGATCAATGGAAATGGGTCCTATGGACTGATGAATCCAGATACACAATCCATTAGTCTGATGGCCGAGTGTGGGTATGGTGGCAGCCGAGAGATGTTCAAGTTTGGAGCTAGCAGTGTACTCGTGTGGGGGTGTTTTTCATGGTATGGTCCCAGCTCATTGGTTATCGGGGACAAACCTGTTAACTAGCATGTCTACCTCGATATTCTGGACAATTATTCCCTACCAACTCTGTGGCAATACTATGGAACCGAGCCTTGTTGGTGCCAGCAGGATAATGCACCGAGCCATAAAGCAAGGACTGTTAGTGCGTGGTTTGGCGATTATTCCGTATCGTGTGTGGACTGGCCAGCACAGAGCCCTGATCTTAATCCCTTAGGCACCTATGGGATGAATTAGAGCACCACATAAGAAGTTTGGAACCAAGGCCTACTACTAAGCAACAGTTAGCGGCAGCATTATGTACTGAATGGAAGTGCACACCTATCGCTGTGTTCCAAAACCTTGTCAAAAGCATGTCTCGAAGGGTCGGTGCATGCATTAAGGCCAAAGGTGAACCAACACTGTACTAATGTATGTCAATAAATGCTATGTTGTGTTTCTCTTATAGGTGTCTGGTTACTTTTGTCAATATAGTTTATATATATATATATATATCATATACATATATATGTTAAAGTATGTAATTTGATGGCCAATGGTGAAAAAAATCTCATTTTTAAATAAATGCATTTTAAAGATTTTTACTGTAAAACTTACCTTCAAGTACGACGACATGAACACCACGGCGGCAGGCCTAACACAACACTGCAGCAACCACGTCAAGCTTGGGTCGGAGATAACGATGGCTCTACAAGAACGTACCTGGGTCCTCCTGTACTCTTCCACCAGCTAAATGGCCGCTGGAACGAGACCATCGTTTCAGTGGAGCCAAGCTCTTGACATGGTCCCCCGGTGTTGTGTTAGCCTGCCGCAGCTGCTGTTCACGTCATTGTACTTGGAGGTAAGTTTTACTGTAAAAATCTTTAAAATTTTAAATTAAAAGTCTTTTATTTGAATTAGTTCAAGTATTTTTTAAATGCTTTAGTCTGTTCAGTGTATAGCTCAGTCTTTCCATGTGCAAGTGGAATTCAGTTTGTTCACCTACCACAAAACCACGAGGCTAACAGGTGAGTCCTAGTCAGATAATTGGTGGTGTTCTTCAGTTATATTGGTTTACCTTAAATTAAAATGTCTGTTGAAGTACTTTGCAAATGATATTCTTCACAGGGAGTAAAACTACAGACTATTCCTTGTTAGTGCAGTACAGTTTATAATATTAACATGTGAAACAGAAGAACGAAGTTACGCTTCATCACGACTTAGTTAACTTCAACCATGTAGTGCAGCACTGGGATTCAAGTAGGAATCCCGAGCTAAGTTTACATCTTTAAAATGCATTTTACAGATGAAATTTTTTCACCGTTTGCCATCAAATTACATACTTTAACATATGTATATCTCATTTTTTCCAAATACATAGCCAATAGTTTAAGACACTAAAGTTAGGGCATGTTTCCATTTGTTTCTCGGAAATCTATAAAATGAACAGTGATTTTTGACAGTCTGGTGATTACAGTATGCTGGAAAACATAAAACCATATCTAATATACTCAGTTTCACCTTTTAAACTAAATTTTACAGGACTATCGACAGCCACCAACAATAAAACTAATGTTAGCTAACATGTAAACAGTGAGTGTTTATGCCCAGTCGCCATTTTGTCACGTCACGACTTCAACGTATTATAATCTGTAAATTTATCAAATTGGTAATGTATCATTTCTATACTGACTAAAAGCATTTGGAAATATGTGCACTCTCTCTGATTATAATTTGACAATTTTAACTCTTAATATAAATTTTTCTTTATCAGTGAATTGCACGTAGGAGTACTAATGAAAAATAATAGAGTTGCCTATGTGTAGTATAACACATGTATCTCATTGCTGTAATTATTGTGCTGAAATATGTTTTAGTGTAACACTCTACTCTCCCTTTGATATTTTAGTGATGAAACGGCAGAAATTATTGGCTAACTTCTGCTGCTTAAAATTTTTCTGAACTTTAAATAGCTAAGATAAAATTAATATTGGCATTGAAAATCTTAAATTATTTTATGGAAAAGTATAGTTCTTGGTGTGTGGTTAATTCTTATCAGACCAAACTTCTAAACAAATTTTCATAGTAAAGTTATATTGAGAATAGTTTGTGTTACTTTCCAGAGAAAAAACGAATTTTTACGAATTTTTGTTATTGTATAAAGTAACTGGTGTGCAAAATGAAGGACGAAGAGGAGAAATTAGCATAACAGTGAAACGAGCAGACAGAACAGACCGAAAGACCACTCAGGGGATAGACTAGGGTCCGGTACGGTAGGGCATGCGCATATATGCAGCATGACGTGGGGGGGGGGTGTCGGAAGGGTATAAAGCACATGGGCGGTGTATGCTCAGCAATTCGGTGAAAGCTATTACACGGTGTACATCGGTTTGAACGACGTCGAGTTGCTGCCACCGTGTGATATGGCCAACAGGCAATCCAGTAGACAACATCTGGATGACTTTACCCGAGGTCACATCATTGGGAAGTTGGAAGAAGGTCGAAGTGGGACTAGCGTGTCCGAGGGGTTCGGGATCGCTCACAGCATTATTTAACCGGCTGGGAGAGCATTTCAAACGACAGGAACAGCTGTGCGAGAGTTTTGCAGTGCTCGTCCACGATCAACCACGGCGGCAGATGACCAGTATATTGTCCTACAGGCGAGAAAAGACAGACAGCAGGAGAAATCGCAAGGCACATGCAACAGACAACTGGACGTCCATTATTGTGTTTTACCGTGACCAGGAGGCTGCACAAAGGTGGTCTACTTGCACGACAACCAGTACGGTGTGTGCCATTAACGCCTGCTCATCGAAGACGGCGGTTTCTGTGTTGTCAGGAACACAAGAACTGGACACATCAGCAATGAGGTCGAGTTCTCTTTACGGATGAGAGCCGATTTAGTCTGACGAGCGATTCTGGACGTATACACATCTGGAGAGAGCAGGGAACACGCAATCACACCTCTAACATCATCGAAAGGGACCGGTTTGGAGGTGGCGTAGTTCTCGTTTGGGGCGGTATCATGCTTGGTAGCTGTACTGACCTCCACATCTTCCAAGGAGGTTCAGTCACTGGTGTCCGCTATTGTACCAAGGCTCTCCTGCCTCACGTGCGTCTGTTTAGAGGTTGCTGTGTGTCCTGAGTTCCTCTTCATGGACGACAACGCTACACCTCATCGTACAATGGCTGTCGCAGAGCTGTTGGAGAGTGAAGATATTCAACGCATGGATTGGCGCGCAAGGTCCCCGGACCTAAATCCAATCGAACACTTGTGGGACCTTCTCAGGAGACGCTTGGCAGCACGTCACCAGCCGCCAGCAACGATTCCGCAGCTGCGATTGGCGCTACAAGAGGAATGGGCCGCGATGCCTCAACAGCTCCTTGACAACCTCGTCCTCAGCATGGACAGACATTGTAAATCCTGCAACGCAGTCAGAGGTGATCATATCCCCTACTAAAGACTGGATTTTTCTTGGCAGCCGCCTGTCACATGGACGTTTCTGTCTTCTGTCCAGTTGTGCTCGAAACTACCTTTTCAAAAAAGTGCCTTTGTATCCTTTGGATTCCTTGTTTGGACGGTTTTGCTCACTTGTCCCATATTTTTGCATCTTGGGGATCTTATGGTATGATTTGAGTCGATGTGGAGCACTTCTGCACGACGTTACATTCGAAAAACCGTCTCATCCTTAATTTTTGCACGCCAGTGTAAGAATAGTAAAGATGATCAATACTTGTTAAATGATTTAAAAAAAAACAAACTCACAACTAAGAAAAATACCACGGTGAGTCAAGAGTTTGTCTCATTTTGAGCTACACATAATGTTTGGCTTCCGTTTCTGGACAAAACATGATCCAGCATTGATTGGTCCTACGACAGTGTGGAACACATAATGCTGATGATGTGCATTTGGTCCAGAGCCACATTGTGTTATCAGCAGGTGGAAGGCTGATAAACATGCTATCTGGGTGCTCCTACATTATTATTGTAAGAAAGGGTTTATTGCAGCAGCATAAGAAATTTGTGAAGTTGAAGGCAAAGAAATAGTAGACAGCAGCACTACATGGAAATATCAGGTAATCCCAAAAATACTGTCATGTTTTCCAAAGTGTGAAGAAAAGAAAGAAAAATGTACCTGGAACAGATGTTTTAATCCATATAATAAGTGCCCCGGTAGTTACGACCTTCTGCCATTGATTGACAAGGTTTTGAATCACAGACTTGTAGAATTCCATGGGTTTCGATGCAGAAAAGGCAGAAAGGGTCCGCCGCACCTCCTCCACATTTCAAAGTGTAGTCCCAGCAAGATGGTTTGCAGGCTGCAAAAGAGGTGGTAGTCAGATGGGGCAATGTCAAGGGAATATGCTGGATGCAGAAGTTTTTCCGATCCGAAGTCCTGCAACATGGCACTTTGCTGTGTGTGGTTTTGCGTTGTCCTGCTGCAGCAGCATGCCTTTACGATTCATGAGTGCTGGACTCTGCAGCTGCTAACAGTAGACTTCCCCTGTAATTGTTTTGTTGGGTGGCAGCAGCTCATAATGGATTATGCCTTGCATGTCCCACCATACAGACATCAAAACCTTTTGTGGGAAACGTCCTGGTTTCACCACTGCTACAGGCACATTCCCTTTGGGAAGCCACTGCTGTTTACGCTTAATGTTGTGATAAACAATCCATTTTTCATCGCCTGTGACAATTCTGTGCAAAAAAGGCACCCTTTTTCACGGGAGAACAAAGAAGTGCAAATGTCCACACGCTGTTGCGGGGTGAGATCATGGGGTACTCACTTATCAAGTTTCGACACATAACCGAGGTCCTGCAGATGCCGGTGAACAGTGAAATGGGTTGAATGAACAAGTGTGGCCAATTCCTCGACTGTTGCCTGCGGATTTCCCTCAACACCAGCTTTCAGCACGTCGTTATCCAGCTCAACAGGCCGTCCGGGTCGCTGCATATCCTTGAGGCTGGTGTCCCCCCTTCGAAATTTCTGGAACCAGCGTTGACATTTCCTGACCTCCAGGGTACCCGGCTTATATACGGCATTGATGTTTCGTGTTGCTGTCGTCGCTGAATGTCGATGGTGGAACTCGTACAGCATAATGTGCCTAATGTGGTCTTCTGACGGTCTTCATAATGTGCCTAATGTGTCCATTTCCTATGCGGTTTAAGTACACAACGACTGCACCTAGAACTCCCATTTGCGGTCTCAAGTGACTTGAAGGTCTGCTCAGATGATCCCTTTTATAGTCACTGTGGTCGACATCATAGTCTGGGCACCAGGAGTCTCACTACTGTTGGGCTTGCGCAAAACTACATTACTTCTGGGATGACCTGATAGTTCTAGCGTTTCAATGCTGGGGACACCAATCTTTTAGGCAAGCCGAGGTTAAGACATCCAATGACCACCAACACTGATACCCTCTTTGAAGCTGTGACACTGAACCCCAATACTAGCATGTGACAGTCGGCAGCTGAGGTGGAGTCTTCCCAATCTACCATTGTTTGTCACCAGCACTAGCTGGGTTTTCCCTCCAGGCACCATGAATTGACACCCCAGCAGGTGGAACAACAACATGTTGCTCTGTGTCACAGATTACTGTTAAACCCATAGAATGATAGGGTTTGCTGTCATATCACCACAGGTGATGAAAAGTGAACATTTCTGCCTTATCCTACTACTGAGGCCACACCAAAGAATCACAGCCTGGGCAGTTCAAGAGAAAAGTTATTGATACGATGAGATTTGGTGTTAACAAATAATATTTTTCTATTATGATGATGAACTTACTTCTGAAAAATGCAAATATTACAACAATTTTAAAAAGAAGAAAAAGGCCGGTGATCAATCTAGGGACCCCAATTAAGAATTTTTTTATTAACGAGTAACACCCAAGGTACGATCCAAAAAAACTCCCAGTAAATGGAAGGTGATTCCACCACCACCGACAAGAGAAATTCACATGCGACACAAAATAATTTGATTAAACATATGTTCCAGGTTAACTAAAAATTTATTTTGTGCTCCCAGGCACATGTTGGAAAACAACTCAATACAAGGAAACTTTTGGTGGCTAGGCCGAATAAAAAAAGAATTAAGCAATGAATTTTAGAGTCCAGAGTATGTTAACAGTCCTAAATAATCCTCTCAGAAGCCCTGGTCTGCAAACCAAGTAGTTCTCCCCTGTGTGGTTTAGAGGATGAGGGAGGTAAGTGGCACAGTTAAGTTACCAGCCTGCCTTACAAAATCATCAAAGGATGTGGCTATATGCTCTTTACAATTTAAGTTAGATGGTGAAGAGTGACATTTTAATTTTTTCTTTTTCACAATACACTGATTTTGGTCAGTTACCTGGAAAAATCTTTTTCTTACTTTACAGTAACAGAAAACAAAACAAAACAAAAATGTCAAGTCACTGCCAGGACTCCCCACATTAATTATGACAAAAAAATCTATGCATAAGTTAAGTTGCTACCTCTACTGGTGAAACACCAACAAAAAAAAAAAAAAAAAAAAAAAAAAAAGAATAGAATAGGCTATTGGAAGAGGTATGCTCCCCTACCTGAGCCAAAAATCAAATTCCCCACATTTTTCCTGAGGAAGGCATGCTGTTTCAATATCCTACTCTGATGTCACTTTCCTCTCATTTGAGCTAATGAAAAACCCTGTTCTAACAGAAAACCAAAATTAATATACTTCAATCCATTTCTTTGTTTTCTTAAGGCTATATCACTGGCATTAACTAGACATTTTTTCAAAACTACACAATGACATTATACTACATTTGTAGGTTCTGGCCAGACCATTAACTCCACACATACATTTGCATTTCTTTATTTTCCTCCCATTTTAATTTCACCTTCCCCCCATTTTTTTCTCACCCCTGAATTTTAACCATTTCTGATCAAGACACATTTTTTTTATTTATTTTTTTTTTCAATTTAGGTGGTACTCATTTTTCTTTTTTCTTCGTTTCTTCTCCTCCTTAAATTTTCCTTTTGAGGCCGAGTTGGTGTTTGCGCTGTCGCTACGAGAGCCGGCACGCCGGGGAAACGGGGCCTGATGTGCTTACGTTGATGTCATGGTAGATATTTTCCCTCTTCTCCTTCCTTTCTTTTTTTTTTTTTAACTTGTTTTTAACTTACTCCCGATGCCAGCCTTTGAGGAGACTCCCTCTCTCTCTTTCTCACGGCGAAGACGGCAAAGATGTTACGGAGCGAGTTACGAGGTGTAATGCCCGCTAGTGCCTTGTATACTGCGTTGGAACGACGTCAGGCATTTTTGGATGCGGCGTCGGAACGACGACAAGCATTTTTTCGCTCCATTTCGACTTTACACTCTTAGGGTTCAGCAGAGTCATTTTCGAGCCATGCGAAAAAATTGAAAACAAACGATCCTACAGTTTTTCGGCCGTCGCGGCCACACGTCCCCGGTGCTGGAAGGTTACGGCAGGTTCGGCATCCGGACGTCCGTCGTGCGGACTTGGAGAACTCAAAGTCTTTAGATGGACTCTCTCTTACGAAATCTAAGACTGAAGTGTCCAGCAGTACGCAAAATTCTCCGCTCCTCGCCGAACCCTTTGCACACGCGCCCGAAATGGCGGAAGGCGATTGGCCCGAAGTTAAGGCGGAGAGAGAGAGACGCAATTCCCAGAAAATTTCTGCCAAGCCTTTCTGTTAGCCAGGGTTGAACTTTGACCTGACCTCCCAAAAGAAAAGATGGCCGACGAAGGAATTTCTCTCGGCGCACAGGGATTAGCAGCTGGTAACAGATTTTAAGCATTCTCCTGGCGTTTTACGTATAAATACTTGGCAAAAACCCTTGCAGAGCTGGTGAAAAAGAAAGCGAAACGTCCGACATCGTGACGGTGCCTGGTTACAATTTATGGTCATGTTTTGGAGGAAGCCAAGCTCACGGTGGACCTCCCTTTGAGTTCGTTTTGAACAAAGAAACTCCTAAAAACCTGGTCAAAAATGGTGACCACCTTTACAAATTCAGAAAAATTAACTAACATCTTTTACACAATTACATTTCGCTAAATTAGTATGTAACGCTAAAGATCAGATTTGTGCCTCGCCGACGGTAAGGACAATATCTTTCCCTTTCTGCGATCGGAATTACGAAGAACAAAAAAAACAACTTTACTGCCTGCCATTTTCCTAATCAAATGAATAAGAACTCTTTTTTTCTGCACTTCATTATTAATTTCTTTTCCGTCCCGTTTAGAGTTTCAATCGAGTTCGCGATTACATAAAAATAACTTTGTAAAAATGTTCTAGCTTTTTCTTTCTTCCCCAAAGATACAGAATTACCCTTCCTAAATAGTCCTGTTAGAGAGTTAAGTGCTGACCTTACATATAGTTCTAATCACAACCAGTTACAAAATAAAAATAGATACACAATTTAATAACGGTTAGATATGGGCCACGAAAGCAAGACACGACCCACGTGTTCGTTCTTCGTAATGAACCAGTGACAATACGATTAATTTACTAATTTATGAATACTTTAACATAATTATAGTTTGCAGATTAATATAAACAAAGAAATAGCAATTACACGACGGTAATTACGAAATTGATTATGCATACCACTTACGATTTTTTTTTTTTTTTCCTGTCAACCCGACGTTTCGATCGTCGGAGTTGGCAACAGAATTACATATACTTTACCACTACATATACTATGCAAAATTACTACTTAGGCATTAACTAAATTCATTTATGCTACACTAAATACTAGATTTAAAGATACTCTACTAAATTTCCGCACACTTTCCAACACTTACACAATTCCATGAAAATCAGCACTCAAAATAAAGTGCAAAGAAAAGCACAACAAGATACCAAGGCAATATTCATCAAACACTTGAACACTTGCTTAACTAAACTAACCAGTACTTCTGCCTCTACATAGCCATCAAAACCTGAGGGCTAACTTACCTTGACAGATCCCCAAAAGCAAAAACATCACCACACTCATACATAGAAGTAAATTTACAGAGAGACAGTAAAGTTGAGAGAGAAGAAAAGAAAAAAAGAATGAAAGAATTTACCTTATTTTTTCTTGACTTCTATATTTTCTAGCCCCCTCTTTGCCAAAAGGGGCCTTTTGGGGCAACCACAGAGAAAAAAGAATTCAATCTCATTAAGAGTGCGTGGATCTGGTAATGGGTTTTTCGATCTAAAAATTTTTTGGGCCTATTAATTTAGAGATCGGAAAACGGCACCAGATCATAATGCTGTGCATTTGGTGGGAACTGTATGTAATTTTTTTGAAATTTGTATTTGGAAAGAATTCTCAGTTACAGCCACTTACACCTAGAACTTCATGAAACCAGGTAACCATGTTTCTGGCACAGTTCATTGCTGCAACAGTGATGAGGAAGTTTGAAGTATTTGTTTACATATTTGGGGATCGAAGTTATATTGTTTATATATAAGTGTGGAAGAGGAACTGTGTTTACACTTGTAACAGAAGTTGTAAGTTCTACCTCATCTGTCAGAGGAATTCCTATGAGAAATGGTACATCTCTCAGCATTACATTTTGTTTGCCACTGAGATAGTTCAGTTCAATAGAGCAAACTTTGTGTTGTTTGTAATGAGTGGGAATGACAAAATCTATTGTCTCAGGTCGAAAGCTACAAAAAATGCGAAATCAAGGACACAAAATTTTCAAATATAAAATAAAAATCTTTCACAAATTATGAATCATTTATTGATATAAATAAAGGGCAATCTCGAATTTTCTTGCTAAATTTCGGCAGCAATTTTTTTTATTTCATTTCAAATTTCTACGTACTTTTGTTCTCAACTAGTTTTCTTAGGGAAACACCATTCCTCTTTCCAATTTCTTAAGGAAACGCCATTCCCTACGGTTCCTGCCCACTTTCATCTGTGCTTGGAAATCTAATAAATTAAATGTGCCAAACTCAGGTTAAGAAGCTTTTCACCCAACCATCTGACTAAGTGGTATGTGACCCACTTCCATCTCGATTAGTATGCGAACCTGTTGTATAAACGTTATTTTTGAATAATGTTCCATATACTCCTTGGCATTCCTTTATGATACTCAAATCTATACATTTATTTTATTACTTCTTTTGTATAGGTTATGAAGAAGAAAATTATACAGATGAAGGCAAAATATTTAATGTTCTAATTGATTGATTTTTTGTTTACTGTGTTAAATCTGACTGCATTTTTTCAGCTTAAATGATATCAGTGATCTGACCAATAGCTGTATTGTGCTATTTAACAACGAATGAATGGAGAAGTCAAAAGCGCCGCCCCGGTGGCGCAGTGGTCTAAGCGATGGCCTCTGATCATTTGTCCGAACGGGGTCCGGGTTCGAATCCTAGTGAGGCATGGATGTTGTGTTTGTCTCACGGCACTGGCTCTCTCCCTTCCCTGGAACCAGTGACCCTAAATTAGGGACGGGCGACTGCTTATAGCCCATTGAGTTGCTCACGGTGGTCGTTAAACCTCCAATCAAAAAAAAAAAAAAAAAAAAAAAAAAAAGTCAAAAGCTGTCTCAAATAGAAGGTCAAATTTTTTGCCGGGCTTTCATCTAAGTTACTAAGAATTCCATGGTTCTTTTTCTAAGGGAGGGGGAATCTGCAACCAGATTTCCTTAACATTTATTTTGATTTAAGCCTGCTTCAATGTCTGAAAGCTTACAAGACGCAGGACATGAAACAATAATTTGGTACATGATGTTTTCAGACTTCCTTTCAAATAATCAGTGGAAGATTTTCCCAGCATTATTCACATGGACGTCTTCTTTTCCTCTCTCCTGTGAAGTTCGGTGACCACCATGAGCAGCTCCAATGGCTGTCAGCAGTCACTCATTTGGAGGCACTGGTTCCAGGGAACAGGTGGAGCCAATTCCATCACATGGGCATGCTACTCATGTTTAATCTGGGACTTGTGCCTGGCTCATTTTGGGTGAATGGTCGGAGGCCAGCACCTCAGACCGTTCACCCACTGTGGTGGCCCACTAGAGCACAAAATATTGTAGCAGTTGTGCTAAGGTTGGTTGTGAGGTTTTGTGCCTATTCAGGGAATGTTCTGACATTTGACTTGGGGCTTGGAAGCATGTGAACTATGAGCACATATTTTCCCTCACTTCACTTGCTAGTTTTGGGGTGGGGCAAGAGAGAATAAATGCTCTTGGCTTCCCCTAGAATTCTAAAAAGATTTTTTTATATAACAGCCATACGCCATACTGATTAAATTTCTCTCTCTCTCTCTCTCTCTCTCTCTCTCTCTATATATATATATATATATATATATATATATATATATATATATATATATATAGTAAAAAGCTGGTGAAAAACAGAAAGTGGAACCAGAATGTAGTGATAGTAAAATTTCCTAGTTCACTAGGGTGGAGATAGTGTATATGTGTGCAGGTGGAAAAGTATGGAAACCAATGAACTGGATTTTTTTTTTACACATCCATTTGCAATGCTCCTAGCCATTACTTCCCCACCAGAATTTACTTTGCCCAGCTACTATCTCGGTAATCTGCCTCTCTCTCTGGGTTTAAACCCACGACTAGGATGTAATGTGCAGTAGACAGATATTCAAATACATTTAGAATGACAAATAAACAAATCATACACAGATTACTCTTCTAAAACTCTTTATATAATTCAACAGTTTTAGTGCAACCACAAGTCAATTACTTCAGAACACATGTTACTAAATTGAATTCAAATTTTAACATACTGCAGATTTTCACCCCTTTTGCTTCAATTTTTATCACGCAAGACAGGCAATACAAAACTAATAACATTAGGTATTTAAACCCTATTAATCATTAGCCTGTCATTTCTTTAGACAACATTCAAAATTAATTAAAGCATATGAGCACCGTAAGGCACAAGAGTGACAATCAACTCTGGGTATGTAAACACTATTAATTATAAACTCCTAATAGTACAACATGCATCAATAAACACCACATGAAAATAAACCAATTTCAAATAACTTTCAATTATCCTACAGCCCTACTTTAAACTCTGCCAGCAACTTTTAATTATACAAAAAAAAAAAAAAAAAAAAAAAAACTTTTGCACTCACGTACTAGGATTTAATGGTATTCCTCTGACGACCCCCAGCACACTTACAACAGGCTCAATGAGAAGAAAAGTTCACACGCAAAAAAAACTTCAAGGGAATCGCTGGATGATGAGTATTCCACGTAAAAAAGTTTTGGTACTCCAAATTTTTCACAACAACGCATTCGTCCAAGCGTGAAGAGTCCACCACTCATAACTCTCAGACATAATTGGACAGAAACTCCATACTCTCTCGGCATGAAAAAGACGTGACGAAAACTTTTACTGCTTCCGACACCCAAGAACACTTAAGCAGAAACTCCGAGCTCTCACGACATGGAAGGGTGTAAAGCAATATTACTGCTCCTGACAGCCAGGAACACTTAAGCAGAACTCCGAGCTCTCACAACATGGAAGGGCGTAAAGCTTTTACTAGTTCAAGAAAAGACACTCTTGCATTCTCAAGAGAAAACTTGAAAGAGATAGCTGTTCATTTCCAAAGAAGTTCAGCCATGGAGATTCCCTTCCAGCAGATTTTCGACCGTCCCGCTTCACCACTTGAAGCCAACGAGCCTTCCCGCATGGTTTTCCAAGGAGAGATCAACAATTTATAGCGCCAAGCGACCCTGAGTTCCAATCAAGCCACTCCACTATGAGTGGCATCAGCTCCGGTACATTTTGCATATAAGTATTTTCCACACATCAAATCCTTAATCATAACTTTATATAAATTTCTTTTACAAATAACACATAATGAACAATTTATACAATCATTATTTGTGACCTCAGCACGTGAGCGACTACAAATATTCTAAATAAAGTATTTAGAATTTCCACCTGTATATAAAAAAAACTTTCTCAAATTAAAAACACTATTAATTGAACTTTACATTTATGTTATTTTTATCCTAGCGACTCCAGGCCATGACTCCAAGACTAATCCCACCAAGACGTCATAGCAAAAAGCTGGTGAACAACAGAAAGTGGAGCAAATTGCAGAATGTAGTGATAGTAAAATTTCCTAGTTCACTAGGGTGGAGATAGTGTATATGTGTGCAGGTGAAAAAGTATGGAAGCCAATGAACTGGACTTTTTTTTTCTTTTGCATCCATTCTGTGAACAAAAACCTACTTTAGTTTTCATAGATTCTATTGTGAGTGCATTAATTCATTACTCATGGCAGATGGATTTATCTCTGCTTGTAAAAAAAAAATGCTTGCAGTAAACCTGCAAAGAAATCTCCATATTGTTAACATATCAAATTGCATATACTGATCTCTTTTATGTAGATCCTAGGTTTTCTGGCATTTAGTTTCATTTTCCTAGTGTGTGTGTGATTAAATGATTAAATAACACAAAAGGGCAGAGTCAGATTTTGCACATGGGTGCTTACATGTAATTTGCATTACTAATTTCCCTCAACACCGTGTTAGAAACAAAGACATGGATACTCATGCATCCTGCCATAGTGCTTGTATTGTACAGGATTGGTTTCAGGAACATGGTGGTGAGTTTACTTTGCTTAGATGGCCCCCATAATCTCCAGATCTCAACCCCATTGAGAATTTGTGGGATGAAGTTGAATGAGCCATCAGACAGCTGGATCCACAACCCTGCAATCTCACACTCCTGGAAAGTGCTATTCATCAAGCATGGTCTCAGATTCCACAAACCACCTATCAACATCTTGTGGGCCGCCCCGGTGGCGCAGTGGTCTAAGGCGCTGGCCTCTGATCATTCGTCCGTAAGGGGTCCGGGTTCGAATCCCGGTCAGGCATGGATGTTGTGTTTGTCTTACGGCACTGGCTCTCTCCTCCCTGGAACCAGTGACCCTAAATTAGGGACGGGCGACTGCTTATAGCCCATTGAGTTGCTCACGGTGGTCGTTAAACCTCCAATCAAAAAAAAAAAAAAAAAAAAAAAAAAAAACATCTTGTGGAGTCCATGCCACGAAGAATCGACGCAGTATTAAAGGCAAAAGTGGCCCAACGAAGTACTGAGGGTGTGGTCATAATAAAGTGGCCACTCAGTGTATGTCATCATGCATAAAAATAGTGGAAGAGTACCTCCATGAATCTGTTTTATGAATAATATAAAAATACATAAACTCACTCAGTCACACATAAAGTTAGGAAAGTGTTTCACGTTCCTATGAAAATTTAAATTCATTTTTTAATTCTTTTTCTTTTATAGCACAATGAACGTTCAAGATTCTTACTTGCAAATATAATCTTCCCTCACTTCTCTCTGTCCATAGCACTGTCATGGACCACTCTTCTATATTCAGTTCTGTGAGATCCCTGTCCACATTGTCTTCCCTTCTTCAACACCATCCCCTTGGCCTTGTACTACGTGGTCTCATTTGAAATACCTCCCTTGCTCTTCACCTGTTCTTTTGGCATACCCAAATCATCTCAGTCTAGAGACCTTGACTTCATTTACTACTAAAGGAACCACAAAGGTGATGTGAAGTTCTGGTTGTCTTTTTCTCTATTCTTTATCTTTGATGGGCCAAAATATACAGGGTGGACCAAAATTAGTCACCGATTAAAAAACATTACTAAGGAATGAAAGCAGCAATTAACATAAAACATATGATAATGCATAAGTACAAACCTGATTTTTTTTTTACCAGTCCCAGTTTTACAAATGTTTTATGTGACTGCCAAGGTGTCATACAAAAAAATGTTTCATGTATAACAAATATCATCTCATAACCTAGAAAGCATCTCTTCATTTCTGTACTATCGTTTCTTTGAATTATTTCATGATAGTTGGTGGAGGGTGTTGATACACTTGATCCTTAATGTAGCCCCATAAGAAAAACCAGATGGTGACAGATCTGGGGACCTTGGAAGTCAGCAAATTGGTTTTTCTTGATCCATCCAAGTATTGGGGAACTTCAAGTCAAGGTAATACCCAGGGCATACAAATCAGCATCCTCTTCCAGCTGAGGCACAAAGAACTGCTGCAGTATGCCTCGGTAAATGATGCCAGAAAGTTTTTTCGCCAAAGAAAAAGGGTTCGTGAATCTTGTTACTTATGGCATTCACTTTGGGACTGCCGCATTAGTATACCACAACACTTTTTCATTCCCCTTATGTGCATATTATGTCTGTTTACCTTACTGCTGATGTTAAATATACCCTCATCATTAAAGACAACTTGTGTGAGAAAGTTCTCTTCCAACTTGGTCCATTCACTTATGTTTTACTGAACCCTTGCAAGTGCTTCTGGTCATTGTCTGACAGTGCATGAAGTAGCTGTAGTTTGTAAGACTTCAAGCTCAGTCATCTATTCAAGATATGCTACACTATTGTTTTTGGCACCTGAAGTTTTATGCTCACTTGCCTAGTTGATTCACGCAGACTTCTTAGTTATGCTTACCGTCACATTCCACAGTAGCTTCAGAAAGCGTGGCTGACCTTGTCATGATTCACACAGCACACAAGGCATCCTGTTGATGTGGAGCACGAATGTCATTTAGTGATGAAAGAATGTGCAGGAGGCTACTTCTGAAATTTTTGTGGAAAAAGCTGCTGAATGACTTTCATTATGCCACAAAATGCATGCTGCCATTTTGGATTTCTGATATCACTAGCGTCATCTGTTTCACATCACGACAACCAAACTGGCTTGTCAAAAAAATTTAGGTTCTTACCAATGTATTTTTATTTGTTTCATGTTAATTGCAGCATTCATTCATAAGTTTTGATCTTTTTTTTAATTGGTGGCTAATTTTGGCCCATCCTGTAGTTGTGGAATATCTCAGGGCTCACAAGATTAAATAGTCATTAAATGTATATAACTTATGTAGGGGATATATCAAAAATGGTTAGGCAATTTTTAATACAAAATGAATATTTCGGGAAGTAGTGTTGGCTCACACACTACAGGAGAAATGCTGAAATGAGGCTCCTCTGAAATGTTGCACCAGAATTGATGCAAAGAGTTGTCATTTTTGTATTTACAACAGATTTAATTCATTTAAAAACAGTGGTGAAAGTAAATGACTTGTTTTGGGGAATGTAGTGTTTAAAATCTAAGTGAAATTTATATACATATATATATCCTTTTCATTGCTGATTACTAGGAACAACTGCAATCAAAGCTTTGAGGCTGGGTTCAGTGGAGATGCTTCCACAAGGCTTAGTGTACCTTAAGAAGCTGCCACTGGAGGATGAATTTCTAAAACATGCCCAGGTTGCTGATATTGAAAAAAGGGCAAAGCCTTTTTTAACTTTCTGCTCTACATTGTTCAGCATTTTCCATCACTAGTTTGTGAAAATGATCTGAGAAAACTTGAGATTCAATTTGTAAAATATCAAAGTGACAGTCTAAAAGAAATTTCTCATGCTGATGAAGCTTGGTTTTAAATATCCAATTTGAAAGACTATAATGGGGAATATAAGTACAAAATACTCTCCCAAGTTATGCTGGGTATTCTTGTTATACCACACTCAAATGCAGCAAGGAAAAGAATATTCAGCATTGTGAGAAAGAATCGCACTAATTTCAGACCAAATCTATGGACTCAGACGTTAGCTCTTTTGATAGAAAAAGTCAAAATGTCTATTTATGGTGAAATATGCTTTGATCAAAAAAATTTCAAATTAAGTGTCATTGCATATAAACTCCTTATATATTTTTCTTTTACTCTACATTCAGTAGTTATAGTTTTTACTTTGCTGTTTCAATTATCAACTAGTAGATAGTTAGATGTCTAGCACGATGTGCACATTTCAAGAAATTCTGAGATTATTTTGTTTACCTTATTATGAAGATTATTTATTTTTTTAATATCAACAAGTAAATAAAAAAGTTAAATGTTAATTTTGTTAAATATTATTTAGTTTATAGATATTACACAAAACACTTGTTTTTTAAATACCTAAATCCAAATATTTTGATTTCTTTATTTGACTACTGAAAAATTGTCAAAACTACTCGTTTTTTCCTTGTGCACTACTAACTTCAGTTGTTAGGTGACATCTCTGTATATATGAGCTAGTCTCCTCCATAGTGCTCCAACATGCTTTCGAATTTCATCCACTAATCACCCTCATGATCTTCCTCTGTGTCTGTTTCCATCCCTTGGTATCCATCTAATATTTCAATTGACCATCGGTGGTTAGTTCTTTAGCAATATGTCCAGCCCATTGCCATTTCAGAGATTTTGCTTTGATCATGTTGTTTTCCACTCCGTCATTTTCCTGACCCATGAGGTCCTCTCCAGGTCTTTCTTGGTTACACCAAGCATGCACCTGTCCATGCTTTTTCAGCTGTCTGCAGCCTCTGTGTGCTTTTTTTTTTTTTTTTTTTGAGTTAAGGTCCATGTCTCTTTTCCATATGTAAGAACTGGAAAAGGATGCATTGATTAAACACTTTTATTTTAAGACATAATGGCAAATTGCTCTGAAACTTGGTTAGAAAGCACTCTTCAAAATGCTCTTCAACTGTGTTTCATATGCCAATTAATTTCTTCATCAATGTGGCTCTTGCTTGATATCAGTTATCCAAGGTAAATGTAGGTATCAGTTACCTCTAGATTTTCCTTATCAATGGCTAATTCTCCATTTCTTGTAAAAGCATCGTACATCAATTTTGTTTTTTGAGAGTATATTTTAATCCCACTTCTTTAGTCTTGTTAGCAACGGGAGTAGAAAATGATGTGAGAAAATTTTTTGGATAATTTTCTCATGTCGTTTTCACAAAAATATTAACGACCAATTTAAGTCTTCCAAAAATTCAACAACAGATTCCAGCCAGGAGATGGCAGCACAAGACCACAACCCTTTGATAAAAGATCCAAAAGCTGGTCAAGAATAGAGCAACGTATGCGATTTGATGGCTGACAAGAGCCCTATAGTGGCTGAAACCATTATAGTTTCCTTTACTGGATTTTAATAAGTTTCATCTTTGATTCAAAAACGATCTAAGTATAATGAAGCACCATTAGCAAATTTTGCTCTGATTTATTATATAATTCCTATAGCTACAAGTAGGAATTTATCCACACCCCCTCTAATACTACCCCAACATCCTTCAAATTTCTTCATCCCCATCCTCCCCCTAAAAATATCAATAACTCTATTTGGAGGTATGTAATACATATTATGTATATTTATACTTTGTGGATATATATATATATTATATATGTGTGTGTGTGTACTTTTTAATTTTTGTGTTGGTCCTTTTTATTGTCATATAGCACAGTTATCAACAGCAGTTAGCATTTACATGAATTTCTCAGCTTTAACTTGAAGTATCTTCTATACTTCGATTCACCCTAAGATGACACTGAAGGGGAAGGTACGTGAAAACTATCGCCACGACTAAAAATAGTTCCAAACATTTTCTGTGAAAACCAACGCATTTATTGCCCAGAATCATGCTTTATATTGTCTTAGCTCTTTAGTGCACATAGTTATTTTAGACAAATCTGAAAATGATCTATTTTCATAAATTAAGTTTTAAAATTAAACCAACTCACATGTGCATAGATATGCAGTGTTTGGGAGACAAGGATGCCAATGAGTTGATGCGGAAAGTGATTGACAGCTGCTAACAGCAGGACACAGTGGGGAGTGACGCGAATGAACATAACTCTTGGCCGTCCCCGAAGGCTCAGTGAGTGAGTAGGCTCTTGTGCTTTAAACTGCAGTGTCATCTCGGGATGAATCAAAGTATACCATAGTGCAATAATTTGTCTTTTTAATTTGAAGTCAATGTATATAATAGCACTCATGTTTCTTTTTTGGTTTTTCTTGTTTAATTCATGTGTTTAAGTCCATCATTGCAAAAATAAATATATGTATTTCTTCATTTTAGTCTGTTAAAGATTTTGCAGATGTGCTTCTGAATTGTGTTAGCATGCACAAGATTTGAAAACATCAATATCTACTGTTTCAGCAGCCCATGTCAATACATCTTTGCTCAAGCCTTGTTTAGAGAAGCATTTAGACATGAAAGATACAAAAACAAATTAACCTGCATGTAGAGTTTTAGAAAAAGTTTTCCAGTTATATAACCATTCTTAACTATAAAAAAGTCAGTTGTTCTCTAGTTTTTGAAGTTTTCCCCATTTTTAATCCTAAACTTTTCACAATATGAATCTCAGCCTCCAAAAAATTTCCTTTCGTGCAACCCTCCCCCTCCATATTTTCTAGCAAGCCTCCCTACCCCCAATGAAATTCTTGGGTAAACCCCTGGTGTTGGAGAACATAAGATGACAGTCTAAAATGGACCCAGCTGGGTCATAAATTGTCAAGAAGTCTGAGCCATACCAGGCATTCCAAATCAAGGCTCCCATGTATAGGCCTCTGCTATAGGATTTAACACATGTCTAGGCAGTTGTTTTTCTTCCATTCAATATACATGACCATGCCATCTCAAAATGTTCTCAATGCCTACTTTTTTTTTTCCTACTGAAGAGGTACCATACTCAGTTTTATAATATTTATATTACTCTTTTCTGTTTTGCCACTGGATCAACCTATTTTTTCCAGATATTCCTCTAACCAGGAATGTCAAAAGAGGTTGTCATTGTATGCCTGTTTTCATCCAAGCAGGCCCGCTTCCAACATTATATAACCTTCAGAAACTTCTCCCTGCGAAGATTAATCATTCATTGTTCACTTTAAGTTGTGATTTAAAGCTCCTAGAAAGTTACCAAATTTCATAGCTGTGTTACAATGAAAGTAGGAATGTTGTAAATGTGTTTTTCAAGAAGAAAAATAGTGAAGCCTGAAAAGCATTCAACTAAGAAAAAAATCGTATGTGCATGTGGGAAAGGTAATGTGCAGGTAAGACAAAACTGCAGTCATCATATGGACTGTCATCGAATGTTGGAGAGGAAATTTGAACTTGTCACAGAAACAGTGGTTGTTGTCCCACAAATTATGACAACATGCTTTATATTTGTGTGCCTTCTATTTTGTAATGTTGCAGATCTTAAATTTACTACTATTTATTTATATATTGCCAATAGTTATACCTGCATGGTTCTCTATGTCTGTAGTAACTTATGAGAAGGTTTCACTTGCAGCTGAAAATAGTTTAGAAGAACTGTTGCAACAAGCTGAATTTGAAGCAGAAGTAGAACACTCAACAGAAGCAGAGTTAGAAGAAGAAGTTTTTGTAAGTAGCACCATAGAAGTTATTTATTGCCTTCTACTTCAAGATTTTTTGTTTGTATTATTTATTCAAAGTAAAATGCTTATAAAATGCCTTTAAAAAAAAAAAAGAGTCGAGTGTGTAGTTTTGGCACCCTGTGTGTGCATCAGATTTTAATGTTGTGGGCATACCATTCATGCATATGTATTTTTTTTATTATTTTTTTTTATTTTTGTAGAACATGTTCTCACTTAGTTATTTAGTATCACCATATTTTTTGGCTTATTATTTGATATGGAATATAAGTCGAATGAGTTAAATTTCTCAATTTCTTTGTCTTCATGCATGGATAAGTTGCTCCTGAGTATGAGACAAGGCTAGAACAAATACAGTTAGAGTTCTGAAATTCTGTTACTATATTTTTAATGTTTTAATAAATATTAAAAGGGAGAGAAAGTGAGGTAACTTCTGAATTTTGCAAGTTTCTTTTTTTTTTTTCTCATGAACTGTCACTACCCTATTCCTTCCATCCAGCCACCATGCAAAGATGGGGGGGGAGTCGCACAAGTGTGACAAATCAGAGTGATGCTTGCAGCATGTGTTATCATTCACTACTTTTGCATAGTCCGATTGAAATCGGAAACCAAAAGAGCATTTGGTTTCAATCAAGAAACATGAAATAAATTAAGATAATAATAAGAAATGGAAGCAATTGTTAATTTTCATTTAGTTGGGAGATGGATAAAGCCAAAAAAGATTGCCTTTGCTAGCTGCTGATCATCACTGTTCTTAAAGTATATATGTTGTCAACAGAATTGTCACCAGCCAATCAACTGTGTGGCAGCGATGTGTTTGAGAGGTTTAATCATTGTAAGATAAATGAGGTGTAAAACCAGTTGTGAATATCACCCACAGGGTCTTGGAGGGATCATGAAGGATGTGCATTTAACATAAAAAGACAGCTGCCACTCCAAATTGGTCACAGCGATTTTACTGCTGTTTCTGATGAACGGAATATTACATTTTGTAAGCATTCAGAATGGTACCCAAAGAATACCCGAAACGTTGTGTTTCAAGTGCTCAGTTCACATCTGAATTTAAGGAACAATATTTTTTTTTTCTTATTGAGAAATTTCAGTGACCAATCTGTAGATAAGTTGAGGTCTGAACTTCTGAAGAAGAAAGTATTGTCTTATTTGTTGAAAAATATATTACTTTGCAAGTTGTTTTAATTATGGTAGTAGTCTGTCAATGGTTGCTGAATAAATAACTAAAATACTAACTGAATAACAGTGAAAAAGAAATTGTTGTATTGCATGCTTTTAACTGATTGTTAGCATCTAGTCTATGCTTACTGCTATATTGCTTTTTCTGCATAAGGAAGTTTGGAGAATGCATATGGGGTTGACATGTTTTCAAAATTATAAAATTGCAGAATTGTTGTTGATCAGTTTGGCTAATTGTCCTGCATGGCCTGGGTATGAGCCCCATAGTAAAAGTGGGTGGTTTGTTGATCCTATTGTGCTGGCTTTGTCCCTTCCATGGATCTAGTAGGCCCTACGTTAGAAATAAACAAGTAGTTTTGTCTCTAAAAAAAAACTGAGTTATGTCATCAGCAGTCTTAGTGGATTTCTGATATTCACATCCTTTGCCATGTTCATGTTTGCATATTTTATGTGACAAAACTGTGCATAATTGTCACTGATCCACACTTCCAATAATAGGTGTTATGTTTCTGTAGTCAATTTGGCAAACTCATTTTTACTTGTTGGTTTAACACTTCCATTGCTATTTTTCATAATAGTTAACTGTGAAATGAAAAATCTCATATAAAATGTAGTCTTTCAAATTTGGAGAGTTTATTTTCATGCACAAGTCATAACCTTTGTATTTCATCTCTTAGTTGGAGACAGAAATAAGAAAAGGGGGTCAGCTTAAAAACGTTTTTTATTATATTGTAGTGAGTTTTGATTGTTCACTTTGACTGTAGACTCAGTGCATGTTTAGATTGAAAACAAGAAGTATTCCATCGCTCTTTTCTTTTCGGCTGGGAAGAGATACCAGTGGTCACATCATTTAAGAGTTCCACATTATGGATTTGGTCTTATAAAACAATTGTAATTCAAAATGAAGCATTGTTTTTCTATAAATACTTATGCTTTTTTCATTGTTTATTAGCACAGTATATCATCAATAAAGGAATGATCACAAGTCTTGGCAATAGCTTTAAGCCTACATGCTAAGAGAATCTAAACTGTTGTCATGAAAACACTCAAACCATGTGATGAACATTGGTCATTGTAATATGGATTACTAGAACTGTAATGTTGTGAGTGTTGTGGTATTCATTTCCCATGACTGAATTTTGGTTTGAAATTACTCACGCAAGTGCCTAACTTATTCTGTGTATTCAATCATCAACTGAGATCATGGGGATCTCAATCCTTAATGAACCAGCTGACTCCATGCAGTCTTGGATGTAAAGTGACTTAAGATGGATAGCATGTTCATTGTATAATTCTGGTTCTCTTCCATCTGTTTGCATAAGCAATATCCCTAAACAAAAGGATGGCCAATTTGCTACATGTCTGATGACCTAGTTTTCAGTTGTCTTCCCTCTTTAGTCCCACATGGTTTTAAAATTGATAAGATAAAGCTACATGATGTTAATAGTTTTACACTTGAATAAACATGTACAAATAGAATTTTAAAACTCAATTAGTCCACTGAGTATATTTTTGGATAGCCATCCATAAAACCAAATGCTAAAGAAATGCCACAAACAATATACAGTATATATATTTTAACTAACAGTCATATTCTTACTTTACATAGCATAAAACTTGGTTATTATGGTTAATGCAGAACAGTGTGTTAACTTCCATAATTTGAAAAAAAAAATTATCAGATTCTAATGTTTGGAACCCTATTTTATTGAAAGGAATTCTGCTGAGAAGTTACTAACATTCAGTCATGGACAAATGACAGAGCAAATATTGTAGGTCTATCTCATCTATGAAGAAATTAAGATTAATTACAGTCTATAAAAAGAAATTGGTGAATTTATTTTTCTGTTATGCTATAAAAAATGGTTGAAAAATGCAACATTGGCAGACCTATTTATATGCTACTTGTCATTAAAGAAAGTTGGGAGAAATAAATCAGTACATAAATAAAACAAAGTATCAAATAGAAACAAAGTGGACATTTTTCCCAAGGCAAGACTAAAACTTCAACTTTTAAGGGCATTAAAAATCACATAGGTTGGTCCTTACTGAAAAAGTGGTTTAATGTGTTATTTATTATAATAAAGATAAATTACTTATTTTCATAGAAGAAACATCTCAGTTACAAATTTGCAGTCATTTTTTTCAACACCTGATTTTAGGATCCTGATGATGGAATCATTCTTTCAGTAATGACCAGCCCATGTGATTGTGCTTAATCCTTTTCATGATATTCTACTGTTAGCTAATATTTTTTATTGTCCCAGCTCATTTTGTCACCAGTTTCTCTTGTTCATCTGTCTAACCCATATTTTATTGCTGATTTATGTTCTCCCAGATTATTGTGTTTTCCAGTTACTGATCTGTCTCTTATTAGCATAAAATCCCTCTGCTTCATTCAGTTATTGTACACAGTTACTCCATGCTAACAAAGACATCCCTTTTTCTTTAGTATTGTTAAATGTGTGAAATTTCTTTTTTGCCTTGTTAACATGTGCAAATCTTATATTTGAGGGTCGTTCAAAAAGTAACAATACTGATTTTACATGGAGCAGAAGTGTAATGCAGTAAATGTACTTACACTTAGGTATTTTTTAAGTATTTTCCCTTTACCTGAATGCATTGGGGTCCCACTTTTCTATCAACTTCCAATAGGTGTGCTCGACATGTGGTTTAGGATACTCATCACAGCATTGTTCAGTTCAGTATTTAATGAGAACCAGCACCCAGAAAGTTGTTTTTTCACTTCAGAGAATTGGTGGAAGTCACCCGGAATCATGTCTTGTGAATACGGAGAGTATGCCCTCATTTCAATTTCTAGATCTTGGATAACCTGCTGGGTAAGCAAGGCATGATGTGCTGGGGCAACCTTGATGCAAAATCCAAGCAGTTTGTGCATATTCTGGTCATTTTGGAGAATTTTTTTCTTTAGAGGGTCTTTGAGATCTTCAGAATAATAGGCACTGGTAACAGTTTTCCCTTTTTATCAAAGAAACCCAAAGCTCTACGGATGTTTTGTTTTGTTTTTCGAATCTAAATGGTACAAAAATGTTTGTGACGATCCGATCCAAAAAGTGTGGCTCACATCATAGCTGGCACTTCCATTGGCGACAAGGTACAACATAATTTGCCTTGTGTTCATCTGGGAATCCACTTTGCAGTGACATTTCGGTTCCCTAACTGGTTTCTCACAATGTCATCTGCATGACATCACCAACCTCCTCAATAATCATTCTGTGGTATTTGCGCAGGAGTGCCTTGATGATATTGACATTAACCTCCATAGTTGTTGACCTACCAGAGCATGGCACATCTTCCAGACTCTCTTCACCATTCACAATTTTTTTTTTTGTGCCCCTCAAAAACTTTCACAGGGCAAAGCATCTTCCTCATAGGTTGTTTTAATCATTTTGTGCATTTTTGTGGCGGTTTTATTCAAACGCACGTGCAAAATCTTGTAGCTGCTTTTTACTTCAGTTTTAAATCCATATTTGGTTACAGAAACATGTCTGAACTCTATGCTGTTTACTACAAGAATGAAAGAATGAATTAGCAGAGCGTTGTACGACATGTCATCACGTGACTGACTTTGCAGGTATTCCATCGCAGGCAGCTGCACTTTTCTTCATGGGTTTTTGTTTTGGTGCCATGCTGTGGGTCTCATTACTTTTTGAATGATGTATGATTACTTTTGTCTCATTACTTTTGAATGATTTTGAAAAAAAATATGTATAAAGTTGTATTATATATATATTTTTTTCCATGAAAATTCGAAAAGTAATTTTTTCACTTCTTTTTTAATTGGGTTTTTGAAAACTGATTATCCAGATACATTTATTAAGTAAATAGAAAAACAATGCATCTACTAAACAAGAATTAAATATCCCAAAGGTTTATTGAAATCACTAAATCAATTGATAAAAAGTTCAACATAAGGGTTACAAGTAAGATAGAAAGAAAAGATGCCTTGTTTGAATAGGGAGTTACGCTAGTTAATGAAGCTGTGAACTTTCAACAGTTAAAAATAGGTGAGGGGGAGATAGTGTGCAAACTGATCACAAAGTAAAATGTGTGTTGTTGTTTTTTTTTTTTATGTAAGTCATCCTGCTGTTAAAGGGCTTAAAATTGAGGAGGATTCTATTATTAACAATCAGAAGTTTGGTTCCACATGGCCAACTAACCTTTGTTGGGTGTGAAAATGTGGGTTCATCTTAAAAAATTCACTCAAAGGTAGCAAATACTGTGGATAAAAAGAAACCTATAAATTATGTTTTAAAATAACACTATAGTTTATTTTTGTTTTTATACTGTAAAATCATATTTTGTTGAAAGGTACTCTTATAATGTATTTTATTTAGTGATGGGTATATATCTAATGCCTATGTTCATGTACTCTTCTTACAGCCATGGACCAGGTACCTACTCATCATATTTGCTATTCCGGCTGTTATTTTGGGAGTCAAAATCCTCGAAAAGTTCAAGAGATGAAAACCCACTAGGCCACTACCACCGTGCCATAATAGAAAACTGTTTTAAATTCATGTGGTCACGATAGGTGTTGATCGTTTCATACTTTCATATATAGTTTCATTATGTACTGTTTTTTATAATACAGCTGTATGCTGTGATGGTAATTGTCCAGGGTTTATAGTTGAAACAGCTGTGCTGTTGGTTTTTAATGTTTCAGTTAAGACTTGAAATAAGAAGTATTGTGTTCTTATTAGGTACTTTTTTGTTCATCGTTGTTCTGCATTCTGTAATATTTGTTGTGTATTTTAATAAAGATGCAATTCTGAGTTTCTGGTTGTTTATCTCAGCGTGTCATACTCTTACCAACAGCTTACTTTTTTCCTCGGCAGAAAGGTCATGTCACGTAACATAATTAATACAATAAAGAAAAAATGTCCATGCATGTGATTGTTGTGTAGCCTTGTTCACACTAGTGTGAACAAGGCTGATGTTTCAGGTGAAAGATCTTACTAATCTTTAATGTTAAATAAATTATGCATGATTTGTTTTTCTTTAGTGTACTACTTTTTTTATTTTTATTTGTATTGTATAAAATTAGAGCATCACAATTTGCTCTGAAAAAGGACCCCCCCCCTCAAAGAGATTTACTCTCACAACTGTGATGTGTAGATCTGAGTCATTTTTCGTGGAGTGACTGAAAAATTTGTTTGGCATTTCTTTAGTTTCTCAACTTTCCCCCACACATTCCCTGTGTGAAATCTAGTTTGTCTAGGATTGAGCAAAGTTGCTTGCAATACTGTGTAATATTTGCCCACAGTGGAAGGTTAAAATTATGAACTAGTGTATTATATGTTGTCGTGGTCACCATTGGAATTGTCCTGGATGCAATGTTAAATATTTTGTTTTTGTGTTATTTGTACAGTTAGCTTTTGCCTTTTCTTGGTATGGAGCATAAGGCCACAAGTTGTCCTATTTCAGGAGTTGCCTTATCTACCAATGTTTTGTGCCTGCCCCTCCCCCATCTTTCCTATGACTTCACAGCAGATTAAGGGGTCACTAGCCATTGATACTCCTTTCAAATAATAAACCCCCAAATCAATCAGTAAAAAGGGGAGGGTGAAAGTTTGTTGCCACAACAATACTTAATGCAGGTGTTGTACACATTACTAGGCATTCAAATATACATTCTAAAATATTCCCTGAAATTGATTCATCTGCCCTAGCAGCCAAACAGTCTATAGTGCTGGCTTTAGATTACTTGTCCAATTGGGTCCCAAGTTTGAGTCCTCAAAGAAGCATGGGTGCCTTATGGCAATGATCTCTCCCTTCTTGGGAACCAGCAGCCCTAAATTAGGAATAAGGTTATGGCTTATAGCCCAACAAGTTACTCATGATGGTAATTAAACACTCACACAAAGTTGTGCAGTGTATATACACTATCTACCAACAAGTAATTGGACACCTGTGATAGCAAAGGAAAACGAAGTTTATTCACTTTCAATAGTTGGTGGAGCCTCCACGAGCGGCAATTACAGCTGCGACCCTCCGGGGCATACTCTCAACCAGGCGTTGTATGACGGCTAGCAGTATTTTCTTCCACTCAGCTTGGAGAAGACAGGTCAGTTCCTTTACCGATTTCGGACGGTGAGGGCACCTCTTAAGTCGACGCTCCAACTCGTCCCAGAGGTGCCCGATAGGGTTAAGGTCTGAGCTCTGCGCAGGCCAGTCCATTCGATTAACCCCATTGTCACCATACCAAGCCATGGTGGACCTCGCATCATGACAGGTGGCATTGTCATCCTGAAAGTAACATGGGTCCACCCCGTAAAACTGCCACAACGTAGGAAGCGCATGGTCATCCAAAATGGTGCAGTAGGTCTCGGCGTTGAGTCTACCAGGAATTGCAACCAAGGGCCCATGCCATACCAGGAGAAACGCCCCCATAACATTATTCCACCGCCGCCGAAGTTCACAGTTGGCACAATACATTCCGGCAGGAGGCGTTCTCCTGGCAGACGCCAAACCCAGACCCTGCCATCCAAATGATAGTGGGTGAACCTTGATTCGTCGCTCCAGAGAACCTGTTTCCACTGTTCAACGGTCCACTGTCGACGTTCTTTGCACCGCGTTAGCGGAGCAGCGCTATTGGACTTGGTGATCAAAGGCTTGTGGGCAGCAGCACGTCCATGATAACCGAGCAAATGGGCTTCCTTAAGGATGGTATTCATTGAAAGAACACTCCCAGATGCCTGTTGAAACGCCTCGCGGATGTGGCCCATTGATTTGGTGCGGTTCTTCCGAATTTCTCTGGCCAGCACCCGTCAGTCTCTAACTCCCAGTTTTGTGGGTCTGCCGGGTCAGGGCACATTCCGACAGTCACCTCTCATTTTCCCCTTGCCAATCATGTAGGCCACTGTCGATTTTGGGTACTTCAACTCGCTGGATATGTCACGTATGGATCGGCCATTTCTGTGATACTCGACGATTACACCTTTCTTGAAATCGGAGAGCTCCGAACTGCGGGGCATCTTGCATGCAACTGGTTGCGTTGTTGTTTCCCACACGATATTTAACGGCGGTGGCCATGACGTGTATCAGGACCGCAGATATTGTCGATCGCAGGGGTGTCCAATTACTTGTTGGTACATAGTGTATATACATTTTTACATGTAATTGTACTAAACAATAAAAACATTAGAACTATATAGAAAAGTTCATGAAATGGTGATTTTTTTCTTTTTTTTTTTTTTTTTGGAGGGCTTTAGAAGTGCCTGAAATGTGGTTAAATCCTTGAAAAGTGCTAGATTTTTTAATCATAGACATCCAAATTGTGAACGACTACTCTGAAAATGTTGTGCTCTAAAAATTTGTTATGAGAGTTTAAGAACTTGCATTATGATCTCTTATGTGAGAGTAGTAGAACTGAAGAGAATTTGTATAAAGCAGTGAGATGTGAGATTTTTATAGAATTGTAAGAACATGGAAAGGTTGTGTAGACATTGGTAACTATCTTTTAAAGAAGGATTTTCTTTTAAATTTGGCTGTAACGTAATAGTTTCTTATACATATTTTTTAACATTGTTACAATTTCAGCAATAGGACAACTGTTGTTCTCTAACATTGCAATGATTACAAGGTGACAAATCATCAAACAAACAAGTGCCACTGCCAAAAGCTCGGTGTTTATTTTCTTGGGCCATGTAACTTCAATCAGCTCACACATTTTTTTTTTTTTTTTTTTTTTTTTTTTGCATCAAAATCTTAGGATCAAATTATTACAGTTTAAAAATGCATTTCTGATGATTTTGTGTGTGTATATGATGTTCGGGACATAATTTAGTAGTATGCGTGAAATACAGGGTGTCCCACTCTGTACTTTACCCAAGTTTTTATTAATAACATCGTAAATAATTAGTAATTGAATTATATTTGGTAAGAACATACCTTCATCCATGGAAAACAGAACCGTATTATAGATGTTGAAAGTGTCCGCTGTCCTGTTCGCCCTATGCATCAAGATAGGCTTGAACACAAGATTCCATATTTTGGAAAGTTCACGCCAGTTGCTCTGGTGTAATCACCGCCACTGCCTCATAGATCTTGTTCTTCAATGCTTCAAGGGTTGCTGGCTTGTTTTAAAACACCACTGATTTGAGATACCCCCCAGAGAAAGAAATAAGGTGCTGTCAGGAGATTGAGGTGGCCACAGTCCTTTAGAAATCATGCAATCTCCAAAGAATAGCTCAATTTCAGCCATACTCACATGTGATGCATAGCAAGTTGCCCCATTGTGTTGAAAATATCCAGTGGTCAGCTCTTCAGAGTGCAGCTGGTTAACAAATGCCTGAAAAATTTCCATGTAGACGGATGCTGTGACCGTATCCTGAAAGGAGAGCTCAATGATCTGCCGACGTGACAGTATGCACCACACTCCCAATTTTTTGTGCATGAAGTGGTTTCTTGATAAATGCATCGGAACATGTAATGTACGACGTCCAAGGTTACAACGAGCCTGCGAACAGAAAATGGAAGAAGGTGGTGAAAGAAGGTGGGCCCAATGATCTGCCAATGTGACAGTGTGCACCACACTCCAATTTTTTTGTGCATGAAATGGTTTCTTGATAAATGCATGAAAACATGATATGAGCAATGTCCAAGTTTACAACGAGCATGCCAGCAGGCATTGAAGAACAACATCTGCAAGACAGTTGCAGTTATTATGCCAGAGCAACTGGCATGAACTTTCAGAAATATGGTGTCTTGTGTTCAAGCCTGTCTCAATGCACAGGGTGGATACTTTCAACATCTCTTATGATATGGTTCTGTTTTCCATGGATGAAGGTATGTTCTTACCAAATATCATTCAATTACTGTAATTATTCACGATGTTATTAATAAAAACTTGGGTAAAGTAGTGAGTGGGACACCCTGTATTATGCCCTGAGTGGCCAAAGCATTATTACCGCCAGACCATTTTATGCAAAGTAGCTGGTGCAAGATGGCTGAATCAGTATAAAAAGGGAATGCTGAAGCCAAGCAGAAACTAATGAAGAGAAGCGTGCAAGAAATGATATGTAAAAGACACTATCTGACAGACTTTGAACATAGAATAATTGTGAGTTCTCAAAGTGTTTGGTGTCCGCATTAGCAAAATGGCTGCACTGGGGAATGTTCTCAGGCAGCAGTTGTTAAAATTTACACAGACTGGACCACCAGTAAAAAAAAAAACAGGTCTGATATCAAAGCGTGTAGTAGTCAGTAGCCACTGGATTCTTAAGCTTAGTGGAGAATAGGCAGACTTGTTCAGTTCAATAGACGGGCAACACTTAGTCACACTACAGATAATCTGAATCAGAGACAAAGTCTGATGGCCTGTCCATAAGCTATTGCTAATTGCAGTGAACAAGAAACACCGCCAGTTCGCTCAGGAACACAAGAATCTGAAAAAAGTAATGTGGTCCGTCGAATACATTTTGAACTATACCATGCTCTGGAAGGGTGACAATATGGAGACAGCAGCAGGAAAGCATTGACCCATCTTACATAGTCACTACTCTTCAAGCTGGTGGAGGAAATGGTATCATCTGGGGTCATGTTTTCGTAGGAGTGTTTAGGCCCTTTGATTTGTATGGAGCAATGTCTGACTGCCCAAAGGTATTTAAATAGCATTGCCAACCAAGTCCACCCAGTTATGTTGATGGTTTATTCCAATGAAGGTGGATACTTCCAGCAGGACAGTGCACCATGTCATAGTACTCACATTGTATGCAAATGGTTTCAGGGGAATCAGGGAGACTTTTTGCTGCTCCTCAATCACTGGATCTCAATCCGATGGAGCATTTGTGTGATGAAGTCTAAAGGGGCATCATCCGCTACTATCAAATCTTCAAGAGCTGGAGAGTGCATTTCATTGTATTTGGGCTATTATTATACTCCAACCCACTACCCACATTTAGTATGGTCCAGACGAATTCAAACAGTATTAAGGACAAAAGGTGGCACAACAACATGGTCATAATAGTTTGGCCACTCAGTGTATATGCATAATGCTTAAAAAAAATGTTGAGAACCATGCAAGGTTTTTAAATAACTTTACAACTGTTGTTTTTGACCCAGTGGTATAAAGTCAAAAACACCTAAGAAAAAATAGTACTATATTATTCATAGCATTATTTTTAAAAAAAAATCGTTTGACTTACCTGGAATGGAGAAAGACATCATCCATTTTTTCACCGGGAATTGTCGAAGGAAGGATAGGGGGAACAGTACACACACACACACACACACACACACGTATATCTTACCTATAATTCTTTAGTTGTCGCACAATGGTTCCAATTGCAGAATGTTTGCTGGAGGAGGATCTCTGTTACTAATGGCTGTCCCAATTTTCCCCCACAGATTTTCAGTTGGGTTAAGATTTGGAAACTGTGGTGCCATTTTAGCACTGTGAAGTCACTGTCTTGCTCCTGGGATCATTGTGTGACGATTCGAACCTTGTAGTGTAAGGTGACCAGATTTTTGAGAGCGAAATTGAAAACAAAATGACATGTCCTGAATTTCAATGAAAAATTGAAGACATAATTGAGGACAACATCTGACTCATTATGGTAAAGCCAAAGATTAACAAAAATGTTATGAACTGTACCATAACTGTCCAGTTTCATGGTAAAACATACGAAGAACCTGAAAGATAATTTTCATGTGACATATGTATAAAATAGCAAAGTACTATCATGCAGAATATTACTTCTGATAATTTTTAAATGCTACTCATAGGGAGCAGCACATGAAAACAATGCCACATTTTGATTTTGTACTGAAATCTCATTGTGATTCTGTACAAGAAAAAACTATCTGAAGCCAAAACATTATACTATACATTGAATGGAGGCAGAAATATTATGTCCACTTAGTGTATAATAATTTTATGTAATTACTATACATGAGAAGGAATATACAAAGTCCAATAACTTTGCTTGAAGAAACAGTTTAATGAAAAAGATGTACTGAACAAAAGTTGTAGAACTCTAAACTGAATCTACCAAGTGCAGCCAAATTTGGCATCAATTACTTTTTTAATTGCATGAAAGTGGATGCTCAAAAAGAGATTTATTCCCCACCCTAAAAAGATTTCGGTTAAAACAGAAACGTAACACAATGGTCGTCGAGATGACCTTGTTCAATGCTTCGGCATGTCTCCCATGATATAGCATGATTTCTAACTTAATTCAAAGAAAAATTCATCTGCTTCAGAAAATAGATCCATACCTTTAAGAGTCTATTTTCTTGCAATCAAATAAGTAATTGATGCTAAATTTGGTTGCATTTGGTAGATTCAGTTGAGTTCTATGACCTATGTTCAGCATGTTTTTTCCTATTTCAATTATTTTGGGAAATTTCAAAAATTGAGGTCATTTCACGTCCTCAATCAGTTTTACGGAATTGAGAACAAAGCATGAAAATTGAGAACTGTCCCCAAAAAATGGTCTGGTCACCTTATTTGTAAGCATTATATCCTGTTGGATGTAGAACTCTTTGTAAGGAAACACCATGCGTATGTATGACTCTGACTGGTTTGCAATCGTGTTCAGCCGGCCCGATGACAGGATTTTTGGGCCCCTGGGCAATCTAGAGACTGGGACCCCCAAAGTTTTTTCAGTCCCTCCTCCCCACAAAAAGATTTTAGAAGAGTGTAGGATTAATATACTTTAGATTAACCATAGGTACAAAACCTTGTACATGATGAAACAAACTTCTATCAAATTGTTAATATTTTATTGGAATTATTTTATGGTTATGTACAATTCTGAAATTCATTCTTAACTGATACATGGAATCACTTGACATAATTTTAAATCTCGGGGATGGGCGACTGCTTATAACCCATCGAGTTGCTCACGGTGGTCGTTAAACCTTCACTCAAAACAAAACAAAAATTTTTAAGCTAAAACTTTTTTATTAAATGTTGAGTACTCAATATTTGAAAACTAAAACAGGGTTACTTTTTTGTCAAATTAGTTATTAATTTAGAAAAACACTATAATTAAATATGCCCCCCCCCCATCATTGTACTAATTCGCAGCTAATGGAACAGGTCAGTTTTTAGACTTTATTATTAAACTCCGCCTACCTGTTTGGCGGAATCTGGCACACCACGTGGTTTTGATGTGGAAGGGTCAAATATTGACCTTCCATTGGTAAGGAAATTAGTATGGGAAGTTCCTGTTTTTTTTTTAGTTTTTTTTTTTGTTTTTTTTTTTTTTTTTGACAGGGGGAGAAGGCAAGGGTGGGAACCAAAGCGGCTGCTCCGGGAGGCGCAAATGTTTTACTTTTCTGCTGGACCCTTTCGCTAAAAATTCGTGACAAACGTCCACTAGGATTAGGCCCCTGGGCAATTACCACACCCCTGTCCTTATCGAGCCTGATGTTCAGATACCTTTTGGTATCCAAATGCTGATCCAGAAGGAACCCAATGATTATCATGAAAACAGATCCCAGACCATCACACTGTGTCCACCAGCTTGTACAGTTAACATAAAGCAGCAGGGATTCATCGATTCGTGTTGTTGATGTTATATTGTGGACCATCTATTGGCGTGTATTAACTGAGAACGTGATTCATTAATACCAGGCGACATTTTCCAGTCCAAGGGTCAAGTTTGAGTGATCCCATTCCCATTACAGTCGCATGGTACACAAATGGGGCGCGACTGCTGGTTTAGCCCATTTGCACCAATGTGGGGCGCATCAAGCCTGTCCTGGACACAATGGAGCTTGCCTGTTGCATACCTGCCAACATTGGCGAGATCCTTGTCAATAGTAACTAGGATTATTGCACAGCATACGTAGACGCTTTTTTACGAAACGATCCATCTCTTTGTGAAAAAGAAATAAGCGCCACAACGAAACATTACAGCAAACTGGAACACTAATGAAACAAACTTAACATGCGTGAAGCACAAAGTTGCCGCCCGGGTGGCGCCGTGGTCTAAGCCCTGGCTTATGACCATTCGCCTGATAGAAGTCCAGGTTCGACTCCCGATAAGGCATGGATGTTGTGTTTGTCTTACGGCACTGGCTCTTTCCTGGAGTCAGCGGCCCTAAATTAGAGACGGGTGACTTCTTATAGCTGAGTTGCTCACGGTGGTCGTTAAACCTCCAATAAAACACACACACACACACACACACAGTTGATTCCCCTGGCAGAGGAACGATAAGTAATATTGCAAGATTTAAGTTCAAAACTTCCACCAGTAAAAATCAGTCTGATATGCTCAGAATTCCACAGCGTTGACAGATGGCAAATCCAAGCAAGTGAACGTGCAGTGCGCGAACCTCCACTTACCATATGATCAGACTGCCTCTAAAATTGCAGTTTATGACAAGATGAGACCTATAAAACACTGTCAGTTTGTCTTTTGTTGACTCACAGCTGCACATGCATCCATTGCTTAATTTTTCTTTCTGCTGATATCGTTCTCTCCCTATTTTTTCATTGTCGCTTTTCTTTTCTTTTTTATGCCCTCTGATAACAATAATTTCACCTATCATGCTGAAAGAACTTTCAGCCTGAGGACCACGAACGCAGGATATCAAAGCTTTAACTATTTTAGATAAACGGTGTAACTTTGAGAATACTAATACTTTTGAACACCATGCATGAATTTTTACAAATTTTCCAACTTCGTCACTTCCGTTTTCGGGAATTTCCCTCCCTCCCTTCTTTATCAAGCTTAAATGCAAAAAATTATGGAACAGAGGCTTTTTAACAACGCAGGAGAGGGAGAACATCGCGGGGTTTGGCGATTACGGGAGAAATCTTTGCTCCGTCTGACTTCCGGTTTTGAAATTTTCTCCCCTATTTTCGAGCTGAAATACAAATATTTATGCAGTAAAATGTAATTTAACAATAATACGGCAGAGGCAACATCGCGAGAAAAAAGAAATTACGGATAAGGAAAAATCTGAACTCCGTCGACCTTTCGTTTTCGAAAGTTTCGTAAAGATGGAATTCCGTTCTCCGTCGAACTTAGTCCATTCACCACCAACATCCTAAGAATTTCCGTTCACTTGTGCGTCAATCGCGTAAATGACCAAAATAATAACGAAAAAGGCGGAATTCCTCGAATTCGCGGAAGAATCTGATGACTAAAGATTACAGGGAAATTTTTGCGGCGTCTGAGTTTCGTTTTTGCAAATTGTCGCATACAGTTTTAAGCTGAAATACAAACATTTATGCCATAAAAGGTTATTTAACAACAATATTAGACAAAGGTTACATCGTGAGAAAAAAATTACGATTGCCATATTTTTTTTTACTCCGTTTAACTTCCGTTTCCGAAAGTTTTGAAACACGAAATACCGTCCCAAGACGGAAAATGGCCCACCTCACCTTCCAAATTCTCTTCAGTTTTGCATCGATCTTGAGAATGATTTAAATGACAAAAAACGCGGAATTCCACGAATCCACTTAAGAATCTCACGTATATCGTAAAAGTAATAGCAAAATAAGAAAAAAGAAAATTCGTACAATCCGTATAGTTAGACAGCTAAATCCGTAGAAACTACGTACATTCCGTAGTAGTTGACAGGTATGTACTCGTACAATCCTCTTCAGCCGCCATTTCTGTCCACAGAAACACTGCAGGCTGATTGTTTTGTTGTTTGTGCACCAGTCATTGTACACCCTCGATGCAGTTGTTCTTCGCCCATAGCCGACATGTTTTTCCATCTGTGAGGTGCTTTCACCTGCCTGCCTGGTGCTCCCGCTTATGCGTCCTTCAAAATCAGTTAAATCATGAGTCCCATATTGCAGCTATCTACCCTTCGAGCACATCTGAATTCGTTGCAGTGAACTGTTCATAAAGCCAACTCAACGTCATAGTTACGATGTGAGGAGTGCACCTTCCTGATTGCTACTGGGTGTTCTTAATGATTTGCCACTTCAGTATATGGCTACTCCTGAATCATAAGAGTGGGTTTAAAACATGTAGTACTCAAAGATTAATCTAAACTTCGTGATTAAATATTCATTTAGTACAAAATAAAGCAACGCATCTTTATGCAAATATTCAGCTGAAAGTGTTTTCCTTGAAACAGAAGTCATCGCTCTTTCCACGTTTATAAGTGAGTCACGGAAAAATTATCATCGGCAGCCACCGGGAATCGAACCCAGGCTCTTCCAGTTACGCGCCGAACATGCTACCACTGTACCACAGCGGCCTCAAATTCTCCAGACTTACATACGACTAACTGCCAAACCACATGGCAGGTTGCTTCTTGGAGCCCCGCACAATGCTGGGGATTCACCAAAGACTGAACAAATAACTAGAAGGCGAATGAATAATTAATACACGCTATTGGCGTGGATTAGGAACATCAAACAGAAGTCTTCCACGTTTATAAAGTGGAAGACTTCGCTTTTTCCACGTTTATAAAGTGAGAATTTTTCCGTGACTCACTTATAAACGTGGAAAGAGCGATGACTTCTGTTTGATGTTCCTAATTCACGTCAATAGTGTGTATTAATTAGTGTTTTTCTTATTGTAGAAGCAAATTGTTCAGTTTTGTGAGGTAATCCTCCATAACTGGGAAAAGATGGTCATTATTAATCAATGGTCCAAGACTTCCTCCGAAGTCAGATGGCAGAATAGCAAGTAAAATGTGGTGCAACAATTCTTCACGGTCCTTTCCATGAAACAGTATACAGTATACAATGAATTAAATTACTTCAAAATTCAAGGGGCTGTTAAGAAGATCAACTAGCAATTCAGTTACATAACTTTATCTAGAAACCATATTTCAATTACGGTTTTAGATTGACAGTTACTTCACGACTCATGAATAAGTCTTCAAACTTCGTTGATGACTCATCAACATCCTCAACCAATTCTTGCCAGTTGCAGACCCGGCCACCAGGATATTGGGAATTATATGTGTATACACTGAGTGATCACTGAATTATGAACACCTACCCAATACTTCGTAGATCCTCCTTTCCCTCTCAATACAGCAGCTATCCGACGTGGCATCGATTCAATAAGAGTAGTTGGTAGGTATGGTTAACCAAGCAAGTGTGTAATGCGGCCTTCAATGCAAGCATGGAGGTGATTGGTGTATCCATACACCTGATATGCCGTTCCACGTTCCATAGTATTCCACAAGTGCTCTATGGGATTGATATCGGGGAGTTCGGAGGCCAATCGATATACTGGAAGTCTGAACTGTGTTGCACAACACTGGACCTGTGGCTTGGCACATTGTCATCTCAGAAGACACCGTTGCCATTCGGGAAAAAGTGCAACATTGCTGGGTGTACACTGTACAGAGTCAACAAACAACGATAGTGGGCACCAGTCATACGTTGTTTCACATGCACCAGGGGTCCAAGTTCCTGCCAGGTAAAAATGCCCCAACCGCCTCCACAGGCTTGCACTGGGAAGACGAGACCATGCTGGATGGATTGAGTGGCTCATGTTGTTTGCGGCAAATGTACGTACACGACCATCCACGGAATGGAATAACAAGTTAGTAAAATCATGCAATGTATTGATTATGATACGCTTTCCAACATACCAGAAATTATTACTCAAGCTATGAAGATAATGGCTGTGGAATAAATCTCGCTCCTGTGCCGTGACCTTTGACCCCATTTTAATGATATTATAAACAGAATTGGTTCAGTATACCTCCGGAATAACATATTAAAGTTTTGTCGCAATCGAAGTATTTTTAGTCATGTTATGAGAATAATGGCTGTGGAATAAATCTCGCTCCTGTGCCGTGACCTTTGACCCCATTTCGATTATATTAAACATAATTGGTTCAGTATACCTGCGGAACAACATGATAAAGATTTAACCCCATTTCGATTATATTAAACAGAATTGGTTCAGTATACCTGCGGAACAACATGAAGTATTTTTAGTGAAGTTATGTGGATAATGGCTGTGGAATAAATCTCGCTCCTGTGCCCTGACCTTTGATCCCATTTCGATGATATTAAACAGAACCGGTTCAGTATACCTGCGGAACAACATGAAGTATTTTGAGTGAAGTTATGAGGATAATGGCTGTGGAATAAATCTCGCTCCTGTGCCCTGACCTTTGATCCCAATTCGATGATATCAAACAGAACCGGTTCAGTACATCTCCGGAACAACATGATGAAGTTATGTCGCAATCGAAGCATTTTTACGTTAGTTATGACGTATAAGGGCGATGGAAGGGATCCCGCTCCTATGTCCTGACCTTTGACCCCATTTCGCCCATTTTCAATAGGGTTCGTCCCCAGGTTGTCCCTTAATACATTCTAAAATTTCGTCGAAATCGAACCATTTTTACGTGAGTTATCGTGCAGACGGACGGACAAAGCTGGAGCATGTACGCTTCTTCAACCTACCGTTGGAAAGCGTAAATAAAACGCGACTTGTCAGACCAGCACACTTTTTCCCAGTTATCCGACGTCCAACTTGCATGATCTTTTCACCGAGTCATTTGCGCCGGTTACTGTGGTTAGGAGGGATGTCGTCGGGATCGTCTGCTGTTAGAGTCCATACGTGCGAGAGTGCAAAGCACGGTCGAAACAGATGCTTGTTGGAGAACGGAGAGCTGGTGCCTCGATTTCCCAGAAGACTGAACCGGTGGGTTGTTACCGAGGGCGCCGTAGTTAAAGTGCATCAGGACAACAAAAAAGATGATGTAAAAGGTGAAGCGTTTCTTTCGGATTGACCTCTGTTGTATTGGACAGTCAACTGCTGAACAGTGCTGAGTCCGTTGATCTGTACGAGTCAGCGGACCCGGCGCTCACCTCTCACAGCAACCTTTCACTGTCCCGTGAGGTTTTGCCTCCAGGTCGTTGTTTGACCAATTTCACGCCAGTCCTCATACATTTTAACTACGACGTCTCGCAAACAATCCCCCAGTTCAGCCATTTGGGAAATCGAGGCACTTGTTCTCTCTGCTCCCACAAGCTGTCTCCTTTTTCAAAGTCCGATCATTCCTTCCTTTTACCCATCACGCTTCGAATTTTACTACCTACTGCTCCACTCACACCTTGCATATGCTACGTCGGTCGACTATTCGCGCCCTCTCGGAGATCGCGTGGTCTACGGGTCGCATCCATTTTTGGTAAAGGCGGTCATAATTCAATGATCACTCGGTGTAAATAGTCAACCTCTGATTTACCGCCACCATTTGTTACTTTACGTTGTGGCGTAGCATCAAGAGTGTCGTATCAAATTTGCCAATCAGTGGCGAAGCGTCAATGGAAGCATTGCTTCCCTTTGGCTCATGCGCTTTCTTTTGCGTGAATTAAAAATATGTAGCATTAAAGTAAAATAAAAATATCACACCAACATAACGCAGCAGGCATTTTTTTAGTATCTTTTATTTTTAAGAAAGCAAATTCATATTTGTATTTTTACGAAACAAGAACAAATGTCTCGTACGTGAGTCGCTCGTTGGAAGCAACGCAGATAATGCATACAGCTGAACCTCAGCATGCCCACCCGCAGAGTGGCCAGCCACAGCCAGTAATGCTATGCTAAGCATAGAGCGTGGTAAAGCATTCTCCCAAACGCTTCCACGGCGCCGAAGGCAGAACCACACAAGAGAGTTTTAAGGATAAAGCCACTAACTTGAGCATGCGCTCTTTCCAAACGTTCAGTCAGACTCAGCACTCAGATGACTCCCGTAACAATAGTTTGCAGTTGCAATTTGTCAAAAGTTTTCTGTGTTAGTGTGATTAGTTGATTCAGTTATGGTTTGAACTTTCAGTAGTTTTATGTTGCACGTTCTTTAGCGGTGACATGTCATTATTTCAGGAATATAAAAGTAAACGCTACTTTTATTAGTGTAGCTATTTGTTTCTGTGACTCTTCTGAGGAATGTAAGCGCCATGGAAGCAATGGACTCAAGCACATCTACAGTACACAGCCACGTGAACTCCCAAAACTCCGAAGACTGCATTCTAGAAAAAATATTTTCTCTGTCTTTTGGATCATTTTCATAATCATATAAAATCACATTTATAAATAAAAAAAATTCTCTGTAAAAACCATATAAAATCGCAGTTATATAAATGTGGTTTTATATGATAATTCATATGTGATTTTATATATAAAATCACATTTATAAATAAAAAAATTATCTCGCTCTCACTCTCTCTAAACGCCCGAACCGCAGTAAATATTCTACAACCCGAGCCCGATTCAGCCCGGGCTCTGCTTCGGGCTTTCGGGCTCGGGCTCAGCCCGTCTCAGCTCTGATAGAAGAAACCCCAATTCGTTTCGCTGTGTGGATAGACAAGTTTCTTTTCCTTTGAACATTTTCACTGAACATTTTTTTTTTATAAATCTTTGCATTTGAACTTCTACATAGACTATACATAATATCTAAGGTGTTTTACCTGATATTGTCAAAGTATTTCTCACGTTGTTTGCTCTGTGAGGCACGTGCTCCCCAGGTAGCTAGAATGAGAGAAGGTAGGTCAATGAGTTCGCCCAACCCACTCCGGCTTAGGGTTCCAGGAATCAGTGACGCCACTGGAACCCTCTTGGAGCTGTCCAACGCTTCCTCTCCGTAGCGAAGACGTTCACTTGGTATCGGGAAATCATTTTCAGATCAAGGCAGTTTATATTTCTTTGTTTAATCAACGAATAATTTTACAATCATCCGTTACCTATTGATTTCAAGCACAGGCTGAAAATGCTATTGCTTGGACCAAAGCTTCCGTTGCCGGCAAATGTCAACGTTAAAAACGACGAAGCAGGGCTAGCTGCAACATAAGGGTAACCTGGGCGTTCGCCAAGGGCCCCCCACTTTAAGAGAAAAAAGCAAAATCACTTTTTGCAAAAATTTTTATAACCACTTTTTTTTTCGTAAGTTTTGGAGCGCGTTGCCCTTAAAAATATTTTTATGAAGTTTCTTTTTGTTTCCAGTCCGACCCCCCCCCCTTTTTCGAAAAGGTTATCACCCTTCGCCGTACAGATACTGAGATTTTCAGATTTCAAATGATTATTGTATCCGCATTCATGAAATAGAAAATTAAATTTGATCATTTTGCGGGCCCTACTTTAATATATTCAACAATTTGTGTACAAAGCAAATACTTAAATTTAACAAAATAAAAAGAAATTAATCACTGCAACATGTATATGGAAAAAAAAATATTTTTACGAATTTATTTTAAAAGAGTCCTTAATATTTTCTACACAAAAATATTCGGAATGCAAAAATATTCACTACGCAGGTATCTTTTTAAGCTTTAAGATAATACCTATTTCTGTGAGATAATCATTATGTCTTTAGGACAGTTTTTGTGTGTATTCTTTGCGAATGGCAGTTTTGTACGTAACGATTTTATTAAAATAAGAGTTTAATTTTTTACTGCCCGCAATGAAATTTCTCCCCGGGCCCCGCAAAAGCTCCATCAGCCCTGCGACGAAGACAAAATAATAAGCACCGATTTATTTTTTAATTTAATGGAAACACAAGACGAGGCAGAGAATTCGAACGCCTGTGAGATGGGCAATGTAATATGTGTATTAATACTTGCAATTTTGCTAATCCTGAAGAGGAAGTAGCCATACACTATTTTGCTGGATATTTAGCATTTCGTCACACACACACAAAAAAAAAAAAAGAAATTAAAGAATTGGGAACGTTTCTTACGTAACAGGGAACCAAAATAAAGGCTAGATTGAGATTTTATCAAGAGGTGAGCTAATGACACAAAACAACATTAGAATAGAAACTGTCAAACAGTTTGAATCACTTTTCTGAATTTCATGGAGCTGGCATATACAATGTATAAATCCCCAGGCGCCATAAACAAACTTCGAAATTGAAATGTAACTTTCCCGAAGTTGACGTGAGTGTCATTAAAACCTATGCGAGAGCAAAAACATTTTTCTTATTAAATATATTAACGATGTCAATCAACAAAACTTGAGAGAAAAAAACCAAGCACATGCATTGAATTTCAGGGAGTTAAAAAAAAAAAAAAGGAAACAATGGAGGGAAAGTTCTAAGTTTTAGTAATCGATAAGTTTTGTTTTATTTCTGTAATTCCTATTTTAAAAATTTCGCTTATGTATTCTTAAAAGCTTCTAATTTGAACTAAGAATCATGCATTTCACCATTCTTTACCACCACGCCCGAAGACTGCCGGTGACCAACATACGTCACAGGCCTCCGTGAGGAGGGACCACCCGCTGTTTGTTTACAATCTTTGACCTACCTCTCTCATTCTAACTACCTTGCGTGCTCCCGGCCCCGAGAGGTCTCTTACGTTACGAACCTTTGGTTAGTTATAAAAAAAATTTGCTGAAATAAAACAGTTAGGTTATATATTTTCAGTTCCACATTCATTCACTTTTTTTTTTTTTTTTTGATGGAGGTTTAACGACCACCGTGAGCAACTCAATGGGCTATAAGCAGTCGCCCGTCCCTAATTTAGGGTCACTGGTTCCAGGGAAGGGAGATATCCAGCGCCGTAAGACAAACACAACATCCATGCCTGACCGGGATTCGAACCCGGACCCCTTACGGACGAATGATTTGCACAGTCAAACGTTTAAAATTTACTATTAATTAAAAGATTTTAGTAGAAAGAGTTATACTCATCGGGTCAGGAGACGTCTCACACGTGGTTCGTTGTTATGGCGAGCGCTTTCTGCGGTACATTTACCGCCATCGTACCGCAGAAAGCGTTCGCCATAACAACGAACCACGTGTGAGACGTCTCCTGACCCGATGAGTATAACTCTTTCTACTAAAATCTTTTAATTAATAGTAAATTTTAAACGTTTGACTGTGCAAGTGAATGAATGTGGAACTGAAAATATATAACCTAACTGTTTTATTTCTGCAATTTTTTTTTATAACTAACCAAAGGTTCGTAACGTAAGAGACCTCTCGGGCCGGGAGCACGTGCCTCACAGAGCAAACAACGTGAGAAATACTTTGACAATATCAGGTAAAATACCTTAGATATTATGTATAGTTTAATTAAAATCACGTTTATAACATAAGACAACCTATAAGGTAGTCTCATGAATTGCATTTTTCGTAATTCTACATAGACATTTCTTTTTGGTGGTACCGCGCATGGTCGCGTTTGGGGGGGGGGGGGAGGCTCTTACGATGCTTTCTGCCATGCCGTATTGTCAACGTAGCATATAAACTACGGGTCACTTGCTGATTTTAATTATTATAAGTTTTCATTCATATCACTTTTGCCATCTATTTATCGCATGTTAACTGCATTGCTTCCCTTCAAGGACGTTTGCTTCCCTTACTTACAAAGTCACGCTTCGCCACTGTTGCCAATAATTTTTAAGTAACCCCAAATTTTGTTAATTCTGGTTCACCGAAAATACAATTAGAATTAAACTAAAAATATGTTATTTAAAAGAAAATGCAGCTTATATTGTTAGTACGTACGTAATTCGAAGTATCCGTTTCCATCTCTGACGCTTCTGGTATGCATTAAATGCAAAACTTTACTTTGCATATGAGAAAGACAAAGTCAACATTTTAATTATGAGGAAATGAATAAAAATCTGTCATATTATTAAACTTTATCAAGTAACATAAATAGTTATGCGACTTATATAGTTTAATTTATCAAGTTACATTAATAGCATTACACAAAATCATTTTACATACCTTAATTACGTTTGCCGTCCCGGTGGCGCAGTGGTCTAAGTGCTGGACTCTGATCATTCGTCCAAAAGGGGTCCGGGTTCGACCCCTTTTGGACGAATGGATGTTGTGTTTGTCTTACGGCACTGGCTCTCTGCCTTCCCTGGTACCAGTTACCCTAAATTAAGGACGGGCGACTGCTTATAGCCCATTGAGTTGCTTACGGTGGTCGTTAAACCTTCAATCAAAAAAAAAAAAGTATATTTTCATTTGTGTTCTAGATTTCAATCCAACTATTTTCAGAGCACAATCTTTAACAAGTATTTTTAAAATATCGCCATTCTTTAAGTTTTCTTCGAAGAATCTTCTTAAGGTGGATCCACCTAAAATCTTTGCCTTGTATTTCCAATGGGCGAACTTCTGTAGCCATTTTCTTCAAAATTAATGTGTTCCCGTGGATTGAAATTTAAACATCAGTAAAAGTGACTTTATGTTATAGCCTAGTATACTTAATATTTTCTAAAACTTAGCCATAATTATTTTAAAAATCAATAACTTTTTCTTTGGTGGTGTTGAGAGCAGAAAATAGATGGCGCGACTTGTACATCGATGACGTCAATAGACAAACAAATGGTAGATTTTTTTTTAATTGGAGGTTTAACAACCACCATGAGCAACTGAATGGGCTATAAGCAGTAGCCCGTCCCTAATTTAGGGTCACTGGTTCCAGGGAAGAGAGAAAACCAATTCCGTAAGACAAACACAACATCCATGCCTCACCGAGATGCGAACACGGACCGCGTTCGGACGAATGATCAGAGGCCATCGCTTGCACCACTGCGCTACCGGGGCGGCAATGTTGGATTGCTTAATTATAGTTAAATTTTAGAAAATATCAAGTATACTATAATATGAAGTTATTTTTATTGATGTTCAAATTTTCATCCATGGGAACGCATTAATTGTAAAGAAAATGGCTATAGAAGTTTGCCCATTTGAAATACACTATCTACCAACAAGTAATTGGACACCCCTGCAATCGACGATATCTGCGGTCCTGATACACGTCACGGCCGCCGCCGTTAAATATCGTGTGGGAAACAACAACGCAACCAGTCGCATGCAAGATGCCACACAGTTCGGAGCTCTCTGATTTCGAGAAAGGTGTAATCGTCGGGTATCACAGAAATGGCCGATCCATACGTGACATATCCAGCGAGTTGAAGTACCCAAAATCGACAGTGGCCTACGTGATTGGCAAGTGGAAGATGAGAGGTGACTGTCGGAATGTGCCCCGACCCGGCAGACCCACAAAACTGGGAGTTAGAGACGGACGGGTGCTGGCCAGAGAAATTCGGAAGAACCGCACCAAATCAATGGGCCACATCCGCGAGGAGTTTCAACGGGCATCCGGGAGTGTTCTTTCGATGAATACCATCCGTAAGGAAGCCCATCTGCTCGGTTATCATGGACGTGCTGCCGCCCACAAGCCTTTGATCACCAAGACAAATAGCGCTGCTCGGCTAACGTGGTGCAAAGAACGTCGACAGTGGACCGTTGAACAGTGGAAACAGGTTCTCTGGAGCGACGAATCAAGGTTCACTTTCTACCGTTCAGATGGCAGGGTCTGGGTTTGGCGTCTGCCTGGAGAACGCCTCCTGCCGCAATGTATTGTGCCAACTGTGAAGTTCGGCGGCGGCGGAATTATGCTGTGGGGGTGTTTCTCCTGGTATGACGCGGGACCCTTTGGTCGCAATTCCTGGTAGACTAAACGCCAAGACCTACTGCACCATTTTGGATGACCATGCGCTTCCTACGTTGTGTCAGTTTTACGGGGTCGACCCATGTTACTTTCAGGATGACAATGCCACCTGTCATGTTGCGAGGTCCACGATGGCTTGGTATGGTGACAATGGGGTTAATCGAATGGACTGGCCTGCACAGAGCCCGGACCTTAACCCTATCGAGCACCTCTAGGACTAGTTGGAGCGTAGACTTAAGGGGTGCCCCTACCATCAGAAATCGGTGAAGGAGCTGACCTATCTTCTCCAAGCCGAGTGGAAGAAAATACCGCTAGCCGTCATACAACGCTTGGTTGAGAGTATGCCCCGGAGGGTCGCAGCTGTAATCGCCGCTCGTGGAGGCTCCACCAACTGTTGAAGGTGAATAAACTTCGTTTTCCTTTGCTATCACAGGTGTCCAATTACTTGTTGGTAGATAGTGTACAAGGCAAAGATTTTAGGTGGATCCACCTTAATGTTAAAAGACTACTTCGCATCTTTGATTAAGTTAGTGTCTTTAACACAAATGTTAACTGAATGGCGAACCGAAAAAGTTGAACTACTTCCTTCCACAGCTTGCATGTGGTGGAACATCAAGTACTGTATGTTTTGTGTTGGGAAAAGTAGGTTGGCGCACTGATATACATTGGCGGATGCCAAGGGTGACGTGTATGGGCGCCCACATAGAGATGCAAGAATGGGCATTTGCCCTCCCCTGGAAATCGGATCATGCCCTTTCTATCCTTGGAAGTTATTAAACATATTTTTCTGATAACACCAATTCTTATTGCTAATTTTTCTGTGGGCTCATCGGGTGCGCGTTTATGCAGCAAGAAAATATGAAAAATCTCAAAAAATTTCGGTACAAGAAGCGAATATTTACAGTAGAAAGAAATAATAAAATTTCTTGTTGCATGTTGGGGAACAGCGTACGTTATGGGGAAAATCCTCCAAATACGTGGCGTCAGTGAATAAACAAAGACATCACTCTTTCCACGTTTTAGCAACACACAGCAACCGAAAAATTGTTATTCGGTCACCGCTGGGGATCCGAAACCCTGTTCTCTCGACATCTGGCCACCGTGGTGTAAGGCTGACGCGCTCGACTAGATATCGAGAGATTTGAGATTCGGATCCCCAGCGGTGACCGAATAACAATTTTTCGGTAGCTGTATGTTGCTAAAACGTGGAAAGAGTGATTGATGTCTTTGTTTATTCACTGACGCCACGCATTTGGAAGATTTTTACTTTGGATCTCGCCCTTTGGATTTAATTGCTATAATTAATATATAGCCAGTGCCGTTAATGCTCACCAGATGGAGACGTCTCAGTATCAGCTACTGATCTTACGGATTTATGATGTCAGAAGCTGACAGAAAAACACACATAGCGCCGTGGATTGTTGGCCACCGTGCTGTAAAGCTAACGCGCTCGGCTAAATGTCGAGAGATCTAGGATTCGGATCCCCAGCGGTGACCGAATAACAATTTTTCGGTTGCTATGTGTTGCTGAAACGTGGAAAGAGCGATATGTCTTTGTTTGTGTACATTATGGGAAAATATACGTAGGTCGTTTAAAAACTAGTAAGACTTACGTCATAGCGCCAAAAGAAACCCGCGCAGAAAAATGCATCCACACTTGCACGGTCAGTCACGCGACTACGCGTCGTTACAGCGCTCCGCTTGTTCATTCTTTTAGTAGACGGCGTAAAGTTCAGACGTGTTTTTGTAGCCCAGTATGGATTTAAAACTGGAATAAAGAGCAGCTATAAAATTTTGAATTTTGCGTGCGTTTGAACAAAACCGCCACAGAAACGCACGGAATGATTAAAACAGCCTATGAGGAAGATGTTTTGTCCCGTGCAAGAGCTTTTGAGTGGTACAAGAAATTTGGGAATGGTGAAGAGTGTTTGGAAGATGCCCCAAGCTCCGGTAGGCCTTCGATATCGACTACGGAGGTTAATGTCGATATCATCGAGGCACTCCTGCGTGAAGACTGCCGAATGATCATAGAGGAGGCAGCTAATGTGATGCAGATATCCATTGGTTCCCTTGGTGACATTGTGAGAAACATGTTGGGGTTCATCAAGATAATGCCCCTTCACATAGTGCTTTGCTTACCCAGCAGGTTCTCTAAAATCTAGGCATCAAAATGGTGGCGCACCTCCGTAATCACCGGATCTGGTGCCTGGTAACTTTTACCTATTCCCTGACGTGAAAAAATAACTTCGTGGGCGTCGGTCTGCATCAAATGCTGAACTGAACAATGCTGTATGATGGGTATTCTGAACTACATGTCGAGGAAGGACTTCGAACAAACCTTCCAATTAGGTGGAAAGGTGGGACCGGTGCATTCAGGTAGAGGGAAAATACTTCGAAAATATGTAAGTACATGTTTACTGCATTACACTTCTGCTCCATGTAATACCAGTCTCGTTACTTTTCGAATGAACCTCGTAAACGGTGAAGAAATGAAAAATATATCATTTCTCCTCTACTGCAGCTATTCACTACAGGAAAAAGATATCGAAATTTTCCCCAGAAATTTATCTTGAGGTTATTTTTTCATTCTTGATCAGCAATTGGGTGATCTCTGGGGTTTCGTGGCGCATGTGACACAAGTGGCGAAAAGGATCAAAAGAATGACAAAAAAAAATCGTTATTATCCTAACATTCTGTTTAATTTCATTTATCTATCTTTTTTATGTAATTTTTCGGTCTCTTCTGGTTTCCAATTAAATTCATTTGTTGAGAGAGTGGTAAAAACGATTAGATAACACATAAATAACAAATCCGTCTATGTACGATATTTAATGTTAAAAAATGAAGCGTATTTACAATTAAAAACCCCACTAGTACTTTCGGGGTGACATTCACCCCGTCATCAGATCGGACAGAGGTTATGTGATACACGCACTAATCTCAATAATAATCTGCTAGAGCCCTCCTCCTCCTCCTCCTCCGTGCTACTTTTTAAGTCGTCATAGCAACAAATGTCACAGAAACAAATGTTTGTGACGTCACGCTTAGTTTTTCGTGTAGGTGACGTCATTACCTACACGCTCACAGTCCACGCGTATACCACTTTGTTTTGTTGTCATAGCAACAAAGAACACAGCTGCTGGTGTGACGCCATCTAATCCAAATCATTCTCACATGACGTCAGAGATGCGTTACGTCACACGGTCAACTCTAGAGATACGAAAACTTTTTTCTTTTTTTGGTTGGAGGTTTAACGACCACAGTGAACAACTCAGTGGGCTATAAGCAGTCGCCCGTCCCTAATTTAGGCAACCGAGTAAACGTACTCTTTCGGACGAATGATCAGAGACCATCACTTAGACCACTGTGCCACCAACGAAAAACTTCACATCAGGAATTTTGGTTCACTTCCTGAACCAGTGTTTAGCTATCTGTATGTGGCAACGTCAAGATAAAAATAGTTCACGGAAAAGAACAGGGGAAATCGATACAAGGTTCACAGTCAATGTATACGAAAAATGTTGTGTATAAGGAAGTGTTGACGAAATAGGGACTAAAGGTTTTACAAAGCACATACCAAACAGACAGCCCGTCGTATCAAATTCCATAACCGACTGCTCGGGAAATTTTCAGAAAGCTGTGAGCCAACGTCGCCATCTATTGACGTAGAACTCAAAAACTCGATAAATAAATGTCAATAATTTCTGTATCATAAATTTTATTTTTTCCCGTCATTATTGACGGGCTTTCATCTAGTATACGTATAAGAGTACATCAATGCACCACGGGTAAAGATCTCAAGCATCACAAAGTTGTGATTGTTACCATCGCAACCGAGTAAACGTACCCATGTAATTTCTAACATCAGAATTTCTGTATAACTATGTGAATGTCTTGATATTTTTTTTATTTCTGTATAACTATGTGAATGTTCTGATGGTGCCTTTACTCGGTTGCGATGGTAACAATCACAACCTTGTGACGCTTGAGATCTTTACCCGTGGTGCATTGCTGTACTCTTATACGTATATTAGTGCGTGTATCACATAACCTCTGTTGAACCTGATGACGGGGTGAATGTCACCCCGAAAGTACTAGTGGGGTTTTTAATTGTAAATACGCTTCATTTTTTAACATTAAATATCGTACACAGATGATGGTGTTATTTATGTGACATATAGTACGAAATTGCTTTTATCTTTACGATTGGATAACAAGAAAGCACAGGGAAATCTGCATATGCTGCTTGTATATGTTCACAATTTCTGTTTGCCCCCTTTTAAAAAACGAGCTTATGTGTGCTCTATATAAAATACCACTTTATATCAAGGGATACTTTATATAGAGCACGTATGTTCAGACCCAAGTGGTGGTGATAAATTGAGGGGCGGTATACCGAGTTTTTTTATTGGGATTTTAATGACCACCGTGAGCAACTCAATGGGCTATAGGCAATTGCCCGTCCCTAATTTAGGGCAACTGATTACAGGGAAGGGAGATAGCCAATGCCGTAATACAAACGCAACACCCATGCCTTATCGGGTTCCGAACACGGACTTATCTCGGACGAATCAGGAACTATATCGCTTAGACCACTGCGGCACATCGAGGATTGACTGTATATCATGCAGGTCAGATGATCCTATGTAGAGGATTTTAGGAGGGGGTGTCTGACCCCAGGTCTTAAACAATCCTTAGAAGCAGGAAGCTAGGAGATTTGGGCTAGAGTGCCCGATAGGAAAGTGACACGGAAGCGAGGTGCGAGGTAGAAAGCGGGAGGAAGACGCCCTTATTTATTACCGGGGGGGGGGGGACCAGTACTCTGGGTCCGACGGCTTAATGTTCCCATCCGACGCACGGCAGATATTCAGTGGGTCGAGCGTTCGTACTTGCCTGAGATCGAACCGGAGGTTTCTCCGTGGCGGTCACGAACGTTGACAACTTGGCCATCAGCGGCCCTTGACTGTATATTTGTCCTTCACCATATTTACATTGGAGAAAACCAAGTTATGCCGAACCGGTAAATTTTATTTATTAGTTTGAAGGTTTCTACAGAAAAAAAAAATTTACGTATCAAATGTTCTGTTGAGCTAAACCCTGTTTTTCAGGAACAATCAACCTCTCCCTCTCGATTTTGAAACTATGATCCTTTCCTTGCAGCTGTACCTCGATCGGATTTTGCTAATTGCAGTTGAATATAATCAATACAATGTAAAGAAATATACTATCAATAAGCTGAGATAGAAACTCAAAATTCGCTGGATACAAAGCATTGAGGTTCACCTACGGTAAAATTGGTTGGTGTTGCTTTACGTATGTATATGGCTGTCTTAAGGAATGGGCCAACTGGGCCGGTGCCCAGGGCCCCCACCACCTCAAGTGTCTTATTCGTTTACAAAAGGTCAAACTCTTTCACTACTCATTCCCCCCCCCCCCTTTTTTTTTTAAACCTTGCTCGTAACTTTGATTTCCCGAGGAGACAGGAGGGAAGTTAGGTGTTCGGGTCGATCTTTTGTGACGAAATAAGAAACAAAGAAAGCCGACCTCCCACCTTTTCCCAAGTGGGGGGTGATAGTGATTTAATAAAACAATTAAATGAAAATTCTGAACGGAAGTAAAAAATGCGTGATTCGTAAACATGTATGATGTATCAGCTAAACAAAGTAAGTGGCGTGTCAACATGTATCCGAAGAACGTAGTTCTCAAGAAAGTGCAGTGAGTGCATGGATTTCTTTTTGACTGACGGTCAGATGTTTCGTTTTACCTTATTTTTGTCATAAACCTCTAGAATTCCGAATGTAGTAATTCAAACAGTACACTTCCACAAGCGCATATCCAAGTGTTTATGTTCTCACAGGAAAAGTGTCAATTTTTCAAACACAACTATTTTCGGACCTCAGATGATTCATTTTCAGAAGAATTTCAGAGCCAAATGTCATTCAGTGAGCTAGAATGTAAAATTACGTTAAAATTGGCTCATGTTCATGTGAGCAAGGCTTTATTTTTTCCTTCCACGCACAAATCGCATTTTTTCCGAACTACTTTTTCCTTTTAAACAGTCATTTGTGTTGTCTACACGAAGAAATGCACGTACAGTATGTTTATCACTAGGGTTTCAGATCAGATCAGATCAGATCATATGGAGAGGATTTTAGGAAGGGAGTGTCTGACCCCAGGTCTTAAACAACCCTTAGAAATAGGAAGCTAAGAGATTTGGGCTGGAGTGCCCGATAGGAAAGTGACACGGAAGCGAGGTAGAAAGGTGGAGGAGGACGCCCTTATATTTACCGGGGGCCAGTACCCGTAGTCCGACGGCTTAACGTGCCCATCCCACGCACGGTGGGTATTTAGTGGTTCGAACGTTCGTACCTACCCAGGATCGAACCGGAGGTTATCTTCATGGCAGTCACGAACGCTGACCACTAGGCCACCAGCGGCCCTATCACTAGGGTTTGCTCATCTGGGCTACTTATATACATATATTCAATCTTCGCTCGACAGCCTGATATGAGTATCAAGCCTCTCCGCTTTTACGGCGCTTCACTGAAAGTAGTCGTAATAGTTTCACACATACATACGATCATACACACGGTTTTGTATCGATAGGAATAAAAGTCCGGATACTTATCGGACACCCTCGTACATCGGTTTTTTAAGTAAATAGCAGTACATCACTATTATAAGCAGGGGCGGATTGGCCCACCGGGACACCGGGACATTTCCCGGTGGGCCCCTTCCGTATATTTTGTCTCTTTCTTTCTTACTTTCTTAAAAATGTTTTCAGTTCAGTTGTTTTAAACACACAACTGAACCACAACACTTTTTTTCAAACGAAATACACATAATGTAATTATAACAAGCAGGGAAAAAACTTCTATTCTAAATTAGGGAAGAAAATCCCCTCACCAGGCAACTGCTAGAATCCCAACTACAATAGATGAGCCATGTGTGTTCGCGAACTTCTCAGTTCACTTATAAAAAACATATTTATAGTAGCTGAGGAACGAGAATATATTTACCGTATGTTGCGGAGGGCGGGGGCGTGTACAAGATGTTCTATATATTCTCCAAGGAAGGGGGTAGTTGATTTTACTCCCGTTGGTTGTAGGAGGCATTAGTGCTGTGTCCATCAGAGCTGAGTTAGGGCTCAATTTTAAGAGCCCGAGCCCGCCCGAACGAGCCCGAAAACTATGATTAATCTGTTTAGGCATTAAAAAAATTTTCCTCTTCCGAACTTCCACTCTTTCCTCCCCGTGCAATAAAACCGATGTCTTTCTCAACTGCGGAGTGGGGAAGGGATGTCTATCTATTCCTATAGTTTCTTTAACCGTTCATTTCTTCCTGAAATGTTTTGAGGGGCCCAGCATCAGGAAAAATTGGGAGGCACAACAATCTACATATGTTAACAGCATTGGGGTGGGGGCTGAACCGGGCTAAAAAAATTTCATTACTTTAGTTAAAGTAGTGAAAATACTCACCCATGTTTCATGCAGAACAACACTAGATAATGGTCATTATGGGATGTACTATCAACTATATGACAACACAGAATTCAGAGTGAAAGCTAATAATACCAAGAACTTATTTTGAAATAACTGTAAGATTACACTAAAAAGCATTGAAATTTGCCCCGACTCAAAACATAGCAAATATTATGTTTTAGGAGGTGCTAAATCTGAAAACGAATGCAGTTTTTTCGTATCACCTAACGCTTTTGTGATAGGCTGTGTGCCGTCGTTTGCGAAACAGGTGCATCAGGCGAGCGCGTGTATTTGAAACCACGGTATTTAGGTCGGTATTTAGGTCAATGTCACTTGTTTTGTTTGTGAGGATTGGAAGCAGTTCTTTCCATTTTGTGCAGCTGTTCGCATCACTTACTTACTACGTAGTTAGGATGTCGCGGGAACGGCAATGTGTAAACGCCACGAATCTGTTTTGCTACGTGTGAGGTGAATTTACACCGAAAACCCAAAGAAAAGCAATTACTCCGGTGATTAAGAAGGCATATGAGTGTTATTTCGCTTGCCCACTTGGTGATTTAGATAAAATTTGGGCGCCTCATGTATGTTGCAGCGAATGTTCGCGATATTTAAGCCTGGCACTAAAGTCACAACTTATAGAAAACGTAATGAGTGTCTGTCGTCCCTTTTCTTCAAGAATGGTAATCTTGTTTACTGCAGTGATGTTAATGAACTGTTTGCCGAGTTTGGAAGGGACCACAGTCCTGAAGAATGGAATCTTTTCATTGATTCTTCCAAACTAAGTTTAAAGGCGGTGTTATTACATAATGGAAACATTTACCCGTTCGTACCACTGGCCTATGCTGCGCTCGTGAAAGAAACTCGCCAGAATATGGATCATCTCCTTAAATCTATCAATTACGCCGAACATATGTGGCAAATATGTGGGAATCTAAAAGTTATTGGACTACTAGCAGGAATGCAACAAGGGTATACCGAATTTTGTTGTTTTTTGTGTGAATGGGGCAGTCGGGCTAGGGAACAGCATTATGAGGTCAAAGAGTGGCATTTGAGAGAACGTTTAGTGCCTGCGGAAAAGAGTGTGAAATACCAATCGCTCGTTGCTTCCGACAAAATTTTATTGCCCACACTGCACATCAAATTAGGCTTAATGAAATTTTTTGTCAAAGCTATATATAAAAGAGGCAGTGGATTTCAGTATTTGAAGGAAAAGTTTCCTAGATTGAGCGACGCAAAATAAAAAGAAAGCATTTTCATTGGCCCACAAATCCGGATAGTAATGGAGGACCCTGTATTCACGGCCAAACTTACTGAAACCGAAAAAGCAGCGTGGTTAGCATTCAAAGCTGTTTGCACGAATCTTCTGGGAAATATTAGGGCGGAAAACTATTGTGAACTAGTGAAAGCTATGCTAAAGGCATACAAGGATATGGGGTGCAATATATCCCTGAAAATTCACTTTCTCCACTCGCACCTGGTCTTTTTTTCGCCTAACCTAGGTGCCGCGAGCGACGAGCATAGAGAAAGATTCCACCAGGACATGTCTAAAATGGAAAGGCGATATACGGGGAGGTGGTCACCACACATGCTTGCAGACCATTGCTGGTTTCTAATTACAGACGTTTCGGAGTCCAGTTACTACAAGCGTGTGTCTTCCTGGAAAACGTTTTAAAAATGTGAGTAAAGCCCTTAATTTGTTTATATTTTTGGCATGTTTGTAGCAATCTCTTGTATTTATGAAACTTTCCTGACCTCTTTTTTGGATCAGTGTGTCTTTCTTAGATGGAATAACTAATTTTCAACTCTTAATATGGTGGCATATTGTGGGGGGAAATGCGAGACAATTGTAATTTTATATAATTTTTAAATACTTCCTCAAAATTTTAATTTTAATTCCCAAAAAATTGGTAGGTGATACAACATTTTGGATTACAGATTCGGAATTACTGCATGCGAATTAGTCAAAAACACCCACTTTTGTTCAGGGGCAAGAAAAAAGTTCAAATTTGTTGTTCAGTGTTATTTGCAGGGGTGTTCATATAAGATTCCTTTCCCCTGAAATGTTCCACCTACGCAGCCTATGTACGCTCCTTGTGATAACTGACAAATGCTGCAGATGAAGGCATTTACGGAGATATCATTTCAACATGAAGTTGCAAAATGTTTTGTTCACTTTATTTAGTAAGGTGTCTTTATAATATATATCCGCAGCATAAAAGCACTTTTCGTAATTGAAACACATACGAATATATGTATAATCACTAAATGAAGAATCTGTTCGCCACGATATTTAAAAATCTTTAAATTTCTAACTGTGATTGTCCTCAACAGAAAAATTACAAAAATTGCAGAACAGATAGAACATTTTACAGTGTAACAGTTCTGTATTTTTTTCATTTATTTAAATTTAAAAATCATGTCTTATGCGAAAAGATTTTTTGGTAGAACTACAACATAATTTTGGTAGTAGCAGTTCTCTCTCTTCTCTCTCTCTCAAATATTTGCTGGAATTTCAGCCCACTTCGTTGAAAATATAAAAACTGGAAGTTCAAAGGTATGAAAATCAAAATTATTTTACGATCTGTCAAACATGAAAAGGCTATATAAGCAATTTTGTTTAAAAAAATTTAATATTCTTACTTCAGCGTTCTTAAGAGAAAATTTTAAACAAATATAAATATTGAATGTGTCCAAAATTAGAAGCTTCTCCAGCGCAATTACATACATAACGAACTAAACTAGTGATTTAAACCTGGTTATTCGCTCTTTCCACGTCGATTAAGTGAGTTTGCCACGATATTTAAATATCTTGGAACTTTTAACTGCGATTTCCACAACAGAAAAATTGCAGTACAATTTTTCTGCAAAAAGAATTTTGGCATGGGCCGATGAAGATTTTTCCGCAACACTCACTTCAATTGAAGGATGACGGGTGTACTTTGTTTAGCCCCTCTCCCCACCAGTACTATGCATGCTAATGTTTCCAGAGCAACTGTACTTTTTGTTTTGCTTCTTAAATAAAAAAGGTGATTTTCAATTGTGATACAATAGTACCGCAGAACTACAACTGAGTAAGCCCATTTGAAGGCCGCGGGCCCTTTTGCGACCGCCAATCCACCCCTGATTATAAGTACCGACAATATACTTTTTTGAATAGACCCCGGGCCCTTTTGCGACCGCCAATTTACCCCTGATTATAAGTACCGACAATATACTTATTTGAATAGACCCCGGGCCCTTTTGCGACCGCCAATCCGTCCCTGATTATAAGTACCGACAATATACTGTGTTAGTGATGTACTGCTATTTAGCAGGGAAGTATGAGAGAGATAGAGAGAGACAGACCATCTGCAACCACTCTTTTACAATCCACAACCAGAACTCCCCGCTCCTTCCCCATTTTCTTTGCCTGCTTGAAGATAGAGTGTTAGATCTCACCTTAGTCTAAAGTTATTGCACCAAAGGCCTTTGGACAATTTCCAGAAGAGGGTTCAATGCAAGAGTACCTTCTGGGAAAACAAAATGAAGCGGGACGAACACCGATGGAAATTGTTAACAGCTTGTCCGAATCGCCTCCCCCCATCCCTTTGTGAACAAAGAGGACAGACTGGCTCTTTGATTCGGCAAATCTTAAAAGGGAAATAGAAAGCAAGCTCTATGCAGTGTGGGTCGGAGTGGGAAAATGGCGTAACACAGATATCTTGAGCGACTCAGTCAAAATGACGGATGCTCCAAAAGAGCCTGAGGCCTCCGGTGTAACCCGGGTATGCCCATGCGATTAAACATCTCTGTTTCTAAGGTTATCAATAATTCAAGATTTCGGGACGCACTCCATTTTTGTTTTAGCTGTATTTCAGATTGTTTCTATATAATCAATTCATGTTACAAACATTGCCTTTCTTCTCTGATTTCTAAGGTTATTGAGTTGTAATTTGGTCAATGAATGTTAAAAAAAATATGGTATGGGCTCACAATTTTTTTTTTTTTCACAGATCACTGTGTTTGCTATGAGAGTAGTGTCGCTCGTTTCTCTCTCTGCTTGTGCGAGAACAGTGCAGCCTGTGTTTGCAAGCGTAAAATTTGCAAATTTACGGAAATTATGGAAGAAATACTCTTCACAAACACATGGAAAAACTACTGAACTACAAAATTTGAAAATTATATCGCTTTACGGCGATGTATTTTTAAGGTTTTCTGTACTGATATTACATGTTGAACAATAAAACCAGGCTATTCTAATTCCCGTTTATCGCGAAATAAATTTTTCTGTCAGTGGTGAGATTAGAACCGGAGTGGGATATTCCCCCGTCTGAACTACGCCGGCAAGGCTTACCACTGCAATTTGCCGTTTTGTCTCATGCGTCACCTCAGTGGTGCGTTACATACAGGGGATGGACAGAGAATAATGTGAACACCACGCTCAGAGACGTGACTTTTAATACAGCTGCGAACGTAGCAATATGCAAATGTATCCACCTCTTTTTGGTTGTAATAGCTTTATTTAGAACCTCAAGGTCCCGTTTAAGTGCATTTAAAACGTCTTGTTGCAAAATTTCTTTCAGGGTGACGACGAAATGAGTGACCTAACGGACTTCGAAAGAGGGCTAATTGTTGGGTGCCACCGTGACAACAGTCGCCAGGGTAGTGGGGGTATCGAGAGCTACTGTGTCTAGCGTCCTGACAACATTCTGTATTCGTGGCGAAACTTCGTCTGTGAAACAGAAGAGCGGCCGGAAGAACGACCCTGACTCAAAGAGACAGAAGAGCATTCAAGAAGATTGTTACCCGTAATAAAGAGACCACTACGCCGAAAATTAGTGGGGAGCTAAATCTGCATCTCCAGACCTCAGTATCAATGAAAACAGCGCACAGGGAACTGCATAAACAAGATATTCATGGAAGAGCTGCTATTGCAAAACCTCTGGTGACCCGGGTGAATGCACAATGGCGACGGCAGTAGTGCCAGGAGCATACAACGTGGACTGTCGATGCATGGAAGCGTGTAACGTGGTCGCATAAATCCACATTCACACTATTCCTCACCGCAGGATGTGTTTACGTGTAGAAAACACCATCAGAATCGTACAAAACAGACTGTCTGCTCCCAACAGTGCTGCATGGTGGGTGTTCTGTCATGCTCAGAGTGGTCCTATCGTGGTTTAATCCATGTTTTCTGATCACCTTGAAAGGACGAATGACTGGCAGGGTGTATAAAACCATTTTGGCCGACCAAGTCCATCCAATGGCTCAGGCATTGTTTCCTGCAGGGGATGCCATCTATCAAGATGCTAACGCCCCAATTCACAAGGTCCAGTCATGATGTGAGGAACATGAGGGCGAACTTTCACACCTTCCTTGGCCTTCCCAATCACCAGACTTAAACATCATCGAGCCACTGTGGTCTGTGTTGGAAAACAGACTAAGATGCCGTTATCCTCCTCCTGCATCTTTTAAGGACCTGGAACAGTTTCTGCATGAAGAATGGTGTAACATCCCACTAACACCCTACAAGATTTGTATGCGTCCATTCCAAGGAGGATTCAGGTGGTTTTGAATGCCAAAGGTGGCCCCACACCCTACTAGATACGTAAAACCTTCGTTTCCTAGGTGTTCACATTATTCCGTCCAACCCCTGTATACCTCCTCCTCCCCTTAATGCGAAAAGCGGGGGCACGAAATCGTACCGTCGACAAACCGTGCTTGAAGGAGCTCATTGTAGAAGAATAATCTCATACGTTGAGTAGAAGAACCATCACACGTTTTTTTTTTTTTTTTTTTTTTTTTTTTTTTTTTTGAACCTCACGACTTGCAGATACATTTTACGTTCGAACACCAATATAGTGAAAGAGCCGTTTTCTTCCGGTATTGGTATTCGAATCCACATCGTCTCACTCCGGAGCCGGATGTTCTGTCGACTGAACTAGGCCGGCAAGGCCTACTGCCGCAACTTGCCGTTTTGTCTTATGCGTCACTTCAGTGATACATCACACGTGTTAATAATCCTGTAGTTGTTCCATGCATTTGTGAAGAATATTTCATAATTTCAGTATCTGAGATACTGGGTATTTATTACGCTTCAAGAAAGAGAAAGCTAGGCAGCTGAGATTGAAGAGGTTCGGTATTGGCAGTTGCATGCCTAAAGAGAAACCACTGGTTTCTGCAAAAAAAACGAAAATTCATCTACAGTGATCTCAGGAACATCGGAAAACTGGAAAAGTCATGTGGTCTGACGAGTCGCGGTGCACCTTGTTCTGCTTCGACGGTATGCAGATATTTTGGCGGGAGCCACGTGAAGCAATAGACGTAGCTTTTCTTGTAAACACAACTGAAGATTCTGGAGGGGGTGTCATTTTGTGGGTAATGCTCTGTTGGTACGAAAAGGGTCCACTGATGTTGCTGGAACATCGGGCGTCCTCCAAGGATTACCTGAACATTGTGCCGATAAAGTTCATCCTGCAATGTTGGCTTTTTATCCAGTAGGTGACAGCTGTTTCATGTACACCAATGCTACTAACCATCGCACAAGGTGTGTTTTCATCAGTGGTTCAGCGAGCATGTCAGCTACTCGCACCATCTTCACTGGCCACCACAAATCCCGGATCTGAACCCCATTGAGAATGTATGCGACATGTAAAAAAAAAAAAAAAAAAAGATCAAGGAGTAAAGTCCACTTCCGTCAAATCTCAGCCAGTTAGAGAATGGTCTGGTGAGCTACTGGTATACTGCAAAACCAGAAGCACTACAACACTTTATGGAATCTATGCCAAAGCGTTGAGTGCTGTCTAATTCGGGCGAAAGGAGGTCCAACCCGGTATTGAATAACACTTTCTAATTCAGTGGCCGGTACGTGTACAAATATTAATTTACGGGCTTAAATGCAGGTTGACTGAAAATCATTTTGTGAGTACATTAATATCATTTACAAAAAGTGAGTCGAAATTTTTAATATGTGGATCCCTTTGTCTTCATATGTACCTTTACGGCGAACGCTGACTAGCATTCAAAGTATAGGCATCGTCTTTACCCATCTGCCTGCCTGTTCTTAGATTCCGCGGCTGTACCAGTTCTTCTCCATCGAGGCAAAGAACTCCTTCACCCCAGCTGCCACCTCCTCTTGGTCGTTGAAGTGCCAACCACGAAGGAAGTGGGCCATGGACCGGAAGAAGTAACAATCCGACGGGGCGAAGTCCGGACTATATGCTGGGTCTGGCATCAGTTCGATGCCCACACGTTCCTGGAGTTTTGCTCGGGTCGTTCGCGCGGTATGAGGCCGAGCGTTGTCCTGCTGTAGGAGAGCGCGCTTTCTGTTCACCAGTGCCGGGTACTTCTCCTCCAAAACGGCATACATCCCCTCCAGCTGTTCAGAGTAGAGGTTGGCGTTTCTGGTCCGACCATCTGGAGCAAATTCGTAGTGGATTACCCCTCGAAATTCCACCAGACGCAAAGCATTACCTTGTGCTCGAAGCGCCCACGTTTGGCAACAGGTTCTGGAAGCTGGCCCGGGTTCAACCACTGCTGTTGTGTGTTAGGATTACGGAAATAGACCCACTTTTCATCGCACGTAACAGTCTCTTGATCAAACGTACATCGCGCTGGTTTTCTAGGACTTTGTGCACACTTCCACTCCGCGGTTTTCTTCAGCTGGCGTCAGTTCGTGAGGGACAATGCGGCAGCTCCTGAAGACCTTGCCGAGGTTCTGAAGGGGACGAACCACGGTGGTCTGTGATATGCCCAGCTCGCCTGATAATCTCCTAGTGCTGGCTGTCGGATTTGCCTCTACGGCCTGGCGCACGGCCTCTGAATCCACGGTTCGCGGTCTACATGATGTTGGCTGATCATCGAGGTTTCTGTCACCTGAGCGAAATTTCTTGAACCATCTAGCTGCGGTGCTATTGTCGACGGAATCTTCCCCTTTCGCATGACAAATGTTTCATGTTGCTTGAGCAGCGTTATGGCCAAGTTCAAACTCGTAAAGCAAAAGTTTCCTAATTAGCCGGTTGTGGCTGTTCATCTTTTAGATGTCCCAACCGCAGACAGAACGACGACATGCAATGTTGTTCACAACAACGACTACCACTTTATTTCCTTTTAGACTGATTGTAGTGCGCGACTTGAACTAGTTTAAATACGTGACATTGTTTATGCAAATGCGTTTATGCACATATTGCAAAACTTTTGAGCACATGCGTTTATGCAAATATTGCAAAACTTTTTACTCACCCTCTGTAACTAGCTTGTATCGCGTCCTATAGGACGGTTGTTTTTAAGGTTTAAATAAATATATTAATATATAGGGGATGTTGCCCGTCCTATGACGGAGTGAAATTTTTAATTGAAGCAGATTGAAAGCAAATCAAATTGATGTCGGATTTCTGTAAGGAAATATAGTAAAAACTTACATATAAGAACTCATTCATGTTAGAACTAAAAATTATAAGCTATTTTTTTCCGTTTTTCAAAAGACCTCTCGATAAATAACATTCTGTGTAAAACATTTGTTGTTTAACAATTGTAGGTTAGAGCGTTTAGATTGATCGTTATTTTGTAAAATGTATAATAAAATCAGCACTATACTCGGAAAGTTGTTTTCGTATAAACTTACCTTAATAAGTTTTACTTTGAGTTTACGCGTTAAATTACTTTTTCTCTGGCACACTTGTTATTTCCTTCACGTCTTATTTTAGACTGTCCTATTCGACTGTTAATTTGAAACTTCACACCGAAGCTTTTTCTACAAAATAATGCGACATTTGGTATTACAAATCGGAACTATCTAAATTCTCGACAATGTTCTATTGGGGCGACATCAGCTTTTAGATGCAATTTTGCTCACTTTGACATTTCAAGATTTCGGTTTACATTGTAGGTTAGAGCGTTTAGACAGATCGATATTTTGCAAAATGTATAATATATAATCAGCCCTAAACTCGGAAAGTTAGTTAAATTAAAAAGTAAAAAATAATTAAAGCGTACAAATTAATATTCGAATTGTGCTAAATTAAATTAATATACAAACGCAACTTGCCGTGAAATTAAGAATACAATTCGAATTTTGTAGATCAGATAAATAGAAATAATCCAAGGTTTTTAAATTAGCACGCGATCACCTTGACATCTCAATGTGATCGCGTGCAAACTCAACTTACTGTGATAGTAAGAATTCAATTCGAATTTTGTAGATCGGAAAAACAGAGTGCCGCCCCGGGGGCGCAGTGTCTAAGCGCTGGCTTATGACCATTCGTCCCAGAAGGGTCTGAGTTCAAATCCCGATGAGGCATGGATGTAAGGTTTGTTTTATGGCGCTGGCTCACTCCCTTCCCTGGAGCCAGTGGCCCAAAATTAGGGACGGGCGGCTGCTTATAGCCCATTGAATCGCTCATGGTGGTCGTTAAACTTTCAATAAAAAAAAATGGAACTCGAGTCATTGATAATCCAATGTTTTTTTAAATTAGCACGCGATCACCTTGACATCTAAAAGTGATCGTGTGCTATTATGCAGCAGGTAATCACTTTGACATCTCGCGAGCACACACGAATTGATCTATACGTGATGGCGCAACAATGCAGATGTTGCTGTGACGCCAAGCGTTCCAGACATAGAGAGAGAGAGAGAGAGAGAGAGAGAGAGATCTGGGTGTTTATATGTGTAATACTGCAGTACAGCTGAACTCAAAGGACTGCTATTTCTGGTAGATTTGCTTATAATGCAACGAACATTTTAAAACTTAATTGGATATTTAATGCGAAGGGTCTGCCCATTTTTAACATGATTTTTACCCTTCATTCATCCAGTTTAAGAGGCAAGCACAAGACTTAACATACGAGTACAATAGCCTTAGAAAAGCTGGTTTTACGAGATACGCAAACATATTTCATCCAAATTGGGTTGGCCGCCCCGGTGGCGCAGTGGTCTAAGGCGCTGGCCTCTGATCATTCGTCGGTAAGGGGTCCGGGTTCGAATCCCGGTGAGGCATGGATGTTGTGTTTGTCTTACGGCACTGGCTCTTTCCCTTCCCTGTAACCAGTGACCCTAAATTAGGGACGGGCGACTGCTTATAGCCCATTGAGGTGCTCACGGTGGTCGTTAAACCTCCAATCAAAAAAAAAAAAGAAAAAAAAATTGGGTTGGTTTTTGTTAAAATAGACTGATGGTCCTGCCTGTTGCCTGTCCATTAAATTGGTGGAGCAACGCACAGCTAAAAAGTAGAAAAATTAATGCTAAGGGAAACGTCCACTTTCGGTTCTGTAGTTTCAAAGGAAATGTAATTGAATTTCGTCTTAACATGAGTCACAGATTTTGAATTATGTTGAGAAACTGAAAAAAAATTCTGTGGAGAGCGCCAACTTCCTGTTTCCGGATCTCAACCAATATCTAGTCAGCCCACGAGCTCTTGATATAAACCTTCTTGGTATTGAATTTCATGCTCAATTTCATATTTCATTTTTTATTTGTTATAGATTAGGAACCGTAAAAATTAAAAAATGCTATATGGAAAATGGTCACTTTCAGCTCCCCGATTTGTTCCAAAATCTATGAACAGCACATCAAGGTGTCACAGAACCCCTCCCTACTTATTTAAATGCCTTGACAGCTATAATCCCCCCACACACACACACACACACACACCACCACCACCACCACCACCACCCACACACATACACACACCGCGAAAATAGTCAAATCATGTTTTAGGGCAGATCCTCAAATGTATACTTTTGTTGAAATTTCTTTTTTTTTTTTTTTTTTTTTTTTTTTTTTTTTTTTTTTTTGCGATTACAATACTTATGTATCGGAAAGTAAAAATTGTGGGGAGGAGGTATGAGCCAACCAAAAAGCGCTATTTTTCAAGAATGTCAGGCAAAGCGATATGTGTCTAATCCTGCTCAGGGCCACGGTGTCTCGAAATCCACCACTGCCTGAGGGCTGCACGAGAATATAGCGTACCCGCGACCTAAGCGCGTTCGATGAGGGGCAGGCAGTCGATGCGAGGAAAATGGAGTGCTCCATCTTCGCGACGGAAGAACTTCTTGGATTCCAGCGTGCATTGTAAAAAACTTTGTGGTATATTACACCAAAAAATGATACTACACCACCTTTTGAGCAAAGGTACACCAATATGTGGTGCACAGAAAACCCAACAATGGGGCACAATTACGCACCATGTTTTGATGCAAATTTGCACCAGTCATGTTCAAAAGTAGTAAAGTAGTGTCTGCACCTTAAACATTTCGGGGGCAAAGTGGTACCATGTCATAGGGTTTTCCGTTATAACGTAATTTATTTTCGTGCTTAAAAATTTTCGTTCTTACGTTATGTCTAAATCATTAGAATAGAATACAATACATTAATTCCTAATTTAAATCTTTACGGCCAGACGAAATATAAGACAGAAGTCAACTTACGGTAATTGATTTATTCCACCACTATATCATCAGCACAACATCGCACTTCACATTTTACTTAACAAATCAATATCCACCACATATCCACCATTATAACAATAGCATAGATCGCACTTCGAAAATAACGTAATTCACATCACCACATATCCACATATCCACCACACATGAGCAACTGTTGAATCGTTGTTTTTATCTATCGTTCTTATCTCATACATTCATATACGTCATGTTCACACTGACCTCAATTGCGTTGCCAACAGTATTCGTTTGAGGGAAGAGATGTCACATTAAGTTTGGAAGTATAAGCAGAACAAACTCAAATTTACATAGGGAAAGAAACCAAAAATGAAACTTAATTTAGAATATACGTCACACCGTACATCACATATTGGCGTACCTTTCAGAAGGTGGTGCAGATGGTAGAAATGCCGGTAATGCCCTAATACAGACAACTTTGAAATCCACCAACACATGCAGCTGAGCTTCGCGGCGTAAAGCGCTGGCGGGCACGGCTTCTCACGCCGCGGACCACCGTCGACTCTCGTAGCCTTAAGGGGACCGTAAACAAATTTTAAATGTAACAATCACCTAGGAAACGAAGAAAGGTTCTCTTAAGAGACCATCTACAAATTGAAATAAATGTGACTTACTACGGCCACAGGAAAGCGTGTTTCTTAACAAGTAAGTAACCGATTTGCACGCAAATGGTCTCGTTCTGCTCAGGAACGAATCACCCATGAGATACGATACAGAATTACGTTCCATCCGCCCGCCGTCTGTCTGTCCGCCCGTGAGGAAGAATAATATACTGATAGAATGTAATTTTCTATCGTATCTGATAGGTGTGGTTCATCCCTGAGTAGAAAGAAATCATTTCCGTGCAAATCGGTTGTTTCTCGGATGGGTTACGTGCTTTTATACTTCCGGGTGGATGGACAGACAGACAGCGGACGGATGGAACGTAATTTCCTATCGTATATGATATGTGTGAGTCGTCTCTGAGAAGAAAAAAATAATTTCCGTGCAAATCGGTTGTTTCTCGGAGGAAATATCTTTTTATTCTTCGGGACGGACGGACAGACGGCGGACGGATGGAACGTAATTCTGTATTGTGTCTCATGGGTGATTTGTTCCTGTGTAGAAAGAGACCATTTGGGTGCAAATCTGTTACTGACTTGTTAAGAAACATGTTTTCGTGTGGCCGTAGTAAGTCACATTTCAATTTGTAGATGGTCCCTTAAGAAAACGCACCCGTTTTCGTTTCCTAGGTGATTGTTACATTTGCAATTTGTTTATGGTCCCCTTAAGGCTGCGAGAGTCGACGGTCGTCCGCTGCATGAGATGCCGTGCCCGCCAGCGCTTTACGCCGAGAAGCTCTGCTGCATGTTCCGGTGGATTTCAAAGGTGTCTGCATTAGGACATTACCGAAATGCCTTTCACAACCATAAAATACTTGTCACTCAGGCTAAGTGCCTATTTAAATTTTCGGTGGTTTTTTTTTTTTTTGTTCTTCCTAGCAGTGAGTCTTAACCAAAAGGAAAGTCACTTTATAGCCCTTTTCTTCCGGCGACGGGTTTCGAGCTTATATCTTCCTCCTCCGGAGTCGGGCATTCTACCAACTGAACTATGCCGGCAATGGTTTTTCGCTGCAACTTGCTGTATTGACATGCGCTTCACATCTGAGGTAGGTACGTCACGTACATCCCTCCCCCTCCCCCGAAAGAGGAAGGTGCACGAAATCGAAGGTTTTCGGGTCCGCCGTCAAACCATGCTTGAAGGGGCTCTCTGTAGAAGAAGGAATTCTGATTAATTCCAGCCAATGTATAGAAGAAGCATTGCACATTTTTCTCGAACCCACCCACGGCCAGGTGATTCATTTTTACGTCAGGACGCCAACATAGCAAACGAGCCCTTTTCTGCAGGTGATTGGAAACAAAACGAATAAATTCCTTCTCCGCAGAGGAACATTCTATCAGTTGAACTACGCCGGCAAAGGCTTATCTCTGCAACTTACTTGCAGTTTTGATAAGTACGACACTTCTGTGGGAGGTACGTCACAACCTGCCATAACTTCATTTTAAAGACTGCCATCTTAACAAGAGTACACATTTTTTTTATACTAGAACTTAAGCAGATCCTTCAGTTCGTGAGAATTCGTATTCGTGGTCTCATCTTTTCGATACGAACATTCACTTGAGATACGAATATACACCGATAAGCCATTACATTATGACCACCTACCTAATAAGCTGTAGGACCCTCTTTAGCCCTCAAAACAGCGGCCACTCGGTGAGGCATCGATTCGATGCGTCGCCGAGTGCATGGATGGGCGCTGTTTGGCGATAAGTATCCTGGGGTATCTGGTACCATAAATGTCAACAGCAGATCCTTCAGTTCTCGTACATTTCGGGGTGGTGGTGATTTAGCGCAAACCCGCTTTTCCAAGTCAAACCACGAACGCTCGATTGGGTTCATGTCAGGTGAATTTGGAGGCCAGGGCATTTAACAGAAAGTCACCAGCATGTTCCTCGAACCACTCCTCGACGATTCTGTCAGTTTGGCATGGTGCATTATGCTGTTGGTAATGTCCATCAGCAGCAGGGAACACAGTTACCATGAATTGGGTGAACTTGGTCCGCAACGATGTTCAGATATCTGACAGCTGTCAGGGATTCACATACAGTTGGGATAATGGGGCCTAAAGTGTCCCAAGAAAACATCGCCCATAGCATAGCACCGCCGCCACCGGCCTGCTTCAGCCCAACAGTGCATCCAGGTGCCATAGCCTCCGTTGCTAATCGGCGCTTCTGTGCTCTGTCGTCCACGTGATGCACCAGGAATCTTGATTCGTCAGATCAGGCCCTTTCTTCCAATCATCCACGGTCCGATCTCGATGATCTTGGGCCCATTTCATGCGTTGTTGGCGATGGCGTGCAGTGAGCATGGGGACCCGGCTGGGTCTTCGGCTACGCTGGCCCATGAGCAGAAGGCTGTGATGAACTGTGTGCTGTGACACATTGTCCTGATCACTGTTTTAGCTGCGGGTGATATGTCGCACTGTGGCCCTGCGGTCGCTGTGAACCATGCGCGACAGTCTCTGTTCCCCTCTAGCAACAGTGAGCTGCGGATGACACACGGCTGGACGACGGTTCGTCGTTTGGCCATCTGTGCACCACTTTTGATACGTACTCACTACAGCGGCACGTGAGCAACCCACAAGCCGCGCCGTTTCCGAGATCGTAGTTTCGAGGTGCCGTGCCATCACAATTTGTCCTTTATCAAACTCCGATGAATCGGCAGCTTTTTCCATTCTGACTCCGAACACTCTACTAACAGAAAGCCGGTTCTTGGGTTGTATATATACAGCTCTGTGAACTTCACCTGCGCCACCATTCGGCCTCCAGGCACGAACGCACGCTCTTTCTCTAGGCTGGGGGTGGTCATAATGGAGTAGCTCATCGGTGTATCATCATCAACAACAACCATGGGAAATATTCCCGTAGGTGTCTGGGCTAAGAGGCATCAGATTTCAGTCGCCTTTTAATGTTTTACTACCAGCGTATTGACACTCATGAGGTAAACCTAGTCAACCTAGGAAAGGGCGGTCTGAGGGCAAAGTGCATCCGGGTCCGACTTCAGAGAACACTACCCACACATTCGCGTCCCCCAACATAGGGAGTCTGCGGAAAACCCCGGAAAAACCGCGGACCGGATGGCCGGCAGGACCGGGATTCGAACACCCGTCAGAAACGTCCGTCTCCCACATAGTGCACTGCGACTTACCAACTGCGCTATGCCGGTGCTATGCGAATATGTGCTTTCATATAAAACACAGTATACACTGAGTGGCCAAATTATTATGATCACCTGGTCAGAGCTATGTTGGGCCACCTTTTGCCCTTAATACTACTTGAATTCTTCTTAGTACGGATTCTATTAAACGTCCGTAAGTGGCTTGGGGTATATTAGCCCAAAGGCGATGATTATACCCTCCAGCTCTTGAAGATTTGATGGTGGCGGATCCAGGTGTCTGATACCCCTTTGGACTTCATCCCGCAAATGCTCCATTGGACTGAGATCCGGTGACTGACGAAGCCAATGTAGCAGGGAAAGGACTCCGTGGTGCTCCTCAAACAATTCGCGTACAAAGTGAGCACTGTGACATGGAGCATTGTCTCTCTAGAAGCATCCATCTCCATTAAGATAAACCATCAACATTGTTGTGTGGATTTAAAGAAGCTTAATTCGTGTATGAGTCAATATAAACAACACTTGTCGTTTTTACACGATATTATAAAAGTCGATGATGGTGACTTTTAAACTTTAATCAAAAGGTTGAATACATTAGCACTTTTGGGTCTACTATAGACCCATCTACAGATTTGAAATAATCGAACTCTGAGATTACATATGGTTATACATATATCAAGAACAATGCCAGATTACAACTTAAAATTTGAGAAGCAAAACACATATGTGACGTAATCAATCACCAAACCTGTGCACGAGAGTCAACGTCTTGTGGGAGGGGGTACAGTTTGTTCAAAATAAGGTTCTTTCAAATCCCCCGGAGTGTAATTAGGGAAATCATCATTGCAACAAGAGTCAAAGTTCTTAAGTATAAATAAACTTTCTGTAAATAACAAAATTGATTTACATGACGGAGATGCCAGTATTGACATATTGTCCCAATCTGGAAGAAACTTACCACTGCTAACTGCTCTTGCCAAGGCAGTCGTTTGTGATCCGTTCCGAACATTGTATTTGTGTTTGGTGATTGATTACGCCACATATGTATTTTGCTTCTCAAATTTTAAGTTGTAATCTGGCATTGTTCTTGATATATAACCATATGTAATCTCAGAGTTCGATTATTTCAAATCTGAAGATGGGTCTATAGTAGACCCGAAAGTGCTAATGTATTTCAACCTTTTGATTAAAGTTTTAAAGACACCATCATCGACTTTTATAATATCGTGTAAAAACGGCAAGTGTTGTTTATATTGACTTATACACGAATTAAGCTTCTTTAAACGTCATTAGCCGTCTAGTGGTACGTATTCATTTCTTTTTGACTTCATGAGGTTATTACGGAGGTTGTTGTCAAGACTTTCCGATATTTTAGACTTACCCTCGAGAAAGAAAAGACACATTTGTCATTCCTTGTCAATTGCAGAGACCTGGAAGTGGTGCCTAAGTATCTGACTATAAAGAGTGCCCGTTGGTCTAGACGTTATTCTAGAATTATTTCTATGGCTGAACAGAAAAGACTTAGAGCTGAAATTCGCTTGAAGAGAGCACGCATAGATTTCCTACACGTAAATCGTACTGTGCCTTTCAAAACCTGACTCATAGTGTGCATTCAGTTTTGGTCGACAGATTAATTCTGACTTTTTTAGCAGTGTGCGAGAATGCCGTTGGAAGATTAGTGCAAACACATAAATTATGTTCACTGGTGACTAGAGATGTGAATTTGAGATATCCCGTCCGCTATGCTCGGACTCGAGAAGTACTTAAACCTACTTACATAAACACTGGACTAGGCTCAACCGAGAGAACAATCTGGATTCAGGAGTGGCTACAGCACAATAGATCATATCCATGTACTGAGAGAACTAATTGAAAGAGCGAGGGAATATGAACTTCCATTGTGCATGGCTTTTATCAATTATAAAAAAGCCTTTGATTCGGTGAAACCATCAGCAGTTACAATGGCTCCGAAATCCTGCGGTATTGAAGATGCATACATTAATACAGTATTATTAATAAAATCTATGAAAATGCAAGTGCAAAGATTCGGCTGTTTGAGAATACAGCACACATAAAAGTAGGAAAGGGAGTGAGACAAGGTGACACCATATCTCCGAAGCTCTTTAATGCTACATTGGAGGGTGTCTTTCCGTCGCTGAGCTGGGAAAACAAAGGGATAAAGATTAATGGAGATTATCTAACTCACCTTCGTTTCGCTGATGACATAGTCATTTTTGCAACTACCCCATCAGAGCTGCAGAGTATGATCCAGGAACTTGCTGACAAGAGTAAAGAAGTGGGATTAAAAATGAACTTTCAGAAGACAAAAGTGATGTTCAATGCTTTTTAAGAAATGAAGATTTATCTATTGATGGAGAAAAGCTGGAGATAACAGACACGTACGTTTATCTTGGACAGCAGATATCAAGTGAGGGTCACATTGATGAAGAAATTAATCGGCGTACAAAACTTGCCTAGAGAGCTTTTGGAAGAAACAGCATAATTTTCAAGAGCAATATGCCATTATGTCTTAAAAGAAAGGTTTTTGATCAATGCATCCTTCCGGTGCTTATACGTATGGTGCAGAGACGTGGACCTTAACTAAAGGAGACATACAAAGGCTGCAGACAACTCAAAGTAGCATGGAGAGGTGCATGCTTGGTGTAACCAGGAGAGATAAGAAGAGGAACTCGTGGATCAGAAAAATGACAAGAGTGGAAGACATCATGATCAGAGTTAAATCCCTGAAATGGCAATGGGCTGGACATACTGCCAGAAGGACAGACCATCGATGGACCGCTGAAATTTTAGATTGGATTTTTTTTTTTTTTTTGATTGGAGGTTTAACGACCACCGTGAGCAACTCAAATGGGCTATAAGCAGTCGCCCGTCCCAGATTTAGGGTCACTGGTTCCAGGGAAGGGAGAGAGCCAGTGCCGAAAGACAAACAAAGCATCCATGCCTGACCGGGATTCGAACCCGGACCCCTTACGGACGAATGATCATAGGCCAACGCCTTAGACCACTGCGCCACCGGGGCGGCAGATTGGATTCCAAGGGACAGGAAAAGACCCAGAAGAAGACCACATGGGAGATGGGTGGATGAAATTCGAAAGTATGCGGGAGTAACATGGAGGAGACTTGCACAAGACAGACCGTTGTGGAGGAAACTTGGGGAGACCTTCGTCCAGCAGTGGATTGATAATGGTTGACAATGATGATGATGATGATGGCCGCCCCGGTGGCGCAGTGGTCTAAGGCGTTGGCCTCTGATCATTCGTCCGAAAGGGGTCCGGGTTCGAATCCCGGTGAGGCATGGATGTTGTGTTTGTCTTACGGCACTGGCTCTCTCCCTTCCCTGGAACCAGTGACCCTAAATTAGGGACGGGCGACTGCTTATAGCCCATTGAGTTGCTCACGGTGGTCGTTAAACCTCCAATCAAAAAAAAAAAAAAAAAAAAAAAAAAAAAAAATGATGATGATGATGATGATGACATAAACTTAAGCGACTACATGTTTAATAACGTACAACACGCTGCTTTGCAGAAAGGTTTAAAAAGCGCCCCGGCGGCGCAGTGGTCTTAGGCGTTGGCCTCTGATCATTCGTCCGTAAGGGGTCCGGGTTCGAATCCCGGTGAGGCATGGATGTTGTGTTTGTCTTACGGCACTGGTTCTTTCCCTTCCCTGGAACCAGTGACTCTAAATTAGGGACGGGCGACTGCTTATAGCCCACTGAGTTGCTCACGGTGGTCGTTAAACCTCCATTAAAAAAAAAAAACCTCCAATCAAAAAAAAAGGTTTAAAAGTCGCCTATCAGAAGTGGTCCTGTAATAAATTTATTTTAATCCCTCAAGTGGAACAAGTCATTAGAGCATTACCTTCTGATGTACAGGATTCGTTTCGGCACAAAGTGGCAAGAGTTTTCAATAGTTTTCAAAAGCAAGCAAGGTTTCATAAGCCGAGCTCAATACTAGATGAACAGAAACAATTAAAGCTCTTACAAAAGAAACCGGACTTGGCTATAGTAGCGACAGACAAATCTTCACAAATAGTCATTTTCAATAAGCAAGATGACCTAAGCAAGATGCTAGAGACTATTAATGGGATTCCTCATATTATTGTCTCGAAAGACCCTACAGCTGCCATTCTAAGGGCTGTGAGCAATTTAAAATATCACGACAGTCTTTCAAAAAGCATTGTTGATTCTATGTATACAACATCAGGTTCAAGACTCCCAGAATTATTTGGGAGGGTTAAAACTCATAAAGAGGGCTTACCAATTCGCCCACTGGTGTCCAGCCGTTCAAGTCCTACTAGGCCTCTTGAAAAGGCGCTTGCAAAATTTCTCTCTCCTTTAACCTCTTCGTCTAGTTTCTCTATTTCCAGTTCTACCCAAACCATTGAGAAAATTCGTTCTTTTAACTCGTCTGGTCAACCTTTCTTCGTGGCTTCGTTAGACGTCATCTCTCTTTTTCCAAATGTTCCTCTTACTGTTGTTCACAATATTATCAATTCCAAACTGTCTGCTTTAGATTTATATTCGCCGTTGGAGATCTAGGCTGTTGACCGTGCCTTGCAGCTTGTTAAAGATAGGTCGTATTTCAGGTTCAACAAACAAATTAATCGGCAGCTTGAAGGAGCCCCTATGGAGTCTCCCCTTTCTCCTCTGTTGGCAGAAATTCTACTTCAAAATTTAGAAAACCAGCCTCTGGGCCAATTTGATGTTAACCCTTACCTTTTTATTCGTTACGTTGACGATGTCCTGGTTTTCTGGCCGTCTAACAACAGCGACCTTACTAAATTTGTTGACTTTCTTTCTTCCTTTCATCCAACCACCAGGTATTCGGTTGAACTGGAGAATAACCATTCGTTACCTTTTTTGGACATCTTTCTTGTACGTGATCCTGTTTTACATTCTGTCAGTTTTTTTGTTTACAGAAAACCTTCAGCATATTCCTCTTTAATTCCCTTTACATCTGCCCATCCTGATGATAAAAATTGTCAACGTTTTACTTTCTGGTTAATCGCGCCTTCTCACGTTCTTCTTCAATTGCTCGTAATCAGGAATTCAAGAAAATTACAGACTTAGCACGAATTTATGCGTACCCTGAAAACACAGTCCAACGTATAATTGGGAAAGTTGCAAATAGGACACTAACTTCCTTGTCTAAGGAGAACCAGAAGCCAAGATTTGTGGGGTCAGTACAATATATTCCACTTATTGTTCATGCCCTAAAGAATGCCTGCCACAGATATCAAGTCGACTTTGGAGTCAAAACCATGAATATCTTTTCATCGATCCGTAGCGACAGTGATCCTGTGCCAAGCCTCGACAAATGGGGTGTTTACTGTATTCCGTTGCGATCAAACTACCCAGGAACTCACGATTCTGTATATATCGGCTCAGCTTCTAGGAAGTTTCATACTAGACTTATAGAACACAAATACAATGTTCGGAACGGATCACAAACGACTACCTTGGCAAAAGCAGTTAACAGTGGTAAGTTTTTCCCAGATTGGGGCAATATGTCAATACTGGCATCTCCGTCATGTAAATCAATTTTGTTATTTATAGAAAGTTTACTTATACTTAAGAACTTTGACTCTTGTTGCAATGATGATTTCCCTAATTACACTCCGGGGGATTTGAAAGAACCTTATTTTGAACAAACTGTACCCCCTCCCACAAGACGTTGACTCTCGTGCACAGGTTTGGTGATTGACTACGTCACATATGTGTTTTGCTTCTCAAATTTTAAGTTGTAATCTGGCATTGTTCTTGATATATAACCATATGTAATCTCAGAGTTCGATTATTTCAAATCTGTAGATGGGTCTATAGTAGACCCAAAAGTGCTAATGTATTTCAACCTTTTGATTAAAGTTTTAAAGTCACCATCATCGACTTTAATAATATCGTGTAAAAACGGCAAGTGTTGTTTATATTGCTGTGTGGACTTGGGTGGTAACGATATTTAAATATCTTTGGGCAGTCAGACGTTACTGCACACGAATCAAAGGACCCAAACACTCCCACGAAAACTTTCTCCACACCATAACGTTAACTCTTCCAGCTTGAAGAGTAGTGACGATGCAAGATGGGTCCATGCTTTCGTGCTCGTGTCATCATAACTTCGCCCTTCCACTTGCAAGATGGAGTTGAAAACGTGATTCGTCGGACCACATTACTCTTTTCTACTCATTTACTGCCCAATTCTTGTGTCCCTGAGCGAACTGGAAGCGCTTCTTCTTGTTCACTGCAGATAGCAATGGCTTGCCGACAGTCTGCTCCTGTAAACATGGGCTATAGGAGCAGATGATGTAATGTACGGCATACGTTGAGAGGCCATCGGACTTGGTCCCTCATTCAGATTATCTGTTATCTGACGAAGTGTTGCCTGTCTGTTAAACTGTACAAGTCCGAGTCTTCCTACTCTTAGCTCAGCTCGAACATTCAGTAGCCGTTTACTACTGCCCACGCCTTGAGCTCAGACCCAGGTTTTTGACTGGTGGTCCACTCTGCAAACTTTAACAACTGCTGCCCTCGAACATTTCCAATGCTCGTACCAATGCTTCGAGCACCCACGATCATTCCACGTTCAAAGTCCGTTAGATCGCGTCTTTCACCCATTATTGCTTGCACAGTGCACTTCATTAGTCTCTGCAAGCCTTCAGCGTTCCCCTTTTATACCGATTCAGCCATCTTGCGTCAGCAGAATCTGCAGGATAGCTACTTTGCATAAAATGGACTCGTGTTCATAATAATTTGGCCACTCAGTGTAGTTTCTATTTTTGCGTACATGATCATCTAAAAAACCCTTTGTCTTGGTTTTCTGTGCCTTAGCGCCGTTATACATAGCAAAAAGGTGTCTTAGTGCCAATAGACTTCTGTACCACTGCAAATAGCAAATAATCAAAATAAAAGCTATAAGCGTAGGTTTAATGCTCAAGTCTAAGTGGTAGGTGAGTAGTAGATCTGCGGATCTGAACAAGAGAGAAAATAGTAGAGTTAAACCCTGGAGAATAAACAAAATGAATCTGACCATTTATTTGGGCGCTGTGAAAAGCTTAAGGTCAACATTAGCGCTTTTATTTTTACATAAGCGAAGCCCTAACGCAGAATAATAGGACTGAGGCCCTATTTCTGATTCATGGAGCTTTACCAACAAAGAGGTTACGTGAGCGACATGAGGCGGTAGGATGCATAGGCGCCGACTATAGGGGGCAAGGTGAATCTTGCCCCTCCAATGATTTTACTGGGGAGCAGTGCCCACCCAATATTTTTTGTCCTGTTTAAACAATCGCTTTGGCCTCATAAGGTCGACTTTATGAGACCAAAGCGATTTATTTCCAAAAAATTAATAAATAACAAAATAAATAAAAACTTTTTTCTCATTCTCAGCATTGTTCAATTGATAAGAAACTGGTTCGCCAGCCCTGTATTAATAGTGTTTGGCATGTTCTCGTGCTATGTGGTAAATGCTTAAAACATTTAGCAAAAATAAAATAAATAAAATACAGAAACGTATAATCTGTAGCGTCTTTATTTATCTATTTATTTTTTGCGCTTCTTGTTCTTTGTTTGAGTAACCTAGCTAACTTCCCATATTTTTTACTAAATTTTGGAAATAAAATCACTCTGGGTATTTTTATAAAGTCACAGGCTGTATTTACTTTTTAAAAATAATAATATTCAGCAATGTATTAGCCCCGCGTGTACTTATGGAAGTGAAACATGGAGTATCACACAGCGACAATGTAAAAAAAATAAGAGTATCTGTAAGAAAGTTGGAGAGAAGAATGTTAGGAATAACAAGAACAGATAGAGTTAGAAATGAAATTATAAGAGAAAGAACATGAATAATAGATCTTATAAAAATAATAAAAGAATCAAAGTGGAAATGGGCTAGACATGTTGGAAGACTGAAAGATGGGCAAGATTAATAACAGAATTGCAACCGAGAGATGGAAGGAGACGAAGAGGGCGCCAAAGAATGAAATGGAGAGATGACCTTCAGAAACTTAGAGGTGCTAAATAAAGGACTGAGCTAAGGATAGAGCAAGTTGGAACAGACTGAGGGAAGCTTATAGCCTGCAGTGGATGTCAACAGGCTAAGAAGAAGAAGAATATTCAGCGAACGAATATTTCCGTTTCCTTGTCCATTTGCTAACGAATAATTACAATTGCGTTTTAAAATATACATCGAATCTCGTAGTTTATCTTTTTGCCCCCCTTTTTTCTTTTCCTCCTGACAATGGAAGAGACATGCCCCTCCCACGTCTGATCTCTTCACGCCAGCCTCCCCTTCCCTCAATAATTTGGATAAGTCGGCGCCCATGGTGAGATTTCAAATTGTGTGGACAGTCAGTCAGTTTTTACGACTGCAACAGACAAATTAAAGGGTCCAGTAGATAAGCAAAATATGAAGTTCTGAGTAAGATATCGGCAGACCATAAATGCCGACATTGACACTCGAGTTAACCCTCTAGTTATCTACTCATCCACTTTATTGCAACCAGTGAAATAGGTTCGCTCGTAAGGGACTGCGGGACATGCAGCCCCAGAGCACTGACCAAAAATTTGCCATGGAAATGAAAACTGAGAGCCAGCTGATGTGGGAGTCAGCCATCAAGACTTATACTTCAAGTCAACCTGAGTACCATTGTGGAAGATACGGGACAGATACATCGGCTAGGAAAAGTAGTCCCTAGCATTTTGAGCGAAAAGCAATGGAATTACTTCTCAAAATCCATTTTTGTTTCCTGTGAAAACACAAGTTCGTCAGCGACGGGCATCAAACCCGTGTTTCCTTCACTCCGGAGTATGTTCCTCTCCCAACTGAGCTACGCGGACAGAACGTCTCACTGCAGATTTGTCGTCTTGACACATATTTTCACCTCTGAAGTAGGCTTCGTCACATCATCTCCCTCTTCATTTTTTTTTCTTTGTAGCGAAGTAGGAATTGTGGAACAAACCACACATTTGTCGAAGAACCCAACGGCCAGTGGATCCATTTTCCACAATCGGACGCCAATGTGAAAACACAAGTTTTTCAGCGACGGACATCGAACCCGTGTTCCCTTCACTCCGGAGTAAATCGCTCTACACCCTGATCTACGCGGACAGAATGTCTCGCTGCAGATTTGTCGTCTTGTTACATGTTTTCACTTCTGTAGTACGTCACATTCCTTAGCAGTTTATCGGGCAAAACTGCTATTTAAGACAAAATTCCAAAACCGCAGGAAGTTTTAGAAGTGGATTTAATATGAGAAATTGCTCAAACAAGAACCTCTCACTTTCGACCGCTGACTGTCCACCAGGGAAATGTAATTTGGAGGGGGTGGGTGGAAGAAAGACGGCTTCTTCCAATATTCGTAACAGGGTGACAATAAATTTACAATCGGAGAAATGCGTGGGCAGTAAACAGCTTTAGAGGAACATTTTTTCTAAATTCGGATCCCCACATCATCCCGATTCTGTTCTGCATCCACTGCTTCTTTTAAAATAAAGGACGATGCAATGAGCTCCGGCTAGGACATAAAACCATAAATGGTTGGTAGGGTCAGTGCGGGAGTAATGTTTGACAACAAGGGCATAGCAGGAGTGGAGTGTGATGCGATTTGATACCGTTCTTGCGTTCCATGGAGACGCTGTAAGCTGGATTTTCCGTAACATTCATACCTGCCAACACTGGCGAGAGCCTTGTCAATAGTAACTAGGATTATTGCACGGCAGGTGTGTATAATATTACGAATTTTTGTTTGGAATTGCGGAAGTACGGGCATGACGATGAAATTACGGAAAATCGTAGTTTTCGCCATTTGATTTTCCTGCTTTGGAAACAGGCATGAGATTCTTCTGCGGAATTCCGCTTTCTCATCATCATTTGAGTTGTTCTCGAGATCCATGCAATACTGAATAGAATTGAAGGAACATTTGTTGAGGGGTGTCGTTTTCCGTCAGGGGAAGTAATTTTATCCTTCAAAACGTTAGACGGATTGAAGATTTCTTCCGTAATAATTCTCTTTTTACTCTCGATATTTTCTCATGCCCTTGCTTCTTGCTAAATACCATTTTATTCCATAAATATTAGTATTTCAGCTTGAAAATAGAGGAAAGTTTTCCGAAAACGGAAGTTTGACAGAGCGTGTATGGTGTTCAAAAGTATTCATATTCTCAAAGTTACGTCATTTATCTAAAATTGTGAATGCTTTTTTACGCTTTCCAACCGTAGGTTGAAGAAGCGTATATGCTCCAGCTTTGTCCGTCCGTCTGTCCGTCTGTCGGCACGATAACTCGCGTAAAAATGGTTCGATTTCGATGAAATTTTAGTATGTGGTAGGGGACCACCTTGGCATGACCCCTATTGAAAATGGGTGAAGTGGGGTCAAAGGTCACGGCATAGGAGCGGGATCAATTCCATTGCCTTTATGCGCCATAACTTGCGTAAATATGGTTTGATGTCGATGAAATTTTAGTATATTGTAGGGGACCACCTGGGAATGAGCCCTATTGAAAATGGGTGAAGTGGAGTCAAAGGTCAGGACGTAGGAGCGAGATGCATTCCATTGCCTTTATGCGTCATAACGTGCGTAAAAATGGTCCGATTTCGATGAAATTTTATTATGTTGTAGGGGACCACTGGGGAGGATCTTATGACGTCGCAATCTCGCGCTTGATATGTTGGCGCGCGGTCACGCCATCTGTCTCATTACGTCACGCGTTGTGTGTGGATCCTATTAAAGTTTTATGACGTCACACTCTTGCGTGCAGACGGTCGTGATTCCCATCTGCCCCATTACGTCACGCTTTGTGTGCGTATGTTCGTCCGGACGATAACTCGCGTAAAAATCGTTCGATTTCGATGAACTTTTAGTATGTGGGAGGGGATCACCTGGGAAGGAACCCTATTGAGCGTGAACGAAATGGAGTCAAAGGTTAGCACATAGAAGCGGGATCCATTCCACTGCTCTTATGCGTCATAACTAACGTAAAAAAGGTTCGATTTTGATTAAATTTTAGTATATGGTGGGGACCACCTGGGGACAAATTCTATTGAAAATGGACGAAATGGGGTCAAAGATCAGGACATATAAGCGGAATCACTTACATCGCCATTATGCGTCAAAACTTACGAATAAATTCTTCGATCTGGATGAAATGTTAGTATGTTGAAGGGGCCTGCCTATTAAATGGACGAAATGGGGTCAACGAATCCTATTGAAAATAGGCGAAATGGGGTCAAAGGTTAGGACATAGGAGCGGAATCTATTCCATAGCTCTTATGCATCATAACTTACGTAAAAATGCTTCCATTCCGACAAAACTTTATCATGTTATTTCGGAGATATACTGGACCGGTTCTGTAGAATATCATCGAAATGGGATCAAAGTTCAGGGCACAAGACCGAGATTTATTCCACAGCCATTATCCTCATAACTTGAGTGATAACTTGAGTAATGATTTCTGGTAGGTTGGAAAGCGTATCATAATCAATGCATTGCATAATTTTACTAACTTGTTAATATGCATTCATGGTCCTCATGTACAATAGGAAGAACGAACATCGACCTTCGAAATATACGACTCCTCCTGGTGTTAAATGAGCATGATTATCATTAAAATCGCGAAACAAAGGAACAGAAAAAAGTCGACGAGGTAATTAACGTCTATTGAATAACAAGACTGACGTTACAACCAGTGGCGGACCGGCGATTCATAAACGGCCCTGGAAGCTGATTTCGTGCTGCCCACTTTGGGGAAGATTTACGAATGTTCCCTCATCTCTAAGAAAAACTATTTCAGCATCACCGTTTACTGTTTAAATAAATGTCTTTTCAAATCAAGTCTAAGGAATCATCGCAGTTTTTGAATTGAGGCAATAATTAACATTTTACCCATTTCTGCTTTTTTTCTTTTTTTGCAGCGCCATCTCTCCATCTTTTTAGAAAAATAACATCAGCTGGCGATGATTCCTGTTGCTGCTCTAAGAAAAATAACAACAGCTGGCGATGATTCCTGTTGTATATCTAAGGATTGTCTCTAGCCTCCCGCATGAGAATTTTTTTCACTTGTGCACAGTCAGTTCCTTCTTCATCCGATTCCGAATCAGTTTCATTAGCAACTATGTGAATAATTGCTTTATCTGTAATTTTTTCCTGGTCATCCCAGGAAAGCCAATCGGTCACGCAATTTTCTGGTGCATTCTCGCATCCGGGTATCTGTGAAACTAGGTTTGTGAGGTCATCTTTTCCAGCGTTTTCTTCATCATCTAAGTCATAATTTTCTTCTTCATTTTTGAGCAGATTACTTCAACATTTCGCAAGCGTCTCGCATCTGATTTGCGCCCATGATTCCGCTAGCCAGTAAATCACGTTCTTGATCGAAATTTTTTTTAAACGAACTGTCAAGGATTCTTCTCCATCGGTTTCCTCCAAAATATGTGCCAGTAATTGCTTGCGGTACTTCTGTTTGAGGTTATTAATCACCCCTTGGTCCATTGGCTGGATGCGGCTGGTAACGTTGCGAGGGGAAAACATGGCCTTTATCTACCCGGTGCACAAATCTTCGATGTTCGGCGTTAGCAATTAGAAGTATCGCTTTCCGAAGTAGGTTGTTTTCCTTCAAATATTTTTCAGTTTCGAGCACAAATTCTTCAAGTAACCACTTTTTAAATGTCTCCCTGCTCAGCCACGCTTTTCTCGGGTTTTTGTAGGATACTGGCAAAGCCTGATCACCACTAAGGGCAATTTATGAGTTCCCGATCACCACTAACGGCATTCTATGAGTTCCCGACGCGTTGGAACAAGCCATAATAGTTATTCTCACCTTGCTTTGTTTGAAGCCGGACACTGATGTTTCAGATTGAGAAACTAAAGATCTGCTAGGTAGCATTTTAAAGTTAATTCCCGTTTCGTCGCAGTTGTACAACTGTTCAGCGGTAAAATTTCCAGTTAGCAGCAAAACTTTGAGTTTTGTGTGACAGGAATCTGCTACTTCAAAATCCGCAGAAAGTTTCTCGCCACAGATGATTAGTTGACGTACTCCGAATTTTCTTTTTCGTCGGTCTAACCACCCGACACTAACAGAGAAATTGTCGGCTTCTATTAGTTCTCTGCAAAACTGCAATGCCTTTTCTTGCAGCATCAGACCCGATATCGGACTCCCTTTCAGTAGTTGTTGGGAAAACCACAGGAAAAGAGCCTCACTGGTCTTTTAGTATTCACTTTTTTTGCAAACGTTTCCTCGATTGCCCGCACTCTTCGGCGAAAAAGTTATCGATGCTCCATTTCTCAATTTTTGATAGGTTCCTTTTCCAATCACCCACTGTCACTTCGCCGATGCCTAATTCATTCGCCACTTTTTTATACTCTCCCCCGCAGCTATTTCTTTCGAGCTATCGATCTTCACATTCAGAGGAACAGCAACGTGTTTTCTTTTGCCACTCATTTTAGTTTTAGATTTTGTCGTCTTGCATCAAGTTCTCAGAACACATTGACGCATGAATCACGCAATCAGTAGGCCACACAACACGTCTGCGCGCCGAGATGTTAAAACAACACCTGCCTTGTTCTATTTTGTGCTTCCTTTTAGGGGCCTCTCCTCCCCTTTCGACTTCCCAGTTGGCATCAAAATTTATTCTTTTTTTCTTTTTCGAACTTATCTCCAGCTTCAACGGTTTTCCAGAGTTTCACATCTACAGAGTTGCAGGTTTTGTCTCTTGGCTATCATTCAACAGTCCCTGACATTGGCTTCTAAATTACCTAAAAAGGGTCTTTTTCGACTCTGTTTCAAAAATTTCACGTGCAAATCACCCGGAATTTTATATTAGATTTTTTTTTATGATACATACTTTTTTTTCATCGCGAATGACCTCGGATTAAGCAGAACTCGGTTTACCGGAACTCTGATTATCGAGACTTTACTCTATTCTGAAAGATTTTCCGAGGTGGGCAGTTTCGGACCACGAAAGAATTTTTTCAGTCGAATTTTCAGAAGCTTAGATTTTGCTGCAAATATGTCAGAAGCAGGGATAAAAGCCTATGCCAATTATTAGAAATATATGCAAAACATTTTTCATCAGGAGCTGTTCCCGATGCAGGAAGAATTTTTCAAAATTGGATTTTTAGAAGCAGAGATATCAGGGAAAAGGCAATTTACCTTTAGATCCCTTTCCCCTAGCGGAAAATCTATGCATTACTTGAAAAAGAAATTGTGCCTAAAATAGTCTTCGTTGTAACTGGCATCGACAGCAAGAAAGAATTTTTTCAATCGGATATTTGGAAACAAATATATGCAATGAAATTTATTTGAAATTCGGCATCACCTGCCTTTACGCACTCTAGCAGCAAAGTTGTGCATCGGAAAAAAACCAGGAGTGCAAGGCTCATCATTCTCACATTTTAAGCTTTCCAATGCAACAAGATTTTTTTCAAATCGGATTAATACTTTACAGTGGCGGCTTTTGGGAGGAGGCAAGGGAGGCAGTGCCTCCTCAGAATTTTAAGACTCTTACTTAGAATTATTCGTTTTGTTCATTCAGTACTTTTGGGTATAGGAGAGCAAACGTTTATGCTAGTTAACTCTTTTGAATTAAATGTCGTCTACGCGTTCATTCAGTTTTTTTAAATTGATGCTTTTCGAAAACAATCGGTAGCGCGTAGTTGAGAATTGTCCTCAGGTTGCGATATCCGTCATTGAGGCAGGAAGAAAACTGCCTCTCGTACATTTTGCGCCAAGCCTGTTTACTCCCACTGAATCAGTAGATACGAAGGTAGGCGGTGGAACTGCCAACACAAAGAGCGCACGCGCACCGTGAAGTTCCTGTGAGGCAGATGTTATTTTGCCTCATGGGAACAGCTGTTTCCCTGTATGAGCAGCTCCGCTGTGTTAACTCCTCATTCTGACACTAGCGTCTCACGACAGCGATATCCACATGTGTCGAGTTATCTCATTGGCAGCAATAAAACCGGCACCCACCAATTGGCGACCAGCACTGAAACAGCACTTGCAGTTCGTATACGTCGTCGAAGTCGTGACACAGGTTGTTTACATCTTAGTTGACACTAGTTTCTTCATTGGCGGCTGTCGGCAAAAATCGAACAATTTAACCTGTTTGCAGTATACATCCAAATATAAAAATGGCTATTCTTCCACAAACGGGCGCATTTCTCATTTCTCACAGCTAAGACAGCGGAACGCTAGAACAGCTCCGCGAGCAATCTACTGTTTTCGATCTGGCAATGCATCTGTTGTTGTTTACATTCGAATGCAAACATTATGGGTGGTTATCTTTGCATTCTGTTCTTATTTTTTTATTCATCATGATGACTAACGTTGGTTTCATCAAGAAAAAGATAAAAAATATTTCGTGTACTAAATGAAAACTATAACTGAGATGTTGAAAAAGAACTAAAAAAAATGAACGATCTTACCGCTATGTACGTTGGGAGACTGATAAAAAATTATACTTTCGTATTTACAGTAAGTATTTTAATTCGTACTGAGAAATATATAGCAAAAGACAATTAAAGAAGAAAAAGCAGCGATATTTATTGCCATTCGTGATTCCTTATTATTTCAAGGGTGGGTAGCGAACCATATCTTTCACACCATGATATGCATGTTTTTCTATCTCGTACGACATCGTTAACGAGACTATACAAATTCCATTGAGACATTATAAAATATAACAGACCAATTCAACGACAACTTCATGGAATTTTAATACTATCGAAGGGTAATATGGACGGACAACTAAATATTTACTGAGCGTTGTCAGATCGAAAACAGTATGTTGCTCGCGGAGCTGTTCTAGCGTTCCGCTGTAAACAACAAGCGCCGTTTCAGTGCCGGTCGCCAATTGGTGGGTGCCGGTTTTATTGCTGCCAATGAGATAACTCGATACATGTGAATATCGCTGTCGCGAGACGCTAGTCATTCTGACAGCTTCGAGCGTCATTACATAGCGTCTTCTTCCTAGTAGCTTTTCTTTCACACTAATGTTTGTGTAACTAATTTTATTTATGCGTTACTTATTTCATACTTCGCACATGAGAAAGTAAATAAAAAAATATATATTGTAAAAAAAATGGCATTAAATTGAATAAATTTATCATGAAAGGAATACGAGATTACACCATATAATACAAATTTTGAAGATGACAATCCGATTTTTGGCGTAAATGTGACAAGGATGGTAAGTCTGATAATATCCGAAAACTTGAAAATTTTCATCGTCCTGGATCGGAACTCGAACCCGCGTCTCCCAGATAGCGCCCGGGTATGCTAACCACTACACCACCTAGAACGACCAAGTTCCAGATTAATTTTAATATAACCATCACAGGATTCGCTAGTCGAAGCAATCGGCATTCATGTTTAGCGAATCTGAAGGTTAAGAATCCTATTCCGTGATTGCCCGGAATAGCAGATAAATCTAGAAAGAAATACGGGATTACACCATATAATACAAATTTTGAAGATAACAATCCGATTTTTGGCGTAAATGTGACAAGGATGGTAAGTCAGATAATATCCGCCGCCCCGGTGGCGCAGTGGTCTAAGCGATGGCCTCTGATCATTCGTCCGAACGGGGTCCGGGTTCGAATCCCGGTGAGGCATGGATGTTGTGTTTTCTTTTGGCACTGGCTCTCTCCCTTCCCTGGAACCAGTGACCCTAAATTAGGGACGGGCGACTGCTTATAGCCCATTGAGTTGCTCACGGTGGTCGTTAAACCTCCAATCAAAAAAAAAAAAGATAATATCCGAAAACTTGAAAATTTTTATCGTCCTGGACCGGGACTCGAACCCGCGTCTCCCAGATAGCACCCGGGTATGCTAACCACTACACCACCCAGGACGATGAAGATTTTCAAGTTTTCGGATATTATCTGACTTACCATCCTTATCACATTTACGCCAAAAATCGGATTGTCATCTTCAAAATTTGAATAAATTTGAATCCAGGTTGAAAAGTAGTTTGCCTCCCCAGCAATTTTGGTCACGAGCAGCCACTGATAGTTTAAGAGATACGATGCCCACAGAAACACGGACGGACAGATAAACAGATAACATATAAGCACGATCTTTTTTTAGCACGTATTTTGTAAAAACAAATCGTGCTTATGTTATCGGTTTGTCCGTCGGTCGATCTGTCCGTCTGTGGACACCATATCTCTGCAATTATTTGTCAAATTTGAAAAATTCTTTTTCATTGGGAAGCTTGAAATGTGCGAATGATGATCCTTCATTTCGATTTTTTTTTTTTTTTACGATGTACATTTCGCCCTAGAGGGCGTAAATGCAGATGATATCGAATTCAAAATACATTTTTATCCATATATTTCCTTCTAAACATCCAATTGAGAAAATTCTATTACCATTCGATTCCATTTACGTCGAAGAGTATTTTAGGTATGGTCACTTTTAAAAGTTATACGTGTAAAATAAAATTGCGTTTTTCCCGATATCTTTACTTTTAAAACTCCGATTTTAATTTTTTTCTTCAGCGGATACAGCTCTTGATGGGCAATCTTTTGCATAGATTTCTAATTCTTGGTTAGGAATGGTTTGGCCACCAGGGAGCGTAAGTGTTAATTCATGCTTCTGAAGTATTTGCAGCAAAATCTGAGCTTCTAAAATCTCGATTGAAAAAATGCGTTCGTGGACCAATACCAATCACGTTGATAAACGTTTTTGGAATATTTTCTTCTTAAAATAATGCATGGTTTCTCCGCCCGTGGGCGTAGATACATATCTAGTTTTTGTTAATATCTCTGCTTCTAAGAGTCCGATTTGAAAAATTCTTTCTTTGATGGATACTTTCCGATGCGAAATATTTTTCATATAATTTCAAAATTTTCAAGTGATTCATAGACTTTCCGCTAAGGGGCGTAAATGTAAACTGCGTTTTCCTCTATATCTCTGCTTCTAAAACTCCGCTTTCGAAAATTCTTCATGTAGCGCATCAGCTCCTGATGGGAAATGTTTTGCACGCAATTTCTAATGTTTGGTAAAGAATGGCTTGGCCACCAGGGGCGTAAGCGTTTATTTTTGCTTCTGAAGTATTTACAGCAAAGCCTGAGCTCTTGAAAACTCGATTGAAAAAATTATTTCGTAGACCGATACCTCTCACATCGAAAAACCCTTTGAGAATACTTTCTTCTTAATATAAAGCATGTTTTTTTTCCGCCAGGGGCGTCAATGGACGTCTTATTGTTGTCGATATCTCTGCTCCTAAGAGTCCGATTTGAAAAATTCTTTACTTGTTGGAGAGCATGTCTGCTGTGAAATATTTCTCATATATTTTCAAATTTTTCATAACGCACAGGTCTGTCACCAGAGGACGTGAGTTCATGTTTTTGTTTACAGCAATATCTGCGAGACTAAAAACCCGATTGAAACACATCTTCCTTCAATCAGATGCTACTAACTAAGCAAACTCTGTGTGCGTAATTTCTTCCGAAAATAATGCACAATTTCGCCGCTAGGGGCGCAAATGCTTAATCTGTTTTACTCAATATCTCTGCTTCTACATGTGCGATTTAAAAGATTCTTTCGACACCGGATGTCATTTACCTTGTAGGTCAGTTTAAGCTACTATATGAGGAATTATGTAGTTCACAGTTCTGTACGTAGGTGGTGTTTGGGCGCTTCAGTTTGCAGCTGTATCGCCGCTTCTAAAAACCCTATTGAGGAAGTTCTTCTTTACTGTATGACATTTGCTACAATAAAGATGTGAAGCATTTTCCTCTTTAAAAAACACAAAGAATTTTCTCTCGGTGCGTGAAGGTCGAAGATTTTTTCCCCCGCGATCTCTGCTTCCAGGAGACGTATTTGAAAAGTCCTTAGCATAGCTTTGTACATGAAGAATATTTTTCGCCTATTTTCAAGTTTTCCATTATGCAAAATTCTTCCGCTAGCAGATGTAGAGTTATATCATGCTTCCTTCTATATTTCTCCTTTTAACTGTTCGATTTGGAAATCTCTTTGTCTCTGTAACCTTCCTTGTGCTATGAGAAACTTTTTATGTGTCACTTGTTAATTTTCGTAACATGCTTTTTGGCCTGTGGTGGAACTAATTAGATTTGTCTATTTCTGGATGTTTTATCGATTGTAGAAACCGGTTAATTATTTTCCTAACCGGTTCCTTTGACTTTGAATAGTTTTTACAAATTTAATTCTCGTCAGAACGGATTCAAAAGACTTGCTAAAAATGCTTGTGATAAATACAATTTAACCCGGATGAAATCATTAACACTGTGTATTCCCATAATTATTAGGGTAAACAATCGACACAGATCCTTCAGCATTTAGGTGCGGAAGGATGAAATGCAAGTGCATAGCATTTTTTAGCACGTCTTTTGTGAAAAAAGACCGTGTTTATGTTATCGGTTTGTCCGTTCGTTCGTACGTCTGTCTCTGGACACTAATCTCCGCAACTATTAATCCGATTTCCTTTTTTTTTTTTTTTCCTGCTTTAAGGAAGGTTTCACTTAAAATCCCTGTCTTATGTTTCCAATGGTAAAATTGCTTTACATATTTTCTTCGCAATTAATATATTCCCAAGGATGAAATTTGCACTTCGATAAAATTAACCAGGGCCGGCTGGATCATAGGGGCAACCGGGGCAGGGCCCCGCAGTTTAGGGAAAAAACAAAACAAAATCCTTTTGTGCAGAATTCTTTTACAATATTTTTTTTTTTTTTTGCAAGTTTTAGGGCACGAGGTTCTTAAAAAGATATTTTAAATTTTTTTTTTTTTTTTCAGTTTCCAATCCCTTCCCCCATTTCCGATTAGGTTATCGCCCGTCGCCGTACAGATACAGAGATTTGCTGTATTGTGACCACCTTCATATTTTCCGTATTCATGAAATAGCAAATTAAATTTCATCGTTTTGTGGTACCCTACTTTTATATATTCAACAATTTGTGTGCAAACCAGACACTGAAATTTTAAGAAATAAAGAGAACAATATCAAAGTTTGTTTAGGGCGGCATATACGGAGGCCAATTATTCAGTGAATTTAAAAACATTACTAGAAATTAAAAAAAAGCTGTTTTCATATATCGTCCTGTATAAAAATTTAAGAAGTCTCTAATTTGTCAGTTACTCTACTTTGCATCAAAAATCAATCACTAAAATATATAGAGAGGGAAAAATTATTTATATGAACTTATTTTAGAGTAATCCTTATTTCATACACCAAAATATTCGCAACGCAGGTATCTTTTATCATTTTTGAGGAAGTTTTCATAAGAGTAACACACACACGCACACACACACAGTGACGTACCTGAAAAACTCGGGAGCCCATCGCTAAAAAAAAAAAAAATATCTTCGAGGCTCTTTTGCGAAAATCTACTTGCTTTCAATTACTGAAAATTTTAAATTACATATTATTAAATAGATTTTACCGGCTTTTTAATTCAGATTTTTTGGAATCTATAGGTATCTTTCGTAAAACCGATGTTACACAAATGTACACTTTGTAATTAAAATGACTGCCATAGTTTTATACCAATATAAAGTATTACAAAAGACTTACGCCAAAGTTTATCATATCATACAAATGTTTTTTTTTTTTGTTCGTGTTTTTTAGAACTCTTTCAAATGCCTCACAATCACACACACAAAACATGTAACGGCCGTGTGATAGTGTCTGATGACCTTTTCTGATTTATACGAAAATACAGAATTGGTACGGCAGTGAAAAGGGACCTCAAGTACTCTGGAACAGCTGGTTTTTCGTCACCCAAGCGAATAAAAAGTAAGAATTCAGAATTCTGACACAAAAACAGTAAAATTACTTAAATTATTTACTCTTGAATATAAAAAAAAAAAACGCTTAACACAATGTCACAATGTTTTGCACGTAGTAAGTCTTTTTTTTTTTTTTTTTTTTTGACAATGTTATAAAAAAAACAAAATGACATGGGTCTGTTTTTTTGGTTCCCGCGAAGAACAGCTTTTAGCTCGTTATATTCTGAAGGAAGTGCAGTCATGTTCAAACAAGTGTAATATATAACACCTTATCCTCATTGATAAAAACATTTCATTTATTCAATTGTCATTTCAATTACAATATTTTTATCATTAATATTCGTAAATTTATAGGAATTATTGGTACAGCAGTGAAAAGGGGCCTCAAGTACTCTGGAACAGCTGGTTTTTCGTCACCCAGTTTTTACAAACTAAGGCGAAAATAATTTCTTGAAGATTTTACTTATGTACTGAGAAAAAAAATTGCTTTTCTTTTTAATACTTCATTCAAAGCTGTCATAAAAAATTCTTGGCTATTTCTTTAACTAATTTCATATGAAGTTGCCGCAAAAATTTTGAAAAATTCTTCTGCTGAGGTTAGAGGCCCTCTTAGCCGTGAGGCCCTCGCACTGCGGGGATTGCAGGGGCTTTCAGTACGCCCATGCGCACACATTCACACACAAACACACACACAAACACACAATGCAACCCCAACCACACCCAACTTCCCGGAAAGAAAATCGTAGATTTCAACACTTTTACTCTCTCTCGCTCGCTCGCTCGCTCTCCGTCTGTTTGTCTCGGAACCAATCCATATGATGGTCTTTTTCTTTATTAGGTTGTCCATAATGAAATGTCCGATTTGTATACTGTTCGTCAATCACACATATCTCAGCTCAGAATAAATATGATTAATCGAAACAAGAACCATTCGATTCAACACATTTTTTGCCAACGAGAAACAAGGTTATGTATTCCGGTAGCATAAAAATCACGAGTTCTGGAAGCGACGAAAGCTTGAAAGGTGTTTTGAGCATCAGCTTGATTGTGGAAATTTTTCCCCTGAAAAAATTGGTCCAGATGCTTGAAAACATGGTAGTTGGTTGCAAAAGGTCTGGGGAATATGGTGGATGAGGTAGAGTCGCATAGCCCAATTCGCTCAACTTTTGCAGAGTGATACGCACGACGTGCGCTTTCGCGCTGTCGTGCTGAAGTATTGTGCCCTTTCTGTTGACTAATGATGGGAGAATGCGTTGCAGTTTGCGGTGCATTTCGTCGATTTCCTGACAACACTTTGCCGCGGTAATCGTTTCGTCCTCATACAGGAAACTGAAGTGGATTAAACCGGTTGAAGACCACCTAACACTCACCATAACCTTCTGCTGATGGAGATTTGGTTTGGGGAAGTGTTGAGGAGCTTCGTCGTAGTTCAACCACGACGCGGAACGTCGACAATTGTCATACAGGATTCACTTTTCGTCGCACGTCACGATGCGATCGACAAAAAGATCGGTTTTGCTGCACAAAAGCAGCCCAGACGAGACTTCCAAACGACGATTTTGTTGTATTTTCATTCAATTCATGTGGCACCCATTTATCAAGGTTTTTGGACTTTCCGATTTGGTTGAGGTGCACAGAAACAGCTGATTTGCTTACTCCCAGTTCTCTCGCAAGCTCACGAACAGTTGTGTGTGGATCTGCTTCAACAAGCGCCTTCAATGCGTCGTCATCGATGATGGTACTCGGTCGTCTACGCTCTTTATTGTCGAGGTTCGTGTCGTCAGCCTTGCCTTGAATTTTGCGAACCATTTTCGCACCGTACGCTCGTTAGCCGCATCCTCCCCAAAGGTACCAAAAATGTTTCACGTCGCGTGCGCTGCGTTGTGACCCAGTCTGAACACTTAGAGGAAAATTTCCCGAAAATCACGGTTATTCATCTTTCACTGAAACGGAAATATAGAGTAGGAAATATTTGTTTATAAAGTTAACCTAAAGGTTACAATCTCAGACCTGCCAACCTCTCAGAACCAAAAACCGTAACACTCAGATAGAAAAATCGTAACACGACGCATGCTGATAATTTTTGAAGCCTATTTCAGCTATATAAATTCTTGATGATGAGAATGTAGAGATTTTTACCCTACATCAAAATTTTATTGAGAAACTGATTAAATCTAATCATCAAACACTTTTATGTTGTCAATTATTAGGGGGAAAAAATACGATTACGAGAGAAATCCTCACTCCGCCTAACTTCCGTTTTCGGAAATTTTGAGAGGCGGAAAACTTGCATCTATTATAGGGAGTCTGCAAGATGGTTTAATAGGGTTCTGGGGGCGTCGTTTTTGTCTGCAGGACCACAATAAATCTGCGATTCTGCGTAGAAAATGCATCTGCGATGCACGTCGGCCGTCGCCGCGATTCTGCTATGCGGATGAGTACAAAATAAACCTGCGAGGTACGTCGACGTGATTCTTCTACAGGGATGAGTACAAAATAAAGCTGCGATGTACGTCGACCGTCGCCGCTATTCTGCTACGGGGATGAGTACAAAATAAACCTACGGTGTACGTCGCCCGTCGCTGCGATTCTGCAACGGGGACGAGTGCAAAATAAACCTGCGATGTAGTATACGTCACCGCGATTCTTCTACGGGGATGAGTACAAAATAAACCTGCGATGTACGTTGCCGCGATTCTTCTGCGGGGATGAGTACAAAATAAATCTGTGATGTACACCTGCGACGTATATCGTCCTTCGCGAGAAAAAAATTACGATTACGGAAGAAATCCTCACTACGCCTAACTTCCGTTTTCGGAAATTTTGAAAGGCGCAAAACTTGCATCTATGATAGGGACTCTGCAAGATGGTTTAATAGGGTTCGGGGGATGTCGTTTTTGTCTACAGAACAAAAATAAATCTGCGACGTACGTCGCCCGTCGCCGCGATTCTAGTACAAGGCTTCTGTCTGAAAAGAGAAAAATGGGGGAAAACATGACTATTTAAAAAATTGTATTTTGGGTTGCAAAATCGTATTAGCGTACTGCAGCATGATTTAGCGTACTAAATGCGATAAAATCGTAACAGTTGGCAGGTCTGCAATCTGCAGATTTCAAGCTTTCCAATGATATATTACACTTGCATACATATTCACTGTATTGAACACAACACATTGTCAAAACACGACAGATCGAAAATCGGACATTTCATTATGGACAACCTAATACACTGGTGTGCAAAAATTAAGGACGAAGAGGAGAAATCGGCATAACAGCAGAACGAGCAGGCAGAACGGACCGAAAGACCACTCAGGAGATAGACTAGGGTCCGGTACGGTAAGGCATGCGCATATATGCAGCATGATGCAGGGGGGGGGTATAAAGCACACGGGCGGTGTACACTCAGCAAATCGGTTAAAGCTATTGCATCTGATCTGATCTGCTCAGCAATTCGGTGAAAGCTATTGCACGGTGTACATCGGTTTGAACGACGTCGAGTTGCTGCCACCGTGTGATAGATATAACCAACAGGCAATCCAGTAGACGACATCTGGATGACTTTACCCGAGGGCGCGTCATTGGAAAGTTGGAAGAAGGTCGAAGTGTGACTAGTGTGGCCGAGGATTTCGGGATCACTCACAGCATCGTTTCGCGAGCTTGGAGAGCATTTTAAACGACAGGAACAGCTGTCCGAGAGTTCAGCAGTGGTCGTCCACGAGCAACCACGGCGGCGGGCGACCGGAATATTGTCCTACAGGGAGAAGAGACAGATGGCAGACAGCGGAATAAATCGCAAGGCACATGCAACAGACAACTGGACGTCCGTTATCGCGTTTTACCGTGGCCAGGAGTCTGCACAAAGGTGGTCTATTTGCACGACAACCAGTACGGTGTGTGCCATTAACGCCTGCTCATCGGAGACGGCGGTTTCTGTGGTGCCAGGAACACAAGAACTGGACACATCAGCAATGAGGTCGAGTTCTTTTTACGGATGAGAGCCGATTTAGTCTGACGAGCGATTCTGGACGTATACACATCTGGAGAGAGCAGGGAACACGCAATCACACCTCTAACATAATCGAAAGGGACCAGTTTGGAGGTGGCAGAGTTCTCGTTTGAGGCGGTATCATGCTTGGTAGCCGTACTGACCTCCAGATCTTCGAAGCAGGTTCAGTCACGGTGTCCGCTATTGTACAGAGGTTCTCCTGCCTCACGTGTGTCTGTTTCAAGGTGCTGTGGGTCCTGAGTTCCTCTTCATGGACGACAACGCTACACCTCATCGTACAGTGGCTGTCGCAGAGCTGTTGGAGAGTGAAGATATTCAACGCATGGATTGGCCCGCAAGGTCCCCGGACCTAAATCCAATCGAACACGTGTGGGACCTTCTCGGGAGACTCTTGGCAGCATGTCACCAGCCGCCAGCATATCAATAAGGTAGTCTTGGCAGCACGTCACCACACTGTACATATCAATAAGGTAGTCATTTTTGCGTACTTCTTGGCTCCATTGCTCCAATATTGGCTTGTAAAAAAACTGACAAAAAAACTAAAAAAAATTATTTTAGCCATTCCAAAATGATCAAACTTTCAGACGTTAAGGACATTTAAGTGTTCTTTAAGTTTGGTTATTATGCATAAATAGTTTTCTTGCACAATTCATATCGCTGATTATGATAAAAGTATTGAGTTTTTTTTTCTTTTTTTTTTTTTTTTTTTAGAGTTTTAACTTGAAGGCTTTCAAAATTATTTTGATGAATTTGAATTACACTTTTGTAGATAACACACCTCTTTAATAGAAGACTGCATTACAATTTGTTTTTGTTTTTTTTCAGAAAATAAGTGTTACAAGATCATGAGACAAAATTGTTGAAAACTATGTGAAAAACAATGAATTAATTCAAATGAATTAACAGTGCCACTCTGGTGACTGAGCATTCTGAGATGTTTTCTAATTAATTGTCTGAACAAATCCCTGGTTCTAGGTATGAGGGATGTGTTTGTTTTGTGAATTTGGCTCTTTCCCTTCCATGCAACCAGTTGTCCTAAATTAGAGGCAGACGACTGCATCTAAACTTATAGGTGCTTGTGACAGTTGTTAAACCCCAAAACAACGACAACAAAATTATCAGTAGGTTGTTATTTTTTTAGCTGTCATCATTATCATTGCAAGGCACTCAGACATTAGGTAGGATAGTCATGGTCAGAAGATTTCAAGAAAGCCAGAAAATTAATGGTTAAAGTCGGAGATGCCTGTGCTTTCATTTATTTTACACTTGATTAATCAGGGCAGTAGATTAATTTGACATACAAATATTTCTATTTTACCCAATAGAAAAAGTATTAATTAACAACCATTTGTTTTATATGTATACCCAATAGAAAAAGTATTAATTAACAACCATTTTGTTTTGAATTCTAGAAGGCAGCTAAGTGATAGCAGACCTATAACATATCTGAATGGAAGAAATGTGATTCATTTTACTATGAATCACATTTGTACTTCAACAGAAATATAAATGTGGTTTGTAGTAGAAAATAGCTGTTGCTGGTATTTTCCCTCTTAAACAGGTTTTAATTGTTCTTTCTAAAAGCATGCGAATTGGGTGGTTGCTGTATCAGAAATCTTAACGTTTCTGAAGAACATGTTCCAGCATTCTGATAATGGTGTACAAAAAGAAATGCCACAGCAGCCTTGCTTAATTTTCAAGCATTCTCATGAGACCATGTAAAGAAAAAAATTGATTCTGCATGATACACTCTTTCTAAAGAATTTCTAGCACACATTCTTTTCTGGTATGTGGAAACGTTATATTTTGTAACTTTTTTCAATCAGAATTATGTGTTCATATGTGCAATACATATGGTCGAATCCAAAGGGAGCATGGGAAAAATTCGAGTTATCAAAAAAAAACAACATGTGAATAGAACATGTGCAGGAAATTTTACTTTTCTCGAACTATCAAAGTTTGAGTTATTAAGAGTCAACTGTATGTATAAAGGCTGCAATTTGTTCTACGTATATAATGCATCATGGTACTCGCACAAATTTTCACTCGATGCCTTAATGAAGGGAAGATTCCTGAGGATTGGAACACCGCTACAATGATCCTGCTACATAAAAAAGGTGACATTGAGGATCTCGGAAACTACAGACCTATCAGCCTCCTATCAGTAGTTTATAAAATCTTCACTAAAGTTCTTTCACACCGCTTGAAGGTAACACTGGACATGGCTCAACCGAGAGAACAAGCTGGATTCAGGAGTGGCTACAGCACAATAGATCATATCCACGTACTGAGAGAACTAATTGAAAGAGCGAGGGAATATGAACTTCCATTGTGCATGGCTTTTATCGATTATGAAAAAGCCTTTGATTCGGTGAAACCATCAGCAGTTACAATGGCTTTGAAAACCTGTGGTATTGAAGATGCATACATTAATATTATTAATAACATCTATGAAAATGCAAGTGCAAAGATTAGGCTGTTTGAAAATACAACACACATAAAAATTGGAAAGGGAGTGAGACAAGGTGACACCATATCTCCGAAGCTCTTTAATGCCACATTGGAGGGTGTTTTTCAGTCACTGAGCTGGGAAAACAAGGGGATAAAGATTAATGGAGATTATCTAACCCACCTTCGTTTTGCTGATGACGTAGTCATTTTTGCAACTACCCCATCAGAGCTGCAGAGTATGATCCAGGAACTTGCTGACAAGAGTAAAGAAGTGGGATTAAAAATGAACTTTCAGAAGACAAAAGTGATGTTCAATGCTTTTACAAGAAATGAAGATTTATCGATTGATGGAGAAAAGCTGGAGATAACAGATACGTACGTTTATCTTGGACAGCAGATATCAAGTGAGGGTCACATTGATGAAGAAATTAATCGGCGTACAAAACTTGCCTGGAGAGCTTTTGGAAGAAACAGCATAATTTTCAAGAGCAATATGCCATTATGTCTTAAAAGAAAAGTGTTTGATCAATGCATCCTTCCAGTGCTTACGTATGGTGCAGAGACGTGGACCTTAACTAAAAGAGACATACAAAGGCTGCAGACAACTCAAAGAAGCATGGAGAGGTGCATACTTGGTGTAACCAGGAGAGATAAGAAGAGGAACTCGTGGATCCTAAAAATGACAAGAGTGGAAGACATCATGATCAGAGTTAAATCCCTGAAATGGCAATGGGCTGGACATACTGCCAGAAGGACAGATCATCGATGGACAGCCGAAATTTTAGATTGGATTCCAAGGGACAGGAAAAGACCCAGAGGAAGACCACATGGGAGATGGGTGGATGAAATTCGAAAGTAGGCAGGGGTGACATGGAGGAGACTGGCACAAGACAGACCGTTGTGGAGGAAACTTGGGGAGACCTTCGTCCAGCAGTGGATTGATAATGGTTGACAATGATGATGATGATGATGATATAATGCATCATGAAATCAATCTACTGACAAAGAATCTAATTGCTCATAATAGGTACATGACGTAAGTGATGGTATTAGTGGCAAGTGCTTAGGTTTGAAGTAAAAAGAAAATATAAATATCAACCGTATGGAACATAACTCAAAAAAATCCTTTTGTAAACTGCTGTGAATTATGATCATATGTCAACCATGAAGCAGATAATTCCCTTATAATGTCTTCATAATGTGAGTAATGTCCAAGACAAGAGAACTAAATCTGCCATGTGCATGCATTTTATTTGGTAGTAACAATTCCTAATGCCGCTCTGGTGGTGTGGTCCAAGCGATGGCTTTTGATCATTCGTCCAAGATCGGCCAGAGTTTGAATCCCAACGAGGCATGGATGTTGCTTTTGTCTTATTGTGCTGGCTATCTCTTTTAATCCCTACAACCAGTGCCCCTAAATTAGGGATGAGCAACTGCTTATAACCCACTGAGGTGCTCACAGCCATCGTTAAACCCCCGATGAAAAATAAAAATACTTCCTAAAAGTTTTGTAATGCTAATGACACGCCATTTAGATATTGCTACATCAGGGTGGCCTCTAATAATTTGTTTACGTATATAACCACCATTTTGGTACAATTGACAAATTAGTATCATCCCACGTGAGTGTGAGTTGTCGACTTTCCCCTGAGGGTTTGAAACCCTGTTGACTGGCTGTTGTCTTTGGATTTCTGTTGATGTAATATGAATAGCTTCCCAAAGTCACTTCTACAGGCAGTAAACCTTATAGTAGTTGCCCCCCACCGTGCCTTATCTCCACAATTTCCACTGATTCCTAAACTATTTTGATCCAACTTTTTTGAACTGCATTAAGCCTAATAGATTTAATATTGGCACCATATGCATGCCGCTTCAGTACAACCACAAGGAGTGCAAGGTTGGCATGATGAGATTATGGAATATTGAGCTAAGTTAAAATGTGATCTTTTTTCCTCATTGGTGGGCAGTGCATAAAAGGAAATTAAGATACTTCATTGTATAATTCCCACCATTTGATCCATTATGGGCAAGAGATAATTCGTTGCCCACCAAGACAACTAACTCTTTATTCATTAATGGCAGTTACTGCCTTCTGACTCCATTGATTACCTTTCTGATGGTATGAACTTTTGTTGCTATGAAAGCAACTCACCGCTGTTGCTGTTTTCTCACACTTAAAGAGAATTGTGGTAATTCAATTAAAATATAGTGGTTATCGCACTTTCGAATTTATGAAAATTATTTGGAATGTATGTATTAAGGACTAATACAGATGAATAAATGCCCAGCAAGTACACATGTATCTTAAGGGTTTTTTTTTGTGTGCATATATTACTGGTTAATGATATTAATACAAAGAGTGTATAATAGTTTTACTTACATGGAACAGTTGTTGCTTACCAAGTAAATAATGGTTCTCCAAGGTGGCACAGTGAAATTTTCCATTGTGATTCGTGGTACATCACATAGTGCATTCCATTCTGTGATAGTCAATAGCTAGCTAGTACTTCTTATACTTTCATTTTGAATGTTTTTCTACATTCTTTCCTGAATAGTTATATATCTGTAGAAACAAAAGTAAATACGTATTTGAATCCACTGCTCATGCAGAATTTCTGACATAGGCTAAGTCTTTCTAATTTTGTAATACGTTAATAATTTTAGAGTTTAAAATACTTCAAGAAATATACAAGGTCACACAGGTCAACAGAACCTACATTTTATCAAGATCCCACCAGGCAAGCAAATTTGTGCATTTTATGGCAAATATTACAACAAATTTCATAGGGTAGAATATTCTGCTTGGGAAGATGTGCATACTACATTTTGTTTCTAAATTTTCATTCAAAGATTGGGTGTTTCAAATATTTCTCTACTACGGAAGAAAAAGATTTGGAAATTTTCAGAGAAGCTAGTGAAACATGTGTCAATAAAACTGTATCTGACTAGAAAAACATATCAGTAATATGTTTATCATATTTTGTTAATGTTAATGTTGTTTTCCCCATTTTCTTCTTAGAATGTCATCTTCATATGTGGTTTCTGCTTTTAAAATTCTGCCAAAATGAAATATTGTCTGATATATGCATTCAACAATGCATAAATTTTGCAGTATTTCTGAAAAGAAAAAGATGTTCTGAATATTTATTGTGTAATTGTTTGATGTATTACATACACATGTGAAAATGTTGTATAATTCCAGTGGTCTATGGAGAAGAAATTGAAAACTTCACAGACTTCATGTGGACTTGTGATTTTTGAAATTTCAAAGAAATAGATGCTTACATCATTCATTATGGCTTCAAATACCACCTATGCCTTGGTTTCAACATATTGAATGTGATACTAGCAGCTGATTACAAACAATAGAGTTGAATAACACAAAATATTCTAAGGGTGAAGGGAATTAATTTCCATCAGTTTCTCTTCATATTATTGAACTTCTCATAATCTGTTATATGATTATTATTTTAGAGCTATTAGTATTTCACATGTTAATTCTGATTTTCATTACAAAAATGAGGTGGGGTATTATGGGAGGGAGAGGCATGCACAAATTGTGTATTGTGATAAAGAATTTTGTGTATTAAATTATCAGAACTGCATGTCTCATTAACAGACCCTGTTCATAAACTGTGCCATGCAGCAGTTTGCCATTTTTATTCCTAAATAAGCAAACTAATGTATTTTTGTCTCATTTCAGTTTTGATCACTTTCTTTAATTTAACCACTTGGCTGAAATGAAGTTATGGCATTTTGATTTAATCATTATGATTGTATCATTTCAAATTTGTTTTACCATATTTAGCTATTAAATACCAACATATACAATGATGAAGATTATGTGCCTTCTCAAGTTTGTGCCAGTGCTTTTGTGTCAGAGGCCTCTGAAGAAGTTGCAGAAGCAACATCACCCCCCAAAGTCTTCTTGGAACAAAATAACTAAAAGGAAAAGAAGTTCAACATCACATATTGAAACTGTAATAGATAAATTACACAGGAAATGTGTCAGATCTCTAGAGAAGATGGGTTTGACACATTAGGTAACACTGCAGCAGAGCACATCTAAGGTGATTGTTATTGCAAAGAATTCTTCAAGTATGGATAATATGTAACCCCATCTGATCAGTGAAAGAACTGCAGCACATCAGTTGGAATGTTTTCATCCAGTTACATCATGAATCATCTCATAGTGGATACTATTTTAATGTAACTGTTTATTAAAAGTTCATGTTGATTTATGGATACCAGATTCATGTGTGCCCTGAAGTAATTTATTGTGCAAGTTTGTGATGGTCTTTACATGTTTTTAAGAAATTTTTTTAAGGAAAATACATGGGTTAAAACCTGTTTAAACAGGAAACACCCCTTGTCCTTAGATGTCAATGGTATTCAGAGAATGGTTAACTTTTATTTCTTTTTCATTTTGCAAATCAGATTCAGATCTGAAATTTAAGTGCATGAATGTAAAGTTTCACTTCCCTTAGAAATTGCAACTGCACTTGAAATTTCTCAGGGAGACTTATGCCTATATCATTACCATGGTATAAAGTGTTGCTTTTTACATATGTAATATGTGTCTGTTTATTTTTTGGCCAGGTTCTTTAGGACATTCCATGTAATACCCACAGTTTTCTTTAAATAAATTCCATTTTGTGTTTGACTTAGAGTACAAATCCATGTGCTGTATGTGTGTACCATATGAACTTTTTTAAGTATGAAAAATGAGCCAATGGGAGGAAAAAAATTGGTTATGTTGGAGTTATATTACATTTGCCCAGTGTAATGCTATTTGGGAATCAAGGCAACAGTGACCACCATATTGTAATGCATCTCATTTGTTGAAAATTTAGCTTTATTAGATGCTAATGATATGTACTTAAATGTTTTTCTATCACTATTATTTTTATAACCTTTGAATGTCTTATCTTTAATTAACTTGGGGGGGGGTAGCGGGCTAAATATGCTTTTGAGTTGTGATATTTCCTGAAATTTGCAGCAACATTGGTTGAGGGAGACAAGACTTGTGACATTTGTTACATAGGTAATTTAAAACCATTAAAGTATACTGCTTTACTATAAACTTCAGTGAGAAAAGCTTAACCTCATCTCACTGGTAATTTAGGGACGGGCGACTGCTTATTATAGTCCATTGAGTTGCTCATGATGGTCGTTAAACCTCCACTCAAAAGAAAAAAAAATCTCACTGGTTATAACTTTTTGTAAATTATATATAACAGTAACACTAAATACCTATGAAGACTGAAGGACAATGAAGTTATCTATACTGAAAACTCACGTGTGTGCGTTAAATATGTTCATTTCTGTGGAGTGACAAGAAGGTGAGTTTTCAGTATAGATAGCTTCATTGTCCTTTAGTCTTCATAGGTATTTAGCATTAAAGTATCCCTTCTATGTCCAGTAGTGTCTTGAGTGTTTACCATGTGAAAGAATGTTGATCTTGTTAACTGTCTTAAACAAAAGGGAATGAAAAGTACTTGGAAGTTTCAGTTATTGCCCTCCCCCATCTTGTATGTGTAGACAGTAGTATGGCAACAAATAAACCAGAAAAAATGTAGTTCCAGTTACAAACATACAGATCCTCCAAAAATTATGAATTGAAGTTAGCATTGCAAATGAAATTCTGTGGTGTGCACAGTTACAGGTTTTCATAATCACAGTACAGTATACGTAAAATGTGCTACATTATACTCATGTAAATATCTCTCTCTGTGTACAGTTGCAGTAAAATTATACCCACAAATCTATCAGTACAATTGCAGATGATCTTTAGCAGATCTACAGTATGAAGTAAGCATTTTACCACAAAACGCGGTTTATATTATGTACCTGCTACATTATACTCATGTAAGCAGCTATTTTTTAATTTCATTTATTTTTTGTATAGAGCTGCTGCATTTGCTTCATGTATAGCAGTTACATTCAAATCATAATGTGCAATATATCAAACTGATTTTACCAATCATTTGCAAAGAGGCTTGCAGGCAGTTTAGTGGTGGCTAAGAAGTTATAATCCATTCCAGTTTTGACAGCAGAACTGTTTTTAAAATATTGTGGATATTGCAAAAAAAAAAAAAAAACTTATTGTAATTGTTGCTTCCAAATGAGCAATTGAGTTCTTCTAATATTCCCAAACATTGAATATCTGTGTGCCATATGCTTGAATGAGTATCACTAGCATTTATTTTATGTTTTTGAGGCAGACCAATGACTACATAGGAAATCAAAAATTTTATTTCCTTTGTTCATGGGGAAAAAAACACCAAAAACTCTAAATCACCTTTGGCTGTAAAACTACTGGTTGCAACAGCTTGCTTCTTTAATTCTGCGAGTTTGACCATGACCTTTGACAAGTGGTAACCGCTAAGGAAGGTTAGAGTGGGGGAAAAAAGTGAACCTGGTTAAGCTTTCAGAACCTCGAATAATACTCTTTTTCAAAGCATGACTAGAGGAACCCTTGTTTCCCAATGATCCTACTACATAGCTTATAAAATAATAATCAAAATAAAAGCCTTCCCCCGTAAATATTTTCTCATTAAAATTAGTACTCTGATTCACAAACTATTCAGTACACATGAAAGGAAACAAAACTTTTCTAGGTAAATAAATCTTTCAGAATAATTTTCTCTAATGGTATGATCTCCCAATTTTAATCCCGAGCAAATTTAATGTTAAGAATTACAGCACATTGAAATTGTAATATAAAACTCATACACACACCAAAAAGGTGAACCAATAGTCCTTATCAAATTTTATTAAATCAATCAATATGACCCATAGTAAATTGCAAAAAGAAATCTGTTGTCGTGAAACTGATTGTTCATCGATCAAGCGCACAGCTTTATATTTATACATTCTAGCTCAGTTACGACAGCTTCACGGAAGAATACTGATATACAGAACCTGCATGGAAAAATAAACTGTTTTGCAATTGCTTTGTAGATTACCATTAGAATTATCTCTCTGGGTGTAGGTTGTGTGAAAGCATACTAGTTATGAATACATTAAGAAATTTTGGAAACACAGAAGCACTTTTGATGCAACTTAGTTCTTGATCACTTGGTTTACAGGTGATCACAGCCCAAGTTGGGTCAAAAGTGCTCGGTGTTTCAAAAATTTAACATAACAACAACATGCTTTCCCACAACCTAAATTTACCTGTTATGTGTGGATTGTATTCTTATTATTCGTACCTCTCGGGATATTATGTGTACCATACAAAATCTTACAGTAACTTCTAAATTCTGTTAGCTACTGCTTCACACAATCCCAAACCAGAATTGTTACATACTACTTGACCACATGTTTATGAATCTACAACACACCTCATGTGATTTATAATATTTAAGAGCTCCCTGCTGCCTATATACAGTAGCGGCCAACATTATGGAAACCTTTTGGAAATAGTGTATTTTTGAGGCTTGATGGCTCATAACACCACGTCGTTTTTTTTAGTAATACCATAAAATTATATATCAATGGAAAAATAATTTCATGAAGAATGTAATGCAATAACTTTTATGAAGAATTTTGTATTAGAACAGCAGTTATAAAGAAGAAAAGTGAAACATAGAAAAAACAAGATATACAAAAATTCTCACCATGTCAGTTAATACTTAGTTGGGTAACTTTTAGCATAAATTACAGCCTTACAACACTTTCCCATGGAGTGAACCAAGTTTTTTTAGTTCTGCAGCTGTTATAATGTGAAACCAAGATTGAATTATTGCTTCTATTAATTGGGTTTTATTGCTGGGTTGCTTCTGACTAACAAGTTTCTTTAGTCGGCTGCATAGATTTTCGATGGGGTTAAGGTCTCGGCTATTCCCGGGCCATTCCAGCAGTAGAATATGATTCTCTTGAAACTACTTTTTGCACACAGCAGCAACATAATATGGAGCTGAATCCTGTTGAAATATAAATGCTTCATTATCTTGAAAAAGGTCACGTTCGTAAGGCTTCAGTTTGGGCTCAAGTATTTCATTATTGTATTTTTGGCCATTTATATTCCCATTAATCAAGCAAATTCTGCCCACACCTTTTGATGTCATACAAACCCAGATCATAACACTAACTGGGTGTTTCACAGTACATGTAATTCAATCAGGATGCAAATCTTCTCCAATTCTTCTTACATATTTTATGCCATCACTACCAAACAAGAAGATTTTAGTCTCATCACACTAAATAACACTGACGCATTCTTCCGCTGTCCAGTTAACATGGGATTTAGCCCAGTTTAATCTTTTCAACCTTTGTTTGAGAGATAAAAATGGCTTTTTTCATGGAATTCTAACTTTTAGACCAAATTCCTGCAGTCTGCGCTGAACAGTCCTTGCACTCAACTTCACACTGTATTGCACCATTTCATCTTGTATACACCCAGAAGATTTTCTTCTGTCACCTAGGCACAGTTTCTTAATTCTTCTATCATCACTTGCTGATGTGCACCTTTTCCTGCCTTTATCAGTCTGGTTTTGTAGTGACTGAGTCTCCTTATACCTCTTCAAAAATTTAGAAATGCCACCTTTGGTTAAGTTTCCACCAATTTTTATGAATTCTTCATAACTGAAGCCTTGTTCATTTAATAGTACTAATTCACATTGCTTTATTTGTGACCAGTCAACTCTTTGCACCATTTCTTTAATTTTATTACTTTTCACAAGCTCACTAAATGAAAGAACACACACACAAAAAAAAAAGCCCAACCATTTTGATAGCAATCACATAACTCACTGAGAAATGTCCTCCTCTCAGCTCCAATACATGACATCAATAGCTGAATCCTACTATGATCTGATTGGCTCATTGCCAAAACAAGATGACACCTGATTTGCTCTCTAAACACTCGTGCTCATTGGCTACATTCAAATGAAGGAAAGCTACTCCATATCAACCTAAGCAAGTTGTGCTTCCTTTTTCTGGTTATTTGGCTATAACTTTTCATAGAATACAGATAATTGAACAAACTTTGTTGCATTACATTTGTGATGAAAATATCTTTCCATTGATATATAATTGTATGGTATTACTCCAAAACAAACGTGGTGTTATGAGCCATCAAACCTCAATAATACACTTTTTCCAAAAGGTTTCCACACTTTTGGCCACTACTGTAGTCAACCTTATTCTGTGGGACTTCCAAAATTCTAGTAAAATAGTATTTGTAAAAGAAATTCATTAACATTATAATGTCATTAAATAAAGTTGGATTTGATTGATTGATCCACACTACATCTGTATTGCAATACCAGAATATTGCAGTGCCTATAAAGGTTATGTGACATCGCCAGACCACAGCAGTAGGCTGAGGCACTGGCTTCTGACCATTTTCTCTGAGGTGGGCCACAGTTCCAGTCCAGGTGTAACATGAGTGGCAAGCTTGTTTGATGGTGCTAAATCTATCCCCTTCCTTGGAACCAGTGGCACCTAAATAATAAGGGTCAGGCCTTAACTCATGATTTGCTCATGGTAATTAAAATGCAAAACAACAACAAAAAATATGAAAATATGCACCAGTGTTTAAATACCCAATGATCCACTGGCCATTATTCAGTAAATTTTATTCTTGTCATGTGAAATGAAAAATGCAATTTTTTATTGCCATTTTTACTTTTTTATGGTAAATGTGTACATACTGAGTATGGAAGAAATGTAGGGTAATTAAAAACAGATGCCTAAAAAAATGTACAAAAAAAATATGTTATATTCTTTTTTTTTTTTACAAGTGTCAAACATTTGTTAGGTGAATAGCAATGCAGCATGCATGTGCATCACCTTGTTATTTGTTGGAAACTGCCATTCAGCCAGTTTTAAACCCAGACTTCACCCTTGGCTTTACTGATGCACTCCAGTAATTTTAAGTTTGCATAGTTAAAAAAAATTATCCACTTTGCATTGATTTGTGAACATGTGTATCCACTTTCTGTTGTAGAAAAAAATTATGTACTGAAATGAGATACGACAGTTTTGGACTTACAACTGTCCTGTCGAGAATTTTCATGTTCGTAAATCTTGGGGAAACTGATCACTTCGCTGAGATTTACGAAAAATAAAAATATTAGAAAATAAATAAATAAAAAAAAATACATAGATTGAAAATTCTCTACAGTCCCACATTTCAAAATTTTGTTTGGAAGGAGGAGAGAGTTGAGGGAATAGTGGCCATGTTCGCTCATTTCTCAGCCCTGGCCAAACAAACAAAATTTCATGAAAAAAAGGAGATAATATGCATTAAACTTCTTTTTTTCTTTTGGCTTCATTTATTTTTACTTTAGTAAGTTAAATAAAAAAAGGCGAGCAAAAGAAGTCACCATCAACCCTTTTAGAAAACAAAATTATTCGCTGTTAATCACGGAATGAAGAGAAAGCATTGCTGTAAATTTGTGAAAAAGAAAATCTTCTTTCAATCTGCCATTTTAGGCAGAAGTTTAGAAGAGCTCTAAAATGTGTCACCCAAAGGTTCCCTCAAGCTATTTTTAGCACAGCAGCATGTGGATAGCTACGATGTTTTCCCCTTTCCTTCGAGGTCAAAAGATTGCTTCCCCGGCTGAAAGTGAAGGAAGACCATGTGTTTAGTAACAGAGTTTTGGCGCGAACTTGTGGCCAATGACCTGCAAAGCCGTTGGTTACCATGGGAAGCTGTTAGCCAATAGTAAGGCAGCTAGGGGTCAAGAGGTAGCTGAGAGCCATTGCGATTCAGACAGAGACTGGCTTGTTTTTTTTAAGAACGGAGTGAAAATTTTACTCTCCCATTGCCTCATGGCGAGAGGGGTGGAGACCAACCTTATTCTCTGGGCTTGGGGTTTCTAAGTGGATGCTAAAATCGGTCAACTAAAAAAAATATATATATATTATTTTCAAGGATCTCATTTACCGGAGATATAATGTTCTCTGATGCATCCGAGCTTCAGTTAAAAAAAAAGAATGACACTCTACTTTTGTCCCTCTTGCTGACTGGCAGAAAAAGTGGATGGCCGAGTTTCCTCCTCGCCTTTTTTGGTGGGAAGAGGACCCACAGAGAAAAAAAAAATTCCGGGAAACTTTGGTTCCACGCTAAATGATTTTCTCAAGTTAACTTGCTCCACCGGGCCAGATGATGATGACCAGCCCGTCCATGCACAGAATGAGGAGCCAAGCAGGTATTCCTCATGGCACCGACATTTCTTCAAGCTTGAAACAAGGCTGACGAGGAGGTTTCAATGTGGTCCAATGGTCATCCCCAAAGTCGGAAGGAAAATGGCGGACCTGGTCTCCCTGAGAAAAAGGAACCTGCAGATATAACATCTTGGCCCCTGGAAGAGACACTGCAGCAAAAATTAAACCCAGGAACTTATTACATCAAGAGTTTTCTTTCTTTCTTTTTTTTTTTTTTTTTTTTTTTTTGACACGCAGTGGTCAACGTGCCCTTTGCCAATCCCTAAGGACTGGGGATAAGTTTTGTTTATTTTCTACATTGAAAACAAGAGCGATGAGGCCGTCAAAATTCGCCTGGAAGTGTCGTCAGGAACTGGAAAAGCTTATGGAGTTCGATTAAGAACTGAAGTCATAAATGTAAATGTTTTTCCATTCAGGTTTTGTTTTATGGTAGTGTTATGCTGCGTAAATTTTTACATGTGTAGGGAATATCTGAAATCCAAATTGTATTAAGTTATTTTGGAACGGACAACCTCTCGGACCAGATTTTCTATTATGTAAAATTTAACTCTTTTTGTGCTCAGTGATTTTTTGTATTTGTGAAATAGAATTTGTATTTATGAACTTAGTGTAGGTGCCATGTAGTTGAGAATTTTTCTTGTAGTCTGGTCATTATTATGGTTTGGTGTTTCGGAAAATTTAAATGCAAAATTACTCTTTAAAATTATTTTTGTAGTAGTGAGGGCTAATTTCTAGTTTCAGCCCGTGGAGTAGAAAAACCGATTTTTATGGGGGAAAGAATATAGAAATGGGCATACAGGCAGAATAAGGGGCATGTGTAAAGTGTGACTGAGAGAACCCGAATAGCTGTTGTGTTTCTTCGAGAAGTGATGATTTTTCTAGAAATAGGTGATTTTGAGATATGATGATTTATAGAGTTTTCTGGAAATAAAGTGAGATTTGGTACAGTGTGTTTTCTGGGAGATAATGAGTTGTATGTTCCTGGGAAATAACGATATGGAGTGATTTTCTGGGAAATAAAGATATGGAGTGATTTTCTGGGAAAAAAGGTGATTTATTAAGATTTCTGGAAATAAGGATGTTGAGTTAGTTTTCTGGAAAATAGGGAATGAGATATTTTGGGGGCAAGAGAACTCTTGCGGGATACTTTTCCCTATGTGGACATGCCTCAGGTCTGAAAGGGTGCATGAAACAAATTGGAGGATTTGTTTTCTGCCTGAGTAAGCTCGTTGGCCCATAGGAGGTGGTTTCTATCAAGGAGTGGTGCGAGTTGTCCCTAAATCAGAGTGAAGAAACAATACAGGGTGCTAGGTCGCGCTTTGCTCCACTACACTGTATAGGCTGGGAATAGATTCACGACCCATTCTCACCTTCAGACCCAAACTTTGTTGTTCCTGCAGTGAAATCGTGTTTTTCTAGAGAAGAGGGACTTGTTGAATGAGATGTTTGTTTAGTCTTTCTGCCCAAGTTGATTACTACATGGGTTCTTGTAGATTGGAAAACTTATAGAGTGGAATTATGAAAAAATGGATTAAGCTGTTTATAAATTGTCTGTCAAGACCAGTATGTAAACTAAAATTTTTATGAACAGTAGGAGTGTGCATAAATAAACCCAGGAGTGTTGAAAATTGGTGTATGCTTTTGCCTACATTATAACATTTTGAGTACTCAGAACAAACTTGTGTTGGTAAGGATTTTTGGATTTTCATGATGATAGTGTGAATTTAGATTCTTTTGTCAGTGTAGCAATTTAATTTTAACTGTTGAGTGAATTGAGTAAGGTATTTAGTGTATTAGGTTTTGTATGGTGTCTAGAATTGGTTCAGTATCAGGTAATGCTAGATTGCTAGCTTACGTTGGTTTTAAGGCAAATTTTCCTGGAAGTGTAGAACCTTGTATTAAAGTAACTTTTCATTATGCGTCAACTTTTGGCTCAATTGTTATGGTATTTAAAATTAAAAGGGATTCAGAAAACTGGTCTGGGAAGGTTTGTTCGAAAGAATTAGTCAGAGCAACATAGTGTACACATATTCCGATAATTTTTATTACCAGAGAGAGAGAGGGAGATTTGCATTTCATCCACTTAATTTACACAACATGCAAATTGCCTTTATGTGATGTTGATTTTGAACAGTAATGTGCCTGGTGCTATAGTTTCATTGAAAGCAACTAAGCTGTCAGCTGTTTATTTTTATTGGGCCCAGTGGCCAGGTATAAAATTTGTGACCAAAAATTAGCTTGTTAAGTTTTACAAAATAAATATAGGCCAAGTGGCCTTTCAAAAACCCAAACTTTAGTGCAGTGAAGTATTAAGTATCTCAGTTTGAATTTTCATCACATGGTTCAAATGTATCCCCCTCAGCAGTGACTGAGGTGAGAAACGAAATCTGGAGTAATTGTGTTTTAAAATCAATGTTTTTGTCCTAACTATTTTATATTTGACTTCACCGCCTCCAAAAGTTATTTACACGTGTACATAACTACTAATAAACTACTAGTTATACAAATTTGGTACACATGTAAACAATAATTACTTTTCTTCCACTTTCAGGTGTATCTACTCATCTAACGCAAACAATACAATAGTAACTTTTGGGAGTTTCCAAATTCAGTGTTGCATTTTATTTTCCTACTTATGTTTCATGGCCTTAATCAAAATTTCAGTTTTGTTTCGAAATGCATCTACCCATCTCCCAAATTGTAATTTTCTTTAATTTCCATATAAATTGCAATATTAGCATAAGCTATCTTTTAAATACCCATAACGTCAACGTAACACAACCTGTATTTTTTTCTTTACGGAAAGTGGCGTTTTTGCGATCTACTGATTTGTATATTCTTGTGGTCCAATAAAGACTCGTAGAAGATTCGTTTCTAATACTGTGAACAATTTTTCGCAAGATCGTATTTCTACATGTTGTGCGTGATGTACTATTGCATCATACACTGAAAATTACGGACGAGACGGTTTTTCGAATGTAACGTCGTTCAGAAGTGCTCCACATCGACTTAAATCATACCATAAGATCCCCAAGATGTAAGAATATGGGACAAGTGAGCAAAACCGTCAAAACAAGGAATCCAAAGGCACTTCTTTGAAAAGGTAGTTTCAAGCACAACTGGACAGAAGACAGAAACGTCCATTTGACAGGCGGCTGCCAAGAAAAACCCAGTCTTTAGTAGGGGATATGCCGATATGATCACCCCTGACTGCGTTGCAGGATTTACAACGTTTATCCATGCTGAGGACGAGGTTGTCAAGGAGCTGTTGAGGCATCGTGGCCCATTCCTCTTGTAGCGTCAATCGCAGCTGCGGAATCGTTGCTGGCGGCTGGGGACGTGCTGCCAAGCGTCTCCTGAGAAGGTCACACACGTGTTCGATTGGATTTAGGTTCAGGGACCTTGCGGGCCAATCCATGCGTTAAATATCTTCACTCTCCAACGGCTCTGCGACAGCTACTGTACGATGAGATGTAGCGTTGTCGTCCATGAAGAGCAACTCAGGACCAACAGCACCTCTAAACAGACGCACGTGAGGCAGGAGAACCTCTGTACAATAGCGGACACCAGTGACTGAACCTCCTTGGAAGATGTGGAGGTCAGTACGGCTACCAAGCATGATACCGCCCCTAACGAGAACTCTGCCACCTCCAAACCGGTCCCTTTCGATGATGTTGTAGGTGTGATTGCGCGTTTCCTGCTCTCTCCAGATGTGTAGACGTCCAGAATCGCTCGTCAGACTAAATCGGCTGTAATCCGTAAAAAGAACTCGACCCCATTGCTGATGTGTCCAGTTGTGTTCCTGGCACCACAGAAACCGCCGTCTCCGATGAGCAGGCGCTAATGGCACACACCGTACTGGTTGTCGTGCAAATAGACCCCCTTTGTGCAGCCTCCTGGCCACGGTAAAACGCGATAACGGACGTCCAGTTGTCTGTTGCATGTGCCTTGCGATTTCTCCCGCTGTCTGCCGTCTGTCTCTTCTCGCCTGTAGGACAATATACCGGTCGTCCGCCACCGTGGTTGCTCGTGGATGACCACTGCTAAACTCTCAGACAGCTGTTCCTGTCGTTTGAAATGCTCTCCAAGCTCGTGAAACGATGCTGTGAGCGATCCTGAAATCCTCGGCCACACTAGTCACACTTCGACCTTCTTCCAACTTCCCAATGACGCGACCTCGGGTAAAGTCATCAAGATGTCGTCTCCTGGATTGCCTGTTGGCCATATCACATGGTGGCAGCAACTCGACGTCGTTCAAACCGATGTACACCGTGCAATAGTTTTCACCGAATTGCTGAGCATGATCATGATCATATGTAGAGGATTTTAGGAAGGGAGTGTCTGACCCCAGGTCTTAAACAACCCTTAGAAATAGGAAACCAGGAGATTTGGGCTAGAGCGCCCGATAGGAAAGTGACACGGAAGCTAAGTAGAGAGGGAGAGGAAGACGCCCTTATTTGTTACCGGGGACCAGTACCCGGGGTCCGGCGGCTTAACGTGCCCATCCGACGCACGGCGGATATTTAGTGGATCGAGCGTTCGTACCTGTGGCAGTCACGAACGTTGCCCATTAGGCCACCCGCGGCCTCGAATTGCCGAGCGTACACCGCCCGTGTGCTTTATACCCTTCAGACACTCCTCCCCCTTACGTCATGCTGCATATATGCGCATTCCCTACCGTACCGGACCCTAGTCTATCTCCTGAGTGGTCTTTCGGTCCGTTTTGCCTGCTCGTTCCGCTGTTATGCTAATTTCTCCTCTTCGTCCTTACTTTTTGCACACCAGTGTATATATACACTGCAAACTTTTGATGACAACTTTGAGATGATAGCATTTGATATAAATACATCAGATACGAAAAATCATCTCCTGTAGCTAGATAACGTAATGTTGCCGATTTATTTCGTTCCTGCAGGAAGAAGTGGGGACATATGCTCGCCTTCTGTATATTTGGCCGCACTTGAATTTTTTTTTTTTTGATTGTAGGTTTAACGACCACCGTGAGCAACTCAATAGGCTATAAGCAGTCGCCCGTCCCTAATTTAGGGTCACTGGTTCCAGGGAAGGGAGAGAGCCAGTACCGTAAGACAAACACAACATCCATGCCTGACGGGATTCGAACCCGGACCCCTTTCGGACGAATGATCAGAGGCCATCGCTTAGACTACTGCGCCACCGGGGCGGCCCGCACTTGATTCAAGAGTTGCTCTAATTTTACTTTCGATATGTCTTAAACAATTTCTCTGCGATTCTGGATCTTTTAGCGCGATCTCACGTTATAACGTTCCCGTCGAAAAATCTAAATTCGCACTCACGTCTTCTTTTGAGGTACAAACAGCATTAATTCGTCATTTAGCTATTCAGGTTTAACGACCACCGTGAGCAACTCAATAGGCTATAAGCAGTCGCCCGTCCCTAATTTAGGGTCACTGGTTCCAGGGAAGGGAGAGAGCCAGTACCGTAAGACAAACACAACATCCATGCCTGACGGGATTCGAACCCGGACCCCTTTCGGACGAATGATCAGAGGCCATCGCTTAGACCACTGCGCCACCGGGGCGGCCCGCACTTGATTCAAGAGTTGCTCTAATTTTACTTTCGATATGTCTTAAACAATTTCTCTGCGATTCTGGATCTTTTAGCGCGATCTCACGTTATAACGTTCCCGTCGAAAAATCTAAATTCGCACTCACGTCTTCTTTTGAGGTACAAACAGCATTAATTCGTCATTTAGCTATTCAGCGTTAATACCTACGCCAGCCTTTCGAACGCGTTGATCCGCCATGTTGATTACGTTAAAATTCCGCACCACGCTTGATTTTTGAAGCAAACACTTGAGCCGTGTAAACGGACTCCGCTTTCAAGCTGACTTGAAAGAATGAAAGCTACTTGTTTAAGCCAACTTGCCCAGTGTAAACCAGCCCTTAGACCACTGAGCCACCGGGGCGTCAACAACCCACTTCTGACGTCGCACGCATCAATTCCAGTAGGCCGCCCCGGTGGCGCAGTGGTTTAAGGCGCTGGCCTCTGATTATTCGCCCGTAAGGGGTCCGGGTTTGATTCCCGGTCAGGCATGGATGTTGTGTTTGTCTTACGGCACTGGCTCTCTCCCTTCCCTGGAACCAGTGACCCTAAATTAGGGACGGGCGACTGCTTATAGCCCATTGAGTTGCTCACGGTGGTCGTTAAACCTCCAATAAAAAAAAAGTCGGTTGTGGCTTGACTGTTTTATTGCTTATGATATGTAACATAAATTTTAATTTTTATTGTAGCTATACACAATAATTACTTTAAAGAATCTGTTCCAGTTGGTTCTCTCACGTAACCAATATTAATGAGAAATATGAAGTTTCACTGTTGATTTATTACAAATGAATGTTATTCACATAAATTGTGTCAAAGGCCTTTTTGCAGCTTTATTAAATATAGACCAGGCCTTTTTACACTAAGAAAGTCTGGGATTCCTTCAATGGAATTTTTTGTTTGTTTATTTGTTTTCGCTATTTTTAGGGGGGGGGGTCCTAACTTAGGTTGAGAGACCCGAACCCACAGCGCTATGCGCCTTTTGGCAGGTGAAAGAGAAACTAAGAGAGTTAGGAGCAGATTGCCTTAATAGAATAGCACGAAAGAAAAGTATGGAAATATTAGAGCAGAAGGAGTAAACGGTTTCCCGTTAAGTAGTGAAGTTGTAAGCTGCCCTACATACTTACCTGCAACAACAAGCCTTTTCGAGTGATATTTCTCTCCGCAGAAAAAAGCCCGGTACATCGCTGCCACAGATGAGTACAAGGGAAAAGGAAGGAAAGGGCACGGGAAAGGGGGAACCTGAAATAAAAAAAAGACATCACACACAGAATAAGTTTCCCAGAGGAATATCGACGTTCAACACCGGATAAAACAAAACTGGTCGTTTGTTCAGTTTTCCTCTCGGAGTCGGCTATTTGCCCCGTCACTCATCAGCCAATGAGAGAAAAGATTTTTCCCCATTGGTTTAAATTTTTTTTCTCAGGTTCACTTTTGCTGATTCTTGCCTGACATGGTGAGTGTAACCATAGCTGAGGTGGTGCTAACACAAGATTACACCGATCGAGGTTTAAGTTACTCAATTTGAGTAAACAACAGAAAAACAAAAATATAAAAAAGGCCACAATCAGGGTTACTATTTTTTTTATTCCTTATTTAAGGAGCCGGTAGTATAAAGGCAATCATTTTTTTTCCCCTCGCTACTTGTCTGCTTGTTTTTCACATTTGTGTGCAACAGCGCAGAAACTTAAGTCCTGTTTTTTTTTTAGTCAGAACCACGGTGTACGTGGTCAGAACTAAGGCGTAAGGAAAAAAAAAGTTTTAATAAAAAAGACAAGACAAACAATACCTTGTTTGTTAGGGGAAGAGATATTCAGTACAAAAAAGATAATTCTTTTTTGCAACATTTTGCTAGGCTCTTAAAAGGGATTTTTTTTTTTTTTTTTCACCAAAGCTCCTGATAGTCAATTCTTGCTTTCTTCCCATTGTTAGGGGAAGAGATATTCAGTACAAAAAAGATAAATCTTTTTAGCAACATTTTGCTAGGCTCTTAAAAGGGCCCCTTTTTTTTTTTTTTTTTTTTGCTTTGTTTTTTCACCAAAACTCCTGATAGTCAATTCTTGCTTTCTTCCCATGTGTGAAGAATACCTTCGTTCTAGTCCCAGTTATTTCTTATTTTTTTTGAAGTATGACTGTGAACTGGATTCTTTTCAGGAATTTTATTTAAAATAGCTTTCGGTCTTTTAAATTTGTCCCTTTTATATTGGAAAAGTCTTGTAACGCTGACTAAGACATCTTCACAGAAGACTCTAACCTCCTTGTTGCGCAGCGCCGATGAATCAGTGTTGGTCAAATAGCGATGCTTGCCTGTAACCGTAATCGCGCTAGCAAGGTTTTGTTTTCGGTGTCTGTGCGGATTTTTGAATGTACTGTATTATACTAACGGGTCGTTCGCTGAGTGATATTTCTGAATTGTGGTTTAAGAAGTAGATGCATAATTAAGGTGTTAGTTATGTTTTTTAAAGTAATTAGCTGTGTTGGTGCAGTAATCTGTGTCATTTTAGTTCGGAAGTGGCGAGAAAGAACATGGAAATTATGTAAAAGTAGCACTTTGATGGAGCATCGAACTGTGGTGATAACGGGTGCTAATTGTGGTTTAGGTAAAGCAACTGCTATAGAACTGGCGAAACGTGGTGCACGCGTGATTTTAGCTTGCCGTGATACAGCAAAAGCGCGAATAGCTGTGGATGATATTCGTCGTATTACAAATAAAGGCGAATTAAAGATTTTGCCATTGGATTTAGCATCGCTGGAGTCTGTTCGAAAGTTTGCGGACTTGTTTAATGCTACGGAAAGTAGGCTTGACGTGTTGATAAATAATGCTGGAGTTTCTCAGTGTCCCTTTGAGCTCACAAAAGATAGTTTCGAAATGCAGTTTGGAGTTAATCATTTGGGGCATTTTCTGCTTACTAATTTGCTTCTTGAGAAACTCAAGTCATGTACACCAAGTCGAATTATTGTTGTTTCATCTTCTTTGTATGGAAAGGGTCAGTTGCAATTTGACAACCTGAATTCTGAGAAGAAGTATGACAAGCAGAAAGCTTACTGTGATAGTAAGCTGGCAAATGTACTTTTTCTACTGAGTTGGCAAAGTCCCTTGAAGGAACTGGTGTCAATGTCTATGCTGTGTGCCCTGGGATGGCTTTTACAAGTCTTGCACGACACATAAGACTGGGGTTGCTTCAGATGGCCATTCTCTTGCCTGTGGCATGGTTATTTATCAGGACTCCATTTCAAGGATGCCAGACCATTCTTCACTGTGCTATCTCCAAAGAAGTGGAACATGAGACTGGATTTATTTATAAAAATTGTGATAAAACACAGTTTGATAAAAATGCTGTTGATAACAATGTGGCCAAACAGTTGTGGAGTGTGAGTGAAGCCTTAACTCATTCTAAATTTGAAGGACAAGGTACTTAAATCTTGATTTTGCTTAATGATGTGCCCGGTTTAGATTTAGATCCTATAGTATAGTGGTGGCAGTATCAGAAGTGCCTCTTGTAAACATAGTTATTATGATATGTATATGGAATGTAGGATTTCTAGATTTGATTAAGTAACTTTTCAGCCATTCTTTGGAGGCAACAAACATGTGGTTACTGACCTCATAATGTAGGTAGGAATAAGTACAACTTATATCATTTGTATGTCATTATGAAAGATTGTTTTTCATTTCTTTGGCTATTAAAATGTTTACTGTCACTTAATGCATTGACATTCTTGCCTAAGACCTTATGATGATTCAGTCAATTTAGAGATATGCTTTTTTGCTAAGATTTAGTCCATGTCATGATATTCAGATGTAGCAGTTGTTCTCGGTTTTTTAAAGTTTTTGTCAAATTCATTTTTTTTTTTTTTTTTTTTTTTTTTTTGCCAAATGTAAACTGAAGTCACCAATTTTCTTTTCACTCTGCATTGGAAATATAAAAATAAAATGCTAAATAGTATAAAAACAATAGGTTATAGATTTAAAATAAATTATCAACATTTATTCACAATTAAATGCTTTATTAACATCGACTATAGTTTTGCAGAGCGTTTGGCTCGGCATAATCAGGACGAATGACCCTTCAGCTTTGTCCTGATGATGCCGAGCCAAATGCTCTGCAAATCTATAGTCGATGTTAATAAGGCATTTAATTGTGAATAAATGTTGATAATTTATTCTAAATCAACATCACAAGTGTGTAGTATTGAATTATATTATATAATAGGTTATAGATTCTGATCCCTAATAGAAAAACATATAGACACCTTTTTTTTCAATTTTGGATATATTTACTACCTATAAAATTTCTAAACAAAGAGCTATCGACAATATAAATTTCAAGAATTATGGACACGATAAATTTCAAAAATTATTGACAAAAATGAGCTTCAATATCAACCTGGGCAAAATGTGAAAACTGGAATGACCAGTTTGCTGGAAGGAGTGCAAAACAAAATCATTGGATATCATCGATGGCGTCATGAGAATAGAACTTTTTTGTAGTACTCAAGAGAAGTGAAGATGAAACACTGGTCAACCACAGAGTTGGGCAGGCAAGAACATAGGAGAGAAGGGTCTTGTGTCAGTGATGATGTCACTCTTTTCATGTAATGGTGTTACGTCTCACGTGCAATGTAAATGAAAAAAAAAAGTAACATTCGAATTTAATTTCTCAAATACGAAATTGAATAAAAATTAAATATTGGCTTTGCTCAGATGTCACTAAAAAAGGTTATCTCCAAAACTTTTTATCCATCACCAAAATTATTTTTTTAATGCAAATTATGAAGAATGCGATCAGCAACGTGACCCCTGCAGATGAGTTAATCAAACAATACCAAAACTACATGCATGCATTCTTAATGACTAACAAGTTATAAAATTCAATTTGTACCAAGTAATGTTATAATTTACAGAACTTTGTTGGGTTGCACAACAAAAGAGCTAAACGTGACTGTTACATCTTTCATTCTCTTACAAAAGCCTGACATTGGCTGTGATGAGCTTCCCTCCCATTTGATTTGCTGTAGCGCAGCCATGGTGATTTTTTTTTTTGCGATTCTTCACTGCCCACTTCCATTTGTTAGCCATTAATCATCTGTTGGGTTTAACAGTTATGTATTTCATAGAATGCTATAGCCAGTGTGGGCTCTGTACTCCCCACAAGGCAAGCAAGTCCTCCCTGGAAACTGGACATTGCTGTTAATTCTCTGATTGATGGTTTATGAAAACGACCTTTGTATTTCATTATAAGCATAAATACCATACTGTATTTATTTGTGTGTTGCACTTTTGTTTTATAAAAAGCAAAATTTAAATGCTACTGGGTGAGCAATAGATAATTCAGAAGGAATTAGTTCTACTGTACCTGTGAATCAGTAGGTACAGGTGTGAGAATAATTCTCTACCACATGGGCACAGTGATTGTTGATATCAAGGGTCAGATAAGAGAAATGCCTGTTTTTCAGGAGAAACATAAAATTTGAAAGAACATTATTCAGGCAGCCCCAGTGGCGCAGTGGTCTAAGCGGTAGCTTCTGATCATTCGTCCAAGATGGGTCTGGGTTCGAATCCCGGTGAGGCATGGATGTTGTGTTTGTCTTACAGCACTGGCTGTCTCCCTTCCCTGGAACCAGTGGTCCTAAATTAGGGATGGGCAACTGCTTATAGCCTATTGAGTTGCTCATGGTGGTTGTTAAACCTCCAATAAAAAAAAAAAAAAACTTTTTTCATGATTCATCTTAGGACTAAAAAAGGGCAGGGTTAGATATAGAGTTCAAAAAAGATATATTACTTGAACGAGATTTTACGTGGTATGATGATTATTATCATTACTACATTAAATGTAGTTATCCTACTGTTACACACGTTCATAATGTTGACGTAGTGGTTGCCTGAAGGGGAGTATATATCTCAGTAGAGTATATATCTCAGTAGTACTCACCCATTTTTGGTTGATAAGCTCGACAAACACTCTGGATGCATAGACGATAAAATGTAGCACTATGTATAGGTAAATCAGTTCACCTCCTCCTCACCATGACTGTTGGAAATATTGCCAAAAAACAGAAATTTCAGAAGAGATCAAAATAGCAAGAAGAAGAAGTACCACAATTAACGATAATTGCAGTTGGACACCTCCAACTGAGTGGCAGCAACTACTCCAGTGACGTAGTCCTGATGACGAACTAGGCTTTAGTTCGAAAATTTGACCAACTTTTTTGAATAATAACTTCTATAAGACCCGTAAAAAAGTTAATTCCACAGTACTCTATGAATAGAGGTGCCATAAATTCATTTACAACTAGAAATTTCTTTACAAGATATAATATGCGCAAAGTGAAAAAAAAGTGCGGAGTTATAGATGAATACTTAAAATTTTGTAAAAATGGAACAAGATAACCTTAATAGGATGAAATAAACAAACTATGCCATCTAAAAGCTCATGATATTTTAAATTGAAATCCAGAATATTTGAATGCAATTGAAGAATCCTCACCACCGGGCCGAACGTGTGTAACAGTAGGATAACTACAGTTAATGTAGTAATAATAATAAAGGGCAGGGTGCTTGTTATGGAAAAAAGGTCAGCTTACACTTTCAAAGGGCATTAGAGTATACATCAGCCTTACGAAAACATGAAATAAAAGCAGTGTTAATTCACTGGAGAAGTTCAACAGTAATTCAGTGTAAATATTAAAATAGTATTATTATTAATATATATTGTTATCAGTAATTATTAGTTTAATTTGAGAAAATATTCTTTCTACTTCAGCTTTTGAAATTGCTGAGGTACATGCAATGTTTAAAAGTTTCTGTATTGGTGGGAATCTTCAGTAAATGTGTAGTTTAGTGCCCTAAATTATTTTGCCGGAAATGTTGAAGGATTTTGAAAAAGTGAAACATACAAATTTTAAAGTATGTAATTTCGTGGCAAGTGGGGAAAAAATTTCATGTGTGAAATGCATTTAAAAGATTTTTACCGTAAAACTGACCTCTAAGTACGACATCGTGAACACCGCTGTGGCAGGCCTAACACAAAGCCGCAGCTACCATTTAAAGCTTAGCTCTGGTGAAACAATGGTCTCGTTCCAGTGGCCATTTTGCTGGCGAAAGAGTACAGGAGGAACGGGAATGTTCTTGCGAACAAAGCATTCCGATTTATAGTAGTACTATGTTACAGAAAATAGTTCTTCATTTCTGTTGCAATTTTTCGAAACACATAATGACAGTTGCTTTGTTCTTATGTATATCATTCTCTAATTCGAAATAGAAAGCATGCAAATGCCTTTCTCTTAGAAAAGCGTTAAAGTACATGTCGCAACAAATCTCTGCAACAAAAGTTACATGGCATCGAAAAATGAAAGTTTTGCTCTAATTGACTGCATGGTTCACAGTTCATTCAAATTGGATTACAAAAACAAAAAAATAAAACCTAAAGAAAAAGTGAGTTCATACATTGTGCACGAAATAATCATATGCGAAAAAACTGAGAAATTATCAGATTGTGGTGCGAAAAACTGAGATAGAAATTATGATCTGTAGCGTAGCACTACAAAATGGAACACTTTCATGGCAAGAACATTTCCCATTCCTGTTGTCATCTTCCACCAGCAAAATGGCCGCCGGAAGGAGACCATCGTTTCAGCGAAGCCAAGCTTCACATGGTCGCCATGGCATTGTGTTAGGCTTGCTGCAGCTGGTGTTCACGTCGTACTTGGACGTAAGTTTTACGGTAAAAATCTTTAACCCCTTAACGACTATAACACCTGAAATGCCTTTACATCGAAACTGCCATGACTGCCATAAATCGCCAGTCTAGAGTCAGTAGGATTACCTACCTCAATCTGTGCTTTTTGGTCTGGCGTAATGGTATTTCTACCTCCACCTATGCAGTTTCGGGTGTTATGTTATTCTGAGCAACACAAAAAGATTTCAGGGAGCTGTTCGTTAAAGTGTTAAAAAGAATTTAAAATAAGAAAATTTTCCTCCATTTGCCATGAAATTACATACTTTAAAATTTGTACATCTCACTTTTTCAAAATCCTTCAACGTTTCCAGCGAAATAATTTAGGACTCTAAACTACACATTTACCGAATTTTCTACCCACAGTTCCTTCTGATTTTGACAGAATTGAACATATTTTTGGAACTGACAAATTACTACTCTCAATATCAGTTTGAGATAGAAACATTAATTTGTACTCGTCCCACTCTAATGATAATTCATCTTCATTTAGGTTGAAGTACTCAGCCAGCTCCATTACTTCAGAAGTGCCATAAAGAAAGACTTAGAGAGGTTTCTGACCCTACTTATCTAAGATACCAAGATTTGTAATAATAGACTGGTTTTCTAACCATCTAGAAATGGTTTTCATGCAAATGACCAATAAATCTTAGAATAATTCTTGATGACGACATATAATGCTTCAGTTACGTAAAAATTACAAGTGTCGCACTAATAAATGCATGTGCATCTCTTTCAAATGGACCGTTAGGGGTAGGGCGGTCATTTTAGGCTTGAGGGCAGGCAGGGTGCTTCACCCTTCTAAAAACAGCTACAATGAACCTGCATTATTAAAAGAAAAAGAGACAGAAGTGGAGGTATAATTGCACTAAAGACTGAAGTACTTTTCGTCACTAAGTAAGGGGTTTTGAAATGCTAAGCTGCTGTTAAAAAGCCTCCTTGTAGTTGATTGCCTACAAAGAAGTGTTGTGGGGAGGTTTTAGTTAAATATATCCCTCTAGCTCTGGAAAATAGTACTGGATAGATATCTTTGTGTGAGTGCATGAGAGAAGGAAAGAGCTTTTCACTTTTTCTTGTTCATTGCTTTGCTGAAAGTACGAGTGGTTTCCTGATTCTTTTTGTGGGAGGAAAGGGGTTTGTTGGAAATCTAAGGTTTCTTGCATTTTGAGTTTCTTGCTCTGACCACCAGCAAAAGAGAACATACAATTAAAGATGGAGAAAAAAAGTTGAACCCTAAGAAGAGGAGTAGAAAGAGTCAAAATCAATGGCGTACCTGAAAAACTTGGGGCCCCCTGCAAAAAACTACCTTTGAGTCCCTTTTGCAAAAATCTATTTTGCTCTCAATTACTGAAAATGTTAAATTGCATCATAATATTTGCCCTTTTTAGGTATCAATCCCCAGCAAAGTGCTTATATTTACGTGCAATTCATTAATGATATACTATAAAAAGAACCATTCACTTACCCGAAAGATCTTGGTCATTTTTTTAATCTTGTAACACTTCAAGCACATCAATTATATTGTTGTTGGCTTCCTGAGGTTGAACTGACTCCTTGCCTATGACTTTCCTTCTTCCGGGGATGAAACATCGTACTATCTTTTTTTTTTTTTTTTTTTTTTTTTTTATTTACTGGACAACACACGCAGGTTTCCTTCTGCCATATGAAACGTAACCATAGCTTGTCATCACGATAAAAACCTCACACATACACACACCATACCACTCATTCATACATTCCGTTAAAAACACTATGTACATATTTACACTATCTACATTCCCAGGCAGTTAAACCATTTGTCAACTGTGATTAACAAAGTGCTCAATCCGTTTCAAACTCCGTGTTAACCCTATTGCATGTGCCAACTCATTCAGCCCGTCATACACAACCCTCTAGCGCTTTCAACAGGCACTGTCATCCTCAGGAGGCAGATGTGTCTCACCCGCCTTTTATCGTGATGATGAGCTATGGTTACGTTTCATATGGCAGAACTGCGTGTGTTGTCCAGTAAATAAAAAAAAGAAAAAAAGAAAGATAGTACGATGTTTCATCCCCGGAAGAAGGAATGTCATAGGGAAGGAGTCGGTTCAACCTCAGGAAGCCAACAACAATATAATTGACGTGCTTGAAGTGTTACAAGATTAAAAAAAATGACCAAGATCTTTCGGGTAAGTGAACGGTTGTTTTTATAGTATATCATAAATGAATTGCACATAAATATAAGCACTTTGCTGGTGATTGATACCTAAAAAGGGCAAATATTATGATAGAGAATTACACGCAAAATTCTGAGCTGAGGGATTTGAGGTGAGGGATTTTCAGTTGCTATTGTACTCTGAGAATATGCGTTACAGAAATCAATTTCGCAACTTCGAGATGCGAGACATTACAGCATTTAAAAAGGCTAAAATTAAATTAGTAAAGTCAGAAAATCAAGAAGAATATTTGGTGACATGCCGAGACCTTGAACTAACACTGAAATATATGAAAATACGGAATTACCCTATCACGATAAAAGATAATAAAATAATCCAAGAGTGCCAAAAAAAGAGATTAAGAGCTGAAATTGTCAATAAAAGAAAATTGATTTTTAATTTGAATAATACATGCTTGCATTTATTGGGTATGATATATAATAATGATTATAGAAATTTTGACGGTACTTGGAAAGATGAGATCTTAGACGTAACCTTCAGGGAAATTTTTGACATCGCGGAATACGAAAAGAAATGCTCAAAAACAGTCATGGAAAAGAAGTTGCATGTGATGATAGACCGCCAAAAAGTACATGAACAACGGGAGAATATGTACGAAGTATATCAGAATAAATCCAACTTGACCTTGAGCTTCACGCAGAGAGCTGTTTTGCAGAGGGGTAAGAAATATGCGTTTCTGCGTGGCTTGCCAAAGACTGAAGAATTAATACCTAACCTAGAAGAAATGACACGTAGTGTACCTGCAGAAGATCGTGAAGAATTTAGCAGTAAATTGTATAGAATTGTTTTGAAAGAATTTAATGAAAAAAGTAGTAAAAAATATCATTTAGATAAAATTCAGTATGAGAAAGAACAAATGATAAAATTAAGAGATGACCCAACAATTAAATTTTGTGAAGCAGATAAAACAGGGCAAATTGTGATTTTAAACACAACTGAATATAATCAAAAAATGAATAAAGCAATAGAGGATCTGAATTGCAGCATTCTGACAAGAGACCCAACTGAATCTCAAGTAAGGTACTTGGCTAGAATAAGAAATCACAGCACCTTACCTGAAGAAATAAAGAAAGCATACCCACCAATGGGTACTGGAATACCAAAAATGTTTGCAAAAATAAAAACTTATAAGCCTGATACACCTATGAGTAATAGTATCAAAAAGGAATTCCCCATTAATTAAGTTGGAAAAAAATATCTACAAATATTTGGCACCATTGTTCATGAAGACAAGGTTCACTGTGAGGAATACATATGAATTCATTGAGAAAATTAAAGGAATTAAACAAGATTTAAGTGAATATCATATGGCTAGTATGGATGTGTGTGCTCTGTTTCCTAGCACACCAGTACCTCAAGCAATTGACATAATTGTTAAAAAATTATATATGTTACAGACAATGAATGCAATACAGATTGAAGAACTAAGAGAAATTTTATTATACATATATGAAATTTATGTTTAATAACAAGGTATACAAAAAAATATGGTGGACCTATGGGGTCACTATTGTCAACTTTATTTGCAGAAATTATAATGACTGACATAGAGATTAAAATAATAAGTAAACTAGAAGATCCACCACTGTTATACTGCAGGTATGTTGATGACATTTTTCTGTTGTCGAGGCTAAAAAATGATGAACTTGAAGACTTGACAAAAAGGTATAGTGATATTTATCCATCGATGGAATTGACAGTAGAAGAAGAACATAACAATACATTGGCATTTTTGGATATTATGATAATCAAAACAAATGATAATATGCAATACAGAGTGCATAGAAAATCATCAAATATTCCTGTGTTAATACCATTTCAGTCATCGCACCCATTAACACATAAAAGAAATAGTGTTAAAACACTAATTAAAAGAAGTTTAACACACTCATCAATGGAACAATATAAAAAAGAAGAAATTGAATATATTGAAAAAATTGCACATGATTTTGGTTACCCTAAACAAGTATTAAAGAAATGGATTTATGAAGTAACTCAGGCTAATAATAAAGGCAAGACTGATAAAAAAAAACTATTAAAATATGTTGGTGCAATCCCATATGTTGAAGGCGTGTCAGCTGAAATTAATAAAATATGTGGCAGATATGACATACAAGTAGGAAATCAGGTACAGACTATAAAAAATTTAGTAATAAAAAATGAAAAAATCAGCCAATTGGATAGAGCAGGAGTTTATGAAATTCCTATAAACCAACAACCACCTGTGTCATATATATTTTTTTCAATATATTCAATTTCTTCTTTTTTATATTGTTCCATTGATGAGTATTTGATGAACAAATTAAAATACAGATTGAACCAGCATATAAGTAATTGGAATAAAAAAGAAGCTAAGACTGCATTAACCCAATACTGTCTGGAAAATCATCATTATCCAAGGTTTGAAGATATTAAAATTATTAAGAGCTGTAAAAACGAAAGGCAGTTGCGAATTGCAGAATCAATATTAATCGAAAAAAAAACAGATCAAGATTATGCAACATTAATGAGCCTAGCAACTTAAATGAACAATGAAAGGCTTTAATAAAAATAGAGCAACAGCTAAGAGAGAAAAAAAAGAAAAAGAGCAACATTGACAATAGATGGCGCCAGAGACGCAGAGATTGCGACTGAGACCCGAGCCTCAATAAATCAGCTCACTTAAGCTGTGGTAGGCGGGTGAGACACATCTGCCTCCTGAGGATGACAGTGCCTGTTGAAAGCGCTAGAGGGTTGTGTATGACGGGCTGAATGAGGTTGGCACATGCAATAGGGTTAACACAGAGTTTGAAACGGATTGAGCACTTTTTAATCACAGTTGACAAATGGTTTAACTGCTTGGGAATGTAGATAGTGTAAATATGTACATAGTGTTTTTAACGGAATGTATGAATGAGTGGTATGGTGTGTGTATGTGTGAGGTTTTTATCGTGATGAAGAGCTATGGTTACGTTTCATATGGCAGAAGGAAACCTGCATGTGTTGTCCAGTAAGTTAAAAAAAAAAAAAAAAAGATAGTACGATGTTTCATCCCCGGAAGAAGGAAAGTCATAGGCAAAGAGTCAGTTCAACCTCAGAAAGCCAACAACAATATAATTGATGTGCTTTGAAGTGTTACAAGATAAAAAAATGACCAAGATCTTTCGGGTAAGTGAATGGTTGTTTTTATAGTATATCGGTAAATTGCATGTTATTAACTAGGTTTTACGGGCATTTTAATAATTCAAATTCCTTGAAACCTATAGGTATTTTTTGTAAAACCTAAATTGTTACACTTTATTGCGTGTAACAGTGCACATTGTGATTAAAATGCTTGCTTTGGTTTTATACCAATACAAAGTATTACAAAACATGCCAAAGTTAATCATATCATGCAAATTTTATTCTTTTAGAGAACTAAGGCTAGTTTCTGTGAACTGCCTCGTGATCACACAGGCAAAGCAGGTAACAGTATCTGAAGACCTTTTCTAATTTATACAAAAATACAGAACATAAGTAAGCAAATAAAAATTATTTAGAATTGTGGCACAAAAAGAGTAAAATTACTTATATTATTTACTCTTGAATATTAAAAAAAAAAACACTAGACACGGGGCGAAATTTTGAGACCAAATGCACTAGCCAAAAAAAAAAAACCACTCGCCACTAAGTCAAAGCTGTGTCCACCAGATGACAGATAGCATTGGTTTACTCATTTATGCAAACATGGATTCATAATAATAGCCCAATAATATGTGTCACTTCCACATGTGCAATGGTCACATCTTTTTCTTCTTCAAAAAACATACTCTTACTTGAACTGAAGTCACCATCTGCAGTGCAATTTAGTAGAAACAGTGCTCATGAAGGAAGAACAGCAATAATTTATTGCATTCCCAGGAAAAAAAAACCCATGAGATAGGGTATAATTTGTTTAGTTTACAGTGCTGTTTACCTGAAGTAGGCATTGCCCTTTATCAAACTCAATAATGCAACCATCTTTTGTAGCTTAACTTGGCACAAACAGAACACATGAAGGAAGTTATACTTTCTTTAAAAAAAAAAAAAAAAAAAAAAAGATATGATTTATGCAGTAAATGTCGTTCTTAAAAAAACAGCTTGTGTAGGGCACACCTTTTCAATCGAGACTTTAGAAGTTTAGATTTTGCTGCAAATACATCAGAAGCGGAAATTAAGACTTATGTCCCCTGGTGGATAAACCATTTATATGTGTCACTTCCGCATGTGCACAAAAATTAGAAATTATATGCAAAATATTTCCTATCAGGAGCTGTATTTGGTGCAGAAAGAAAGTTTCAAATTGGAGTTTTAGAAGCGGAGATATTAGGGGAAACACAATTTACCTTTACGCCCCCTAGCGAAAGGTCAATAAATTACTTGAACATTTTGAAATTATATGAAAAACATGTCACACTGGAAAATCTATCCAATGAAGAAGGAATTTTTCAAACTGGACCATTAGAAGCATAGTTATTGAAAAAAAATAAGATATACAATTATGTCCCTGGCAGAAAAACCATGCAATATTTTAGGAAGAAAATATTCCAAAAAGGTTTATCAATGTGAGTGGCATCGGTGCGTGAATGAATTTTTTCAATCAAGATTTTAGAAGCTCAGATTTTGTGGCAAATACATCAAAAGCAGAAATTAACTCTTATGCCCCCTGGTGGCCAAACCATTCTTTACCAAAAATTAGAAATTATATGCAAAATTTTTTTCATCAAGAGCTGTATCCGCTGAAGAAAAAAATTTCAAATCGGAATTTTAGAAGTAGAGATATCGGGAGAAACGCATTTTACTTTTATGCCCTTTAGAAGAAAATCTATGCGTAACTTGAAAAATTGACTATACCTAAAATACTCTTCGACATAAATGGAATCGAAAGGTAATTTTTTTTTTTTAATTCTTCATTAAATGTAATGTTACAATTACAGGTTTACTATGTGTAGTACATATGTATTGAAAAAAACGTAAATAAAAGACAAGCATAGTAAAAGAAGACGATCAGTACGCACTATACTGTCTCATTTACAACAAAAATGACCTTTTGATATTATCAGTACAGTAAATCACAATATGTATGTGTACATACTGTACACAGTAAAAGAAATGTACAATTGCAATACAGCACAGATGAAATCTTTCATTTTCTACTCAGTGTGGTCACTTCGAAACATGCCACTGATTTTTGTTTGTTTTAATGAAGATGCTTTTTGTAATATTCTTAATTATTTTGAGGATCCTTCCTACTTTTATTTTAATTGAATTACATGAACGTTAGTGCCAATTCAAAACAAAATATAACTTTAAAATTGAAAACTTCACTCGTGTATGAAGTATAATTCATTCCGGTTTGATATTAACACAATTTCTGCAACCAAAAACCATGCAAGGAGAAGGAGGTCAGATTAGCAAGAGTTTACTGTATATAGAACACAATGTATTTTGAATTCGATATCTGCATTTACGCCCTCTAGTGACGAAATTGTACATCGTAGAAAAAAAAAATGAAGGATCGTCATTCACATTTTTCGAGCTTCCCAATGCAAAAATAATTTTTCAAATCGGACGAATAATTGGAGAGAGATGGTGTCCACAGATGGATGGACAAACTGATAACATAAGCACAATTTTTTTTGCAAAAAGACCTACTAAAAAGGCAGCTCCGAAGACCCCGCCCCGCGTTTTGTATTTTCATGCACTATTCGTTCTGGTAGCTCAATTGCAGTGTCATAAATCTCAGGGAAGCTTGTTTATTTTTTGCTTTTCTTTCTTTGTTTAAGGGATTGCCTATGCTGTGGTCTCCAGCTGGCCTGCCTACCTTTTGCTGGGATCCCCCCCCGCTGGTTGAAGTTCATTTGAGTGAGTCATCAGTTCTCCCTCATAGCAGTGGCAGATAAACAAGCCTGTGGAGTGATGATTATGGAACAGAAAAAAAATGCTTTGAAAAGGATTATCATCTGTGTAGAAGTTTCAGAGGGAAAAAATTAATTACAGAAAACAAATTCAGCATATGAGCAGCACCACATTATGTGCTGCATATTTGAAAAAAAAAAAAAACAACTTTTAACATCATAACAGCCACGGCTGTTAACAAGGAAATTATGGTAATTCAATGCGAAAAGTTTTACTTGCCAATGGCAAGCTGACGACCAAAAATTTTGCACCCTGCTTGACATAATATCATAATGTTTTTGCATGTAGTAAAAGTCTTTTCTTTTGATCCTGTTACATGCAAAAAAATTACATGGGTTTCCGTTTCTTTCGTTCCCGCAAAGAACACCTTTTACCTCATATTCTGAAGGATGTGTAGTTGTGTGTAAATACGTGTTATATATAAAATGCCTTATCTTCATTAATATAAAAATTTCATTTATTCGACTGACATTTCATTCACATTCCTTTGTTATTATACATATATTGGAACTATTGCTATGGCTGTGAAAAGGGGGCCTCAAGTCCTCTGGATTAGCTGCTTTTCCATCACCCATTTTTTATAAACTAATGTGGAAGTGATTCTTTGAAGATTTTACTCATTTACTGGGGAAAACAATTATTTTCTTTTTAATACTTCATTCAAATCTGCCCTCAAAAATTTATGGCTGTTTCTTTAACCAATTTAACGTGAAAAATTTCAGCAATTTTTTTGAAAAATCCTTCTGCTGAGGCTCTCTTAGCCATGAGCTTGCAGGGGTTATCAGTACGCCAATGGTCGAAATATGACATCAATGACTCTTCGACGACATTCTGTGAATCTACTGAAAGCAACCAGAATATTACACCAAATAGTTTTTCCGTTTCAGTTGGGAATTGTGCCTCTGGCAATAAGGAGCAGGAACTAAACCACCATCAAGCAAACTCAGAGAATGTGATTTATATTTCAGGACAGATCAGTTTATCTTTCTCTCAGTTTTTCATTATGTTTTAACGTTTTTACTTTTGCGCGTGGAGTAATTAATTATTCGCTAGTGAAGTAAATTAACAAAAGGAGCAAAAAAAACAAAGCAAAACTTGCACCTGCATTCATCGGAAAATACAGTTTATAGTAATGTTGGGCATAATCGATTTAATTCAAATATTGAAAGGTTGTAATCGTGAGATGTTTCAAATCAAGGTATTCATTCAAATGATTTCCAATTTTAAAATTTACTGGTAAATTTTGGAATATTATCAGAGCCGTCTTCTGCTTTTGAAAAATTGAGATATTCATTCAAAATAATCCCTTCAATGATTTCTAATTTTGCAATTTACTGGTAGATTTCTTCTCTGTACCAAAAGTAAAGAATTCAAGCCATAAATGAAAGATGAACATGCCAAAATTTTTTCGATTAACTTAGCCAGAGTAGAAGTAACCCAAGGTTAGTAGATCCACTGGTGAGAGAACATTCGAGTGATCCTGCAAGCGAGAGGTCATTCGATCATATGAAAAGTATTTTAAGAAACTCTTAGATCTTGGAACCTCTCAAGTAGTTCTGGAGAAGATGAGCAATTTTGTGCAAGATAATTTAAACGATGATTGGTTGATATTTTCTCGCCTTTTGAATTCACTCGTTGGTTCAAGACAGCGTAGGAGCAATTGAGCGTTTTCTCCAAGAGTTTTTTTTTTTCATTCAAATGATTTCAACGCTATTGAATGTTTTGGGAGATCTTCATAATCAAATGATCAGTTACTTCAACTCAATTATGCCCATTACTAGTTATTGCAATCAAATCGTGATTTGGCTCTGGGACCAAATCAAGATTTAATTGCAATAAACTGAATATTATGGTCTGAAGTTGTTTATTATAAAAGCTGACTTTATCTAACTGTCAGCAGGTGGGAGATGATCAGAGCCCATTTAAGAGGGTGGCTGCAGTTCCGGGCCCTGCATTTTTTATTATTATTATTTTTTTTATTTGGATTGGGGATTTAACGACCACCGTGAGCAACTCAATGGGCTGTAAGCAGTCGCCCGTCCTTAATTTAGGGCCACTAGTTCCAGGGAAGGGAGAGAGCCAGTGCCGTAAGACAAACACAACATCCATACCTCATCGGGATTCGAACCAGGACCCATCTTGGATGAATGATCAGAAGCCATCGCTTAGACCACTGCGCCACCGGGGCGGTGCCCGCGCATGTTCAAGGGGCCCCAGGATTATGGAGGATGCTTGAAGAATTGACAGAGTTCTACAGTTTTTTTTTTCAGATAGCACAGCAAAAACTATAAGAAACTGCCTTGTGAAAAAAAATTCCTATTTCTTTCCCCTTTTTTAGGAGGAGTCCACAAAAATATAGTCTCCCCCAACTCATCCTCAAATCCTTCAAACATATTGCAGATGATTTTTTATACACATCTGTAATTGGGGGAAATTTTCATGCATTAAGAATTCGTTTGAATCATGATATTTGGGTCATATTATTTTGTCCACTACAATATAATTTCAACAAGGTGAACCCTGGGGAGGGGGTTAAAGCAGAACTGAACTGGTGTTCATTTTATAACCATGCATTTTAAAATTTTCTTGCTAACACTGATTCGTGCCACTAATACTGGTGCCCCCAGGGCCCCTGTCTTCTTAAATAGGCTCTGGAGATGATCCTCAAATAAATTCATTGTGGTACACTTACCTGTGACTTTAAGCTTGCTTGGTGTGGCATTGTTCTTGACAGCAAACCAAGAAAATGAATGGAACTGTGTTGTCTTTCTCAGAACAGCCGTTTCAAAGCCCTTTCAACTTCTCGTACCTGTATTCATTAATTTCATTTTGGAAATTGTAATTCTTTGTCTCAAGTGAAATATCACTCCAGAGAAACAGGTGAAAAGTTATGGAGTAGTGTATTTTTTCGTAGAATTTTGTGTGATTATTTTGCCTTGTACATTGATAGTGGAGCAGGGTGAGCAATGAAAGATTAACAGCCAGTCCATCTGAACCTAATAATGAATAATATATTATAGTAAACATATTTACTATTTCGCTTTCTGTTCGGTACGTTTACATTAACATTGAATTTCAAGTTGAGCATTTGATAATAAAACTCCAAATAAAATATGTCCTTTTTGGGTCTTTTATTTTAAAAAATTATAAGTGCATATACATATGTAACAGTCAACTCAGTAAAACATGGCCACTTATTATCACTATTGTTTGTTGTAGGGTTCTTCATATTAGGCTTACATGAGTTAGACCCATGTTAAAAATATCCAAATATCGCATCATTTACATAAAATTTTGATATATCCTGGTAGATATTTTCTAGCTTGTAAGCAGAGGATTTAAATTTTTTCCTTTATTTTACTGTAATATCGTTTTGTTATTGCTGTTTTATCAAGAACTTGATATATACATTCTTGACAATAAACCTTATGCTAATTCCTGATAATAGACTGGAATTTTCATTCAGTTGATAGGTTTTAATTGATCACAATGCACTAGAAAGGCAGAAAGTGGGGCGGGGGGGGTTGATACGTAAAGAACTCACTGGAATATCCAACTTTGTGGTATTATTTCCATTTATGTTTCCGTAAATTTCAACTATGTTTTGAACAATTCTAACAGACTTAGTTAAAAGCAAGAAACATTGATACTACAAAGACGATTCACACAAGTCATGAAATCCTGAAATGCTACCTCCCCAAAATTGCACCAAAAATTCAATAATTGAATAATTGATACTAAAATGAATTTTGGGGAGGTGACATTTCAGGAGTTTGTGAGTTGTGTGAATTGTCTTTTTAGAATTTTTTAGTATCAATGTTTCTTGCTTTTAACTAAGTCTGTAAGAATTTTTAAAAATGTAGTTAAAATTTACGGAAACATAAACCAATAAGTAATACCACAAAGTATGATATTCCAGTGAGTTCTTTACATATCAACCCCTCCCCCCTTTTTTTCTGCCTTTCTAGTGCATTGTGATCAATTAAAACCTATCAACTGAACACAAATTTGAGTTTATTATGAGGAATGTGCATAAGGCTTATTGTCAAGAGTGTATATATCAAGTTCTTGATCAAACAGTAATATAAAACGACATTACAGTAAAATAAAGAAAAAAATTCAATCCTCTGCTTACAAGCTAGAGAATATCTACCAGGATATATCGACATTTTACGTAAATTATGTGGTTCTTGGATATTTTTGACATGGTCCTAACTCAGAATACAACAGTACAGTACATAAGCCTAATTATGAAGCAGTGAAGAACCCTACAACAACCAATAATAAGTGGCCATATTTTGTTAAGTTGACTGTTACATACCTATAGGCACTTATAATTTTTAAATAAAAAACCCAAAAGGACATATTTTATTTGGTGTTTTATTATGAAATGCTTAACTCAAGATTCAATGTTAATATAAACGTGTTGAACAGAAAGCAAAATAGTAAATACGTTTACTATATTTATATCATTTAATTTGTTGCACTCATTGTTATGATATTTTGAGTCAAATTAATCTAATAATGAATGCTGGGCTCTGCCTTAATGCAACCAAGAAAAAAAGAGGGGGGGACCCCAGCAGAATTTATAACAGAAGCATATTATAATTTTCTTTTTCTTTACTTCTTTGTTTGTTTGTTTCTTTCTTTCTAGAAGTAATTGTTAAAAGTAAAACCTGTGTTGCTGAGCAATGGACTTACATCTTTGAACATTATCACATACCTCTCAAGTTCATGTCTATCACTTTGCTATGTTTACATACACTGGGCTTACACCCACCATAAAGAGGCTAAGGAACTGGCTTGGACATGTAAATTTCAATCTGATGGAGGATAGGGGTAAATTTCATGTGGCATGTTTTTACAGAAAATTTATTTCAATGCTGTAATCACACAGATATTTTGTAAGCAGAAATGCAAATTAATAGAAATACAGGATAATAAGATAATAGACACCCCCCCTCTCCCATAAGATTTCTCGCTCCAATGTGCTGCGAGTTTGTACTTACCTTCAGTGGTCTGTGATAAAAAACATGTGCGCAATGTTAATTCACAAATGTCAGAACTTCTGCTGTAAGAAAGCAGCACATTGTAAAAAATTATAATTTTACTTTGAGTGCTAATCATATGTGCCAATTAACCATACTTGTGCTTTCCGTGGTAAGGGGAGGACACAGCTGAGGATATAATGACAGAAAGTAAAAAAAAATTGTATCAGTGTTTTTCATGGTAAGTTTGTTTCTTTTCAGTTTTATAACATTTTTGTCATAGAGAAGAAAAGTAAATCCTGTTTTTATTGTTTTTCATTAGTGGCAGAGCTAGTTAGTTCCTTTGCCCCTTCATGGTGAGTGTGGGCCAGCCGTATGTAAATATGATGGAGTGAGGCATGCAAACTTGGGAACTACGTGAAAGTGTCCGTAAATGAAAGTCCATCTTTGCTTGTGACCATTATCAATTCTGGGCTAACATTTAAGTTATAGTACTCCACTTCTGTGTCTTCTATTGGCATCTGGTGTCTTACAAGTGTTCCTCAAGGCCTAACCTTATGATATCAGTGGCTTAATGTTTTCTGTTGTAATGACAGTTTTTTGATCTGTCATATCTTCAGCTCCCCCTCCCAAGGGGGTACGGGCACACAGCTATGGAAAATAACTGGCTCCCATGGTTAGTAATGTGATTATTTTTGTTATGGGGATGTTCTACATCTTATGAAATTAGGATTGTGTGATACCGCTATTATCCTCCCTACATTCCTCCATAACCCAGTGGTATGTATATGTGTGCCACAGAAAAGGACAGTGATGTCATACCTTTGTGCAGCCTTCATCTTTGGCTAGGACAGTCATTCACATCACATGAATAACATGTCTCCATCTATTATTGGTATTCTGTGTCATGTGAACATTTCAAGCAGCTATGGTGTAATCTAAAGCTTTACCCTGTTCTGTTTTCTCCCATCTTAAAATATGGAACTGCTCACAAGTAGGGTTGCTACTTCGGTGATGCAGTGGTCTAAGCGATGGCCTCTGATCATTCGTCCGAAAGGGGTCCGGGTTCGAATCCCGGCGAGGCATGGATGTTATGTTTGTCTTACGGCACTGGCTCTCTCCCTTCCCTGGAACCAGTGACCCTAAGTTAGGGACGGGCGACTGCTTATAGCCCACTGAGTTGCTCATGGTGATCATTAAACCTCCAGTCAACAACAACAACACAAGTAGGGTTATATGAGTATAGAATTTGGCAAGATGTGTTAGTAAGAGATTCTGAAACTTCAACATAACAGGAATCAATGAGTTAGCAAAATAGCAGTAAGTATGACATTCATTTAGGTTTGATGAAACTGAGTATTGGGTAACTATCTTTGAAGCATGACCTTTTTTAAGAGCAATATTCATGGTAGCAGTAAAAGATATATAAAGCTGTTATGGCCCACCTTTATGAAAGGGGTGGAATGCAGTATTTGTTAAGTTCATCAGTGAACTGCTGTATTTTACATAGCCTTGAAAAATATTTGGGTACATTGAGATGGACTTCTGATTAGCGATGCCTTCGAGTAGTTGCAAACTTTGTGTGTAGTGCTCTGCCTTGTTTGCATGCAACCTGCTCCCACCCAGCATGAAGTGGGAAAGGAAGTAGTTCCACATACACCGATCAGCCCAAAACATTAAAACCACCTACCTAATAGGATGTAGGCCCTTCTCTCGCCGCCAAAAAAGCTGTAACCCGATGAGGCATATATTCAACGAGATGTTGGAAGGTATCTCTTGATATTTGATATTATGACTGAAACAGAAGATCCCATAAATTACATGGTTGGGGTGATGCTATCAAGCATTTGTGGTTTCTCTAACTCAAAACACAAATGCTTGATAGGATTCATGTCTGACAAATTTGGGGGCCATGGTGATAAATGGAATTTCTCTTCATGTTCTTGAAACCATTCATGAATCTTCTTCGCAGTGTGGTATGAAGCATTGTTTTGTTGAAAGACGCCATCTCTTCCAGGGAATACAGTCACCATAAAGGGGTGTACTTGGTTACCCATGATGTTCAGGCAAGTGACAGCTGTCAGAGTTCGCTCTAGCGAGATGAGTCAAAAAAATGTTGTCCAGACCATCACATTTCCTCCATCTGACTGGATCTGTCCCACAGCACATCCAGGTTAGAAGGCTTCCTTGAGTAAATGTTGCACACGAGCAACATTTGTACATGAGAAACATTTGCACACGAGCAACATGGTCAGATGAATCCTGTTTTCTGTTACATCAACATGATGTAACAGAAAACAGGATTCATCTGACCATGAGACCCTCTTCCACTCTTCTATGATCCACTGTCGATGATTACACGCGTACTGCGAGCTTTGACGTTTGTACAGCTGTGAACATAGGCACACGAATGGGTCTGCGGCTGCATAGACCCATATCCAAGAGCATATGATGAACTGTGTGTTCAGACACATTAGGCCCTTCACCACAATTGAAATTATGGGTAATGCCAGCCACAGTAGGCCTTCTGTTGCTGATGATAGCCTGCGCTGACATCTGGCATCAGACCATGCATCGTCAATGGCTTGAAGTGTCACCTGTTTTGGACCATCTTTGATAGGTACTAACTACACTACTGCATAGTGTGAACAGCCTACTAGCATTGCTGTTTCAAAGATACTCTTATAAAGGTGTATTGCCGTGACGAGCTGGCCTTTGTCGAAATCAGATAAATCCTTTGCTTTTCAGATGTTGAGATGAAATGAAAATTGACTGAGAGAGCTCCGACCCAGGTATTACAAAGAGCATCCTGAAAGTAATGCTTCGTCCCTCATAAGATTTTTTATTTGTAGCGGCAAAAATGTGAAACTTGGTGGAAAAATACTTGGACATATTGTTAATGATGTTAGCCTATTCAAAGTATTGTCCATCACTTTCTATATATTTCCACCATCTCTGAACCCATTGGTAAAATCCATTCTGGAAAATTTCCTGAGGCTGTCATTTCACTCATGAGTTCACAGCCAGTTTAACGTCTTTCACATCGTCGAAACGTTCCCCACAAAGGGTGCTTTTCAAAGGGGCATGCAAGAAAAAGTCTGAGGGAGCCAAATCAGGACTGTAGGTGGGTCATCACAGTCCACCCCATTTTGGCAATAGCCTGTGAAGTCTCGATTGAGTGTGGGGGCGTGCATTATCATGGTGTAAAACAATGCTATGAAGTGGAATGTCATGTCTTTTCATTCTGATAGCTTCCTTTAGCTTCTTCAATGTCTGCACATAGTGAGCACTGTATATTGTTGCATCCCGTTCAAGGAAATCAGTCAAAATGACACCACATTTGTCCCAGAAAATTGTCACTATCACTTTCCCTGCGAAACGAGCATTTTTCTGTTGAGGTAAAGATGTGCGGTGCCTTTCCATAGACGCACGTTTTGTTTCTGGGTCACGAAAAAACACCCAGGTTTGATCCCTTGTCACAGCATTAGAGAAAAACACCTCACCCTCCCTCTCATAACAGTCCAAGAGGTTCCGGCACATGTGCACCCTTTGCTCACATTGTTTACGGGTTAGGTTTCTTGGGATCCACTTTGAACAAATTTCTCTGTAGCCCAGATCCCTAATTAATGTTTCCATAGCACTATGACCACAATGAATTGCATCACACAACTCCTGGATGGTGACATGACGATTAGCTGTGATGAGGTCTTTCACTCTTGCCTGTTGTTGGCATCTGTCACTGTAGTTGCGGGTCTTCCACTCCGTTGTTTGTCAGACACTGAACTTTCTCCCTCTGAAAACCTCTTCATCCATCTTCGGACATTACTGATACTGATTGTGGCAGCTCCATACACCCCCAGGAGTCTTCTGTGGATTTCTGGAGCCTCACATCCCTCTTTTTCTAGGAATTCAATTACGGCTCGCTGCTTTTCTCTGTCATTCATGATCTTTATTTCCGATTCTGAAAAAAATTTGTTCCCACATTGGTAACATATCATAGTACATGTCAGTGCGGTTTTATTAAAATCACTTCAAAATTTAAAAAGTTATTGAGAAGGAGGCATTACTTTCAGGATGCCCCTTGTATATATGTATCATTCGCAAGCTGCACACATGCTTATTTGCATGACACAGGTGGTTTTAATGTTTTGGCTGATTGGTGTAAATTATAGCAAAGTATTTTTACAAACAAAAAAGATTTCAGTGCTGTAATATATATAAAAAAAATATATGCAAAATATGGCTTGTTTTATGCTAAAAAAGACAAAATAATAATAAAACCGAAGTTTCTTTTGGTTAAACATCTGCCCATTTTCTCCAACTGGTGGGAGCAATCCATTGCTGCCAACTCCTGTGTAAAAGCAACTTTGATGCATTCTTGCTAGGTGAAGTAAAGTTGTGTTTTTACACAGAGAGAGAGAGATTCACAAGTTATGCAATATTTGGATCACTTTATGTCTCCATACATACCTTTACGACAAAAGCTGACTAGCATTCAAAGTATAGGCCATTGTGTTGCACCATCTTTAGCCATCTGCCTGGCAGTTCTTTCATTCCGCAGTCATACCAGTTCTTGTCCTTCGAGGAAAAGAATTCCTTCATCCCAGCTTCCACCTCCTCCTGGTTGTTTTCAGTACCGCCCGTGAGGGAAGTGGGCAATGGACCGGAACAAGTATAATAATAATAATCCGATGGGGGCAAGGTCTGGACTATATGCTGGGTGAGGCCTCAGTTCAATGCCTTCAAGTTCCTTCAGTTTTGCCTGGGTCGTTAACGCGGTATGAGGACGAGGGCGTTGTCCTGCTGTTGGAGAGCATGCTTTTTGTTCACCAGTGCAGGGCACTTTTCCCTCCAAAATGGCATATATTCCCTCCAGCTGTTCAGAGTAGAAGTTGGTGTTGATGGTTCAACCGTCTGCAACAAATTCGTAATAGATTATCCCCTCGAAATTCCACCAGACGCAAAGCACCGCCATGTGCTTGAAGCGCTCATGTTTGGCTACAGGTTCAGGAAGCTTGTCAGGACTCAACCACTGCTGTTGTGTGTTAGGATTATGGAAATAGACACACTTTTCATCACACGTAACAATTCTCTTGATGAAACATACATCATGCAGGTTTTCTAGGAGTTTGGTGCACACTTCTCGGCGGTTTGCTTCAGCTGGCGTCAGTTCGTGAGGGACTATGCAGCAGCTCTTGTGTAGACCTTGCCGAGGTCCTGAAGGTGACAGACCACAGTGATCTGTGATATTCCCAGCTCGCTTGATAATCTCCGAGTGTTGGTTGTAGGATGTGCCACTACGGCTTGGCCCTACCTGACCTTGGCTGATCGTCGAGGTTTCTGTCACCTGAGCAAAATTTCTTGAACCATCCGGTTGCGGTGCTGTGGTCCACGGAACCTTCCCCTTTCTCGTGACAAATGTTTCGTGTTGTTTGAGCAGTGTTATGGCAGAGTTCAAACTCATAAAGCAAAAGTTCCCTAATTAGCCTGTTGTGGCTGTTTATCTTTTAGGTGTCCCAACCACAGACAGAACGACGACATGCAATGCTGTTCACAGCAAGGACTACCACTTTATATTCTTTTCGACTGACTGCAGTGCGTGACTTGAACTACATAGTTTAAACATGTGACATACCCTCTGCAGCACATACATTTTTGTAAGTATTGCAAAACTTTCGACTCGCCCTCTGTAGCTTGATTGTGGCTGTGTGTGTGTGCTACAGATTGAACTAGAAAAATGGTGGTTCTAGCAGAAAAACATTCAAATGTCACATGACACAGGAGAACTGCTTGTGATGCTTTTGATTTGTATATGGTAATTACTTGTTCCTTTTTCTGTCCCTCAGTGACTGTCTGCTCCACTTTCCAAATAGATCTTGCAAAGATATGATCCCTGTTTTTACGTCATGAAGGGTCATATCTTTTTACACCAGCAGTGACCATATCATAGAAATATTTATTTGTAAAGTCAAGCAGACATCACACAGGGGCCAGGAAATAGTATATATAAAGAAACATGCAACCCAAAGCATCATTATCGATCCTCCTGTGTTGCATGACATTTGTTATTTGAATTTGTTTCCGCTTAGCTGCAATGTGAGAGTATGGAGCTCAGTTAGCCTCTACTTTTTCAGTTGGCAAAAGGAAGTTTTGTGTAGCCGGCAACAGTTGTGCCATGAAAATAACTTTATGTGCTATTGCAAATGGCAGCTGGTGAAGCATTGAAATGCATAGATACTAATTTTTGAATTTTATTCGGAGAAATTTAAACACCAAGATTGCATGCTCTACCACCTGAAATAGGATCGTAATATCACAAGGAACCGTAAAATATGTACTTTATGAAGAAACTCTGGTAAATTGTGAAGCATCTAAAGTAAACTAGTACCAAATTCTATTACCATCCAATAGTCTCTCACCATGATTAATATTTTCCACAAACCTTATCATTTGACAGATATGCTATTTTTTGCAGAGAAGAGCACCATATATACATTTCTCAGTTATACGTCTTTTACATTTATACATCGTTTCAGGTCAGTCCCGATTCATTCCTATTCATTTTAATAGTAAAACATTTCGTTTATACGGCTCGTAACTTTGATTATATGTCGTCATTTTCCCTCATTCGTCAGTCGAAGTTTGCCACTGAGGTCAAATATTTCTTATCTGAGTCATTCTTTGACACCCTTTTCAAACACAGACTCGAGGCCTGTTTCTTCAGCAGAGACAGAAGAACCATCCATTGACCAGTGGTGGCTAAGAAGATAAGAGGTATATGTAAAGGTGCGGGGGCTCCCCTTTTCCGTCAGAAGACCCTGAATGAGGGGGATCAGATTGCTCTCCACCAGCAACAGCAAGCGTAGGTTCCTTTTTTAAAGGACCAGGGACATCGTCGGATGATACAAGGGGTCGAAAAGGGGGGGGTCGGAAAAGAATGGACAGATTTCTGACCTCACTGGACCGGTTTATTGATAAGATATCCTCCATATAGCACACCCATTTCAGGTGCCTTTGGGTAATTGCCTTTCTATGATTGCTTGTTGCTGCCTTTACGATTGTTGGTAAAAAATGTCAAGAAAATGAAAGGCACTTTCATTAACAGATAAAATTCAAATTTTAAAAGAATTTGACAAGAATACTGGATTGACTAAAGTAGAGATTGCAAAATCTCTACTTAAGTCAATCTAGTAGAGATTTAAAATTTGTATAAATAATGCAATAAGTGTGAATATTTATACATAACAAAATATATATTCATTACACGTAACAGGTACTACAATAGTACTGTACATATTATGCGTATGTACTACAGAAATTCGCTTCACATTTTAGACTTTAATTTCAGTTATACGTCTTTCTCGGTTATACGTCTTTTATGAATGGTCCCTTGAAAGACGTATTAACAGTGCTTTACTATAGTAGTATATATGTATTTGGCGCACTCATGTAAACACACACACACATACACATACAATACCTGTGCTTTTAAAAGTCCTGTTTAAAAAAATCCTTTTTGCATCTGACTGACATTACCTAGACTTACCAGCCTTTGTGGTGTAAAATTTTGCTGCTAGATTATGTAAAATTAGTTTTGATTAGCAATATCATTGTCTGCATTGGTTGAATTTGAAATATTTTCATGTGTTGACTAGCTGCAACCATGATTAGTAATCTTCTACGTACATCTTGATTTTCTAAATGGTTAATTTTTGTATTAAATGTCAAAATAGTATATTTCTATTTTGTAATGTATGTATACATCTAAGGTTCTAATTTGAAAATTTTTATTATTGTGTATATCTAATACCATGTCTGAGATAATCCACATATTTGCAAGCTTTTCTGGATGGAAGACTTTTCCATTAAGTGGTATAAACACATACTTGAATCAAATATGATATTTTTGTTTGTAGACATTGGGATTGAAACTGCTTTTTTGTAGGATACCATCAGCAAAATTAATGGCATTCTTGGCTCCGAAGAATTATGTTTTCACTGTTTCCCACAGAAAATTTTCTCTCTCTGGAGTGGGAATCAGACTGGTTGAACTTCCAGAATGTTATTATGTATCCTTTTGCCACAGTTGTTGGCTGGTTTCTTTGTTATAGATAGCAGCTTTGTGTTTCTACTATGACGTTATACCATCTGTCAATTATATCCTCAGCTTTTCCCCCTCCCTTCCTCTCCTGATTAGAAGGGGCACAGGTATGGGTAATAACTGACACATGGTTATTTTGCTCAAAAGACGTCATAGAGAAATACCACTCCTTCCATCAGTGAATGGAGTATATGCCCTGCAGAATGAGACATTGGTTTCACACAGAAGAGAAGTAAGAACAAAATTACAATTTCAGACATTTTTCACATTCCATTCGAATGTATTTTACTTGTATTTCATTGAAATATGTATTCCTAAAAAATCCAACCCTGTTTTGCATTTTATTGTGGAACTATTTATATCACATAGTGACACATGGAGAGCTGTAGTCTGAAACATAAACAAACTCAACTGCAGCAGAAGGGTATACAGAAGACTTCGGAAGTACTTCCATCAGACTTGTATCCCCTGATTTCTGTTTGAGGATTCTACCATTACATCACCCAGGACAATTTTGAAGTTTTTTGAAGAGATTGCTACATGGGAAACAATGAAAACATCGTGCCTTTATGCCATTAATATATGCGGGCCATGAACTGGAGATGTCAATAAGTTCTTCATGAAGAATGTATTTGTCAGTTATTTCTATGATGATATCTGAAGCACTGGTGATTTATACCTATATTCATTTCTGGGTGGGAATGCTTTGTCGTTGTTGTGGTCCAAGCGCTGGCTTCTGACCATTCATCCGAAATGGGTCCGGGTTTGAATCCTGGTGAGGCATAGATGTTGGGTTTATCTTACAGTACTGTCTCTGTCCTTTCTTTGGAACCAGTGGCCCTAAATTAGGAACAACTGCTTATAACCGACTGAGTTGGTCATGGTGGTCACTAACTCCCCAAACAAAGAACAACAAAAAAGAAAGAATGGGTCATCAACACTAAAAGGAAGCATCAGATTGTTTGACGAGCACCAGTCTCAAAGTTGTTCAGATTCGTAAGCTGCACATGCTTAGTTTCATTTACGTCGAAGTTTGTTGTCCTGGGTGGTGAATGGTAGCATACTACAGGGCTAGACAAATATGTTCCAGTTTTAGGAGCCAGGTTAAACAAATTCAAATTTCAAAGATAATGCGTCATTTAATGCGTGATTATTATGCTTGAACAAAAATATGGTGTATTTACTGCCCTTCCCCCGACCACTTATTACTAAATAAAATTCCAATTTGGTCTGTAATTTTCTTTTTCTGTTCTTTCAGTTGCGATTCTCAGAAAGTTAAAAAATTTAATTTTGATTTTATTAAAAAAACAATTTGCTGAAGTAAAATTTTGTACATTTAAACTTAAAGTACTGTATTTTCCTTTATATAATCCATAGACTATGAAATTCAGAAATTATGTTCTTCATGTGTCCCCAGGCTGTGAAATTCAGAAAAAAAAATAGATAAAAAACCCAGTATCCCCCCCCCCTTTATATAACAGCTGCAGCAAATCCACAGGCCATGAAATTCAGGAAAAATAATCGTCACATAATTCCGCAACTGTCATGCTGATCGCTAACTATAATTTCCAACAGGAAAGTCACGATTCACAGGATGGCTCAACAGTGCAAAGACGGAAGAAACAATCTTATTATTTTTAAAAACTCATTTTTTAAGTACTTTTGTGTTATTTTCAAGTGAATGAAGAATAAAAATCCACTGGCTACCCCAATGGTACAATGATGATTTAAGCGCTTCCAAGAGGGGTCTGGGTTCGAATCCCAATGACAAATGGGTCTTGTGTTTGTCTTATGGCACTGTCTCTCTTCCTTCCCTGGAACTAGTGGCCCTATATCAGTAACGAGCAACTGCTTATAGTTCATTGAGTTACTAATCATGACTCTTAAATCCCCAAACAAAACAAAAATCTGCAGAAGCTAAATACAATCCTAGAATTAAAAATGTTTCAACTTTAGAGCAAACAAAAGTTTTAACTAGTGTGATTAGTGTACCTAAACAAACCAATGGGATCACAAAATGATTAGGCCACTGGCAGAAATAGTTCAGTGGGCTTCCCACAGCATGTGGCCTTCCTCAAGTGTAAATAGTGCCACTTTTGTTGCTTCATATTTTCTGTCAAAATACTTGCAAGTAAAAGAAAAAACATACGCATTTCCAAATCTTTGTGGCACTCTGCTTTCATATTGCATTACATTTTTCTGTTAACACATTTTTGGTACTTTTTCAATACCACCTAGCAGCTCTCCTGATGCCATGTGGATTTTTAAAGAAATTAAAGTGCTGCAGAACGGGGTTTTTTTTTCTTTTAAGAGGTATGTTATGGGTGTAAGACCTAAACTTATTAGTTTTTAAAGATAATCCACGGAATATATGATGGAAATTACAAAATCTGAATTAAAAAAAAAGAAAAAAAAATGGGTTCCAGGTCACCCTGGCTACCAGGATTTTTCCATCCCAGACATACTAAAATGGAAATTGGAAGACGCAGGTTCAATTTCCACACCTGGGAGATGCAAATTTTAAGTTTTCTGAAGAGATGGCTTCATGGGAAACAGTGAAAACATGGATGGCAACTTTGTGCTGGGAGTGACATTAGCATATGCCTACCATGTAGATGTCAAGAATAATTTCTCAGTTGCATCTGTGGTACCATCAGTAATATTTTCTATGGTTTTCCAGTTTTTTAATAGGAGTATAATAAGAGTATATTTGTATTTCATATCACATCTTCAAGTAGGTTTGAAAAAATTATTTTTTAGAGGGGTAGCTGTCATTATTGTCAAAATTATCCATGCATTTTTGAACTGTTTTCGATTCAAAGTTGCCTGGTTAGTTTCTATAAATATACATTTGTTGTAGAATGCTATCATAGCTTTTATGTAATGTATAGGATTTTTTTTTTATTTGAAACTGACTTCTGTAGCTGTCACCAACATTTGCTGTCGATTTCTGATTCGTTTCACTAGTTCCATTTACCATAAGATCTGTGGTAGTATATATGGTAATGACTTTTTACGTCAGGTGACATAACTAATGACTATGTTTTTGCGCTTTGCAGTTTTAGAGAACTTCTCTCTCTCTCTGATATCTACACATTTAAATACTGTGAAACATCTTTAGTTGTGAGGTTTTGTCCAGAACTTGGTGAGCACTGAAGAGTTTCGTATCATCCTTCTTGTTTTTCAGAGTGAAATTGTCACTAGTGGAACAGATTTGTAATTTCATGTTGTAAATTTTCATTCACTCTCAGTGCCAGTGATACTTAAATCTTTATCTCACATCGGCTTTTTGCAAATTTGTGCAGTGCCAGTATGGCACAGAAGTCATCTAGACATACTAGAAATTTATCATTCTAATTCTAATTTTTTTCAAATTAGTTCAGGAATTTTTTTTTTTTTTTTTTTTTTTTTTGCTTTTTTCCATGTAGTTGTGGAGTGGAGTAACTGGAACAAGAATTCAGAAGTCAAAACTAACTTTTATCTAGGCCAAAACAAATTTGGATCAACAAAACACTATGATATTCTACTTTGCATCATGTTCATTTTTTACTAGTTACTGTTTGATTACCCCAAAATACAAAGTAATTTATTATGTTTTTATTTATTTATTATTAAAATGAATTTCTATGTATTTTAGAAAGTGCTGATGCATGTTTTTTTAATGCCACGTGTATTTCTTCATCTAGTTATTATATGATGAATTACATGACTGTTGTGCTCGACATTCGTTATTGAGAGAGTTCAAACAGTGTTGTTTAAAAAGGTAGGGTGTGGGTTGCTGAGGGAGAAAAAAGTGAGGTCCACCTCTAGCCAAAGATGGTGCTAGCAGCATTTTTTTGCCTTTCCTTTGCAGTAGGACTCTACATAAAAAAAAAAAAAAAAAAAAAAGAAAGAAACTTTACAAAATCTTCATGAATAGCTGAAATGTTTCACATATCATTATTAGCTAACAGAAGCAATCCCCCAAAATAAATTTTGTCAAATAGATTAAAAGCCTTTTTAAATTAGTCATGAAATTTTTTGTTTTGGGTTTCTGTCCATGAGATAAATCACACAGAACTCCTTAATTAAAAATTTTTAGGGGCCAGTTCAAAAACATTTTTAACCGATTCAGACAAATTTGGGATCCTGTTCATATTATCAGTTTGTGTTCACAAAAATTTCAGCCATTATCGTAAAACATGTGCAAAAATTTGCTTTTTGAATTTTGAACCCATTCCCACCAGTCAGGGCGAATGAAACTTCTCCTCACGCATGCTGATTTTTCCTCCTTTTGTTATTATTTACTCTAAGTATACATACTCTGTTTCACTGTGAATGTATTTTTGCCCATCCACTTTTAATCTCAGGAGCCTTTTTTTTTTTTTCATTCTTAGAGTTCACCAACACCAATAAGGAAAGTGAGAAACATTTGTTGATCTATTCCTCCCTCCACCAGACACTCCTGCCCCACAAAACAGCAGTGCACAGTTCCTGAAATGAAATAGCATTCCAGCAGTATTACAAAAATGTTATTGCTATATCTGCTTGAAGTTGCAGTTCACACAACTTCCTTGCATCCTTGGCTAATAGAAAGATTTTGATTTAAGTTCGAATGCAAAAAAAATGTTATTCCAAAGTGTCTGTTAGGCTAGCTGATTTTTTACTACTTCTGGTACTACATTGATATTATGTTTTGCAGCATTATTATAATAGAACACATACACAGTAGGAGAAAAACATTAGGACCCCCCCCCCCCATCTGATGTTTCAATGGTTTCCGATACGGCAGTGAGCACGTGAAGGTCAGAGGCATATGGAACAGCATCTGTGATGTGATATGTGCAGTATCGGTTAAAGCTCAAATGGGGTGGGGCAGTGGTCTAAACGCTAGCATCTGACCACTCATCCAAAATGGATCTGGGTTCGAATCCTGGTGAGGCATGAATGTTGTGTTTGTGTTACAGCACTGGCTGCCTGTCTCTATTTCCTGGAACCAGTGGGCCTAAAATACGGTCAGGTGACTGCTTATAGCCCATCGAGTTGCTCACAATGGTCCCCCCCCCCCAAACAAACAAACAAAAAAGCTTAAACTGTGGTTGTAATGGGTAAGGGACAAGATTTGACCCCTTGAAAAAGGGCATGGTAATCAGATATAAAGCACAGGGTAACAGTGTCTCAGAAATGGTGAATTTTGTCAGATGTTCATGGGCTGCCGTAGTTCAGATGTACTGAGAGTGGATTGAAACAGGAGCAGCACTTAACCAATGGGTGACTGTTGGACTGTCATAGCTGCTTTGTACTTGGGGAGAGATGCACCTCAGCTATATTGTCCAAAATAATAGCATGCTACCTTGATGCAGCTGACCAAAGTTTACAACCAGGGAGCATGGCATGGAAAAGTGTATCCACAGCCACAGTGCAATGATCCCTTCACTGTATGGGCCTATAATGCAAATGCCTGACCACAGCATGTCTTCAGTGACAATGACTGGAGTTTGCCAGATATCATTGGAAGTGGACCATAGAAGATTAAAAGAAAGTTGCCTTTTGATGAATCACATTTTGCTGCATCAAATGGATGAATGGTGGCAGGTAAGGTGAATACCTGTGGAGAAAAGATGATATAATATGCTGTGACCCCATGGGTACAGGCAGGTGCCAGAGGTGTACTGCTGGGGGGGGGGGCGATTTTACTGGAACATTTTTGGTCCTCTGATAGCAATGTTTGGTCTCCTGAATGTCACCATGTATCTGTCCATCATTGCAAACCAGGTTAATCTATTTATGCGGACAGTGTTACTAGACTGAAATGGAGTGTTCCAGAGGACAATGTGTGATATAAGACCTACATCATCCAGGTCTAGTTCGAGGAACTTGAGGTTGACTTTCACGTTCTCCCACGGCTGCCCGTGTCGCCCAACATTAACTCAGTTGAACATATTTGGGATCAAATGGATTGGTAGCTGCAGCATATGGACCCTATCCTTTACCATGAACACTGGACGATCTACGGGCAGCACTTATACAAATATGTTATGGCTAGAGACTAGATTATATGCACTAAAACAGCAAAATATGTACTTAAAGTACACAAAATATTCTCTTAAAATGTAAAATATGCATTTTAATTGCTGTTCATCTTTAAAAGCTGTGGACCCAGAAACAACTCTTTGAATATGAATTTTATGAACCACAAACACAAATTAATAAATACATTGTTCTTAAACATAGTAACTAATAATAAGTTATAATTGATATAACTAATAAACAAAGCTTCTTAAATGATATAGTCTCCTACATAATTTCTATTGCAGTAGACCACAATATGTTTTACTAAATGTTCAACTCTTCAGTTTGTTGTTTGTTGTTTGTCATCTAATTCTACATTTACATTGCTGGAACTTGTGTTGGCAATTCATAACCATCACTGTTGATGAAATTATAAACATTTTTCAATTCCTGAAACCTATAGTTTTTTGTTTTTTAAAACAGCCTTCAGTTTCCTTTTATTTTATTTTTTTCTCCAGTTTCACAGAGAATGAAAGAAATGACTTTCTCAACTTTCCTTATTTCTTCTATTGCATCACTTAGTTAAATGTCTCAGTAGTCCAGCTTTGTAGTGATTGCTGGTAGTAAGGAAAAATGTCTCTAAATCATTGATAGTTTTTTTTTTTTTTTAAGAGTGTAATCAAAAAGCATCTCCTTAGCAGAAAAAAATGGCAGAGGCATTTACAGTGCCTAATGCATCTACAACATAACTTACTGATCCCAAATTTTGCACATAAAATAAAGATGGCCGCCCCGGTGGTGCAGTGGTCTAAGCAGTGGCTTGTTACCATTCGCCTGAGAAGGGTCCAGGTTTGAATCCCAGTGTGGCATGGATGTTGTGTTTGTCTTACTGCACTGGCTCTCACCCTTCCCTGGAACAAGTGATCTTAAATTAGGGACAGGTGACTGCTTACAGCCCATCGAGTTGCTCATGGTGATTGTTAAACCTTCAATAAAAAAAAAAAAAAAAAAAAAAAGATGCATTTATCCATGTACCCCACTAAGTAAAAATAGGCTGTGGTGGGAGGGAAAGATGGGGATACATTTTTTTATTAATTTGATGGCCATCGGAGATTTTGAGAGTTTTTTTCATATAGAAGATGTTTGTTAACTGGAGTGAACATTTCCCAAATCTGTTCTGCAACCCATGTACTAAGCAAGTTGCATGCAAAATATTGGGATAAAATTATTTTAAAGGAGGTGTGCTTTTACCATGTAAGAAGCAGAGTCACTGATAAAAAGTAAAGCATTTTTGTAAGATGAATCACTTTCTTGCCTTAAAAACCTCAAGGACTCATCTGTAAATCTAGCTGTTGTCCAATGATCAACTCTTTCAAGAGCTTTACAAACAAGCAAATGTGAGTAAGATGACCCTGTGTGTTCAATTTTCCACGAAATTAAGTGTACAATATAATGACCACATTGGTCTGTTGTTTCATCAGTGACTATCCAAATGAAGTTGTGTCTGATATCTTGTCGAATTTCTTTAAGAAACTCATTATAAATAATATTAAAGTAGTTTGTTCTGACAGTTAATTCATCTGGAACATTTTGATTTGCATAGCATTTCTTGTAAAGGATTTTTTAAAGTTTTCATTGTTTAATTTATTGAGTGAAATATTACTATGTACTATAATATTGAACAAATCCATTGTAAAATCATATCTGAATTTATAACAATGCTTATACCGGGGTGTGGTCTTTAATTTTCTTCAGTTTTCTCACAGTATAAAGAGTGGCTTTCACGTGTCGATTGATTTGATACTTTTTCCTGCAAGCAATTGTTTTTTCGCACAAGTCACAAAATGTACAATTTTTTCATCAGTTACATATTGCATAAACTGATGTCAATAGTTAGATATTACAGAACTACGTGGTAAAAAGTTAATAGCAAATTCTAAAAAGCATAAATTGCTTTCTTCTGAAATTCTCTGTTTCACACGTTAGAATTTACGTTTGTGACCTTGGAAGGTCGTGTGCAAAGTTGTGCATGGGGGTCTCCCTAGAAAACATTTATATAGCAATATTAGAAACTAAAACGTTAAATAATTCTTACCTTTGGTTTTTCTTGGATTTTGCCAGGGTGTTTGCCGTTCATGCAGTAAATTTGATGATATTGACGTAAACTGGACGAATCTATATCCTGTGTTCGATGAAAACGGTATGAAACCAACAAAGGAGTGAAAATACTTTAAAATTCTAATAAAATTCGGAATATATGTCGAACTCCATCGGAACAAAATCTGTATAAAACCATGTTAAAAAATTGAACCATAAAACAGCAGTGACGAATCCTCCAAAACGACCCTCAAAAATGCACTTGTTGTTCACACACACACTCTCCCAGCCGCTCCATATACATTTCAACTACCAAAGTCATAGTCTTCATCAGTGGTTGGTGATGTTTTTGCCCCAACTGCCTAGTCATCTATGCCACATTGATTTCTTGCCAAGACACGCCCTACTTTCACGTCATCATCGTCACTTGTCGTGTTGAGCACCATCTGTTCGTGTTCTTACGTATGAGTCCACCGGGTCTTCACTGCCATTTTTTCCTTTTTCTTTCGTTGTTTTTCTTGGTTAACCAAGAATCTCCATGCATATGATAGGTCATATGGACTATTATTGTTACAATTAGATTCCTTTGTCTTTTCAATCATAATGGCCTCGGATATGAGGATCTGTTTGTGGGTGCTGTGAAATGAAAGATGTTTTATATTAACCCACTCGGGCTCCGTATTATTCTCCATGCAGTATTGAATATAAGCTGGTTTTTCCTGTTTTTTGTTCCAATTGTCCAGATGTTCTTCCACCATCAAAAGAGAATAACTACGATAACAAATCGTATATCAGAAGTACAAAAAGAAGTTTAAATATCAGTTTGAAAGAACATCTGGACAATTGGAACAAAAAACAGGAAAAAACAGCTTTGATTCAATACTGCATGGAGAATAATATGGAGCCCGAGTGGGTTAATATAAAACATCTTTCATCTCACAGCACCCACAGACAGATCCTCATATCCGAGGCTATTATGATTGAAAAGGCAAAGGAATCTAATTGTAACAATAATAGTCCATATGACCTATCATATGCATGGAGATTTTTGGTTGACCAAGAAAAACAACGAAAGAGAAAGGCAAAAAATGGCAGTGAAGACCAGGTGGACTCATACATAAGAACACCAACAGATGGTGCGCAACACGACATGCGCATTGACGTGAAAGTAGGGCGTGTCTTGGCTAGAAATCAACGTGGCATAGATGCCTAGGCAGTTGGGGCAAAATCATCGCCAACCACTGACGAAGACTACGACTTTGGTAGTTGAAATGTGTATGGAGCGACTGGGAGAGTGTGCGTGTGAACAACAAGTGCATTTTTGAGGGCCGTTTTGGAGGATTGTTACTGCTGTTTTATGGTTCAATTTTTTAACATGGTTTTATTCAGATTTTGTTCCGATGGAGTTCGGCATGTATTCCGAATTTTATTAGAATTTTAAAGTATTTTTACTCCTTTGTTGGTTTCATACCGTTTTCATCGAATATAGGATATAGATTAATCCAGTTTACGTCAATATCATCGAATTGGTAATATTTACTGCATGAATGGCGAACACCCTGGCAAAATCCAAGAAAAACCGAAGGTGAGAATTATTTAACGTTTTAGTTTCTAATATTGCTATATAAATGTTTTCTAGGGAGACCTCCATGCACAACTTTGCACACGACCTTCCAAGGTCACAAACATAAATTCTAACATGTGAAACAGAGAATTTCAGAAGAAAGTAATATGCTCTTCAGAATTTGCTATTTTTCATCAGTGATTTGATCCTTACTGTAGTCAGAAATTTGTGCTTTGATTAAAACTTCCTTACTTGATTTAATTTTAGGCATTTTAATTGCTAATTTTCATGATCAGAACTGTACTTTCCAAAACAGTTAATTATTCACTGATCAAACATTATGCATGTACTCAGAGATCTTATGTGTTGATTTAGCACAGCCAACATTTGGTATGATGAGATCATTAGGTTTGAAAACCAGTTCACAAAACTAAATGGCAAATACTGTGTTTGTGTGCAGCTCTGTTTGAATTTTGCCTTATTATTGTAGGAATTCGAAGGAAATTTAATCCAGAAGGATCAAACATCATAGCTTACATACTAGCACAGGACATTTCTGATACTGTGTTTGTTACTGTCATATGTGAAGAAAGGTAGTTTATTATTTTTTCATTCACTTGGTTTCAGTGGACTGCTGATCTACTGCTGACCTTAAGAAGTTCTTTGTGTTAGCGCTATTGCTTGCTTTTCCACATCTCAGGAGATTAAAGCCTGTCTTTCTTTTAAAAGTAAACCTGTTAAGTATGCGTTAAAAGATCAATTAAACTACAAAGTTGCTTTGTTTGAAACATGCACCTTTATGGGTAATTTGTGCATTTATATGCACTAACTTCAAAAATAGCTAAAATATGCAATTGCACAAAATCCAGGCTTTAATTATATCATACCAGTGGACACCTTCTGAGAACTTGCAGAGTCTATGCCTTGTTTCATGGCTGCCAGTGGTGATAGCTCATGGAGGACCTATACAATACTAGGTAGGTGGCCATAATGTTTTGCTCTTGTAATGTTATGGTACAATTTCAGAGAGTTGCCAATGTTTTGGTAAGAGAGAACTGTCCAAAATGTTGGTATGTAACGCATCATCAACGGTGTTTTGCACTATGATCATGAAGAGAAGGTGTGATGGTGTGGTGCTGCTTCTGTTGATTTGTCCCAGTCCAAACCACTAGAAGCCGCACTACCCCATCACATTTTCTTTTCTAAATTTCCTTGTTGAAACAATGCAATTCAGTAGATATTGTTCTCTGAGCATTATCCCAGCCCAAACTCAACCATCTGACATCACTTGCCATTCCATGCAAACTCTTTTCATTATTTCACAATCCAGTGGGTGTGGCACCACTCCAAATGACATTTGGCATTCATTGGTGTTATGTGGGACTTCTGAGCTCCATCATGAAAACCAAAGCTGTGCAACCTTCTATTGATTGTGCTATTTAAAAACAATTCTGATAACATCTGGAACTCTGATCTCATGTTTTCTAAGGATGTTTTCTAAGGATGTCTTCAGGGATAATATAACCTCCGTTATCAAGGATCCCATCTGTTAATTTCCATGGTCTTTTGGTTCAGTTTTTAACTTTTACATTATCCTCAGCCTTCCGTCCTTTTACATTGGTTACTGTTGACTTTGTAAATTCCAATTAGTTTGTTGTAGTATGCAATCACAAATGACTGATATGGTGTCCAATAATCAAGCCTCTTCAGAAGTTTGTAAGCTCCTTACTTCAACACATGCTGGCTGGCACTGTCATCTTTGGTGTTCCCTACAGGCGGCCGCCCCGGTGGCGCAGTGGTCTAAGCGATGACTTCTGATCATTTGTCCAAAAGGGGTCCGGGTTCGTATCCCGGCGAGGCATGGATGTTGTTTTGTCTTACGGCACTGGTTCTTTCCCTTCCCTGGAACCAGTGACCCTAAATTAGGGATGGGCGACTGCTTATAGCCCATTGATTTGCTCACGGTGGTCGTTAAACCTCTAATAATCTTCCCTACAGGCTTCTATACCAGTTCCTTATTTGTAAGCAAGCAGCTTTCAAAATTCACTTTTGTTATGAGTGTCTGGATACTTTTGAGAGGAGAGCATATGTACTAACCAGCAGATGAAGAGTGATAGCATTTATTTGGCAATTAGGATTTCTATTTAGAAAGCAGACATTTGAATTAGTGGCACATGCAGAAGTGTCTTACAAGGATAAAGGATTCATTGTGCTTTTAATGCAGCTGTTGTGTCTCCTGTGCATTAAAATCCACTTTACCAGGGGAGGTCTTTAACTTTTCTGCATCATCGGACTTGTAGGCCACATGAAAAAGATCAAAAAGTGCATATGTTTATTATGAATATTGTTTATTTTAGAGGTTTTGATCTTAGAACGTAACATTCAGATAATGGAGTGATGTTACGAACAGGGTTTGTACATTTCCTGGGAAACTAAAATTATTGGAAAACAGTGAAAATGTACAGCATCTATATGCAGATTATTATACATACATGTCTTTCATGTATTTGCGAAGAATTATTTCTTCTGGGGATTCGATTCCCATTTGCTCCTATGTCTTAAAATTAAAATTTTTATTTTCCAGGGGAAAAATGTCATTTTTAATTACTCCTGGAATTATTGTATTCCTTTTAATGTTGTGCTAGTTTTTCCAGAAGATTTGACTGCTAATACCTCATTGTGTGGCCCAGGGGTGTATATAGAATTGGGGGGGGTACCAAAAATGGAAGTTTTTGAAATCCATCAGGACAAAATAAAAGTTAATGAAAAAAATAGAAGAAAAAATTAAAGCATTATTTTTTGTTATAAGTTAATGCATTTTTATTAAATTAAAGCATTTTTCTAATGTAAGTTGCATTTTAACAAAGAAATGAAACACTTTTGGGGGGCAAGCCCCCACCCCCTCTAAATGCACCCCTGGTGTGGGCACAAAGGCTTATGTTTCTGCAAAAGGTGCAAGTCCAGTGGGAGTGAGCTACCAAAAAGAAGCAATAGATCCAGGTAGAAAAGGCAAGTACATATTGTGAAAACATGCATTGAAATAATTAATAAGTAGGAACTGTACACCAATAGTATAAAACTGTACTCCAAATAGTATAACTATACTAATAATCCAAATTTCTTGGTGTAGAATAGAAAAATAGTATAACTATACTAATAATCCGAATTTTTTGGTGTAGAATTTCTATTCTACACCAAGAAATTCGGATTATTAGTATAGTTATACTATTTGGAGATGAACTGAATTGTTCCTCTGGCACTAAGTAGGCAAATAGAAAAAAATATAAATATTTTACCCATTTCCACTGGTCATCCAAGGAAGGCATGTTATATATAATAAACAGAAAGTTTAAAAATGATCATTTTTTTTTTTTTGTTCCTTATTTCCCAAAGGGTGGCATTCAAGCTTTTTGGGTTCTTCATTAAAGTTTCCTGAATTCCAGGGGATGTAATATTCTGCCATTGAGGTTTATAACAAAATGGATAAAAAGAACTAAATTGTGGAAAGCTTGCTGATACAGTGTCAGTACTGAGGTTTACATGATTCATGCTCTGTGAAGGCTTTTGGTATCTTTCACTTTAGCTCTGTGTCTGCATTCTGATATATAGGCACTGTATTATCGCTCGGGTTCCTAATTGGGTTCACCCGGCGTAATATTGGAAGCCAAGGGGGTGTCGAGTGGATTGTGATTCTGCGATTCCCTGATTTAGGGCTGATGCAGCTTCAGAATCCACTGACGGGGCGTTGTGTTTCACACAGCAGATTTTCCTTTGGGAGTCAAAGGGTCCGCTGTGTGCCGCAATATTTTTGTGAACGTCTAGATTTAAAATAAAAAGCATAAGTGAAGTGATTTTCTAAATTCCAGTTCCAAAAGTTATATATATTCTCCAAATAATCTAGGGTTGAGCACACATATTGTAGTTAACGATACACTCATCATGGAACTGAGACAAAATTAACAACAAAAACAATTTATTGGTTATGATTTGGCATAATAATAAATATACACTCACGATACTAGCAAAAATGATACAAGACTCTCTGACAGGAACCTGCACTAAATTACTTATTTGCTCATACAATTATTTACTCTATGTGTGGACTGCTCCGATAAAGATTTTATGAGGGGACACCAAAAAAAAAGAATAGGATGGATTTCCTACCTTAACCTCCGAATCTGGTCTAGATATCGCGCTGCTGACCACTCCTGAGCCGGGAGAATTCTCGTCCGCCAAACACTGTTATCGTGGTTCCTCCACCTAGCGTACTCGTCTGCGATGTCTGCCCCGGTCCGTTAAACTTGGTGCGGGCTCTCGTCATGCTGCCAGTCTCTGATACATCATGGCGGCATCCACGTTTTGGACCACCAAAAAAAAAAAAAAACCCCAAGTGACAAGTCACCAGTAATAAAAAAAAAAGTGCAAGTCAAGCACCTCTACTTAGAAGAACAAGTGAAAAGATGAAAGGTGACGAAGTTCTTCTCTTCCCTTGTTAAAATTTTCGACGACCCCCAAGAAACACTACCTCAAAATATAACATCATCCAATCACTAGCTGGCAAACGCAAGCCTCCCTGAATTAAATTCCCCAGTGTAGATCTTACTGGTCAGAAAATTAACATTTTGATCTTCCATTCGCTAGGGGGTCAAGATTCCTACCCGTTCCAGTGAAATTCTGAGAACCCCTGAAGTTACGTTTGCCGCTTGATACAACCACCGGCCATAAATCCTTACCCCAATTAAACTGTTAGGCCCGGTTCCAACAAGTCTCCAGTCGGCCCAACACGCATTGTTGATGCTATAGACGGTGGACACTTCTAATTGCCCCAATAAAACATACTACAAAGCCAGCTCGCCGATGGCTGTCGCCAGTGTTTACTCCTTACAGTGTCGGTCTGTCCTGTGACGCCTTGTGCTGGGAGAGGGGGGACGGAGAGGAAAAAAAAAAAAGATTCACCCGAAAGTATATAGCAGAATAAAACGTACTCCTTTAAAAAAAATACATGAATTAATAAAAATGAATAAATAAATAAATAAATGAATAAATAAAATAATAATTAAATAAATAAATAAACTAGGGAATGGGTTTTCGACCTAAATGTGCAGCGCTCAGTTTGGGCGCTGTCACAACTTCCTCCCATCACAGACCTGAAAAGAAAGAGGACCAGGCTAGAAGATGCGGACCTGAGTATGTTCCTGCAGATTGAGTCGGTAATAAATTAACTTAATAATAATACACAAAATGCATAAATATATCAGCAAATAAAATGCACACCAATTTTCATCGAAATGAACACAGTATCATAAAACAGGGTCCTGTAAAACAAAGAAATAAACCATGAAAAAAATAATGGACACAAATGTGCCTTCCTTTGAGCAAAAGATAGGACGAATCAATCTCGTCCTCGTCACAGTACACGACATATCATAAGAAATTAGCATCGTGAGATTATCATAAGACAACAGTTTTTTTTTTTTTTTCAGTTCATGGATTTCACTCCCATTTAAAATGACAAAGTTTCTAGTGAGAAATATTGTTCGTACGCACCACCAGAAAGTTCACTATTAAAAGTTGTTTGTCCGAAATGCGGTAATGATTTCCACCGTTTGGAAGGAGAAGGTACTCCCTCCTTGTTCCAGAGTCTGTGTTGGACTCCATCCGCATTAGTCCTGCCGATTGTGCCCCACCGCATTCTGTCGAATCGGTCAGTATCGCACAACGACCAAGTCCACAAAATCGTCGCACAACTCTTTGCCGGAGGTTATCAGTAGCAACACCAACCTTTTGGTCGGTCGACGCTGGGCAGAAGCGTAGCCACTGGAATAGATAGTCCGCTCTCGCTGCACCAGTAGCACTGTTGCGGAACTGCGATCCCTGCAGCCTCCACTTTGCCTTTCTCACTCTGTTGTTTTGATTGTTCCTTTTTTGCGCTGAGTACAACGAGTAAGAGAAACCTCGCTAGTTCTGTAAATAACGTCCAATTCCCATTTTTGCAACTGGTGGACGCGCTATCCAGGCATCCCCATGCTTTGTTGCGCCAATGAATTAGCAGAGTCGTTTTCTTAGGTGCTAGTGTCCATTCATCAGGTTGAATGTAACCCTAAGAGTTTTTTTTTTTAGCAGTTGACACGGCGCAGTGTTTCGTTCTGCCGTAACACCAGTCTGGAAGAAATGTGGTTAGCATATGTAAGGCATATAGGAAATTCCACCCTTTTTGGGCCCCTCGTGAAGAAAAAAAACATAATTATAAATTCTCTTTTTTTTTTCTTTGAGGATAATGTTCCAGTCAGAAAGCCACTTAAAATTAGATTGATTCATTTACACTTCATTTCGTAAACACTTGGTGAATTCATGACAAATATTCATCGACATAACAAACTATTTCGCTTTATATACCATTACAACACTAAATGAATTAATTAGAAATTTTCAACGTTACAACACACTCTAATTCGTAAACAAGACTGCAATAGAATACTTAAACAGTTAACCCGTTGGGTGCTCAATCCTAAATTACTGGGTATAACTTCGAATTACTTCACCATGGATTACTGTACACTACTACTTTTTTTTTCTTTCGTACTATTCGCTTATTTATCGCCCTTCGGAGAATTGCTTCTCCCTCTCTTTCTTTCTTTATTTTATATATACATATATATATATTTTTTTTTGTGTCACACATTTATTCATAAACTCTTATTCATTTATCTCTTATGGTCCACTTTTTTTTTCTTTTCTTTATTTCTGTTCATCTCACTCATACGCCACTTTGTACATTAGTCGTTCCCTATTGATTTACGGTTCAAAATTAATCCCTTTTCCTTTCTACTATTAATTACCATATACTTCGCCTATTTCTTAACTACAACCCCTTTTACTTCTGACGAATTCAGTTCCTTCACTTTCTAGTGATTCCCTGGTTAACCTCCTCAATTAATTAAACTTCTTCTAAATCACTGCCCTGTTAAGACATCTCCTGCATCATCCCGCCGTTTCTCGTTGCATGCTGCGTTATGAGAGAGGGTGACGTCTCAGCAACCCTCACTGACCTCTAAGCGATTATTGTGCTTCCTGATAGTAATCGTTGACTTCCGTTTTTAATTAGGAAAACTTCCAAAAATATCTCGTTCTTTTAAGCGACACGAAAATACAATCCACTTCTTCAGTAACCTCTGGGATGTTCTAGTCAATGGACTACGATATTCTGCTCTGATTTCTGCGTGGCTTTTTTTTTTCTATGCCGTGCTCTGCGGAATCATCACCTAACTGCAGGGTCGCGAATCTCCAACACTTTTTCTCCAATCCCCATATTGTTTTTTTTTTCCCATGCCTTTAGCGTACAAAATGCATACCTTTTACGGTGAGATACGTCGATCACTTTCACCTGTATTCGAGTACTCTCCAGTACTTCATGGCTCTTGCAGTTGCTTCCTCCCTTTTGGGCCCGAGCTTTCATGGGACCACTGCTACTAACTACAAACGGCAGCTTCTTTTTTTTTTTTTTCTCAAGACAACCAACTTCTCCCTTTGTGCCCTCTCATGGAATATTTCTATGAACACGAAAAAAAGGATTACCCGGCCAGTCACAATCAAGGTAAGTACCCTTTTCTACTCGTTATCGCTATCGCCGTTAGCCCGTCTTGCTTCCCTCTGTAATTACAAATACTTGCACTCTCTACAGCATTGTTTTAAATTAGGAATTATTTCACTTGGAAAAAATAATTACCTCGATCATTCGTAACCTTGCAAAACATTTTAAATGAAAGTTCTGAAATACCTACTCTACCTATATGACAATGTGCTACGTATTCCTCCCGACGTTTGATCATAATATATTAATTAATCAACCATCAATAATTACATGAATAAATTATGCAAAAGTGATTAGTATGGCAAATAAAAATTTTATGGCACCAAATTATTATTCTATACCCTATCTTTGAACAATAATAAGTACCAACGAACGATTAATTCGTACCGTTCTTTTCCCGATTCTGGGTAACGTGATAATCACCTTCACGTAAACTCGCTCAACATAATAACACCATGAAACTTAGTTATCTTACTGTTTCTATTTACACACTTGCATTACACAAAATAACTCTTTAGCAAAAATTTCAAATACACATGAATATACACAAACTGTTTTTTTTTTTTTTTTCACTATTTACAGGATCATCACTGCCTTGCTTACTATCTCTCGTTAAACAAGTGTCTCGCTGGTTACCGGCCGTAACTCGGTGTATGAGGGGTTCGCGTTACTTACCATAGGGCCTCCCTCTTCAGGGTCCCAATTATCCTGAATAATTTTCGATAACCATCGACTTGCAATATTCACCCAGGAATGCGTCGATGCTTGCTCCTGTTCATTTGTGCTCTGCACTTGTTGTACTGGTCTCGTGTTACCGTCGTACTGTAAATTATTTATTTGCTGGGTGAATGGCCTCTTCGGCACCGTGACTTGGTTCACGGATCGCTCTAACACGGGGACCCGTGACCTCAATGGATAAGGGTCTCTGGTCACCCTTTCAGACGAAATTTCAACATTTTGCATTTCCTGTCTTCCGTTTTCTTCTGGGACTGCCCTGCTGTGGGCATTCTGCACGTCGTTTTCTTCCAAGTTCCCAGCTACTTCTTGCTGTAGTGGGCAGCTGACTGTCCCTCTCGGAATGACCTCATTTCCATCCCTTGCAACTTCTTGCTACTGCGTACTTTTAACTGTGCTTCTCGGAGTATCTATCCAGTTGGAAAGCGGTACAAATTCATATTCTTCGGTATCTGAGCTATGCTGACTTCCTTCCGTGGTTGAATTGCACGACTCTTGCACTTCATCAGATTCCTGTGCAGGTAAATTATCGACTAGATATGGCCTGTGCTCAATTTCCTTGACTTCCTTAATCCCTTCGCTTTTTCCTTCCCGAACACGGGGTGCATGCAGATGCGCTCTATCTTTAATTCTTAAATTCTTTTCTTTAGCAAAACGGTCGGTGTACTTCCCTTGCTTCTCCGGAACTTCATGTAAATTTCCATTGACAGGTTTGTTTGCATCCACCGACAGTCTCACACACACCACCCTCGTGCGCCTGGGCAAATAGTACGGTCGCTTGGTTGAATTTGATATCGAAATTTATATCTTTCCAGAAGCATCAATTTTATTTTCCGAAGGCTTAACTCTGACGCGCCCATGAGCATATCTATCCAAAGGTTGTACTAAGACTTGCCCTTTTAAATTTCCAGAAAATGATGGAATTCTAACCCAAACTATCTTCTCTGCATTCCGAGGAATTACCTCTTTCCTCACTAACCTTCCTGTTCTAGTCTCATCCGGTGGCAAAATTTCTTCCCTAAACCTTCTCTGATTATTCCTTGCATCCTCCTGTGCTACCTTGTTTACCCCTTTCGGCCTGTGGGCTATACTTCGGCGTTGTTTCTGCTCTCTCGTTTCTTTTTTCCCTTCCAAAACACCTGTTGGAGCATCAAAGCTAAAACCATGGGCTTTCAAGAAATCCCATCCTAAGATGACTGAGTAATCTGGATGCAACTCCTGTTGAGTGACATGGAACGTGTGCCTAATCGTATCATTTCCTACTTCTATGGGCAACTCGTAACATACTGAGGTCTGTAGGAGGGCGCCAGTGATCCCTTTTATATGCATTCCTGAGCTTTTGGGTCTACTGCGCAATTTTCCTTGAAATTTCCGAACTTGCGATTCCTTTATTAATGATACACCCTCTCCACTATCGACCAGTGCGTACGTTCGCACTCCCATAATCCTAATTCCCACAATAGGTAGCTCTCCGTGTTCCTGATCTATACAAGTCGTAAGTACCATAGGGACTAAATTTCTCTTTTGACCGAAAGCATCCCTGCGATTCCGGTCACCCTCTAGTTTAAATTATGATTACTGCGTCCTGAATTTCCTGATGTCCAATTCCTCTCTTCTCTGAATCTCACTCTAGGTTCTCTTCTAACATCACGCCTGTAATTAAAATTCTTGTGACGATTGTTTTCCGATCTCCCGCCGCCATTCCTGAAATTTTCGCTGTGCTGAGAGTAACTCGGCGCTCTGCCACCAGGGGAGAAATAACGCTCTTCGTGATTGCTCCGTGCTGAACGGGTTGATGAAGCCTGGTTCTGAATGCGCCCGCTAGAGGGAGCTTCCCTTGCTCTCCTCTCCTCTCTCTCTGTGCCTAAAGAGTTGAAGCTTTCTGAATTCCGATTTCTCTGTGACCAAGGGGGATAATGCTCCAAATTAAGCCTGGGGCAATTGTTCTTTAGATGAGTGAAAGAATTGCAAATAAAACAGGCACGCTGATCTCGTGAAAGAATGCTTCTATCAACCCTTTCCAAGGTTTTATCCTCTTCAAACCTCTGGAGTCTCTCTACGTAGTCATGATGACGTTTTTCTGCTGCTTGTAGTCTCCTAGACAACTCTGATGCCTCTGTTCTAAGTGCATTCACCTGTGATTCGTGCTCCGTCATCTGTCTTGCCATTAAAGTACACAAATCAGCTATCGAGTTATCTAAATATCCTGATTTTTCCTGGGTTTCATAACTCTTGCTGTCATATGGTCCTGCCGAGGCAGCAAAAACCTCCTGGGAAACTAATTTCGAATGTTGCTCCTCTAAAATTGCTCGATTAACGGCTTCCGTAAAAGTTGTAGGGGCAAAAGACAACACCATGCGCTTCAACTTAGGGTAAAGCCCATTAAGAAACTGCGACATTTTTGTCTGATCAGCCATTTCCTTAACCTCCCTATTGGACTGATCCACATGCCCTAAGTACTGATGTGCCAGCCCTCTTAATCTGGCCACATATTCCGATACCTTTTCACCCGGTCGTTGCTGACAAGTGGTGAACTTCTGCATTCTAACCATAACTGGTTCTTGAGCTTCAAATCTTTGAATAATGGCTTCCTTAAATTTTGCATAAACTGTTTCATTCCTGACATCAATAGCGTCCGTTAAAAAATGACTCTCTGCCTGTCGACACTTAGCTTTTGCTGAAAGAATTTTAACTGCATCTGTCCATCCAGCTACCTGTGCCACACTATCCACCATTTCAAAAAATTGCTTTGCTGTTGGACCCTCTTCCGTGCCCGTAAAATTTGGGAGATAACTTCCCGCCATCGACTGAATTGTTCTTTGCATAGCAACTGCTGAATCGAACTGCATCCTACCGTTCTCCTGAACTTCACCGCTACCTGGCGCTCCGTTAATTTCCTGTCCTTCCGTATTATCACGTGCCTCATTAAAACTCGTATTACCCTCTATACCGTTAACTGCCATTCCGAACATCTATTTGCAATACCTTAATCAAATAACAACACTCTCCTAAGTTCTAAATTCTACAAAAATTCAATAAAATCTCTCCTGTTAGGACCTACTATCACCTCTAATTCTCGTAAAAATAGCAAAATTAACCTTCTTTCAGAGAAAAAGAAAACTATTTTTATTTTTTTATTTTTTTAGGCGATTCAGCACACTACTTAAAGTAAACAAACGTTACCTTATGACTATTAATGGTATTATTAATCATCCCTAAATTACTCTTAGCAAATTCCCATATAGCAATATTCAATACATAAATCATGAAAAAATACACTTCATTGCAATAATAAAGACAATAACACCAAAGTGATCAAGCACTAATAAATCAATAATAAATCTGACCTAATCAAATCACTCGTAATATTTCACTATGCAAACTCTTAATTAAAGAACTTCAAATTAGCTCGTAATATTTCACTGTGCAAACTCTTAATTATTAAACTTCTAATTAGCTCGTAATATCTCACTGTGCAAACTCTTAATCACTGAACTTCAATTTAACTGGTAATATTTCACTGTGCAAATTCTAAATTATTGAACTTCAAATTAACTATAATATTTCACTGTGCAAATTCTTAATCATTGAAGCTTCTAATTAATTCATAATATTTCACCGTGCAAATTCTTAATTATTGAACTTCAAATTAACTATAATATTTCACTGTGCAAATTCCTCAAGTTAACTCTTAATACTTCACTTTGCAAATTCTTAATTATTGACTTTTAAACTTCATATCAACCTGCTTACTGAATAGTTTTTGTAAAATCTTTCACTTCTACACATATACACACAAAACCTTGCTGATGAATTATAATTCTCAAAACAAAACACTAATTTCAGCATACTCAATATTTTCTGCTTTCATTCAAAAATATATACTGCTTTCATTCAAATTATTTATGCAACACTATTGTTAATCATTACACTTTATTTACTTTTGCAGTTGAAATTTTTAATATTTTCTGCTATATCGAATGAGTAATAACACACATGAAATATTTGCTTTATTCCTTCACTGCTAAAATTCTGAATCTGTGCCATTAAAAGAACCATAAATTATCTTCCTTTCCAACTTCTTAATACCAAATATAAACTATCGTTAACTTTCCTACTACTACCCAAAATTCACCTTCTTATAACCATTGGAAAAAACTTTGCTTTTTAACATACCCAATAATTGCTCCTCAATAACCCTTGGTGCGACCACATCCTGGTCGAACGGCACCAAATTATTATCGCTCGGGTTCCTAATTGGGTTCACCCGGCGTAATATTGGAAGCCAAGGGAGTGTCGAGTGGATTGTGATTCTGCGATTCCCTGATTTAGGGCTGACGCAGCTTCAGAATCCACTGACGGGGCGTTGTGTTTCACACAGCAGATTTTCCTTTGGGAGTCAAAGGGTCCGCTGTGTGCCGCAATATTTTTGTGAACGTCTAGATTTAAAATAAAAAGCATAAGTGAAGTGATTTTCTAAATTCCAGTTCCAAAAGTTATATATATTCTCCAAATAATCTAGGGTTGAGCACACATATTGTAGTTAACGATACACTCATCATGGAACTGGGACAAAATTAACAACAAAAACAATTTATTGGTTATGATTTGGCATAATAATAAATATACGCTCATGATACTAGCAAAAATGTTTTAAGACTCTCTGACAGGAACCTGCACTAAATTACTTATTTGCTCATATAATTATTTACTCTATGTGTGGACTGCTCCGATAAAGATTTTATGAGGGGACACCAAAAAAAAAAGAATAGGATGGATTTCCTACCTTAACCTCCGAATCTGGTCTAGATATCGCGCTGCTGACCACTCCTGAGCCGGGAGAATTCTCGTCCGCCAAACACTGTTATCGTGGTTCCTCCACCTAGCGTACTGGTCTGCGATGTCTGCCCCGGTCCGTTAAACTTGGTGCGGGCTCTCGTCATGCTGCCAGTCTCTGATACATCATGGCGGCATCCACGTTTTGGACCACCAAAAAAAAAAACCCCAAGTGACAAGTCACCAGTAATAAAAAAAAAGTGCAAGTCAAGCACCTCTACTTAGAAGAACAAGTGAAAAGATGAAAGGTGACGAAGTTCTTCTCTTCCCTTGTTAAAATTTTCGACGACCCCCAAGAAACACTACCTCAAAATATCCCATCATCCAATCACTAGCTGGCAAACGCAAGCCTCCCTGAATTAAATTCCCCAGTGTAGATCTTACTGGTCAGAAAATTAACATTTTGATCTTCCATTCGCTAGGGGGTCAAGATTCCTACCCGTTCCAGTGAAATTCTGAGAACCCCTGAAGTTACGTTTGCCGCTTGATACAACCACCGGCCATAAATCCTTACCCCAATTAAACTGTTAGGCCCGGTTCCAACAAGTCTCCAGTCGGCCCAACACGCATTGTTGATGCTATAGACGGTGGACACTTCTAATTGCCCCAATAAAACATACTACAAAGCCAGCTCGCCGATGGCTGTCGCCAGCGTTTACTCCTTACAGTGTCGGTCTGTCCTGTGACGCCTTGTGCTGGGAGAGGGGGACGGAGAGGAAAAAAAAGAAAAGATTCACCCGAAAGTATATGGCAGAATAAAACGTACTCCTTCTTTAAAAAAAATACATGAATTAATAAAAATGAATAAATAAATAAATGAATAAATAAATGAATAAATAAAATAATAATTAAATAAATAAATAAACTAGGGAATGGGTTTTCGACCTAAATGTGCAGCGCTCAGTTTGGGCGCTGTCACAACTGTAAAAAAAAAAAAGAAAAAAAAAAAGTGGCTCACAAAAGGAAATTGTCAGTATCATGCATGTATTTAATTTCAATGTTTGTTGCTGGAATGCAAGCAAGCATCTTAATGAATTAGAATGTCCCATCTCTACTAATATGTATATATTTTTTTCTGTTTTCAGTTGACATATTCTAAATGCAAAGTGATATCCCGTTTGCCAAATTTGTCTGAGGTACGCCAGGGTTCGAATCCTGGACGAGCTACACGTGATGCATTTGTCTGATAGCACTGCATCTGTCCCTTCCCTAGGACCAATTGCTCTAAATTAGAGACGAGCGACTGCCTATAGCACTCAGAGTTGCTCATGGTGGTTGTTATATCCTGAAATGTGGGGGCCACCCCGGGGGTGCAGTGGCCTAAGCGATGGCCCCTAATCATTCATCCAAGATGGATCCGGGTTCAAATCCTGGTGAGGCATGAATGTTGTGTTTGCCTTATATCACTGGCTCTGTCCCTACCCTGGAACCAGTGGCCCTAATTTAGGGACTGAGCCCACTGAGTTGCTCACAGTGGTTGTTAAACCCCCAATCAAAAAAAAAAAAAAAAAGGGGGGGTAATAAACTTCCCCACAATTTCCAAAATATAAAACAAAGCACTATGATTCTAGTGAAAATTTGATCTAGAATTTTTTTATGAACACCTGGAAAAGTCCTGGAATTTATTTTCTGTAAAAGTGTAGAAACTCTGTGCAAAGAAGTCCAAAGTAGTTACTTGATGTGCTTACATTTTTAGCACTCTTAAAAAATTTTAAATGTATATAATTTATCCCAACATAGCTCATTGCAGATGTAGAAAATTAAAGTACGTGGACACAAGGTACCTAGTGAAATTAGTCTTTAAAAACTGAACAAGAGTATGAAATAATTACTGTTAATCTGGGGCATACAGGTGAATTAATATAGAAATTTAATATTTATTAATCAAAGTGGAATTGAAATTAATGTGAAATGAAAAACTACTAGGAAATAAAATTAATGAAAAAAAAAACAATTTTTTCTATTATTTTTTTTTCCTTTTTATGATTTCTTATGTGAAAAAACTCTCATGGACCACTAATGGCCTGCTACACACTCGTTGAAGAACCCTGTACTATACTTGCTATCTGGACTCAGTGATTTAGGGCTTCAAACAAACCCTACTTCCATATGTCATTGGTGTAAGTTTGTACAGGGTTCTTCAATCAGTGTCAAGCCCAGCTAGAAAACAACAACAACAAAAAAACTACACACTGAAGATTTATCTGCTTTGAAGAGATAGCTCTTACCCTGGTTTCTAGTTTGTGATTATTTCATAATCTGATAGTATCAGGAGATCATTTTTTTTTTCTGTATCTGATAATATTTCTGATTAATGGTAACTGATTGATTTGACGGAGCCTGTGCCATTCTGTAGAAAATCATCCAGGTTTGGTTGCTGACTTACTTTTTAAAAACTTTCATTTTTTGTTCATCTGGAAAGTCATATTTTAAGAGTTCAAATCTGGGGTTTATTTTTTTTAGCATCCACCATTTTGGATTTACAAGCCAAAATGGTCACCACTGCATGGGGAAATCACACCCAGACAGCCTTTTTGCTTTTTTAACTGCACAAAAACCATAAATGGCAGACAATTTGAATTGGTCTCATTTTAAAGAACACAGGCCCATTTATAAAAGGAATATATAAATATTCACTGAAAATTAAGATAATGATTAAACATCCGTAAATCAAATTTAAGATTGAAATTGATTTGTTTTTAGTTTTTAATCCATTACAGTTCTTATAAGAGATAAAAAAATGGTCTTTGCTGATTTTTTAAGCTGAAACAAATAACTATTGGCTCATGCTAAAATAGGGGTCTGAAGTTGCTAATTTTTCAAAAATTGCAAAATTTGAAGCTCTGTGTTTAAAAAGGGGAAGGTGTCAAAAATCTGAAACTTTCACAAAATACTCTTCTGTATGTCTACTGAGAGATGTAAAAATTCTTACCTGTTGTTTTAAGTACTTTGTTAGTTACAGAGAGTGAAAGTTGCAAAACTTTGCAAATCCTAACTCACTAAAGAGGGGGTCAATAATAATGCTAACCTATTCAAAGTATTGTCCACCACATTCTATACATTTCCGCATCTCTGAACCCATTGGTAAAATGCATTTTGGAAAAATTCCCGAGGCTGTTATTTCACCCACGAGTTCACAGCCATTTTAACGTCTGTCACATTGTCAAAACATTCCCCATGAAGAGTGTTTTTTAAAGGGACAAATTGGAAAAAATCTGAGGGAGCCAAATCAGGACTGTAGGAGGATTGGGGCATCACCATCTACCCCATTTCAGCAATAGCCTGTAAAGTCTCCATTGCTGTGTGGGGATGTGCGTTATCATGGTGTGAAACAACACTATGAAGTAGAATGTCACATGTTTTCCTTCTGATAGCTTTCTGTAGCTTCTTCAATGTCTGCACATAGAGAGCACTGTTTATTGTTGCAACTCCTGGATCGTGGCATGACAATCAGCTGTGGTGAGGTCTTTCACTCATTGCCTGTTGGCATCTGTCACTGCAGTTGCGGGTCTTCCACTCCATTGTTTGTACGACACTGAACTTTCTGCCTCTTGAAACCTCTTGATCCGTCTTCGGACATTACTGATAACAATTATGGCAGCTCTGTACATGGCCAGGACCAGGAGTCTTCTGTAGATTTCTGGAGCCTCATATCCTTCTTTTTCTAGGAATTCAATTACAGCTCGTTGCTTTTCTCTGTCATTCATGATCTTTATTTCTGTATTTGTCAGTACATGTCAGTGCAGTTTCATTAAAATCACTTCAAAATTTCTAAAGTTTTTAAGGAGGAGGCATTACCCAATAGTTATTTGTTTTAGCCTAAAGTACTCCTTGTAGACTAAAAAATAAGGTCAAGACCATTTTTTTTTATTCCTTGTAAGAAATTTGGTGGATCAAAAACTGAAAAAAAAATCAATTTCAGTCTTGAAGTGATAGCTGATCGCTCCTCACACCAGGAGACCAGGTGTAGGCCCTGTGTGTCGCTGGCGGATGCAAGAAGGGTGGAGACGCTCCCCTGTGCGTCTGCGAACACTCATGCGGCCATCGGAGGCTCCCAAGCAGAATCTGCTTTCATCGCTGAACATGACGGGTCGTCATTGCGTTCTCCAGTGCAGACGTTGGCGACACCACTGCAGCCGTTCCTGACGGTGGGCTGGAGTCAGAGGTACACATGCCCAAGGTTTTTAGATATATCTCATGGTATAAGGTTGGGCTCGCTACGATGTCAGCCTCTCATTGGCTGCTGAAATGACGTCGGCGTGGACGCTGGACGCATGGCAGCTAACATGGCAGCTTTGAGCGTCTTGTGGCGTGAGGTTACGGCATACGAAACGATCCTGATAATCACACTTATTATGATAATAACGAAATAAAACTGCGAAAAACTGCTCACACATAAATAAATCTCATAAATTCAAAGCATTTATCTTCCTTGAAGCACAACATTTCCAAATTTATTTGCATATATGTGAACTCACATTTTAATACTTACTGAATAACGAAATTGGTAGCCAACCACCACAAATAAAACAGCTACAAGTATTAAGGTTAGACACTGATACTTAAATTAGTTCTGAAACTTCATCAAAAAATGCCAACAAAGACGGCAATACGTATCGCAGCTATATCAATAACTTTCGTACTAGGAACAACACGAAAACTATTCTATCTCTCTTCATACATTCACTCTTGAAAGAGTTTTCAACATTCCTTCATGGTGTGTATGTATATAACACATAAGCAGGCTAAAAACAAATTTAAGCGCAAGAAAACCAAGATACAAAGAGAGAGTTAAGTGTTATTATATGCCTTTTTTTTCAAAATTATTATTTTCCTGTAATGTTTAATAAGCTTATCTTGCTCAAAGTTTAAGAATGTGGTTTTCACTTTAAACCTTTTCTACCAGCATATGTGCTAGCTGGTTCTTTTAGTAGTTAACAGGTTTAGTAGAATTTAATGTTCAAGGATTTTATTAACTTACAAAATTTGGTTTTAGTGCACTTAAGCAGATGTATAATAATATAGCAGAAACCCACTTTTAGGTCTTTGTAGAAATGAGAGAGGTAGCATTTCTGTTAGACCCTGAAGAAGCTATAAGTGATTATTCTCAACATGTTTTACATTACAAATTTGTACATGTCTCTTTTTATGAACTCAAAATTTTATGGGTTACTGTTTTTTAGTTTTTGCCCTCATCAAAGGGACAATATAGCTTGGTGACTTGGTTCTGATATTCTTATATATATATATATATATTTTAGGCTTTTTCTTTTTAAAATTATTTGCACACACACACACCATGAAGGAATGTTGAAAATTTTCCTGAAAGTGACGATATTGAAGCTGTATGGAATACTTAAGAAATGACATCTTGAAAAAAATATTCCTACCTCTCTCTCTCTATATATATCATCATCATCATCATCATTGTCAACCATTATCAATCCACTGCTGGACGAAAATCTCCCCAAGTTTCCTCCACAACGGTCTGTCTTGTGCCAGTCTCCTCCATGTCACCCCTGCATACTTTCGAATTTCATCCACCCATCTCCCATGTGGTCTTCTTCTGGGTCTTTTCCTGTCCCTTGGAATCCAATCTAAAATTTCGGCTGTCCATCGATGATCTGTCCTTCTGGCAGTATGTCCAGCCCATTGCCATTTCAGGGATTTAACTCTGATCATGATGTCTTCCACTCTTGTCATTTTTCGGATCCACGAGTTCCTCTTCTTATCTCTCCTGGTTACACCAAGCATGCACCTCTCCATGCAACTTTTAAGTTGTCTGCAGCCTTTGTATGTCTCTTTTAGTTAAGGTCCACGTCTCTGCACCATACGTAAGCACTGGAAGGATGCATTGATCAAACACTTTTCTTTTAAGACATAATGGCATATTGCTCTTGAAAATTATGCTGTTTCTTCCAAAAGCTCTCCAGGCAAGTTTTGTACGCCGATTAATTTCTTCATCAATGTGACCCTCACTTGATATCTGCTGTCCAAGATAAACGTACGTGTCTGTTATCTCCAGCTTTTCTCCATCAATCGATAAATCTTCATTTCTTGTAAAAGCATTGAACATCACTTTTGTCTTCTGAAAGTTCATTTTTAATCCCACTTCTTTACTCTTGTCAGCAAGTTCCTGGATCATACTCTGCAGCTCTGATGGGCTAGTTGCAAAAATGACTACGTCATCAGCAAAACGAAGGTGGGTTAGATATTCTCCATTAATCTTTATCCCCTTGTTTTCCCAGCTCAGCGACTGAAAAACACCCTCCAATGTGGCATTAAAGAGCTTCGGAGATATGGTGTCACCTTGTCTCACTCCCTTTCCAATTTTTACGTGTGTTGTATTTTCAAACAGCCTAATCTTTGCACTTGCATTTTCATAGATGTTATTAATAATATTAATGTATGCATCTTCAATACCGCAGGTTTTCAGAGCCATTGTAACTGCTGATGGTTTCACCGAATCAAAGGCTTTTTCATAATCGATAAAAGCCATGCACAATGGAAGTTCATATTCCCTCGCTCTTTCAATTAGTTCTCTCAGCACGTGGATATGATCTATTGTGCTGTAGCCACTCCTGAATCCAGCTTGTTCTCTCGGTTGAGCCATGTCCAGTGTTACCTTCAAGCGGTGTGAAAGAATTTTAGTGAAGATTTTATGAACTACTGATAGGAGGCTGATAGGTCTGTAGTTTCCGAGATCCTCAATGTCACCTTTCTTATGTAGCAGGATCATTGTAGTGGTGTTCCAATCCTCAGGAATCTTTCCTTCATTAAGGCATCGAGTGAAAATTTGGGCGAGTACTGTTTCGATTTCTCCACTTGCTTCTTGTATGATGTCTACAGTAATTCCATCTTCTCCTGGAGCTTTTCCTCACTTCATGTTCTTGATTGCATGTGCAACTTCTGCTGGAAGGACTGGAGGAACTCTGGTACTGGTATCTTTCATGATGTCTGGAGTGCATATATCATCCCTTTCATATAATTTGGAGTAGAAATCTTTCACTCTTGTCAAAATTTCGCCTCTATTTCTTGTTACAGAACCATCTTCTTTTCTCAGTGCCATAATCTGTTTTCTTCCCTTACTGAGATGTCCCTTTGCTATCTTTAGGCTTTGGTTGTTTTCAATTGCTTTCCTCACTAGTTCACAGTTGAATTTCCTTACGTCTTCAGTGATACTTTTTCTTACTGTCTTGCATAGCTCTATATATTCCACTTTGGAAGTCACATCTTCTTTAGTTGTCCTCATCTCTCTTCTTTTTTGCATCAACATTTTGGTTTTTCCTGATAATTTGTTCACATGCAATTTGTTCTTAGACCCAGCTAATTTTGTTGCTGTTTCCATAAGAGCTTTGGTTACTTTTCTGTTAACTTCAGAGATGTCCACTTCTTCCGATGTTAGGCCTTCTAAAGCAGAGAACCTGTTCTTCAGTTCTAACTTGAAGGTATTATGGTGTTTTTTAAGGTTGGTTATGTCAATAGATTTTGTTTGTCTTATGAGCTTGCCACGTTCAAGTTTAGTGTTGAGGTGCATCTTACATCTCCCCAATCTATGGTCACTACCTGTGTTGAACTTGTTTAGCACACTGCAGTCTTCTATGACGAATTTTTTGTTACACATAATAAAATCAATTTCACTTGTCGTCCCATTCGGATGTCTCCATGTCCATTTCCTGTGTGGCTTTTTCTTGAAGAAGGAGTTCAAGATGAAAAACCCTTCTGCCTCTGCAAACTCAACGAGAGTATTTCCACGCTGGTTTCTGTTGCCATGACCGAATTTACCTACTGAAGTTTCATTCTGTTGTTGTTGCCCTATTTTTGCATTGAAATCTCCCATAATTATTTTCAAGTGCTGCTTACCTTTATTATTTAGATGACAAATTTCCTCATAAAATTCTTCAATTTCTTCTTCAGGATGACTTGTGGTGGGTGCATAAGTTTGAATAATCTGAGCCTGGTATCTTTTCGAGAGTTGGATAACAAGTCGTGCAGCTCTGTCAGAGGAACTTTCAACTTCTACAACTTTATCCTTCAGTTTCTTGTTTATTATAAATCCAACACCACTAGTTCTGCCAGTATCTGTCCCACGATAGTAGAAGAGATGTCCACTTTTCAGTTCGATGAGATCTTCTCCTTTTCTCCTTACCTCACTTAGTCTGACAATGTCCCACTTGATCCTTTGTAGTTCCTCTTCCAATTCAAGAAGCCTTGAATCAGAAGATAGGGAGTGTCCATTATACGTAGCCAAGGTCAGCATCAGATGGCAGCCTAGTCCGGTCCTCCGGGGATTCTTAGCACCCTCTGCCTTCATGTCGCACTGGCCGCTGCCTTGGCCAGGTACATTCCAGCTGCCGGAGACTGAGGGCCAAGATTTAAGTTGTGGAATAATTTTGGAGGGGTTTGGCCATAACTCACCACGCTGGCCAAGCGGGTTGGTGAGTGTGGGATAGAATTTCCTCTAATCCCGATGGTATAGTTATACCGCTATGGGCGGTCGTCAGAGCCCCTTTAGTGGGAACAGGATGCACCACGAGAAGGCGGGGTTGACATTTGTCAAGGAGAGGCTGTGATGTTACGCATCACCTGACCTTACATCCTTCTCTCTCTCTCTATATATATATGCACCATGAAGGAATGAGGAATGGTGAAAATTAAAATGTTTCATCTTTTCAATTTTTCATTTTTTTAATTAAATTTTACATCTTTTTTCTCATATATATATATATATATATATAACTCACCTTTGTTTTGCTGATGACGTAGTCATTTTTGCAAGTACCCCATCAGAGCTGCAGAGTATAATCCAGGAACTTGCTGAGCTGCAAGAGTAAAGAAGTGGGATTAAAAATTAACTTTCAGAAGACAAAAGTGATGTACAATGCTTTTACAAGAAAAGAAGATTTATCGGTAGTTGGAGAAAAGCTGGAGATAACAGACACGTACGTTCATCTTGAACAGCAGATATCAAGTGATGGTCACATTGATGAAGAAATTAATCGGCGTACAAAACTTGCCTAGAGAGCTTTTGGAAGAAACAGCATAATTTTCAAGAGCAATATGCCATTATGTCTTAAAAGAAAAGTGTTTGATCAGTGCATCCTTCCAGTGCTTACGTATGATGCAGAGACGTGGACCTTAACTAAAAGAGACATACAAAGGCTGCAGACAACTCAAAGTAGCATGGAGAGGTGCATGCTTGGTGTAACCAGGAGAGATAAGAAGAGGAACTCGTGGATCAGAAAAATGACAAGAGTGGAAGACATCATGATCAGAGTAAAATCCCTGAAATGGCAATGGGCTGGACATATTGCCAGAAAGACAGTCCATCGATGGACAGCCGAAATTTTAGATTGGATTCCGAGGGACAGGAAAAGATCCAGAAGAAGACCACATGGGAGATGGGTGGATGAAATTCGAAAGTATGTGGGAGTAACATGGAGGACACTGGCACAAGACAGACCGTTGTGGAAGAAACTTGGGGAGACCTTCGTCCAGCAGTGGATTGATAATGGTTGACAATGATTATGATATATATATATACTCGTATGTGTGTGGTGTGTGTATTTAATTTTTTTATATTAATGACTAGCAAATAAGTTGGTATATTCCTTACCACTAATACTGTGTTAATTTAATTCTACAACTTTTCCGTTCCAGATTTGATCTTTAAAACAATGTTCCCATGACAGATGTATTTAAATAAAACTTTTCTTTCTCACATGAGCATATATGTAGGCCATCAGAAAAATTGCAAGTATTTGCATACATTCATACAAACATTGAAAAATTGAAATAAATAAAAACTTAGCTTTCTGATGGCAGAATATTCCATGACACCATTCCTTTGATGCATTTTTCTACCAAAAAAAAAAAAAAAAGGGGGAATAGAAGGTGGTACCTGAATACCTGCAGTCTTGTAGTGTAATATCCCCAATCCCCCCCCCCAATAATAATCCTCTTCTTTGGAGATAGATTAATAAGGTTTCCAATGCACGCTTCCGAATTCTACGGTCATGACATCTAAGTGCAGTTGGAGTTGCAGTCTCAGATCCTAAAATGTCAATATTGGTTCTCGTACTTACCTTATTAATACTAGTATTATTGCTTGTGGGAATGTTTAATGTACGTACAGCATCAGGTTTCAACACTTTTCTGCTAGTCACCCGAAGTAACTCTGCCTTTAAGTCACGCTCGTAACATGTATGAAATGATGGGAACACACTTTTGCATTAGAAACTTTGAAGGAATCCTGACAATTTTTGAAGTGATAAATCCTTTGGAAATACATGGTGCATAATGTCAGCATTCTTGATAAAATAAAATTTCACAATGATTTGAATGTTTACGCTCCATTCGTCCTGATGATGCCGAGCCAATAGCTCTGCGAAACTATAGTCGATATATAATAAGCCTTTGATTGTGGTAAACGTTGGTATTTTTATTTTATCTCAAAACCACAAGTTTTGTAGTCATAAATTATATATATTTTTAGATGTCAACTGGACCTTAGACTACAATTTGGTGTGTAAGTATATTAAGATATCCTACAAAGGGAGACGGCAATATAACATCTTGCTTCGCTTTCGTTTTTGGACTTATTTAATAACGATATAAACTTTTCAGGAACATAAAACTTAGTTCCTAATCTTGATTATGACGAACTCAATTTATGTCAGTGTTCTTGGTTTTCCTATTTACCGCACGGGTATCACTCGACTGTAAAGCCCGATGTTTCTCTAATGCATTTCTCTTCTGTTTTTCGACAGATCTCCATGAAAGTGGTATCAATACAATCTTCAGTTCAGAGGAAAGAAGGTTCATACAAAAAAAAAATTAGATAGACAACGGATTTACCTTTTTTAAGCACCTCAAAGTAACCTCACTCGCTTCAGCAGCGAACGCGAGCCTCCTCCTTAAGCCTAACCGTCTGCTATCGTTAAGTTACTTTCACGGCAAAGCTTCCTTAAGCAGACGCTTCCACGGAAAAAAGAGACGACACTTCCTGTGACGTAGGGACTCCGAGGCTGGCGATTACGTTGAAAAGTTATCACAGTATCCTACGTCTGGGTCCACAGTATTATTTCCCGCGACGATGACCATGCATTTTTTTTTTTTTTAATTGGAGGTTTTACGACCACCGTGAGCAACTCAATGGGCTATAAGCAGTCGCCCGTCCCTAATTTAGGGTCACTGGTTCCAGGGAAGGGAGAGAGCCAGTGCCGTAAGACAAACACAACATCCATGCCTGACCGGGATTCGAACCCGGACCCCTTTCGGACGAATGATCAGAGGCCATCGCTTAGACCACTGCGCCACCGGGGCGGCAATGATGACCATGCATTATCGGCGAACTCTTAACATGGCGTTGGTAAATAAGTATCAAAATAAACACAACATAAACATCAAACTAGAGATGCAAACTTCAAACAGTTGCACATCAATTACGTTCATAGCGGAAACTCCATCACACCAATTGTAAACAAACAGTGATGCGGGAAGCCGAAAGCCTGGGCGTCCACGCCTACGTCATGCGCCGCTTCAAATTAACGCGTCGGATACTGTGCAGCTCAAGCGGGACCCTCCTGACACGTGCCAGAGGCACACGTGCACGTAGTCCTGCATCCAGTAGACGGTTGTGGATTGTTCGCACAGTCACCTCAGGTGCAACAGCAGCTCGGATTTGCGTCGCAGGGGATGTTCTGCTTGACAACGCCGCTCTTCTTATGCGTCGATCGGTCCGCTCATCAGTCGGTCTGTGACTCCCGGTTCAACGTCTTCTCGTGTGGGAATGCCACCTTCGTACCTCCACCGATACTTCCCGTCCAATTCGCTCTGCAATACGACGATACGACCACCCGGCCTCGCGGAGTCCGACTAGACGACCTCGCTCAAAGTCCGATAACTGCTGAAATTGTACACGTCTTCCATGTCCAGGCATTGCAGCTTCTTTCAGTTAGTGAACTGGGGTACAGCACAAGGCTGTACACTGTTCTGCTGAAACCCATATTATGGGTCAGCCAAGGCACTATCATCATCGAGGTGAAACACACACACACACTCTAAAAAGAAAAGAAAGGAAAAGAAACTACTTACCTTACTTACCAAACTCGGAAGACGAAACACAAGCAATAACACTTCCAGGGAAGAAGTATCTCTGAAAACAGGGTGGATGTGCTTAGAGAAAAAGTGGACCCACATCTAAGCACCTCCAACCAAAACAAAAGCAGGGAAAGTCATTTGTCAACCCCCCTCCCAGCCCGAGAGGCATGACAAAGACGCAGGAAGTCCGAGAGGCACAACACCTGCCACAGACAACAGACAGAACAAAAGCGCGGGCCAAGCATAGACAAATGCAGACAAAGACAATATATACACAGTACAAAAGCATGTAAATACAATTCATGATGCAAACACAGGATCTAGACAAGCAAGTAAAAAGAGCAGCCGTCGGTCAGGCATGCGACATGCTCCAACAGAAAACACATTTAGAACCGAAAGCAGAGCACATTATTGCGTAGGGAAACCAGCCGAGGCCAACAAAGCCATCGGACGCGAAAAACGTCTTCCGGCCAGTGGTGAAAGTCGGAAATCACCCTCTCACGCAATCTGATCTTGACAAAGAGAGCGACCACATCAGGCCTATTCGAATAAAGCCTAACGTGGTCAGACAGAACAGTATCATGTAACACAGTACAAACAGTAGCAAGGATCACCTTTAAACCATAAGCACGCTGACCGGAAACAGGTAGCGGGTGCTTAAAAACAATAATTTTAAAATTACACATATTAACAGAAATCCATCTAGACAAAAGTTGCCAAACCTTTCGAACAAAATTACATTCCACAAATCGGTGGAATAAAGATTCCGGCTGTCCGCAGTGGGGACAGTCCGGGGAGTCGACGACTCCCCAACGAAAAAGGGAATCACGGGTGAAAATCACCCCATGGGCCAAGCGCCACTGCAGGTCACGCACACGACCTTCCACACCCGCAAACGCAACATTGGCCCATGCGACCCTCCAATTCATCCCCAAGGCGGGAAACCTGCGCTGAATGTGAGGAGCAAAGGATGGCAAGAATACATTATAAAGGGCATCGGGTTCATGCCAAGAGGAACACCTGATGTTCTGGCTAGTTAACAATCTAGCCTCACAAATGGTAGTGCCATGTGGTCCACCAAACCTCGGAGCTCTAGGCCCAAGGTAGTTACAAGCAAAAGAAAATAACCTAAGATTATAGGAAATGAAATAACACGCGAAGTTAAAGCTAGGATGTGAATCGCTTTTCAGGATGTAGGCCACATTAGAAACCATCAACGCGCGACACCACGCAAGAATGTGCCGAACACCCAGTTCCCCCCCCCCCGATGGACTGGTTGAACCAGGCAATCCCGAGAAAGGACAGCTCTAGTTCCCCAAACAAATCGAAAAATTAGAGAATTTAGAGCCAAAATGACCCTGTACGTCGGGGGTTGTAGGGTACCGCAAAAAGCAATTTTGGAAACCAAGAGACTGTTAGCTAATTTAGCCCTATTAAAAAAAGAAATTTGGCAGCCCTCCCACCGAGCACATTCCGACGTGAGCTTCTGTTGAACAGAGCGCCACGTCTTGCGGTGAACCCCCTTTTTATCAAAGTAAACACCGAGGATCTTTATGGGATCATCGGTTGAGCCTACAAATTGCAAAACGTCAGGTGACCAATCCCCAAAACACAAGGCTTTAGTTTTATCCACATTCAATGCAGTGCCTGCACTGTCCGCATAAACATCATAAACATGAAACAAATTTCTCAAGGAAATCTCATCCCGAAGGAAAAGAACAACGTCATCTGCACACGCAAGGTATTTGAGCTCAGCTGTTGTAAAGCTCGAACCCGGAATTGGGATGCCAGAGATATTCGGTGCAGATTGAATCTTCTTAAGGAAGGTTTCAATGCTCAGTACGAACAGTGCTGCAGACAACGGGCAGCCTTGGCGGACCCCTCTCCGGATGGGAAAGCATTCCGTAGGCTGACCGTTGACTCGGATAAAACTAAAGATATCAGTATACAAGACTTTCACCATGTGTACAAAATCTTGGCTAAAGTTACAAGCCTCCAGCAGGGTCACAAGGTACTTGTGAGAGACCCTGTCAAAGGCTTTGCTCTGATCCAAAGAAAGGATACAGCACTTCAACCTCTTGCGGTCGAGGTAGTGAATACCGTCCCGCACGAGGACTAAATTTTGAAAAATTCTCCTCCCCGGGATTCCAGAAACCTGGCACACGCCTACTAGGCCAGAAATAACCCCAAACAGTCGGTTAGCAAGGACTTTAGCCAAAATCTTATAATCGTAATTGAGAAGAGTTATGGGTCTCCACTCTCCCAAATGACGACCAGGACCATCAGGCCGCTTGTTAACCAAAACGATCTGACCGCCCCGGTGGCGCAGTGGTCTAAGGCGCTGGCCTCTGATCATTCGTCTGTAAGGGGTCCGGGTTCGAATCCCGGTCAGGCATTTTTTATTGGAGGTTTAACGACCACCGTGAGCAACTCAATGGGCTATAAGCAGTCGCCCGTCCCTAATTCAGGGTCACTGGTTCCAGGGAAGGGAGAGAGCCAGTGCCGTAAGACAAACACAACATCCATGCCTGACCGGGATTTGAACCCGGACCCCTTACGGACAAATGATCAGAAGCCAGCGCCTTAGACCACTGCGCCACCGGGGCGGCCCAGGCATGGATGTTGTGTTTGTCTTACGGCACTGGCTCTCTCCCTTCCCTGGAACCAGTGACCCTAAATTAGGGACGGGCGACTGCTTATAGCCCATTGAGTTGCTCACGGTGGTCGTTAAACCTCCAATCAGAAAAAAACGATCTGACCAAGCCGCATCGTCGTGGTTAACTGCCCAGTTGACAGAACATGATTAACCCTTTAACCGGCCGGTCTACGGGAACAAAATGTCGCCAAAAATCACCCGAAGCTTGAACGCGTATTGTCTCCAAATTCACCTTCCTCTTCTGAAAAAACTGGTCCCATTGCGGCGGGATTTCAGGTTTTCCAACATAGCGATTGCTGTCCCCCTTCTCACCTCAGCGGGTGGAACGCAACCCTGTGACAGGGATTAACGATGCCATCAAGTGTCCTTTATGCTCCGTTCTATGACCCAAGGCGAGAACAGGAAGGCCAGTCTCCTCCAACACAATTCTTGCTGTGTCGGTCAGAAGAAGAAAAATTAAAGGAAAGAATTAACATGTAAAGACAGTGATGCACACTACATTGGGAAAAAAAAAAGAAAACAGTTTTGCATCCGCATATATTGGATTCAACCATAGGGGTTGAATCGTATGTAGACGGGAAGATGCGTTCCCATCAACTTCTGTTATCGAGAACACCCCTTGAATTTTTGAATAAAGTTTTTCACATAACATATTACTCTTTCAAAAAATTTTTAATTTCAAAACTTTGTATTTATAAACTTTAAATTTAATTCAAAATAATTGTGTTCTATATTTTTCTAAAACCAAATATATCGATATGAAGTTACTTTTGTTTTCATACCACTGTGTGTTTTGAGTGGCGCACACCCGGGCAAAACCCATAAGGTCCGTCCTCTTTCCCCACCCTTCAAAAAATTCTTGTCCATTGCTCAGATGAAAGAACAAAAATTACTTTTAAATTACCTTAATCCAATGGATCCAGGAAAACTTGCACACTTTCTCATGCCGCTGAGAAAAGTGCAAAGGGCGGAAAACTCGTACACCCTTTCAAGTAAGGGGATATACACAAATTGCGTTTCGGTCCGAGATTTTGACAAAGTGTACGAGTTTTCCTAGCTGAACAAAACAAAACGGAATGTACCAGTTTTCCTAGGGATCTCAATGGGTATGTAAGACCAAAATGGCTCAAAGTTTATGTAGTACCTTTCTGACTCCTTTAATCTTGAGTTATGATTTTAATATCTCTCATGTGATAACAAGCAGTAAAGACTAATTAACAGGGGCTCAACGAATCGATATTCAGGTGCTGATCTTTTTAGAAGATTTTAAATTACAACCTTGATATTCCGTATTTCTAAACATTTTATAAAACCTAATAAAAGGCACTCAATGGATTATTTCTCACCTATTTACAAGCCACCTAGGCCGCGGGCCTTTTGAAAAGATTTTAAGTTGCAACCTAGATATTTCGTATTTGTAAATTAAACCGTGACAAACGGTATTGATTTGGACATGTCTGCATTAGTATGAATTCCACAAGAACCGTAGCTCTTAGATTATGCAAACGATGTACGTGTAAAAATATCTCATTCCCTTCTTCACCTTCCCCTTCATTTTCGTTCTTTAGTGAAAGAATGATGTTATTGTACCTTAATAAAGAAGAAACAGTTCCAACCCTTCTTAAGAAACCACAATATACTATACATTTCAGGAAAACTTTTTTCTTTTTTCTTGTAGGGGGAGGGGATTAATCTCTAGTGGGACTCCGAAGTGTAAGGGGTACCCAGAATTACCCATGCCACTTTTCCGGGAAGCGATCACACCATATCATATCGGTAAACGGTAAAAATACCCCCCCCCGAAAATACCCATGAAAATTCAAAAGCGGTAAAAATAACCCTGGAGGAAATACCCACAGAACAAACGGTTCACTGAAAACTGCCACACAGGAACACTGATGTGTGGCAGTGTTCCGGCGTGGCGATTTACCGGCAACCCTGCCACACATCTTTCAGCAACTTGGGAAATTTCCACAGAGGAAAATTGCTACGTTTTTCATTAAAGGGTGGGGTACAAATTGCTGTTCCTCCGAAGAACACTTGGAATGTGTGACAATTTTTCCAGTTGGGCAGTTTTTTAAATTCCCAAGTTATGTGTGGCAGTTTTCCAAGGTACCTAAAAAGGGGAAGGAACTCTTTTGTTAGTCTGAATTTTTATGCGGGTTCATACGAGTTTAGGGCAACTGGGCACAAAAGTTCAAGAGGGGGGGGTATAAAGATTGCTGTTTCTGAGCCTATATTGAGAACTGAATTGGGAACTCCAAACGAATTTCGAGATAATGTTCCATGTAAGCCGAGCGAGAATTGTACTTTAATTTGAAGAAATAAATTGCCGCCCCGGTGGCGCAGTGGTCTAAGGCGCTTGCCTCTGATCGCTCGTCCGTAAGGGGTCCGGGTTCGAATCCCGGTGAGGCATGGATGTTGTGTTTGTCTTACGGCACTGGCTCCCTCCCTTCCCTGGAACCAGTGACCCTAAATTAGGGACGGGCGACTGCCTATAGCCCATTGAGTTGCTCACGGTGGTCGTTAAACCTCCAATCAAAAAAAAAAAAAAAAAAAAAAAAAAAGAAATAAATTGCCGAGGATTCGAGGTACACTTGGTTTGGGAGGGGCTCTACCACCAACTTCCGTAATATTATATTCTGGGCAGCTAGAGTCTGTCAGTGTATCCAGGATATTCCTCTTGAAGCGTCCGCGAGTTTGGGGGAGGGGTGGGGTTACCACAAAATGTTAAAATGGACGTAGAGCTGTAAACATCAGTACCATGTTTTATATGATGATTCTGTACACGACCACGAATTTTCAGGAGGGTGGGGTGAATTCAGCCCCCCCCTTCCGTGTCTAAGAGCTCTTCAGGGGTAACATCGAGGATACACTGACCAACTCTAGAGGTCCAGAATATAAAATTACGGAAGTTGGGTTTGAGCCCTCGAAACCAAACACCTCGTATCCCTTTTACAGACTTCACCAAATTACCGGGCCAGCGGGGAAGAGCATACATAGTCTGCCACTAAACACAACATGAAGTATAGAAATTGCGAGCAAATCCCTTACCTTGAACATCTGTCTGCGCTCTAAGCGGCCCAGAATATAATATTACGGAAGTTGGGGACCCCCACCCCCAAACTAAGTGTACCTCGGATCCTCGGCAATTTATTTTTTCAAATTAAAATACAATTCTCGCTTGGCTGACATGGATCGTTTTCTCGAAATTCGTTTGGAGTACCCAATTCAGTTCTCAAAATAGGCCCAGAAACGGCAATCTTTATAGCCCCCCTCCACTTTGAAGTTTTGCCCTAAACTTGTAAGAACCCGCATGGAAATTCAGACAAACAAAAGAGTTTCTTCTTCTCGTTAGGCACCTTGGAAAACTTCCACATATAATTCGTTTTTTTTTACTGTCACATATAATTCGGATTATATTTGGAATTTCACATTCAAAGTGTTCTTCGGAGGAACAACTATTTGTGCCCGGACCCTTAATGAAAAACAGGGCAATTTTCCAAGTTGCTGAAAGATGTGTGGCAGGGTTGCCGGTAAATTGCCACACCGGAATACTGCCACGCATCAGTGTTCCTGTGTGGCAGTTTACAGTGAACAGTTTGTTCTGGGGGTATTTCTTCCTAGGGTATTTTTACCGCTTTTAAGCTTTGAGGGGTATTTTCTCCGGGAATATTTTTTTTCCAGTCGGTAATTTTACCCAAATCCTATCATATTATATGCAGAGGTTTTTAGGAAAGGAGTGCCTGACCCCAGTTCTTAAACAATTCTTAGAAATAGGAAGCTAGGAGATTTGGGCTAGAGTGCCCGATAGGAAAGTTACACGGAAGCGAGGTAGAAAGGGGAGGAAGACGCCCTTATTTATTACCGGGGGTCCAATACCCGGAGTCTGGTGGTTTTACGTGCCCATTGATGCGTCCGTGAAGGGCTCGGGTTTGAATCCCGCCCGGTGAGGCATGAACGTTGCGTTTGTCTTACGGCACTGGGCCACATTCTGATTTCTTATCTATGCAACACTGGCATGAGATCATTCTGAATTCATGCCACTGTTCTCTTCCCTGGAATCAGTGGCCTTAAATTTGGAACGGGCGACAGCTTGTAGCCCATCGAGTTGCTCACGGTGGTCGTTAAACCTTCAATCAAAGAAAGAAAGAAAAGAAAGATCAGAATTGTCGTTCTTTTGTTTTCTTTGTAATTTACACTTTTGGGACAAACGGCATAGTAATATCACAGGAAAAAGAACTGAGGAAGAGTCTCACATCTCTATAATACACTAAATATCTCAATTAAAAGGAACACAAAATTATGAGGGTCGTTATGAGTCACAACTGGGAATGTTTACATGGAGCAGTTATAATGAATAAACTCTTCTACCAGCTAAGCTAATTATAATGAATAAAGCTTTCAACTAAGCTAAGTATAATGCTTCTGCTACTGAATTATATGCTTGTACTAAGCTTCAAATAGTGAATTCAAATGGTTGTTGTTACTAGTTAATTAAGATCATGAATAAAGTCTCCTGCTAGTAGTGTAGTAATAGTATTGAACAAACTTATAACTGGTAGTAATGTTGTAGCAGTAATTAGGATGAATAAAGTCTTAACGCTGGTTGTTAATAATAATAATAAACTAATGACATACACCTAACAGCCAGACAGAGATCTGACAAAAACTATGAATTGAGAAAGACGTACTTACGAAAAAGCTCTTTTATTATGTAACTCTTGATCATCCAACGCACACACACTACTCGTTTCACAATAATGAAGAATCAAACTAATCACATAGAACGAAGCTCTCAATACAATAACAACAAACTCTCTCCTTGACATAAACCAACGCTCTCCGTACAACAACAAACGCTCTCCCTAGATATCGCTGAACGCGCCTATTTATACTGGCTACCACCACGTCATGACTTACACTCATTGCCAGATCTCATTCAGCGGGTGAAATAACATCTCGTTCAGTAAGAAGATAATTTACATAGTAAAATAAAATAACCAGAGATAGTAAAATCAAAAGGAAAGTGAATATAGAGTATACTTTACATCATCTCCCCCTTAATTTTTTTTTTTTCCGAAAAACCTATTAATTTTGGAGTGTAAGTCTTACACTTCGTTGATTGACGTTTATCGACCTCTTTTTTGTTGTTGTTTTGGTGGCAGCAGTATTTACAATATCAAACTTGGCATGACAAAATCAAGAAATCTGTATTCGTCTGTGAAACTTGTATTTTTGAACAAAACAAACCTGCATCGGCATACCTTCCTTTTATTCTGCCTAGCAGGAATCACTTTTTTAATTTCAAATTACGTTCTCATTATTCGTTGAATACACACCAACTGTATCAGCAGCGAAGATTGCCTGGAGCTGCCTAACAGTAACAATTTTATTATTTTACCCCTAAGCACATAGATATATATATATAAAAATTTGGATTAGTAGATGGACATAGAAGAAATATAAAAAAAAAACACATATATACACAAAAAAGAATGCATAGGCCCACACGAAAAAAAGAAATTCTGACACGCCAACTGGTCGTGCAGGAAAAACAACAAACGGAGAAAAGAACCTGTCGACGAGAACTTACTTATCTCAAAGACGCATAAAAAACTCTAGTACGATAACGTTTTCCAGGCCTAATCGGACTGGTAAATTCAGGTGGCGTAGTGCGTTTCAACGATTTGAATGGATCGGGAACATCTGTATTCTGTCGGTCAAGAAATCCCGGCGGCTGACAGGAACGGTCAGGAACGGCTGAAATCCGTCGGTCAGGAACGGCTGAAGTCTGGCGGTCCGGAAATCCCTGCGGCTGATAGGAACGGTCAGGAACGGCTGACGTCCATCGGTCAGGAACGGCTGAAGTCTGGCGGTCCGGAAATCCCTGCGGCTGACAGGAACGGTCAGGAACGGCTGAAGTCCGTCGATCAGGAACGGCCGAAGTCTGGCGGTCCGGAAATTCTTGCGGCTGATAGGAACGGGCTCCCCAGGCTTTTGATATGGAGTCCCTTTGTGCTGGGGCCCGTGGTGTCCTTCCAGTATTCTTTTGGACGGACGTGGCTCCGGCCACATCGTTTGCTTTCGCTTTCGCCCTCGTGGCATGAGAGTAGCAGCAGGCATCGGCCCTGTTTGCCCTGAGCGTAGGTTCCAGGGGCGAAACCCGGACGGATGCAAGGATCTCTGCCTTCGTCGCTGTTGCGGCGAAGCAGATTGGGGAGACAAGTTACGTTTTCGCCCAGCTTTTGGTGGTTCTGGACGGTTTGTAATAGTCAAATTATTGTCCATAACTGATAAATTAAAAATTTCCGAAGCCTCTGAGTCGCTGCTGTAATTCAGTGGTCGTGCAGGGCGATGTTTTTTTTTGCCTATAGAAATACTTTCTGACGAGGTATTCAAGGAAGTAGGAGCCTGTGTTGGTGCAGAGTTATCAGGAAACGGCGCAGCAATAGTCTAGGCAATGGTTGGAGGGAAAGGAACGATACTAGTATTCGAAGAACTTGATTCGAGCCTTGGTCTCATGGGAGAATCAGGTTGCGTGTTTGGAAACCCGTCTTGAGGAGGGGAGGGTGAAGAAAAAATCACTGGAGATTCTTCAAAAATGTTTGTTGGTTCGTCCAAAATTTCTGGCGGTTGATCGTGAGATATAGACTCTTGAGTCTGTGGAACAGAAGGTTGAATAGGATTGATTATAAAATCGATATTTCGTTCATGATACTTGCGGCACTGAGCAACGTGTACGTATTGAAATTGATTGTCAGGTTTTTCAAGAACAATGTTATTTTCAAACACATTTGCCACCCGATATGGACCTTCGTAGCTGGGTGCAAATTTCTTCACTAAAGTATGAGAAACAGAAGACTGGAAGTGCGTTTCCACGAGAGTGAGATCTCCAACGACAAGATCTGGTTCCCTACGCCTAGTATTATAATATCTTGCTTGAGCCGCTTGTGCTCCTAGCATTGCAACACGAGCTTTTTCTGCCATGATTCGTACTGATTGCGGAGTTGGTCGCTGGTTTAGTTCGTCGATAATCCCCGTTAAATTTTCAAAAGGGGTTTTAATTTTGCGACCCAGAAAAAGTTCTGCAGGAGTAATTTTAGTAGATTCGTGAACAGACGAGCGGAGGGCGAACGAAAAAAGCTCCAAATGGTCATCCCATCGTTCATGATGACCCATTACAAATGTAGCAATCATTTTCACTAGCGTGCGGTTTACGCGTTCCGCAGGATTACTCTGGGGATGATATGGGGAAATGACTCTATGCTTAATGTGTAGTCTCGCACACATTCTTTCAAAAATGTCAGAAATAAATTGAGGACCATTATCCGAAACTACTTTATTAGGTGCACCATATCTAGAAAATACTTCATTAACTAATACATTACAAACAACTTCTGCCGTAGCGGCTTTAATGGGAAAAACTTCAACCCATTTAGAAAAATTATCAGTTAGTACTAAAACGTAACGAGCTTTGTTTTTAACAGATAAAGGATAAGGTCCCAATAAATCTATTGAAATAATGTCAAAAATATGAGAACTTGAACTAGATTTCAAGTGACCGGCCGGTCTTACATTACGGTAATTATTAATCTGACACAAGTGACATGATTGAACGTATGCGAGCACACTTTGGTACATGCCAGGCCAATAGGCAACATCCCGCAATTTACAACGGGTCTTGCGAATACCTAAATGGCCTGCAAGAGGTTTGTCATGAAATTCGTTTAAAAGGGCCATTCTAAGGGTTCGCGGAATACATGGGCGAAACTCTGCCCTAGTAGTCCTAGATTTCGTATAGTAAAGAAGACCCTCTATTACTTCAAAATGCTGTGACCTTCCAGCCAGAGAAGGATCACTTTGTAGGGGCGAACCCGCAAGCAAAAAATTATAGATATCCCCAAAATCTGGATCATTTATTAATTCTGCCATTATCTGCTCTCTGGATGTTATATCAGCTATTAGAAGTAAAGGCTGACATCCAGGAGTAGTTTCTGTGGGGACCCCACTAATCGGAACGCGAGACAATGCGTCCGGTAATTGATTCTTATGACCTGGCTGATACGAAATTTTGATATTGCTCTCTTGTAACTTCAGAGCCCACTTCATAAGTCTTTGAGATAGGTGCTTAGCAGAATTCAAATACTGAAGGGCAGAATGATCCGTAATTATGTTAACTGTCAATTCGTTAAGATAACATTGAAATTTATTAAGAGCATACACAACAGCAAGACATTCACGTTCCGTAGCTGAATAATTGCGTTCAGCTTTGGCTAAAGTACGAGACGCAAAAGCTATTGGATGCCCAGCTTGTGACAAAACGCAACCAAGACCAACTCCGGATGCATCAGTATAAATATCAAATTCCTTAGTATGATCCGGGAAAGCCAACACCGGAGGCTGAGTCAACGCAGACTTCAGTGTTTCGAATGCAGCGTTAGCCTCAGGTGTCCAAACAAACTTCTTGTATTTACGTTTTAAAGCATACAATGGCTCACAGATTGTAGCATAAGCGGGGACGAACTGCTGATACCATCCGGTCATTCCCAGAAAGCGTGATAGTTTTTTTGCTGTTTTAGGCCGAGGAAAGTCAACAATAGGCCGAATTTTTTCATTATCCGTAAATAAGCCGTGGGGAGTGATTTTCAACCCCAGATATACAATCTCGTCCCTCGCTATCTGGCATTTACTAGGTTTTAACGTCAAGCCAGCATTGTATATGAGTTGGAACACCTGTTTGAGCAGAGAAAGGTGCTCGTCAAAAGTCTCGGATGTAATAATAGTGTCATCCAAATATACGTGCACATGGGGACCCAGAACAGGTCTGAGAACCGTATCCATAAGCTTTTGGAAAGTAGCAGGTGCAGAAGCTAGTCCAAAGGGCATACGCAGGTATTCATAAGCCCCAAAAGGAGTCACAAAGCCTGTTTTATCGACAGAGTCCGGATGTACTGCCACCTGCCAATATCCACTCGCCAAATCCAAGGTTGACATCCATTTGGTTGACGACAGGTCATGTAAAATATGCGACATGACAGGTAGTGGATAATTGATCGTTTTTGTGACTTGGTTGAGCTTGCGGAAATCTGTCACGAAACGAAATTCACTGGGTTGTTTCTTTGGAACCAAAATGGCAGGAGCAGCCCAGGCGCTTGTTGATTCCCTGATTATGCCCTGTTTAATCATTTCAGAAATTTGACGTTGCATTTCCTGTTTCTTATGTGGAGCACAAGGGTAAGGTTTCGTCGCAATCGGTTTCGAACCCTCAGTGTCAATGACATGATAAACCACCTGTGTGAAACCAGGTTGATCAGAAAATAAACCAGGGCTTTCCTGTAAAAGGAGAGAAAGCTGGTTTCGTTGCCTCTCATTCAATTGGTTACTCAATAACAAACTCGTTATATCCATAGGGACCGTAGGAATCATTTCGACAGATTCCGGATAGGAAATCACATGTTGTACGAAATTCAAAGTTATTTGAAACGTATGAATAAAGTCCATGCCCATTAGACATTTCACAGGTAGTTCGTCTATAAGCAGGAAAGAATGCGTAAAACGAGCTTTTCCCAGCCCTAGAGATAATGTGACAGTTCCTGTGATACTGAAGATTTCGTTATTTGCACCTCGCAAATACTGCGTCGCAGGCTGAACGAGGACTGCAGGAAAATTGTCAGTGCAAAACGTCGTATTTAGGGCTGATATTTCAGAACCAGTGTCGAACTTTGTCTCGACAATAATATCTTCAATTGTCAAGAATACATCAGGCAACTGAGGAGTTTGAACAGTCACTAATACTGTGTTAGGGTCAGAATGCTTGGTATCAGGAAGCAGGACCGACCCTTGGTCTACTTCCTTTGGAAGTTTAAAGGATTCCTGGTTGGATTATCATGCGGTCTGAAACCTCGACCCTGCCGGGTATCGGGAAAATTTTCACGATGAGGAAAACTGCGTGAAACCTGCGTCGGGAACTCCGCGTGTCTGTTGACATTTTCATATCTATTACTTCTTCCCTCAGCCCGGGCAGAAAAATCATCATTGCCCTGAGCATGAAAACGTTCCGAATGCTGCGGATTGGAACGGGGTCGAGCATACTGTGCATTTGTACGATATCCCGAAGATTGTTCAGAAACTCGCTGTTGGTTTGCCACTCTTCTGTGTGGTGGAACGTATGAAGCTTGGGTGTGCACTTGTGTATGCTTGCGCTGAAAGTTATTATGCCTATTATGCCGCTGAGGGTTTTCGTAATAAGCCTCGCGGGGTGCCCGAGCATGGCGAGTTGAACCATGTTTGCCATGTCGTTCTTCATACGTTCGTATGAGGCGAAGGCATTCATGAATTGTGGCAGGGTGTCGAACCTCAAGAAAATCTTGTAAAAATGGGTCGAGCTGCTGCAAGAGGGTATCCAACATGTCGACATGACTGGCATGTGGATCCCATAAGTTATATAAGCGTGTTGTTTCCAACGCAAATGCAACAGGGCTATCGTTGGGTCCTTGCTGACGAGAAAAAAGCTGTTGTGCAAGGCTAGCTCGACTGAGGCCGAAAGGAAAGACCTCCAAAAATTCTGCACGGAAATTCTCATAATGAGAATCCGGGTTCGACACTCTCCACTGCCGATACCAGGTCTTAGCGGTATCCTTCAAGCAAAGTGCCTGCTATTTGGACTTTGCAGTCTTCAGGAATATTGTATAGATCAAAATGATCTTCCAGATCTTCGAGGAACTTTAAGGACCCCTCCAAACCATTGAAATTAATTGTTCCTGCATGCGGCACGAAATGGGCAAGCATTCTGCTTCGCTGAGAGGATTGAACTCCCTCAGGTACGACCCGCGACTCAGAGTAATAGGAAGCTGGTGCATTACGAAATTGTGAAGAATGCCTGGGTACATGTAGATCATTCATATCAAAGTTAGACCCACAGGCTTCTTGCAAATTGTCAAAAAAAACACCATCACCCTCGAAACTTGCCTTAGGGTGAAAAATTGAAGTTGTCTCAGGTAAGGAAGACATGGGTAATAATTGTCAAGATCTCGTGTTCGAGAAAAGTTCGGGCGCCAATTATAATGAATAAACTCTTCTACCAGCTAAGCTAATTATAATGAATAAAGCTTTCAACTAAGCTAAGTATAATGCTTCTGCTATTGAATTATATGCTTGTACTGAGCTTCAAATAGTGAATTCAAATGGTTGTTGTTACTAATTAATTAAGATCATGAATAAAGTCTCCTGCTAGTAGTGTAGTAATAGTATTGAACAAACTTATAACTGGTAGTAATGTTGTAGCAGTAATTAGGATGAATAAAGTCTTAACGCTGGTTGTTAATAATAATAATAAACTAATGACATACACCTAACAGCCAGACAGAGATCTGACAAAAACTATGAATTGAGAAAGACGTACTTACGAAAAAGCTCTTTTATTATGTAACTCTTGATCATCCAACGCACACACACTACTCGTTTCACAATAATGAAGAATCAAACTAATCACATAGAACGAAGCTCTCAATACAACAACAAGAAACTCTCTCCTTCACATAAACCAACGCTCTCCGTACAACAACAAACGCTCTCCCTAGATTTTGCTGAACGCGCCTATTTATACTGGCTACCACCACGTCATGACTTACACTCATTGCCAGATCTCATTCAGCGGGTGAAATAACATCTCGTTCAGTAAGAAGATAATTTACATAGTAAAGTAAAATAACCAGAGATAGTAAAATCAAAAGGAAAGTGAATATAGAGTATACGTTACACAGTCAAATGGACGATTATTATACGGTCCCTTTATATATTTGTGTTCAGTTCTCTGGGTGGCCAATCTCCGGTGGCCACTTCTCTTGCACTTATATCATCATTGTCAACCGTTATCATCCACTGTTGGATGAAGGTCTCCCTAACTTTTCTCCATAACGATCTGCCTCGAGCCAGTCTCTTCCATGTCCCTCCCGCATGCTTTCGAATTTCATCTATCCATCTCCCATGCGGTCTCCTTCTGGGTCTTTTCTAGTCCTGTGGAGTCCAGTCTAAAATTTCAGTTCTGCGTCGGTGGTCCGTTCCTCTGGCAATATATCCAGCTCATTGCCATTTTAGGGATTTTGCCCTGATCAAGCTGTCTTCCACTCATGTCATTTTCCTTATTCATGAGATCCTCTTTTTTTCTTTCCTGGTTACATCAAGCTTCTTTTCAGTTGTCTGTATTTTTGTAAGCCTTTTTTCGTTAAGGTTCACGTCTCCACTCCATATGTAAGCACTGGAAGGATGCATTAATTAAACACTTTTCTTTTAAAACATAATAGCATATTGCTCTTTAAAAATTCACTGTTTCTTCCAAAAGCACGCCGATCAAGTTTTATAAGCAGATTAATTTATTCATCAAAGGGACCATCGCTTGATATCTACTATCGAAGGTAAATGTAGGTACCCGTTATCTCCAGCTTCTCCATATCAATCAGTAATTCTTTATTTTTTGTAAAAGCATTGTACATCATGAATGGAACACATTATTACACCATACAATACAAATCTGAAAAATGTGAATCCGTTTTTTGGTGTAAATATGGCAGGGATGGTAAGTCAGATAATATCCGAAAACTTGAAAATGTCGTCGTCCTGGAGCGGAAATCAAATCCGCGTTTCCCGGATAGACTCGGGCGTTATCCGGGTGACGTGGGTTCAATTCCCGCAGCAGGACGACGAAATTTTCAAGCTTTCGGATATTATCTGACTTACCATCCATGTCATATTTACCCCAAAAAAGGATTCATATCTTCAAAATTTGCATTGTACATAAGTTTTTTTTTCTGCAATTTCATTTTTAATTCCACTTCTTCACTCTTGTCAGCAAGTTCTTGGAAAATAAAATGCAGTTTTGAAGTGTCAGTTCCAAAAATGACTACGTCTTCAGCAAAACGAAGGTGAATTAAATAATCTCCATTAATCTTTATCTCTTTGTTTTCCCAGTTCAGTGACTGCATGACATTTGCAATGTGGCATTAAAGAGTTTGGGAGATGCAAACACCTGATGACTGATATATTGTTTCAAACATCCGATGACTGATATGTTGATATCCATTTACCACTTTTTCTTATTTATTTAAACATATCAAACATTATGATTGTAACAAAAATTCTGCTGAAAAAGCCTGGGGGCTTTGCACGAGCTTCATGTGTAGCACAATTTTTTTTATTGGTAATTGTCATTCGTATACAAAAATGAAATATCAAGCATTTAACGGAAAACGTCGTAAAAAGAGTTTAGGTCTTTTTGTTCATGCAGGCATCTAAGGATTGATGTGCTACTTCTTCTATCCCAATTTTAGAATGTATATTTGAATACACCTCACCCTAAAACTCCAATGTAAAAGCTAAATTATGTTGAAAAGTCCAAGGAATAGGAATTTTGCAAGCGTTTTAGGTTCAGTGCGTTCTTGCTTCTTAATAACATTTGATTGCAAGTCCACACTTACGAGATCTTAAAATTGCTGAGTTTCTTCAACAAGACTGTTGTGAAATTTTCAGAACTGTTCAATTTCCTTGTAATGCTAGGTAAAGTTCTGCCGCTCAGCAGAGGAAATGATCTGACTAGTTTTGTCGATTGCTTAGTTAAAATCTGGATATTTCTTCGTGAAATTAAAAATGACCTCTTGTTTCTCACAGACATAAGAAAACAACACACATCTGAGTATTATCTTATTTTCAAGTCGTGGGCATTTTTTTCTTATTTTCGAGGAGTGCGATTTTTCTGTCAGCAATATTTCTGTGCGCATTCGTTATTCACGTCGGATTAAACATAACAGTCACGAGATTGTGCATTAGGAGACGTTGGCTGTTTTTTAAATGAATGCAAGTGTTTACATGACTGTATTTAGGAAAAACTAATCCAGTCTGATCTCGCTCCTCAAAATATGCAGGTTCAAAAAATCCAACTATGGGCAACTCGATATTAAGCTTTCCGATAAGCATAGCTTGTAATATTATTGAATTCTAAATAACATACAATGAATGAGAGTCTGACTGGACTTCTGCAAGGATAGCGCGATTTTTTCTAGCTAACCGTTTTCCATCTCTGTGAATCCGAAATCATATGTGTTCAAAAGAATTAGATCAACTGTCTTCGTACAAAGCATACTGATTGACAACCGACCTATTTCCTCCTGTTAAATTAAAGAAAATCGTCTTTGTGTCTTTTGTGTTTTATCTACTTTTTATTGTTCACACTTATATGTAACTATCTGTTCCCACTAATAGTTCAAATCGTTGCTGTTTTCATTTAAAATAGCAAAGCACTTTTGAGAAATCTTAAAATAAAGTAATTTTTGAAATTTAAATTTTGTTTCTCCACAATTTTAGTACCACCTAATGACAAATTTCATGTAAAAAATTCATGTCATATTTAAATTATTTTTAGGTTGCTGTTTGCAAACCGAAAAATCAGTTTCACAGTGGATTTCCTATTTCTTTAAATAAAATCGCGTTAATTAAATATTTTAAAATTAAAAGATTGTGTTCCCGAAAGTAATGTTTTTTCTTGCCAAGTTGATTACAGAGAATTATTGAAATACTCTAAAGTTTTCCTTCAGTTTTAATTGTCGCATAACTACAATTTAAGCTTCGTGAATTTATCTTTCCAAGACAAATGTAGAAACTGCAATGACATCCAAACGTCTCTCCTTTTAGATTCAGTGTCATTGTCCGAACCCTTTTAGCCGGTAATCAGTCAGAAGGGATCAGTGTCAACCGTCCCCGTAAACGAGCAATTGGAATAACAAAGCAAAGGGGGAATGCAATGTTCACTGTTATCCGGAGTTCGAGGTCAGTCGGGTGAGCTGGGCAGTGGACAGATTGCGTACCCCGAGTTATTTCGTGCCAGCCGCTATGGGCCCCAGAAACGTACCCCGAGTTATTTCGTGCCAGCCGCTATGGGCCCCAGAAACGTACCCCGAGTTATTTCGTTCGAGCCGCTTAAAGGGTTAAAAACATCACATAGAGGTTCAGCAAGCAAATCAACAAAACGTTTATAAAATTCGACACGGATGCCATCAGTACCCGGACTGCGACCATTACGCAAGCCGGCAATGGCCTGCCTCACCTCGGAAATACGGACAGGGCCCGATGTAAGCACAGAAGCCGCGGCGTCGAGTTGGATCACGTCAGCGACCCAAGAGTCGACGGACGACTGCTGCACTTCATCAGATGCGAACAGGTCTCTGAAATGCGAGAAAACCAAATTGTGAATTTCTGGTTGAGAAGTCACGAAGCGTGACTCATGCTGTAAGCCAGGAATTACCTGGGAAATAATTTTGTTTCTGCGAGATTTCGCAAAAAAACTTGCAAGTGAAATCTCGTTTTCTAAATTTTGTGAAATAGAGTCCTGTGTGCATCTTTGGCCGGTTTCACAATATAAATCTGTCAACTGAGCTTGAAGTTCAGCAATCATACCAGCATTCTGCGCTCCCATTTGCTGCCCGGCTTTGCATGCACGCAACATACAAACAAGGCGAGTTCGCTCTAAAAGCCACTGACGAGCCGAAAGTTTCCCCTGAAGTTGTAAATAAGACTTCACTTTAAGTTTAACCCCCTCCCACCACTCACCAGTGTGATGAGTCTGATTGAATTTCACCCCGAAGCAACCTCTCAAGGCCCTGAAGGATGTCGTCATCTTCGAGAAGATTCAGATTCATCCTCCACGGGCCCTGAGTTCGTGTCCGGGCCCCTGTTAGAACGATCTCACCAGAAACGGCACGATGGTCACTCACACGGAGAAACACAGAATTAACATCACAATGAACAAAAGACACAAGGTCACAATCCCCAGGGCCCCCCCCCACAAGAATCCTGTCCAGGCGGGCCCGAACCGAGCCATCCGTCCAAGTCCAGTCGAAGACCCCAGGGTGAGTAGAACGCCAGGCGTCCACCAGCCCCGCCCCCGACATGAACCCGGAGAAGACAGCCCGGGACGAGCCCCCTGCCAGGTACCCCCCTGTTTATCAAGAGGCTCCGTTACAAGATTATAGTCACCCCCCAAATAAAGGAAGACTCATGAGGAATCTACCTCGTTGGGCGGGTTCCAATGGCGCATAGGCTGAAATAACGCGAATTTTGAACTCAGCGAGGGCAAAGCTGACAGCCGCTACTCGACCCTCGTCATCATATTGAAATTTCAGTTGTCGACCCTTGAAGTTAGGGTTGACAATAATTCCGACGCCCGTGCGACTAGTCGGAGAAAGACTAAACCAGCACGGGGCATTAGTGTAATGACGAAAATCCGAAACATGCCTAAAATTGTGAAAAAAATGTTTCCTGGACACACAAGATATCAATATCCTGGGTCATAATCCAGCCTATGAGCCAACGCCTTACTGACCGGGACCGAAGTCCCTGAATATTTAATGTTGAAACTTTAAGGTTGAAGGTTAAGCAGATAATTGAAATACAAAAATACACAAAACAAACGTCAGTATGGAGGGTAGATTCAAATTAGCCCACCCGTTTTGAAAACGTGGACCGGCACTTAGAACTGACGATGCCAATCTCCAGAGGTGGAGCGGTTGTGATTCCGGCGACGGTTCCGTCGGCGGCTACTTGGGGAAGTTCCCCTTCCTCCAGTTGGACGGGAGATCTTTCCCGACGGCCAGGATGAACACTTGCCGAACAGCTGCCGCGAGTCCAGCCCTCCGAAGATGTAGAGGACTGTCGTTGTTGACGGAAGGAATGGTCAGCAGTAGGAGTGTCCCTGGTAGGAGTAACATTGTGGATGGTAACAGGAACACGTCCCGGCGGCCTGCTGGAATAGATGACGGGTACAACTTTGTCCCCGGAGGTGGAAGGGAGGAGTCAGTTCCGACAGGAGAGGTGAAATTAACATCATCAACGGAATCTATGTAAATGTTGTCATCATCCGAAATAACCTCTGGAAATGCAACAGTGGTAACAAGTCCGACTTCGGCGTCAGGAGAATCAGGTGAATGAGGCTCAGGGACCTCGGTACATACGTTGGCGTCCATGGGAGGCTCAGACTTAATAACAACAGCCGGTTCAACGGCAAGAGGCAGTGAGGTGACTTCTGTAGATGGCATTTCAAGAACCTCAAGATCTTGCACTGGTGAAACAGTAGAAGCTCCAGGCTCGACGCAGCCGTCAACAACCAAGGTCTCTTGATTAACAGAAGTCACAACATTCTCGGAAGGCGGATCGACAGGTATGACAACCGGTAATTTCAAAGAAGCAACATGTTCCGGGTCCATGGTAACAACTGCATCAGGAACACCAAAAGTCCCCGGGAACAACAATAGTACTGGTGGAGGGTAGCTCTGGAAACTCCTCATTGAAAACAAGGGGAGCTGTTGAAGGCCCTAGCTACAACATCTGCGAAGGATGACTGGGTGCATCTGGATTTGGTGTGAGAATCCGCACCGCACTTGGAGCAGGCGTGCTCGCACGAGATCTCTAAGTGCCCCACCGTACTACAGTTGGGGCAAGCTCGGGATGGGTACTGAGGAGCAATGTGGCCAGCATTACCGCATCTACGGCATGTGCGTATCATGCCAGCATATGTGACCATGGCCTTCCAACGGCCCACTTGAAGGAAATTGGGTACTGGCTTTGTCATACGCAGGCAAACAATTCTTGTGCCTGTATAAACATGTTCCAGACCTTTGAGTGTGTGCCGCTCATTCTGAATGGGGGTGACAATCTAAAGTAAGTGCCGCAGAGATCTTCTCATTAGGGATGTCAATGGGCACGAGTTTGACATAGACGGTACGAATGCAGTCATCTACTGGCGAAATGTTCACCGCAACGTTCTTGTAGGCTGTCAAGGGGTGCTCAAGGTAGTGCAGTGCTTGTGCAGCAGTTTGGAAACACTGTGAAAAGTCCATTGTTAAGTCGCTGGACTGTGTGCAAATGTTCCGGATGGTCAAGATTGTCGACTAATTCCTTAAGAATATTGACATTGGGGCACTTCCCATTATGAGTAACCAGAATGGTTTCAGGTCGGTTCAAAAAGTTCTCCATTCCGGAGGCACGGAGCCCCGGTTGGCCTGGAACCGGAAAACAAAAATAAAGCTTCTAACTTGAAGTTTAACGAATAAGAAATAAAAATAACTCACAGTCAAATCCTTGACGACCACAAACTATATGAGAATTACTTAGTGATGAAGCAACTCAACTCCATGCAGCTAGCTTATGAGAAGGATTTCTCCCACGTATTTTGCTCTTCACTACTGCAAGAGACCGAAAATACGTAAGTACACAGTCTTGCTTGGGGTCTTCGCACGTGTCCGTACGCAGACGACTGATTACATTCACTTCGCCGTACTCCTTAAATACCACCGACGATAATTTGCATATCATGCCGTGCTGTGGCGTAAACGCTCAGCGGTTGGTCCCGAAATTAACATCACACCTACGTAAACTCGACCCCATTAACATATGTAAATTTCATGATCGTCCGCCAATTCCTTCTTGGTGTAGTTTTTTCACTTTCCGCCAGTGTAGATGGACCTCTGCTCTTTAAAATGAGACCAGTTAGAGCTGTCTGCCATTTATGGTTTTTGTGCAGTTAAAAAAAAAGGGAAAAGGCTGTCTGAGTGTGATTTTTTCATGCTACAGCAGCCATTTTGGCCTGTAAAGCCAAAATGGTGGATGTTAAGGAAAAATAAACCCCAAATTTGAACTCTCAAAGTATGATTTTCCAGGTGGACGAATTAAAAAAAAAAAAAAAACTGCATCAGCAACCACTTTATTTGTAAATTGGGTTATTTTCCACGGAATAACCCAGCTGATAATAATTCATTCCAACAGACTTTTACTTCAAAGTGAAGGCAGTTAGTGTCCTAATTTCTTTTATGACTTCATTTCCATCTGAAATGGGCTGTTCAGCAATGGTAACCACTAGCAAAGAAAAAGGTGGTCTTTTCAATCGCCTTAGTAATCAGCAGTTTCATTGAAGCATAGTCCAGCTTTTTGTCTTAGTCCAAGTTTTCTCACATATTCCAGCTCTTGCAGTTCTTGTTTGTTGAGGGAAATGTATCTCTATATTCCAAGCTGTATGTCTTCAGTAATTCGTCCAAGAATTTCAAATTGTGGAGGGGGGGGAGTTACATGAAAGAAAAATTTTCAATGGCTGAAACTTTTTTTGTAGTGTAATATTTAAGCTTTAAACATAGGATTAAAAGAAAACTTTAAAAAATAGAGAATGTTAGATTTTTTTTCAGTTAAAAGTGGTTAAAAGACAAACTTTTGTTCCAAATCTACACACAGTTTGTTTTTCTGCTGTTTTTATTTTTTATCTATCATGTCTAAATACTCCTCTAAACCAGACTAAAGTAAAGAAGTTATTAACATGGGTTTCTGAAACTGCAGATTTATAGATATTTTCCCAAATCTGCATGCTGAGGTAATTTGGAAATATATCTACAAAATTTGTAGAACACACAGACAAAAATTAACAAATACATAAGTTTTGTGGTTGCAATTACTGACTTTAAAAACATATGCTTTAAACAAGAAAAACTAAAAAAAATATTGTAGGCTGCTGTATTACATAGACTGCAAATTAAAAAGAAAAAAAAAAGAAAATTATTGCATTATGGTAGAAAATTCTGGGCAATTCATGTATTAATAATTGCTAGTTGGTGCTGTATGATAATAAAAATGACTAATACTTAAAAAATAAACTGTAAAAGATCAGTGTTTCCAAATTTTTTTGAACAAATAGTCATTACCACAGTGGCGGTTATGGTTTCATGTTAAATTCAGTCATGTTTAATGTCATTTATATATATGAATAAATCTGTGTGTGTGATAAAAAACTATAGGTATGCCAAAAATATGCCTAGTTTATTAAAATACTAAATGAAAATTCTCACAATGTACAATAAAAACAAGAAATAACACAACAGTCATGTGTATGAGTGATTGATAAACAACCAGGATTTCTGACACTGGCCAGAGAAATATATAAGGATAACTTAATCCATGAACATAAATAAACAAGTTAGGTTGAAACCTAAAACTTGGCAGATATACGATCACACGCATTTGAGACTGTAGCATTGCAACAAGTATAACTGTTAAACATTGTAATTGAAACATATGGAAGCGTAATTACAGAAAAACAGCAGACGACAGTCTGTCCATGATAAAAATATGAGCGTGAGAGCTTAGAAATGGCAGATATAAATCATACAGACATTGATCGTAGCAAACTAACAAAAAAAAAAAAAAGATAATAAAAAGTGGGTAAGAATCAACAGTTCAGGTAACACTAATGAACAAACATGCAAGCGGTGAAAGTAAGACACTCATGTTCATTGAGCACACACACACGTCTTAACAACACTGAGTTTACAAATATGTAGTACACATAAAAAAAAAAATAAACTGAATTGAAAGGGAAATGAAATTATGGCAATTCAATAAAAAAAAAACACCAAAAGTAAAATGCAGCAGGAATGAGCAACTTAAATGTACACAATTTACTAGGGAGGCCACATTGTGAAACCTGTGGCTGAGGTGCTTGCACCAGTGAACGTACCAACAACACAGGGATGTGCCAAGTGGGGGTTCAATGCTGAAGCTATATTCACGCTATGCGTGAATATATATGTGCTATATTCACACTATGCGTGAATATAGCCCACAGACTAGGTTCACGCTCCTTCTGTGATTGGTCCGAACGATTGGAAGGGAGTGGTCTTCTTTGGGTAGGGATTTGATGACTGATGTCTTCCTGTTCAGCTGCACGGAATATTCTGTTACGCTTTGAATTATTGTTATTAGATGGCGTCGTGTTCTGTCCAATTCTGTCTTTTTTTTTTATTGGAGGTTTAACGACCAACGTGAGCAACTCAATGGGCTATAAGCAGTCGCCCGTCCCTAATTTAGGGTCACTGGTTCCAGGGAAGGGAGCAGGGATCATAGCATACTTCTGGAAAATTTTAGGTAGGAATTTTAGGACTTTTTAGAAAAATTTTAGGAAAATTTTAGGAGTGTATTTCAATAAAAACTAGATGTATATTTGTATACATCTAGTAAAACAACTTTGTATACATTGTAAAGAGTTTGCTTCACACCCTTCAACCATATATACTGATAGACTGCGCATGACATCAAAATTTCTGGCTCCAACATAAAATCACATGACATCAGTCAAAAAGATGGGTTACACCTGCTCTGAGCAATATAGTAAAGAAAGTTCTATGATTTTTCATGGGTAAGAAACGAATTAAATACCTAAGTCAATAAAGTTCAATTACTTAACCAGAAACTTGCAGCTATTGATATAAAAATATAGTAACTTAAGAAAAAAAAAATGGAATGCATGTTCCAAATTCTTCGCAAATGTTCATCACATTATAAATCACAAAATGTAAACAACCCAATCATGCATGTATATAGCTCATAAGTAAACTTACCTGAAGAGTTTTCATTATATATGAGGCACATTCACATAATACACCGAAAACACTGAAGTTCTGCAGCGTAAATTAGTAATCATAACAGCATTTTTACATGAAATTTGGAGTCTGATGATGACGTGCCCAATGTTTGAGCCATGGTGGCTTTGATGCAGCTATTGCCAATGCGCAGTCCATTAGTATATATGGTCGAAGTTCACACCCAAATTTTTTGCATAACGTCTAATGTCTAAAGTTTAAGTATGATTTACTTCTAATGTTCAGTTCTTATCTTTTCACGTGTTATTATCATATTCAAGTATATTTAAAACATTCAAGTTTCACTTTGAACATTAATATGCTGTTGAACCAGAAGCAATTCACGATTTTCACAGTAAAGTTTTCAGGTTTCACATTAAATTATAATATCCTAAAAAGGTAAATGAAAACCAAGAACTATGTACAATTGTTCACTGAATTACTTTTTTCATATTATTGTTTTAACCTTTTCCTGATAAGCCTATCTTTTTCTGCTTCCATCACAACTAATTTACTTTCAGTTTTCTTTATTTCAGCTGAACCTTGTATGATCAAGTTAGAGGCAACTGCTATTTCAACAGTATTTTGTTTTTCTACAGCTTTTCTCATTCTTTCTGTTCCCTCTTGAATTATTGCTAGGGAGGCTTCTTTATCTTTTTTAAGCCTATTTATTTATGCATCATTTTCTTTTGTTTTGTCATCAAACTCAGCTTTTTTTTCTCTAGCTGCTTTTCCTTATTTTCCCTCTCTTTCTGCTTCCTTTCTTTTACCTTTTTTGATTCTTCTTCCTTCAGCTTATTAACATACTCTTTATAAAATTTATGTGAATCACGAACACTATTTAACAAATTTCTTGTTATGGGAACTTTACTTACACATCCATAGTGTTTAATGGCCCCTTTAACTATTCTTAATGATGTTATAGTTGAGTCTTTTAAGTTAGCCTTGTCCTTCCTTAACAGAGCAGTGTTAACCGAAAATCCCTTTTCTGCATCAGCATTACCACGAGGTAAAACTAAAATTGACTTGATGAGTTTAGCAAGATTTGAGTATTTTTCTTTTCCGCTAGAGTCTTTAATACTAAATATATTACGCCAGTAATGATCAATCCGCACTGGAATATGCCCTTCCTCTGAAAATTTCACTAGTTCATCTAGAGTTGGCTTATCGCAATTTAAAAGTATCCACTCTTCTCTTACTCTATCAATTTGTTCCTCAGAAAGATGCAAAACACTTGAAATTCTGGTTATTTCCGAAAGTCCTTCAGTGACTGAAAGTTGAGTTGACTCTTTCTTTGGTTCTTTTACCTTTAAAACTTCTATGTCTCTTAGCTTTTGATTGCAGAACGGCAAATTTGACTTTAAATATTTTGTGGTTGCAATTAGTGATGATCTTACATCTAAGAGAAATAATTTCTGCCTGGTCTCCTGAACATTCCTGAGGAGATTTTTTGTCTTCATACCAACTTCTAACTCCCCTAGTTTTTTCCATGAATTTTTGTTTTCAAAATCAACTTTCTTTAGGTCTTCTCCAAATTTCCCTGCAATAACATCATCTTGGATAAACTGAGCCATAACATTCCTCATTAAAGTATTTAAATCAGAATATAACTGGTGTATTTTTGGTTCTTCACTCTGATAACATAATGAAAACTTTTCAAAATTTTGGTGTGAAAATGAAATTAATGCTAAATAGCAAGGAGTTAGCTCATTTTTCAGGAAACAGTGAATTCTTTTATACCTTGCCGAATTGCGTAGTTGTTTTTCAAATATTTTTTGAGATGGCAAGAAGTTTAAAAAATATTCTGTAATATTTAGCCATTGATCCAAGAGCCTCTGGGCTACAGAACCAACGGTTAACCATCTGTTGCTGACATGACGCAAAAGAAATTTGGCTGTGACCAATGTTATATCCTCAACAGATTTATAATCCTTTCGTCTTGCAGCACTACTCTTTAAAAAGTAATGCATATCAGTAGCAAATTCGTCAAAATCTATATTTAAGCTTGTCAAAAAAATTTTAAATGCATTACTAACAACATGCAGGTTGCAAAAACCTAGTTCCAAAGATTTCTGGCCTGTTTCTTGTTTTACAACTTCATTGAATTTGCGTAAAAAGCACTTATTTACATTTGGGCTGTCCATGGATACACAAATAATTCTGTTCAATGAAATATTGAAGGATGATAACACATCAAGAATTTCTTTTAGCAAAATATCTGCTGTTGCATGACCCAGAAAAATGCTTGTTAGGTATCGGCAAGAAACTGAATTTATTTCTGAAGACCAGTATCTGAGATACACATCCAACTGCCGTTTCACTTGTGTATTTGTAGTTTCATCAAATGCTATAGTAACCTTTCCTGGGCTACTAGATGCAATGTCTTTTTTCAAATCCTCTTCAAAATATTTTGACAATCCATGTGATATCACATAAGCAACTTTTTTTCTTTAAGTTGCATTTTGGCTGCAATAGCAGAATCAGGAAACATTTCTTTGAAAAGTTCAACTGTTTCAGTGCATAAAACAAAAGACATTGTCCTTAGCAACTTTCATGGCCCACAATGCTTCGGCTCTAGCCAACTGTAAATCACGACTCAGTACTTCACTAATATTTGTTTTGGGCTGAAGATCCCGTCCTCCAAAGGCTTTCAGGATGGATTTATTTTGAAATTTCTGCAAATGTTTTTTTCCTTTATGATGCGCTTTTACTTGTGAAAAGTCACTATTAGAAATATTGAAAATTTCTGAACACAATATACACTTACAGACTTGCCAACCTTAAGAAGAGAAAAATCCTGCAAGCTTATTTTCGTATGTTTGAAATAATTTTTTTTTTTTTTGATTGGAGGTTTAACGACCACCGTGAGCAACTCAATGGGCTATAAGCAGTCGCCCGTCCCTAATTAGGGTCACTGGTTCCAGGGAAGGGAGAGATCCAGTGCCGTAAGACAAACGCAACATCCATGCCTGACCGGGATTCGAACCCGGACCCCTTACGGACGAATGATCAGAGGCCAGCGCCTTAGACCACTGCGCCACCGGGGCGGCTGTTTGAAATATCAATGGACATAATTTGAAGCACTAATGTTACATTAAGGTATATAAAAAATGTAAAACAATTTCTGTTAACAAATTTTTAAAAAAATTATGTTAAGTTATGCATCGATCTGGAGAATAACTCAAATTAAGACGGAAAAGGAGAAATTCCTCGAAACCGTCGGATTCTCATGCCTAAAGCGACATTTTTTTGCCGTCGAATTTCCGATTTCGGAAATTTTTCCTCCATTTTTGAACTGAAATACAAATATTTATGGAATAAAATGATATATAACAACAATACTGGACAAAGGCAGCATCACAGGAAAAAAAATATTGATTACGGGGAAAAACCTTTATTTCGTTTACTTCCGTTTCTGTACCGTCCCGATGCGCATTTTTATGAATTGGTAAAATTATTCGATGCATAGTTTTACGCACGAGAAAAAGTTCTCGACGCATATTTTTAAGCATCAAGGAAAAATTCCCGATCCATATTTTTACGCGTTGGTAAAATTTCGATGCATACTACACGCGCAATTACGCATTTTGGCGAACTGTGGTCGGCACATCACTTGAGCACTCTACCGCACGATGTCACAAAGCCAGCGAGTCAAAGATGACATCATCGCGTGACACAGCGCTCGTAAGGTCTGTTAGAAAATCTAAGTGGATGGTTGCAGGGGTTGAAATATTTCGATTGAGCAATCTAAATATTAAAACAATCTGTTAAAAAAGACCTCTATCCGTAAATCAGTAAAATTTTACGGGTAATCCGTAAAAGTTGGCAAGTATGCAAGTCTATTTTTAAAAATTTCCCCATTTCGGCAACAACGCACGATGTTTTTGTCCTGTTACACACGCATGTGTTTGAAATGTTACTATCTGGGAACATTTTCTTGAAAAGCACACTTGAATGGTCAGCACAGCTTAAAAGTAAGTTATGTTACACGAGGAATGAAGTAACCAAGCACTCAGCATGGATAATCGCATCAGAAGATGAACTATCTCGAGCAAAATTTAATGTTTTGTTATTTTCCACGCACTTAGAATTGGCCACGTGTTTTGCGTAAGAATGTGATTAACGATATTTCCTTTGCCCTTGCGGACAACGAAAAAATCACGCCTACAAATAGAACAAAATGCAAATTGTTGGCGGTTCCTTGATTTCGATTATACACGGGTAATCTGTCGTATACTTCTTAAAAACAGATTGATATTTTCTACTAGCCATCGCTTGATTAAACGCGTGCACAAAAAATTCTCAGAAATTCCTGTTAAGACAGACGAAGTACATGAAACAAACCAAAACACTACCGCGCGCTTACGATAGAAATCTGCGTCGGTACGCGCCAAGGCCAAGCCCGCTCCTACTCTGTGCATGCAGCGCCAGAGATCATTACCGGTCGGAGCCGAGATATATTGCGCATCGAAGGTCGCTTTCGCCGACGCACGATCGAAGGTCAATGATCACGTGCTCTACTGCCTGCCACGATAACACTCAGCTACCACCCCATCGTCATTTACCGGAGGTTACGGAAGGAGACCACATGTTTCCTCTTTGCTTCCACCCACCTGCGGTTTACAATAACAAAACATCAGCAGAAAGAGGAGGTTCCACAAGGCATGCACAAAAATAAAGTACGATCTTCTGCGTGCCACGGAGTTCGTCTGCAAAGCGCAAACCAGGGGTGAAAATGACCCCTCCCCTTTTCTCTTAGATCTCTTGTTACTCTCGAAAACAAACTGCCGAAGGCACATAAGTGGAGCGCCCGCCCCGAAGCAAGTGCATCTCGATGGCGTCATTTTCCCTCCCTTCAGCAGCACAGCATATAGGCGGTGTTTCTACAATAACAGGTCTTTTTACCATACCGTAATGGTAAATTTATTGGCGTTAATAACGGTTGTATTTTTAATAAATAAGCTTACGAAAATTTTAGGAAGAATAGCAAATTTTAGGTATAATTTTAGGAATTTAAGGAGGGTCACAAAATATTAGGAATTTTAGGAGGAATGCGATCCCTGAGGGAGAGAGCCAGTGCCGTAAGACAAACACAACATCCATGCCCGCTGGGATTCAAACCCGGACCCCTTACGGACGAATGATCAGAGGCCAGCGCCTTAGATCAGTGCGCCACCGGGGCGGCCCAATTCTGTCTGTAGGTTGTTTTTATGAGATTTGCTCAGTTGTGAATTGTGGTAAATGTTTACATAGATGAAGCGGTAAGTATATCCGACTAGGTGCCAATGAAGAATTTTTAAATTAATATAGGACACAGCATATATTTTCGCCATACCATACGCGTCTTTTGGGGCAGTGTAGAAACATAAATGAGTTTTTTACTGATTACAAAGTTTTAAAATGTGCAAATTAGCGAAGTAAGCTGTGGGAAGAAATTAGTCACTTAATTTTCGGCCCCATCAGTACAATCTCATATGTGTGATTCATGTCTTGCATATTGTATATTTATAATAGTAATTGAAAAAGCTAGTGAGGAAAGCAATTGAAAACAACCAAAGCCTAAAGATAGCAAAGGGACATCTCAGTAAGGGAAGAAAACAGATTATGGCACTGAGAAAAGAAGATAGTTCTGTAACAAGAATTAGAGGCGAAATTTTGACAAGAGTGAAAGATTTCTACTCCAAATCATATGAAAGGGATGATACATGTACTCCAAACATCATGAAAGGTACCAGTACCAGAGTTCTTCCAGTCCTCCCAGCAGAAGTTGCACATGCAATCAAGAACATGAAGCGAGGAAAAGCTCCAGGAGAAGATGGAATTACTGTAGACATCATTCAAGAAGCAAGTGGAGAAATTGAAACAGTACTCGCCCAAATTTTCACTCGATGCCTTAATGAAGGGAAGATTCCTGAGGATTGGAACAACGCTACAATGATCCTGCTACATAGAAAAGGTGACATTGAGGATTTCAGGAACTACAGACCTATCAGCCTCCTCTCAGTGGTTTATAAAATCTTCACTAAAGTTCTTTCACACCGCTTGAAGGTAACACTGGACATGGCTTAACTGAGAGAACAAGCTGGATTCAGGAGTGGCTACAGCACAATAGATCATATCCACGTACTGAGAGAACTAATTGAAAGAGCGAGGGAATATGAACTTCCAGTGTTCATGGCTTTTATCGATTATAAAAAAACCCTTGATTCGGTGAAACCATCAGCAGTTACAATGGCTTTGAAATCCTGCGGTATTGAAGATGCATACATTAATATTATTAATAACATCTATGAAAATGCAAGTGCAAGGATTCTGCTGTTTGAAAATACAACACACCAAAAATTGGAAAGGGAGTGAGACAAGGTGACACCATATCTCCGAAGCTCTTTAATGCCACATTGGAAAATGTCTTTCAATCATTGAACTGGGAAAACAAAGGGATAAAGATTAATGGAGATTATCTAACTCACCTTCGTTTTGCTGATGACGTAGTCATTTTTGCAATTACCCCACCAGAGCTGCAGAGTATGATCCAGGAACTTGCTGACAATAGTAAAGAAGTGGGATTAAAAATGAACTTTCAGAAGACAAAAGTCATGTACAATGCTTTTACAAGAAATGAAGATTTATCGATTGATGGAGAAAAGCTGGAGATAACAGACACGTACGTTTATCTTGGACAGCAGATATCAAGTGAGGGTCACATTGATGAAGAAATTAATCGGCGTACAAAACTTGCCTGGAGAGCTTTTCGAAGAAATAGCATAATTTTCAAGAGCAATATGCCATTATGTCTTAAAAGAAAAGTTTTTGATCAATGTATCCTTCCAGTGCTTACGTATGGTGCAGAGACGTGGACCTTAACTAAAAGAGACATACAAAGGCTGCAGAATACTCAAAGAAGCGTGGAGAGGTGCATGCTTGGTGTAACCAGGAGAGATAAGAAGAGGAACTCGTGGATCAGAAAAATGACAAGAGTGGAAGACATGATCAGAGTTAAATCCCTGAAATGGCAATGGGCTGGACATACTGCCAGAAGGACAGACCATCGATGGATAGCCGAAATGTTAGATTGGATTCCAAGGGACAGGAAAAGACCCAGAAGAAGACCACATGGGAGATGAGTGGATGAAATTCGAAAGTATGCGGGAGTAACATGGAGGAGACTGGCATAAGACAGATCGTTGTGGAAGAAACTTGGGGAGACCTTCGTCCAGCAGTGGATTGATAATGGTTGACAATGATGATATATACTGTATATAAATGTGGCTGTGTATATATACAGCCCCCACCAACAAAAATTCCTGGGCGCGCCACTGCAAGGGATTATTCATTACGGGAATACTATAAAAAGTTCTCATTTTTTTAGTCTTCGGATGTGAAATGTTTTATTTTTTGTTAAATTGCTTTGGCACTTCATGTTTGGAAATTTCAATAGCCACTGACTGTATAATTTGTTGAAGTAAGTTTCTAAGCTATCATTTTTGTTGAAAGGATATGCTCTGAAATTATTATAACTTTAGTGTACTTTTAGTTTCTTTTCTAGGAGGAAAGCAAAAGAGTTTTTTTTTTCTTTTTTGCACTAGGTGTTTCGAATAGCCTTTTAATTTCATGACTAAACTTAACAAATTGATACGGATATATACGTATTTTTTAATGGCAGGAGATAATTCCTTGAATTTTAAAATGAGATCTTAATGTACTCGAGATCACACACAATTATTGGGTTAGTCAATGTGTAAACTTATTTATTGTTGATTTTTAAAACTTATTAAATAAAAGACTTTAATGTTTCTTATCGATATCCTTGCTTATTATGAATTAACAAAAATGTGAATATTTTGTCAGGAGATATTTTTCAAAGAAGCTAAAAGAGTCCTTTTATTTTGGCTAAAATTTGTAAATTTAAAGGGATTCATAATTTCTTGAAAGCAGAACAGCACCCATCTCAAGGCTTCTTAAAATACCTTTGTGGTAATTATTTTCAAAAAATTATGAATAAACCTAATAGTACACCTTTTGACTTTTTTCCAGCCGAAGAAATTAAGAATAACTGTAATGACCTAATTGAAATCATAGAAAAAAGCATAGGAAACAATATCATCCCTGATGATAAAATTAGATCTCTGTATAATTTATATTATGAAAAAGCACCAACTTATCTCAGCACTAAGGTCAATATACAAACTAAAAAAGAAGTTTGGCAAAATTTTACTAAAATAAAATTACAAGCTGGCATAAGAAACCTAAATTTTAAAATAATTCATAACATTATTCCTACACAATGGAATGGTGCAACAAAATAAAAATAGCTATTGTGAAAAGTGTCCTCATTGTGATCAAACTGAAAACCTACAGCACCTATTTGTGCAGTGCATTCAGAATGAAGAAATATGGAGATGGGTGGAAAAGTATCTTAAATTAAAAAAAACCCCTCAGTATTGAAAATATTCTCTACCATACAACAATACACGAGAGAAAATACATGGACAACATAATACAAATAATTATCTCTATAAGTAAGTTTCAAATCTGGAAAAGAAGGAATGACAAGGTACACAACAATTCTGTGAAAACAATTGGCAAAACAAAACTCTCCATATTATGTGAATTAAGGGAACTAATAAGGGAGGATTGGAAAACAAAATCCAAATAATCCTTTAACAAAAAATGATTAGTACACAAAAACATTTGTTACATTGACAAAAAAACATATATCCCAAATGTTATCATGAGATTCACATAGATGTTTGTTTTTAATAAAGGAAAATACTTAGGTGGGAATCTCTCTTTTCACAATTCATGCAGACAGAAGGACATGAAGAACATGAAGACACAAGTTAAAACTATATGCAGTATGTGTCTCTTTATTTCACAAAAACACAATACACAAGTCATAACAACAAAAAAAAAAAAGAGATCGAAGCTGAAGGAAAAAACTGGTGCATTTATTGAAACTACAAAGATTATGGCATACGTAAGTATATACAAAGGTAAGTATACATATGGAATGAATGCATAGAAAGATGAGTGAAAAAGTGAATGGAAAAAGTATATGCACGAGTTCAGTGGTATGTAGTTTCAAAGAATGAAACAAAAAAAAAAAGTAATTTATGTTGTGTGTGGAAATACTGTATTATGTTTGAATATTATATAAGTATGCCCTATTTGTTTAGGATACAGAAAATTCTTTTTCTAATGATCGTTTAATAATCTAAATCTTTAATTGCATGAAGGTGGGAGACACGAAGTGTGCGAGGGCATGCTAAGTGTAAACCACCGGATTGCAACAATGCAAGAAACAGCCTAAACAGAAAATCACACAATTGTGATGGGATATTGCATAAGAATATTTGCCCCAGATTCCAAAATTTTATATATGTACAATATTTTTATATTTTCATAATCTTGCATATTCAAAATTTTTCTATTAAGTCCCCCGGAGCAATTACATTAAGCCTGGATAAAAGTAGAACCCAATAGTTCTCTCTTGGTCCGATAGGCTGTAATTGGGGAGGATAGATTAAGACAAGTGCTGCAAGGAGATGTACTATTACATCACACCGCAGTTTCAGTTCTTAATACAAGCGTAGGAGGCCGTAGCATTTACTACTTTTGGTTGCTGTTTTCTATGACTTGTCCTCCTTATTTTTTTTAAAAGAGCCTTTCTGTTTACTTTTAATTGGGGATGTTAACACAGGTTTTTTTTTACTAGTAAATTCTTCATAGAGTTGTGCACTTTAGGTAATGACTCTAGAATTTTCTACATCCTCCGCATGTTTAAAATAAGTATCCAGGGCCTTTTTCATTTTAATGGCTACATCAGTGTCAGGGATATCATTTATTTTAAACTGTTTTTCTAGTGAGTTTGCAAAAATTTCTGCTTTTTCTTTGTCAGTTCTAACTACCGTCCCATCTTCTTTTTGAAGGGGTGGGAGTAATTTGACATTTTTATTTTGCAAGCTCGACGTAAGATTCCATAGTCATTTTATTTCTTTTATCCGAATTTTCAGAGTAGTCAATATGAGCTTCCTCTAATACTTGATCCCATGACCCATTCTCGAATTTTCAGATTTCTTTTTTAATTTTCTATTTATGCAGCAATAAAGGCCATAGAACGTTTTATTTCTTGTTCTTTGCCACTTGCTTCGGTACCTATTTTTTTCTTTAATAAGTTCCAAAATTTCTTTGGGTAAATAGTACGGATTTTTTTCTTTTTAGCAGGAGTTTGACATTCTTCCATATTTTTAATGGCGAGGTTAAAGAGTTTAATAGCTCTGTCAATTTCTTCTTTGCTATTACAGTCTCCAATTACCGGGGTGGCACTAGTTTAATTTTCTCTTCAAATTGTTTTAAGTTAGTGACCATTTTGGGTGCTACCGTCACAGTTTTATCAGTATAAAGCTGGAGGTGAACTGGATTGTGGTCAGAGAAGAGCTTTGCCGCAGTGTAAATTTCAAAGTAATATTTATTATTCTTCAAGAGGGCAAAATCTAGCATGTTGCTAGTTCCTCTGAGCGCCATTCTTGTGGGTTCAGATGGTGCCCCCAAATCAATGTTTTTGTTTAAGAGATATCTGAAGATATTGTTTCCACTTTTATTAGCTCTAGGGCAGTACCAATAGCGGTGTTTGCTATTAAAATCTCCCGCTATGACGGTAGGAATATCTTCCTACAAAAGATTATCTAGAGCTTCCCTGGTAATAGTGTGTTTGGGATGATTGTATAGCGCCGTAAATTTAATCGGGTTATTTTTTGTTTTAATAATAACCGAGTGCACTTCCATGCCATCCTCTGTGTTGCATGTTGCTTCACTTTGCTCTAGTTTATCTTTCACTGCAATCAAAATTCCCACACTTTGGGAGGTTTTGTCTTTTCTGTAAACCTTGTAGTTGGAAATTTTGAATTTAATTCTGTCCATTAGTCAGGATTCATTAATTAGCGCAATATCAATTTTTTTTTGTATTTTAGGTAGGCTAAGAATTCACTATGCTGCCTTTTGATGCCTTACGCATTTCAAATTAATATGTTAAGTCCATTTGTTTCAGAGGAAAAAATTTCATCCTCGTTTTTTTTTCATCATTTTTTATTGTGTCAATTTTTTTTATATTGTTGTTACTTTCTATGACTTGGGCATCAATGTCAGTACTGCAATTGATTGCTTCCTTGGCTGCCCCGGTGGCGCAGTCGTCTAAGCGATGGCCTCTGATTATTCGTCCGTAAGGAGTCTGTGTTCGAATCCCGGTGAGGCATGGATGTTGTTTGTCTTACGGCACTGGCTCTCTCCCTTCCCTGGAACCAGTGACCCTAAATTAGGGACGGGCGAGTGCTTATAGCCCATTGAGTTGCTCACGGTGGTCGTTAAACCTCCAATCAAAAAACAAAAAAATGCTTCCTTGCTTTTGACCAGTTTGGCAGCTAATTCTGCTATTTTATTGATGGTCCATTCACCATTTTTTTGTTTTTTATCTGTTTCCTCCATTTATTTATTTTTTCCGCAAGTTTCTCACTCGTGGACTTTTCTTTAATTTTTTTAATTAATAGGTCAATTTTGCTTTCACTGCTTTTTATGTTTTTTTACTTGTTGGCTTGCTATTTCAGTGTGGTTATTTTCCACATTATCATATAGAAGAGGCAGTTCATTTTGTGTGTTATAAAATGTAATGTTATTAGCATACTGCAATTGAGCATCTTCATTACAGTTAATTTTTTCTGCCTCTTTAATTTCTTTGCTAAGCCTGCCAGTGAAATATTTTGGTTTTTCCACGGTTGGAGTAACCAATTTTTTTAAATGCAAAAGTCGGGCAGCAACTTCAAATTAAAGATGCTACGACCTCTCTTGGGTCCGGTCCGCCAGAAACTGAAACAGATAAGAAAAAAACAAGACACCTTTTAAGGGCCATAAATAAATTTTTGTTCCCCAGATTTTGAAAAACCACTACCCATCAGTGAAAGGGAAGTTAGGTTTCATATTAATAATCTTAAAAATAAAAAGGCACCGGGCAATGATGGCATAAATAATAAAATTATGAAAACATTACCGGAAGAGTATGTGCAAATCTTACTAAAATATACAATTGTGCCATTAAATTACATTATTTCCCTGATGTTTGGAAGACAGCAGAGGTAATATTATTACCCAAGCCAGGTAAAAACCCGGCAATTCCTGAAAATCACAGACCGATTTCGTTGCTCCCAACCATGGGAAAAATCTTTGAAAAAATAATTCTTATTAGAATGCAACAATTCTGTGAGGAATTCCCAGTAATTCCATTTATTCAAGGAGGTTTTAGAGATAAACACTCCACGGTGCACCAACTCTCTAGAATAACTGAAAAATATGCTGAAGGAATAATAAAAAAAGAACACACAGCAACCATATTTCTGGATGTGGCAAAAGCATTCGATAAATGCCCACATGAGGCAATTATCTACAAGATAATAGCACATGATTTCCCACCCTGGATTATACATATAATCAAATCATACCTCACTAACAGAACATTGTGTGTAAAAAACAATGGGAAAAAATCGTTAAATAAAAAAATCGAAGCTGGTGTACCGCAAGGCAGTGTACTCGCGCCAACGCCGTACTCTATCTTTACGTCAGACTTTCCCAACTATAATAACAGGAATCTGACTACAGCTCTCTATGCTGATGACACTGCACTCGCTTATACTTCCAAAAATAAAAATCAAGCAACTTTCATGTTGTAACATTATGTTGAAAAACTTGAGAAGTATTTCTTAGATTGGAAAATCAAAATCAATACTGAAAAAACTCAAGCAATTCTATTTTCTAGGATTAAATGCAATAACAATCCAGACTTTGAAATAGAAATGTATAAAAAAAATACCTTGGGTAAATGATGTTAAATATTTAGGACTTTTTATGGACCACAACCTAAACTGGAACAAGCATATTAAAGAAACTGACCAAATCTCTTAAGATCAGAGGAAGTCTCCAGCCAATAATAAAAAATAAAAGGCTTAGCAGGAAAAACAAAACTTTGATATGGAAAGCCTGTATCAGCCCTGTTATTACTTATGCCTGTCCTATCTGGGGTAACTGCAACAAACAGCAGAAAAATAAGATTACCTCATTTCAAAATAAAACCCTACGTCATATGGTTGGACTTGATGGAAGAACTTCAAACCATGCTATCCGAAGCATGCTAAATATTAATTCTATCCATTACACGATGTATGACTTAGCTAAAAAATACTATGAAAAAGCTAAGATTCATCCTAATCCTTTAGTCAGAGAGACCATTAACTATACTGTCAATGAAACTGACAGTTATAAAAGGCCAAAAGCTATCTTGAATAAAGTTCCAGAAATGAACCCAATTCACAGCTACCTTAGCGAAAAAAATAACAATAATTGGGACTAGTGTTCAGAGGGTATTTTTCACATAAGAATTTTTGTTAAAAAAAAAAAAAGGCTCTTTTAAGGGCCGTACTTGTTTTGCAAAAATACTTCACACATGTGAGGAAATCTTGTTAAAAAAAAAAAAAAGGCTCTTTTATGGGCCGTACTCTGTTTTGCGAAAATACTTCACACATGTGAAGAAATCTTGTTAAAAAAAAAAAAAAAAAAGCTTTTTTAGGAGCCGAACTTGTTTTGCAAAAAGAAATATTACAGTCCACATATATGAGACTGGCCCAGAAACAAGGTACTATGGTTTAAAAAAAGCAGACTACTACACGGGAACTGAGCAAACAACAAATGTGTGATTTAAGGTGCCTTGCAACACATGGTTTTGTGAGAAAACTGGGTGTTTATCTGACAGATTCTTCTTGTGTGGTTCTTTTTTTTTTTTTTTTTTTAGGCACCCCCTTTCCCTGTCCTTTCTCTGCTTCCCTGCGGCCGGGCGTTGACTGCGGGATGACTTGCTTTGATTGATTTGTTGCAGGTAAGTATGTAGGGTAGCTTACAACTTCAATACTTAACGGGAAACCGTATACTCCTTTTGCTCTAATATTTCTGTACTTTTCTTTCATGCTGTTCTTTCAGGGAAATCTGTTCCCAAATATCTTTTCTTTTTCACCTGACAAAAGGCGCAGAGCGCTGCGGGTTCGGGTCTCTCAACCTCAGATAAGAAATTTCGCGCGTGCGCAGAAGTATATACGAAATAATCGACACACCTCTTTCACTCCCACCCCCAAAAAAACGAACGGGGTGCTCAAGATTCATTAATGGACCTTACCCGCGTGTCGTCACGATCACGTGATTGCGGACCAGAATGGCTGAGTGTGCAATGTTATCACTGTTAGATTATCCGTTCTTATTTATTAATTTTGGTAATCTGAATGTTTTTGAATATGCAAATAAGCTAATTGAGATTCAGAATGGAGAAGGAGAAATTAGTTTCCTAAAGGAGCTGATTAAAGGTGAAAAAATGTTTTATGACAAGTTTGTATTGGACGTGTTCTTCATTAAGACGGCTAACTCAGACGAATGACGATGAAACTGAAGATTCTGCTGAAGCTTTCCTGATTTCTGAAAAGATTAAAGCTGAAATGAAGACAAAAACAGTTATACAGTTGAATGTATGCTCTCCAAAACAGGAAAGGTAAGATTCTTTCGTTAGTTGAAGTACAAGACATACCAGTGATCATAATGTTCGCTGAGGGAATGTTTAGTAAGGTTTGTTTATAACTCGCTTGAGATGTTGGAGGCACCACAGTGTTTCAGAAAATTATCAGTAAAGCTTAGTTGAGGGATGATGAAAGAAAACACTGTTGCATGCAAAATTACCAAGCTAAAAGTAATAATTTTATTTTAATAATGACAAATAGCTTGAACCATAAAAAATAAATAAATAGGTGGTCTTATTTAAAGCTATAAATATAAATTTGGTGAGCAGAATTTGTAGAACTACCGATTTCAAAAACTTATCTATCCAAATATGCAATCCGTTTTCTCTTCAAAGTTTCTTTTTGGAAACAACACTGTCGGGACACTTTCAGGTTTAAATTGCCTACGGTTTGTAAAAGGCTGGTAAACAAAATCGTCCTCCACAAAGTCGGAAGAACATATTCTTGAATGCACATCGGGGTGAAAATCCTTCCTTTTCATTTTGCACAACCATTGCTTCAAAATATCAAGTCTTTTCAGTGGAAAACTGTAAAAACTTATCCCTTCTTCAATGCATTTCCTGTGGCACGACTTATTTACACAACCAAACGCAGAACAAAAATTAGGTATAATGCAGATTTCTTAGAAAATACAAAATTTATCAATAACAACTATCACAACTCAACACTACGACAATCTATAACCGAAACGACTGAAAGATTGCCGGTCCGCTATCACGTGGCTAATTTCCCAGAATGCAACGAGTGGCGGGTAAGGTCCATAAGGGTATCGTAGTTTAAGTTAAGTTTTGCATTGTGCTAACGTCAACATTAATGTTAGATATTTCAAGAAGTTTTAGAGTCATACATGGGTTACATTATGCAAAAACACTGGAGACCAATATGCAGTTTACAATCACTGAAACATCAACTTACAGTATCAAGTAAAAATTACAAAAAAGAAAATGTTTTGCCTCTCAAAACCTTACCGGAAAAAAAAGGGGGAAATATTTTCTCAATGAGACATCGGCTTTATAATTTGCATTCCAATAATGTCTTAAAATTCAGTAACCTAAAAACTTTATAAATTATTTAATAATGTACTTCATTTTTCAGCAACGAGTGACTGAATTTCTTGGTAAGAACATGGGATCAAATTAAATATTGAAACTTTCCATTTAGTTGGCTTTGTAAAAAAGCCTACAAAAAATGCGATTACTATTTTTAAAATTGGTCTATTTTCTAATAATATACTAACTGTAATCCATTTATAAAAATCATTCCTGAAAAAACTTTGCCTGTGATACGATAAACAAAATTAATCATTTTTTTTTTTTTTTGATTGGAGGTTTAACAACCACCGTGAGCAACTCAATGGGCTATAAGCAGTCGCCCGTCCCTAATTTAGGGTCACTGGTTCCAGGGAAGGGAGAGAGCCAGTGCCGTAAGACAAACACAACATCCATGCCTCACCGGGATTCGAACCCGGACCCCTTACGGACGAATGATCAGAGGCCAGCGCCGTAGACCACTGCGCCACCAGGGCGGCAAAATTAATCTTACTGGACAGAAGTAAATATACAAAAACTGAATGTATATGATGACATTCTTTTAAAGAAAAATAATTATAACATTTTTCTTTACTTTTCTTCACCTTATAATAATTATGTGATTAAATTTGCTATTCAAATGGGTTTGCAGTGAAGAGAGGAAAATTCTTTTGCACCTTAAATAAAAGTTTAATAAGGCAAAAACTAAGAAGTGGGTGTTCACAGAGTCTGTCTAAATGGGATAATTCTATGCAGTTCCTGTAAACTATTTTTACCCTTAAAAATAAGGAAATTATTAATGTAGCATACACACAGGCGTAACGTGGGGAAGGCACAGTAGGGCATGCCCCCCCCCCCCTAAAAATTGGAAAAACTAATTAGTCGTTCGCCTTTTAAATGTTTTAAATTTGGGAAAATAGTAGGTATGGCGTCAGGCTTCAGTAATGGTTTGTCTCAGCATGTTAGAACTTCCTTACCTTGAATAGTGGAACGATAATGCATCTTCATGAATTTAGATTCAAAGTGCAAGGCACATACAACACAACTTTCATCAAGTTTCTTATCAGCTCTGGGAATTGCCTTATCCCATTTGCTCAACATATCAGGAATTTTGGGGACAGCAAAGAGTGATATTTTATTTTTGCAGGATTTATAGCCAGTATTACATCCTGGCACAAAACAGCTGCTTTGCCTTTTCTTTTTTCTATGTTTTTTTATTATTTGCTAATGCAGAATTTCCTAGTAATTTCATAGCTGACATTATTTCCCTATGATCTTATAACTGTTGCAGTCGATTTCAGTACTGCACTTAAGTTTAACCACACAGTAGGTTTAACGCGTGACAGCCAATACTTGATCAACTTCTACATCTTCACGAATAAAAAGATACTAATTTCGGAAATAAATTTCGTTATAAACCAATCCACAGTTGAATAAAACTAGCACACTAACACCCGAATAAGCCTATTGCGTTTTAGTGATCAACTGTTGAATTACCTAGTGTATTACTGCTATGATCGAACTACAATGAATTAGCAAAGATACTGCCAAAGATATTTCCCTCCACTAACCTTTGTTTTGCGAAAATTTGAAGTTTCGTAAGGCGGCAAATCCTTGGCAAACAAACTTCCCACCATTGAATAGCATGAAGCCGATGAAGCATCCTAAGTTCCTAACGTAACTTCCGATGCCAGCGCCCTCTGTCATTTCATGACGATTGGTCACAAAACCGTGAGGGACATCTTAGGGAGCACGTCACACTAATTCTTCTAGGCACTGTAACTAAGGGTAAGTTTCTTTCTTTTTTTTTTTTTTTTTTTTTTTTAATACGACGATGAGGCTTATAGACTAAGTTTGTGCCTCACAGCAACTAGTTGGCTATGCGGAAATAGCTAAAATAACTCCTGATCACTAAGACTCTTGAAGATGCACGACCAGCCACGGAGGATAACCTCCTTGCGACCAGCACGGGAAGTCACAGTAGCAGCACAAAAGTCCATCAAAGGGGCACGCTCATGAGAAGAAAGGTTAGAAATGGGGCGTCCTCACAGAGAAACGCCTTGAGAGAGTAATAAATTTCTCCAAGGCCCGAACTTTGCGTTTTGCCACGGAAGCGTCCCGAAAGTCCAACAAAGAATATATTTGAGCAGAGACGGAGGTTGAGGAATGAGGGGTTGTCACTCCAAAACAAACCCTCCGATATACACTGTACGCAGGGCAGGAGAGGAGGAAGTGAGGAACAGTCTCAGGCCCGGAGCCACAGAAGCACATCGGGGAAGAACGTTTTCGAATCAGAAAGAGGTAGCTGTTTAAAGGTGCCGTGTCCGTGCGTAATTTTTGAATTATGATCGCTGAGGAACTTCGATAACAGTGTTCGCTAGGCCATCTGTGACGGAAGCTGATGAACGGATACAGTTCTGCCCACCCGGACGAAAGCCAGGCTGAATCAGAAGCGGAGATGAGCATGTTACCACTGTGCCGAGCAGCGTCAGAGGCTGTAACTGGGGGGAACAAGGCCAGGCCCTCAGCATGGCCCCGTCGGGCGGCCTCATTCGCTGGAAGACCAACATGAGCCGGGCACCAAACGAGCACAATGTCCTCGTAGAAAGAACGGAGGCGTTGAAGAGAATCATGCAGAAGAACGATAATGTCTTGAGATTTGCGATTTAATGCCAACAAGGCCTGTAGAACAGAATGACTATCCGTAAGCAGCAAGAGGCCACCGCACGGGCCGGGAGCAAATTCAAGCGCTGATATTAGGGCCCATGCTTCAGCCGAGAACACTGAGGAAATAGTCGAAAAGGAGAACGAACGGCTGGATTTGTTCCGTGGAAAAAAATGCCTGATCGCCACCGAGGAGTTAATCTTCGAAGCGTCAGTAGCAATGATGTGGTGCGACGCTGAGAGCTGGGCCAAGAACACCCCAAAGAAATGTCTGATAAGCACCGGATGCAGATATCGTTGCTGAAAAGGGAGACCCGAGCAAATAATCGAGTAGCAGGGTGCAGACGAAACAGGAGGGGCCGGCAGAGTCTGAAGAAGATCGCTGTTGACGAAAAACGGCTCCTGTCGGAAGCGACTGAGCACGATTCCAAGGGGAAAGCCATGGGATTTCCAAGCGTAGAATGACAAGGCGTCCTCTTCCAGAAGAAGATGAGCGATAAGCGGACGCTGACCCATCGACAAGTGGCGGTACAAAAATCGGACTGTCAGGAGGGTGATTCGAGAACGCACGCTAGCGATTCCACATTCGGCACGCAAGACCGCCGCAGGCGTCGAACGAGGAGGTGAATGGCTGCACGGAGTGCATGGTTGAGCAGAACTTCGAGAGCGTCGTAGAGATAGGTGGGGGAGGCGAACAGGACCGGCGCCGCATATTCCAGAATAGGCCGAATCACAGCAACGACAAAGGCGAGAGCGTTGGGGAAGCCAAGACCCCACCGGCGATGACAAACAACTTTAACAGCAGACAAGGCTCGGAAGACTGACTTCTTGACGTGCGTGAGGTGTGAAGACCAGGTCAGGGAGGAGTTAAACCAGACCCCTAAAATCCTGATGGAGGACTGCCAAGTCACTGAGTCAGAGCCCAGCAGGAAAGGAGGGCCAGGCGACCGGCGCTTACGAGAAAAGTCAACCGCGAAGCTTTTAGAAGGAGAGAGACGTAAATCCCAGGATGCTGCCCACTGAACAATGGAATCCAAAGAGGATTGCATATAGCTAAGTGCCGCCGCCCGGTTGGGACTATAGGAAACAATAAAAATATCGTCTGCAAATAAGAACATATGCGCATTCGGATGACAGCAATCAACCACATCGCCGCCCCGGTGGCACAGTGGTCTAAGCGATGGCCTCTGATCATTCGTCCGAACGGGGTCCGGGTTCGAATCCTGGTGAGGCATGGATGTTGTGTTTGTCTTACGGCACTGGCTCTCTCCCTTCCCTGGAACCAGTGACCCTAAATTAGGGACGGGCGACTGCTTATAGCCCATTGAGTTGCTCCCGGTGGTCGTTAAACCTCCAATCAAAAAAAAAAAAAAAAAAAAATCAACCACATCATCAATGTATAAGTTAAAAAGGATAGGTGAAATGGAGCTACCCTGAGGAACACCTCGACACTGCGGAAAGGAGGAAGACACCGTTCCCAGCCAACGAACGCGAAATCTGCGCCGAGCAAGGTAGTCAGCCAGATAACGGAGAAGACGACCACGAACACCCAGAGACGCCAATTTCCCAAGGAGAGCAGGATGACAGACCGAATCATATGCCGCCTGAAAGTCCAAAGACACCAGAAAAAACATAATTATGTCTAGCTCGAGCCACCAGAAGATGACGTTGGATCGACAGAAGGCACGCCGATGTGGAACGTCCTGGCAAAAATGCGAATTGCAGCTTGCTGATCCGTTGATGAGAGATAATGAAGTCTGTTAGGCGAGAAACCAGGACTTTCTCCAAGATCTTCGAAAAAACTGAAGTGAGAGTGATCATTCGGTACGATGATAAGTCGGGAGCAGGTTTGTTAGGCTTCTTTATCGGAATCACCCAGGACTCTTTCCAGCAAGAAGGATGAACGCCGGTTGACGAAAAGAGGTTAAGGAGGTCAACCAGCCAAGACGAATTCCACCTCCATATACGTCTCACCAGTTCGTAAGTACTTCCACCAGGGCCAGGTGCAAAGCGTCGGGGCGATCCATTAATAGCCCTGGCAACTTCACTGGCAGTAAGTAACGCATCCATCTCAAGAGAAGAGTCATCATGGTCAATAGAAAAGGAGTGCACCGAACAGCCAGAGGCTGTGGAAAAGAGTTCACCAAACGCCGAAGCCTGCTCCGCCGGATCAGCAACAAGGAAATCGCCAATCCGAAGTAGTAGGTGATCCGGGCTCGAACCAACATGAGATTTCAGACGGCGCAAGAGGGAGAAAACGAAGCCTGGCCTCGAGGTGTCGTTACATTGTGCCTTCCAGTAGGCACGTCTCTTAAGAATGAGGAGGTGGCGAAGATTCCGTTCTTCCTGCCGATATAATGACCAAGCGAAGAGGCAGCCGGATGACTTGGCATAGCGAAGGAGGCGGCGTTTCTTGCGAAGCCGCTGAGCACAATCAGAGTCCCACCAGGGAGACCAACGTCGACGCTGACCGCTGAGCCGACGATAAGCGTGGAGAATCAGGGAAATGCGGTCCAGGATCATAGCGGCACCGTCAGGAGTGGAAGGAAGTTCACCACGGATAATCTTCTGGATAGAAGGCCAAGCCACCGACCAAGCAACTGGTTGTAGACCCAGAGCAGGAGGGGGAGAGGAGCCAAACATCCCTGCCTCCAATGTTGTTATGACAGGATGATGGGTGCTACCGTAGAGGTCACTATCCACAGACCAGGAGCAGTACGGAACCAGCTGAGGAGAGCACATGGTGAGGTCCAAAACAGAACAACTTGACCCCCTGCAAAAGGTAGAAGACCCCGAGTTTAGGAGAGAAAGATCCTGCGAGCAAAGCCAGTCCACGAACTCAGTACCTCCCCGGCTCGGAGAAGCAGAACCCCAGCTAGGGTGATGAATATTAAAATCCCCAGCCACCATGCAACAATGAGTGAGCAGTTGTTCGATCCGTCCAAGCAAGAGCGCCGAGAGGGGAGGAGAGGGGATGTATAAATTAATAATCCTGAGTGTGGTGTCGCCAGGGAAGATATCCGTCGTAAGAAGCTGCTCGTTCGAATCCGAGCTGAAGATGTCCACCAATCTGGAAGAGATATCCGACCTAATTGCAGTTAAGAGGCCACCCCCGACCCTCCCCCCCGATCACTCCTATACACCGTACGGGCTGGGAGGGAAAAAGAGAGACCAGGAGATAGCCAGGATTCTTGGATAGTCAAAATCGTGGCTGTAGAAAAAATAGAACTGTCGGTGAAATAAGGTCTTTTGGAGCGAAGGGACTGCGCATTCCATTGAACCAGCGACCAACTATTCATGAAGAGAAAAGTGATCCGCTAGGCCAGATGCCGTCTTGAACCGCATGGAACAGAGGCCACAAATAAACTTACCGTCGTCACGATGAGCTTTCAGGTGTGACAGCAAGGCTGGACGAGAAGAGAAAGGCATGGCGCATGGAGGACACGAGAAGGTTCTGGAGTGAGAAAGTTTGACGGATTCCGCAGCAGACTCCACATACGGAACCACAGATTCTTCACATGACAGGAATTCATCGGCGCTTAGGCCAGTGTCAGGAGGTTTCTCAGTAGGCACTGAAGAAGCTGGGCACGCTGCCACTGTAGTAGGAGGATTCTGCAAAATTTCAGCCTGTGGCACCTGTGCAACGGATGATGTGGGGCCAGCATGTAGGGAAGGAGGTGAAAGAAGATTCGTCAAAGAGTCCAATCTACTGGTGAGTTTAGAGATAATGTCCAGAAGCTGAGGGAAGGCAGAGGAGCAAGCACACGGAGGTTGAGCCTGAGTCGCCGCTGCCGCCGCATATGAGGCCTGGTGGACTTGACGCACAGAGTCCCGAACTTCTGGATAGCTGAGATGCTTCGAAGCCATAATATCTAGGATCTGCTTTTCTTGGAGGTAAATTGGGCAGTTCGTGTCAGAAGCAGGATGAGAGCCCTTGCATAATACGCACTGGAAGCTCGACGCCGAGCATACAGAAGAGTCGTGTCCTTCACCACAACGAGAACAGCGAGCGGCACTACGACAGGTTGACAGCAGATGTCCATAACGCTGACAGTTTTTACACTGCCTAGGCGAATCCAAGAAGGGTCTGACCGCACATCTGGAATACCACAGATAGATAGTGTCACGGTTAGTAAAGCCCAGTTCTTCCACTAGGACCGAAGAAGTAGGGACGCTCGAGGAATTTACCGAACGTCGGAACCGAACAACACGAAGACAGTTCACACCACGGTCCAACAATTCTGAAGCAATTTCATCAACAGGGGCTTCAGTGTCCACATCTCGAACTAAAAACTTCGTTGTCATAAGCTTATTAAGAACCTGAGTTTTGACAGGTACCTGAAGAAAATTAGAAAGTTGACAAATTTCCAGCAAGCAAATGAGATTCGAGGAACGCACCAATAACTCACCCGAACGTAAAAACTGAACGTCTGAAATCGAGTCATGCATTGAAATATTGTCCACGAAGAACCTCTTCAACAACATGGGACGGACTCTGGGTAGCTTCCCAGAAGTCGCGGAAATAAGTATTTCACCACGAGTCACTCCGCTCGCAAATGCCCTACGCAGCAATTCCTGAGGAGACCATTGAATCGAACGAACAAAATCATTAACTGGAACTAGCAAACCACCCAGCTGAGGAAGCTCATCACCCGGTGAAGAACGCATTCTTTTAGCCGGAGTCGAGGAATCAGAGTCCCCCATCCCCGCCGAACCCACCGGCGGCAGCTAGGGCCCACCCCGAATCAACAGACCACAACAGACAAGAGCATGCAAAGACAATTATCCTACCTCGGATATGGGAAGAACCAACCGCCTGCAAAACTTTAACAGGAAAAGAAACGAAAATAGAAGAGGAAACAGCAAGCCGCTGTCTCAAAAATTCAACGAAACAAGAACGCTTTCGCCAACGACGACACAACCAAAAAAACAGTACCCTACGGGGTTCACCGATTAGAAACAGGAGAGCCAACTTCACACCAGCCAACCGTTGCCAATCCACTTGACCTCCAAGGTAAGTTTCAGGACAACCGCACAAATACAAAGCCAAACCGTGACGTCAACTGCCGTCTTTGAAGTCGTGACGTCACGGAATGACGACTGGGCATACACGAGGCTGACGAGAAAGACAGGCTTCGGTGCGGAAGGGAATCTGTAAGGTCACGTGACCAAGGTAGTGCTGTTGCCTCTGCTTGGGCTGCCGAGAGCAAACGGTGACCGAGTAGAGAGCTATTTTTTCCAACACGCAGCAAATATAAGGTGGCACATCTAATCATTGCATATTAATTTCAAACTATTAGAGAATAAAACGTTTAAAAGGAACATTATTAAAATGTGAGTTCTACTGAACTTAATCGTTTAACACTACTGAATTAATTTTTTTTTCGTTTTCCGTGTAGTGTGGATTTTTGCGTTTAGCCGTTCCTTTAGCAAAGTCGTATCAAGAGACATATTCGAAAGTTTTGTTGCTCGATTTAATGAAATTAACTATATTTTCTTCGTTGTCCGTGTAGTTCATTTTTTTCTTTTTGCCTTCATGATTTTCTAGCAACAATGAAAAGCAAATTCGTTTAATAAATAGCGTACAGAATATCAATAGCAAACGGAAAACGTCAAGCGAAATCATATTGAGGTCGAAGAAAAAGTGTTCCCTCATATACATATCTCTGGCTAAAACGTTCCTTACTGAATTAAAAAAAGTTATATCTTTTTCTTGTTCTGGAAAAAAATATTTTTGGATATTATTGCATGTATTTTGTTTAATGGGGTTATTTCTAGGACAATGCTTCTGTACACTAAAAGTACATAATTTGGAAATAATTCCCTCTTAAAAAAATGCTTAGGATCCCTTTTAATACAAATCATGTCTGTGCATTAGTTTATTTTACTTATTTCTACTTGGGGGAAGAAAAAAATTAATCCTTATCTGTATATATTTCAACACTTTAAAATTATGTGACAACACATTCTGGCACAAGCTATTTTCTTGGTAATTGAAAAATAAGTCGAATGAAGGATACTGTCACAAAAAATGCTCTCATTGTTTTGTGAAAAATTAATGCAAGAACTTTTTTCATAAAATTATTCATTTTTGTCACTATTAAATTTATTCCTTTCATTTGTAAATTTACAATTACTATAATTGAACACTGTTAGGTAAGCCAAAAATTGAAAAAAACTATTTCCATACTAGAATTTAATTCAAACTATAGCTCAGTAAACAGAATTCTTGCTCACCATTCACAGAAATTTAATTGTATTATGAGCCAATAAGCAATCTGAAATTGCAGATTTAGTGCTACTGACTAACTCTTTCATACCAGAAAATTTGAAAAATTCATCGCCGTGGAGCAGGAAGCGAACCTGCATTTCCCAATTTCCATTCGAGCATACTACCGTTACACCATCCAGGATGAGGAAGTCCCAAACATCCGAGTGATTTAATCTGAATAATCTCAGATTTTCGCCAGTCAAAGCGAGCCCTGCTTCATCGTAGCTCAGCTATTTAGAGTCAGGTCGATGTTTAGCAAATTCCCAGTTATTCAGGTAAACATTGTGGAAGAAATATTTCTTCTTTTTATACGTGGGAAATATATCTCTATGAGCAATCTGAAATCACATATTTACTGTTACATAACTGAAATCAAACGATCGTCCATGGAATGGAAACATGTCACCTCTCCAACAAGAAAGACGTGGAAAGTCCAACTGTCTGTCTGCGGGAGAGGTCATGGCGACTGTGAATCTGTTGTTTACACAGAATTTCTGTCAAAAGAGAAGACCATCATTAGTGACTCATATTGCCAAACACTATTAAATTTGCAAAATTCAATTAAGGACAGATGCCAGGGTAAGTTGAGCGAAGGTGTCACTCTGCTGCCCAACAACGCTACACACGACGGAAAACAAAGGGAATTGCTGCAGTCATTCAAGTCGGAGGTGTGGCAACATCCACCTTACAGCTCCAACTCATCCCCATGCGGCTACCATTTGTTCGGTAAAATGAAACAGGACCTTAGTGGACAACGATTCCCAACAGATGAGGCTGTGAAAAGTGTGGTCCTTAACTAGTTGCACCAAACTGGACTTCTTCTGTATAGGTATGGGACAGCTAATCGCACGTTCCGATAAATGTTTATAGTCCTTAGGTGACTATGTCGAAAAATGAATTAATGTTGTACCTTTAAACCAACATACATCCCCTGAGTATATCTTTGGGTTTTTTTTATTCAACACTGTAACTAACTTTTTGATCCACCCTCATATTATTAAAGCACTTTGCTGCAATTCAGAAATTAAATTTTTAGTTTGTTTTAAAAATTAGCATAAATACATTTGGAAAAAGTATCAACTTACCTATGGACTATCAATTTGTCTTGTATCTTCAAGCGGAATGAAGTAAAAAATACTATTAAAAATAAACAAATGGGTCCATTTTTTTACATAAATGTACCTCAAATGTCTGTTTCAAATAGTTTGAAAGAAGGAAAGTCATCACAAGCTGCAATGGTATTCAGCTTAAGAATTTTCCCCAAACTTTCCAAGTGACAGCATCTACAACAAAGTTATACATACACACAACAAAATAAAGAATTCTTGCTAACCAATGGCAGAAATTAAGACATCTGGTTCAAATAGTTTGAATCATCACACGCTACATCAAAATTATCTCAGCTTTAGATCCTCCACTATGTGTTACCATCTGAATATTTTATGTATGAGTTGTGTCCATTATTTTCTTTAACCTAAAATCTACTTTTGTAATGTTCATACCTAACTGTGAATTACTTTTTCATAAAAAATATTTTTATCACTTTTTGGATTAGGTTTCAACAGTATAAAAAAATTTTCCATACATTTCTAAAGAAATCTAAAGGAATTAAGCAGAATTGGTTAGTAGTTCCTCCCACTAGGGAATTTACACATTTTACTAACATTCTTTACTAGAAGCCAAATTTGCTTATCATAGTAAAATTAAATTTTTACTTTCAATATACCTACTATTAATGTCAAGCTAAGCACTAGTACACACACACCAGTGCTGAGACGGGCCGAGGCTTTTCTTTTAATGTGATTGTATATGATTTAGCTCCCGATTTTTTCTGATATCCCCCCACCCCACCGAAACATTTCAGGAAGAAATAAATGTTTAAAGAAACTATAGAAATTGATAGACATCCCTTCCTGACCCCGCAGTTGAGAAAGACATCGGTTAATTGCACGGGTAGGGAAGAGTGGAAGTCTGGAAAGACTTTTTTTAATGCCTATACAGGTTAATCATAGTTTTCGGGCTCAGGCTCTTAAAATTGAGCCCGAACTCAGCTCTGACACACACACACAGTAACACTTCAGTTACCTTCTCACAGGTATTTTTATCAAATTTTTGTGACAATGACGTCATAGGAGCAAGTATGAATAAAAATAAGAGAAATTTCCTGAAATTTTTTAGTACAGTGTTGAAACGTAAACAAAATGCTACAATATTACTGCTAACACTGATTCATCTGGGAATAAATGACATGGAACTCGTACCGGTATGGCGTCGTTGAGAGACTAGCCAGACCCCATGACGCGAAGGAGTACAGCATCATCTTCCACAGAAAGAAAATAGTCCATAGATTTTCAAATGATTTTTGACTGATGAAATCACAACTGCTATTAAATGAGGACCTCTGGTCCATTTTTCTGTGAAATGGCTTGACAAATAAAGATACATATCTTGGGGTAGGATAATACAAAAACGGTATATCACAGGCACATTGTGTAACACAGGTAACCACTTCCCAAACAGTATTAGTTCCAACTTAAAAAAAAAAAAAAAAAAAAAAGGACACCATCAAAAATTAAATACAAATCTCCAGTACATAATGCTGCCACCACCACTCAGCATCACTATGTGAATAATGTGTGATGAAGTGGAAAAAAGATCGGAAATGCTACGAGACACTAACCGAAGTACTGCTCCTTGGTATACAAGTTTCAAATGAAACCAAATGTGACAGATCTTTACTTTCTAGTTTCAAAGATAACTTTTCAGAAATGTTATCTTCATTTACTACAGAAGAAAAATACATGTCAATGCTTTAACCAACCTGGCTATACACTTTACATGCATACAAAATATTTGATAAGTTTGAACTCTTTTTCCAATCTCATGACTTACTCTGTGCACACTATGCACTAAGGAGGCACGCAAAACTAAGTGTTCAGCCTTTCAACTTCTTAATTTTTCTTTCACGTGATTTCAAATCATTTCGGTTATCATTTTTGGCTTTTACTAAGTTGTTCAAGAGTATTTTGCAGCTGAGGAGAGTTATGTTTTCCAATTTAGTTTACAAGCTACTCAAACACAAACATTCAACAGAAAATGAACAAGGAAATCTAAAATCATAACTTTGTCTGTTTAAATGTATGCAGCAGATTTTGTATAAGACAGAAAGTTGATGCTGTGCACTCAGGAACTGGTTTTCATGCATTTTAACAATATTTTGTAAAGTGTACTATGCCACAGCAACTGTCAAAACAACACATTCTGTGGGCAAAATCAACTTACCCCTGTCCAGTTCCTTTATTAGCTGATATGGTTGTTCAGCAAGATCAACTTCTTTGTCAGTTAATAACCAAGAACAACAAAAGTCACATTTTTGCTTCCTTAACTCTTTTCGAACAGTGAATCCAGCAATGTAAGTAAGCACTGGAATCATAAGTGCTGGTACTTTTTCAAAATTAAATTCACTATTAATAACATCATTAAACATAGATAAGTTTACAGAATGAGAATGACGATCTTCACATGGAATTAAGGTTTGTAAGGGTACTTTGGTATCTCTAATAGATAACAACACTGCATTTTTGAAACGCAACTTTCTTTCACTTTCCAGCAGCTGCACATAGCTAATATAGTAATTGGCACCACTAAGTCGCCTGTAGTAACCAAATCTGCTTTCTAAATTATCATTTTGGAACTTACCAAGCAGAAGGTAATCTATTTTATACTTCTCCAATAAGTATGGAACAAGCTGTATGAAAGCATCATTTGTAGTTATGAGTGACTGGAATGTTTGAGATGATAGTGCATTTGTGACAGGAACTGAAGTTCTCCATTTTTTCAACCACAATGACATTTTACTCAAATATTCTATTTGTAGAGAATTTTCAGTTCTCACTGGTTCTCTGTGTGGATCATTAAATCTGATGCCTTCAAAGGCACTCTGAACATTAACAATTTTCCACCATTTGGTGAAAATATCAAGAAATTTGCAAGTTTCTTCGTAGCCAACAAATACTTTTGGATAATGGCTACTTATACATTTTAAAGCTGCAATATTTTTTTCATTGATCACCCTCAGAGCCAGCTTTACATTTTGCTTTTGAATGTTTGAAGGGTACAGAACTTTACTAGAAAGCAAATGACCATACTTAATAAGAGCATTTTTCTCCATATCATATAACAGTTCTAAATGCTTGTAACAGGCTTTTAAAATATTACCATCATTTTCAAAATCTGGAAAAATAATACACTTTTCATCTTTTTTCCCAATCCATATATTTCGAATACATTTAATAATATGCACCGAGTCAAACACAAAAAATAACAATCTTGTATCATTCAAAGCGTGTGGAACACTAGGTTGCAAAATCTTCTGCGGAGTGAATAACTCAAATGCTTTGCGGTTAACAGAGTTATTGTCAGATATCAGACATATTACTTGAAATCCAAGTTTTTCAACTTCTGTTATTACACTCATTATCATATCTTTCAGTTGTTCAGCTGTGAGATTGTTCACAGGAATTATGCTTACAACATCCTTATACTTGGACAACACTGAAGATATCATAAAAACTTGTGCAGTTTTTGCAAGTTTAGCAGTGTCTGACTGGCTCATTCCAAAAAGAGAGCCACCTTTAAAACTCAGATGTGGTTCCATATAAATTTCATCAAGTAACAAATTTACTATGAACTCATGTTCACACAGACCCTGAATTTTACTTTTCAAATACACCATACTGCCACGAAGATCACAGCTATTTAGTGAAAAGTGACCAATTAGTTTCTGCAAGTTCCGGGGGTGTGGAAGATACAAAGCATTGCATTTATATAAAATATTATATGCTGAAGAAGAAAAAATATATAGTGATGTTGCAAGAACCATGGTACTATTAGAATATTTCCTATTATTTTTTGGGGGTAATGATAATTTTAACTGCTCTATAAGAAATATTAGCTGAGCTGACTCTGGACATTTAGACAATTCTAGTTCTAACAAAGTTGTGGCTGATTCAATGTAACTATGCACATTAGGGTCTTTCAAATGTTCTTCAACATACTGCATGAGTTCTTCGATAACAGTTACTGAATTCAAAATATTTTTTTTGATAACTTACTTTTGTTGATTTTTGTTTTGTCAATATAAACCTCGAAACGGAGATCAGTAGCTATCACAATGGAGCCTAACACAGCAGGTGACTCATTATGAAGATCAATAAAACAAATGATTACTTTAGTTTCATTACTTACTAAAGCCCATTCTTGTCGAAAATTGTTTTTATTCTTTGCAAAATATGACATTACATCACCCATACCTTTAATACTCTTTTCTTCCAAATACTTTTTATGTACTACAAGGCTTTCCTTGATGGCCTGTTCGAGGTTATCGCTTTCCACGTTTGCAAGGCGCCTCGAAGAGCTTGGAATGGAACTCAAGTACTTTGGCAAATTGGGAAAAACTGTTGGAAGTGATCCTTCTTTCAACTTTGGCAGTTTCCTAGGAAACTCTTTATATTCACCATCAACAATTAACTTATCAGTTCTGATGACACAGGACTCATCGAAATGTTTTATACATACCACTGGATTTTTTAAACCACTCAAATCTGTTGGAATACTACGAAGCCATTGGCTTCTCTGAGGTTCTGACTTTGGTATGGCAAAAGTTGTAACAGTCTCCTTTTGACTTCTATAATTTGACTTGCAGCCACTAACACTGCAACACCGCGGCATGTCAATTCCTGTAAAAATAATTATAAATAATTATACCTTTTAATACAAGAGAAGAACTAGATATGAAATTTTTAAGCGAAAGTAGTTCTCTATGTTTTGTACAGTTAGAATAGAGTTGACCATGCAGTTTTTTTAACATAATCTGTCCACACTGTTCAGCTTTAGTAAATTCAATCAGACAAATGCTATATCACAGTTGATATTAAGTTACGAAATTAAAAAATTGTCCTCTTTAATTCAGACACACATTACAATACAACAATTCAAGCATTAATTCCGTAAAGAAAGGGCTAACGATTGTTGAAGAGATGCAAATGTTATACAAATTACAAAGGCTAATTTCCTAAAAAGTTACCCTGATTTCTGGTAATATTCAAGCTCTATGTGAATCCGCATTGGCAAAATATATTAATTATTATATTTGTCTACTTGAAAAAAGGATTAAACACCACAGAATAACTCACTTTTTTATACTTCACTATTCATGAGACATGAACAGATTTCAACATGTGTGAAACTAAGATCTACTCATTAAACCTATAATTATCGCTAACTTATTGCTAAACCTAAATAAAAGGTTTACTAAGAATTAACCTTATCTTAGAAATATAAAATACCTACCTCACAAAACTATACGTGTATCCAAATGAGAATAAACGGAACACTCACTCACTAAATACAAATCACTGTGAACAAACGATGCAATGGCTGTTCAACCGATTGACTTGGCGACAGCACTAAGTTGTGCACGTGACTATTTCGCACCGCAGCCTGTCTTTCTCGTCAGCCTCGGCATACACCAAGGAGGATGGAAATAAGGGGAGTGAGCCAAGCAGGTTAGAACTAAGCCGCAGATGGCTTAGTGGTTAGTGTTTCAGACTATCGATGCTGGGTCCCCAGGTTCAAGCCTGGGCTGATTTTTCAGAGATGGTGTGATTTACTAACAATCGCTGAATATCGGACGAGCACGTAAAGTGACGGCCCCCAGGCTGGACCCACTGGTAAAATGGGTATCCTTTCCTATGTCCCCCCTGAAATTCTCTCACCCATCTATGTGCAATATCGTACTTGTACGGTGGCGCCATCTACTGTACTCTAATCTCACTACAAACTGCTCTGTCAAAGTCGCTAGACTTGCTCTCATTGTTTCTGTGTCCTGCCCAAAAGGCGATCTCGCTGTAGATGGCTGGGACCTAAACTCTACTCCCTGTGGACGGAAGTCCTACATGAAAATGACAAATTCTGCATCCTCACAGCAGGTTAGAAGTAAGAGGTGGTGGCAACAGTCCCTGTGCTTCTGGCGTGACGCCACTTTTTATCAGCTGACTACGCCAATGCGCCCAACCTAAGATACTTTTTTTTATTGGAGGTTTAACGACCACCGTGAGCAACTCAATGGGCTATAAGCAGTCGCCCGTCCCTAATTTAGGGTCACTGGTTTCAGGGAAGGGAGAGAGCCAGTGCCCAAAGACAAATACAACATCCATGCCTAACAAATACAACATCCATGCCTAACCGGGGTTCAAACCCGGACCCCTTACGGACAAATGATCAGAAGCCAGCGTCTTAGACCACTGCGCCCCAACCTAAGAATCTCCTGTATATCTCTAAGGGGAAATCGCGATTTTGAACGGGTTTTTCGGACCCTTACTCTACCAATACAGGCATGAAAAAATTGAGGCTGAAATATTCTTTTTTTTTTTTTTTGATTGGAGGTTTAAAGACCGCCATGAGCAACTCAATGGGCTATAAGCAGTCGCCCGTCTCTAATTTAGGGTCACTGGTTCCAGGGAAGGGAAAGAACCAGTGCCGTAAGACAAACACAACATCCATGCCTCACGGGATTCGAACTCGGACCCCGTTCGGACGAATGATCAGAGGCCATCGCTTAGACCACTGCGCCACCGGGGCGGCGCTGAAATATTCATTCCCATAATTAAAAATTTCCAGAAAAAACAGGAAAATATATGTTGGTATTTCTTTAAAAAATTGAACAAAATACTGATTTTTTGAGCGGAAGTGCATAGTGCCCATGTGCAAGTAACCATGCATACTGCCCATGTGCAAGTAATCATGTTTAAATATAACCGAAAGCCTAATGATAAGAAATAATAAGTCCGAAATATTCCTTCTTTCCATCCTTGGTTTGCATGCGCTAAGCAAAACTGCTTAAGCCACAGGAAGTGACGTCACGTTCTCGAGCTCCCACAGCGCAGACTCCCACCACCTCAGAGAGAGGACAGAAGCAGCTGATCTGTTTTGGCTTCACTCAAAACGGGTCCCTTCACCTCCTTGGAGGGAGCATGTGTTTTCACAGGTGAAGCCAGCTGAATTGATTGGCCGCCATCTTGCGTTACCCTCAGTTGCTCGTATGAGCAAGTTCAAAGAGTGAACGTTGCCGTGTTCCAGTTTAGTGGGGGGGGGGGCTGATTTCAATTTGGTTTGTGTTATTTTTGCTGAAAGAAACTTCTTAGAAATGCCAGCGTACGCAGCCATAGGCCGCACCAATAAGACATATGAAAAGCTGCCTGATGGGATCACGTTTCACAGGTGTGTGTTTTATACATCTAACATTCTATTTCGAAATTTAAAAACGCATGATGAAATAGTTAAAAATTTCATTATGAACTAGAAAGTTGTCCTGTTTTTAGTAACTCCCGATCAAAAACTGCATTTCTGAAAACGTTCTATTAAAATTTTGTAAAAGTCAAAGTCGTTTTAAACGTAAAATCAAATCTGCTGTTGCTTTTAAAATTTTGTAAATTATCTCATTTATTATTGGTGTATAGTAATCGGCCTATGAACGCTAATAATCGGATTTTATTCTGCGATACAAACGTCTTTCAACTTTGCATATTTCGTACACTCTTCGTAAAAATTTTGTAAATTATCACGTTTAGCACGAATCATCGGTTTTAAGGTAATATTTCATTGCGTTTGTGTTTTCTAGAATATTCACCAGATCACATGAAATAACTTAACAACATATATTTTTAATTACAGAGTTGTAAACTGCTTCTGGCATTACTTTTGTGTGGTAATTTAAAGCGATTTTTGTCTTACGCACGGTAAAATATGACTTAACATTCCGTTGAGAGAAAAGAAAACACTGGTGATATTATGCAGTATATCCATAAATGTAAAGGATATTTTTTCTCTTGGTAAGAGGGCTGTAAAATTGCTAACCAGTATGGTATAGTTAGATATGTAATCGATGTGAACGCAATCAAAAGGGTAACCTAAGATGGCTGGCTCTCAGGACATCGGCTTTATAGCTCTGCGTATGAACTGCTTGTTTTGCTCCCGCCCCCTTATTCTACCCTGCTTGGCATAAACCATGGAGGTAGGAATAAGGGGAGAAAGTATGACGTCCCAAACCTGAAGCTTTCTTAGCAGATGACGGTGTGACGGCCATCTTAAGCCTCTGATGGTGGTTTTCAGCCATTGGGTTATATACGTGAGAAGTTTGATATTCGAAATTTGAAGTTATTTTTTTTAGAAATGGTGTGTTGTTGCGCTTACGGATGTCACAACAATTCCGGGCGACCACCTCCTGCAGTTATTTTTCACAGGTAAGCAAAGGAGAAACATTTAATATGAAATCTTTTCATTTCCGAAGAGCATTTAGTAATAAAGTTCGTATATGAAGTCGAAGCTGACGATGACGTCAATTTAGATATGACTAGCTTAATTTCCCATTTTGATTGACACAATGGCACTGAACGTATGACATTTTGTTGTGCTAACAGGGGAAAACATCCTAATAGAAACTCGGAAAAGTCATCTTTCGGAGCATATGTTTGTGCACACAGGTAAAAAGCCTCACCAACGTGTTATATGTTCCATGCAATTTACTCGAAAAAGTGATCTTTCCAAGCATTTACTCATTCACACGGGGAAAGCCTGACCAATGTGATTTATGCTCCAAATGATTTGCTAGAAAAAGTGATCTTTCGAAGCATTAACTCATTTAGACGAGTGAAAAGTTTTACCAATGCGATGTATGCTCTAAACGATATATTCGAAAAAGTGAACACTCGAAGCATTTACTCATTCAGACGAGGGAAAACTTCACCAATGTGATATCTGCTCCAAACGATTTGTTCGAAAAAGTGTTCTTTCGAAGTATTTACTCATTCACATGGAGGAAATGCCTCACCAATGTAATGTATGCTCCAAACAATTTTCTTGGAAAAGTCTTCTTTCACAGCCCATTCCCCTTCCCACAGGTGAAAAGTCTCATCACTGTGATGTGTGCTCTAAGCAATTTTCTCAGAAAAGTAATCTTTTAAGGCATATTCTTGTTCATTCAGGTAAAAAGCCTTACCAATGTGATGTACGTTTTAAGCATTTCCTCCGAAAAGTAATCTCTTTTTTTTTTTTGATTGGAGGTTGAACGACCACCGTGAGCAACTCAATGGGCTATAAGCAGTCGCCCGTCCCTAATTTAGGGTCACTGATTCAGGGAAGGGAGAGAGCCAGTGCCGTAATACAAACACAACATCCATGCCTCACCGGCATTCGAACCCGGACCCCTTACGGACGAATGATCAGAGGCCATCGCTTAGACCACTGCGCCACCGGGGCGGCGAAAAGTAATCTTTCAAGGCATGTGTTTAATTGTTCATGTGTGAAAAGGCAAAATCATAATATATATAATATAAAGTAAAATTGGGGTATTACAGCTTAACATTAATTTGCGTACACTATCATATTCTCTTCATTTTAACAGAGCTGATCTCTGTAAAACGTCACTAAACTTAGATTAAAACTCGTCACTAAACTTAGATTATCATGCATACAACTTTAAAAACTATGAAATTGCACGGCGGTTTTATCTACAGAATGAGAAACACTCTTGCACCTACGCTGTTCCTCCAGAAGCCATCCGAAATGTTTCCTAAATTCTAAATAACTGGAAGTAGCCGTAACGCCCTAAACATTGATAAATCAATTAAAAATATCCTAAAGAACAGTATATAAACTATTAATATAATAAAGAAGGGAAAATTTATTAATATTAAAAGCAAATTGCCAACTTCATGCCTCGTACAGCACTCAGGCTTAAAATGGCTGGCGTGACGTTTCGCTGGCTTCAATTGGATTGCATTGAACCAACGGAGAGTGCTTTTCTCCCCTTGTTCCTACCTCCATGGTATAAACACACGTTGTTTACATGTTAGCTAACGTTAGTTTTATCGTTGGCGTCTGTTGATACACTGGCGGACCCACGGGAGGAGGGTGGTGATGGGGCCCGGACCCTTCATTGGGCTAACAGAGAGAAAAATTACTTCAAAGACTGAAACAAAAAAATCACGTTACGTGATTCACATATACTTCTTAATCATGTACCGTATAATTATAAGTTTTGTGACGTACAATAATTATAACGGAGTAGTTCTGTTAAAAAATTTAGAAAAATCTAACCTTGGTCTCCTCCCCCCCCCGGTGGCGCAGTGCTCTAAGCGATGGCTTCTGATCATTCGTCCGAAAGGGGTCTGGGTTCGAATCCCGGTGAGGCATGGATGTTGTGTTTGTCTTTCGGAACTGGCTCTCTCTTTTCCGTGGAACCATTGACCCTAAATTAGGGACGAGCGACTGCTTATAGCCCATTGAGTTGCTCACGGTGGTTGTTAAACCTGCAATAAAAAAAGAGCATCCACAAATGTACACTTTGCAAAGGCCTGACCCTTATTGGTGGTTCCAAGGAAGGAGATAGAGTTAGCACCATCAAACGAGCTCGCCACTCATATCACACCTGGACTGGAACTGTGGCCCACCTCAGAGAAAATGGTCAGAAGCCAGTTCCTCAGCTTACTGCTGCGGTCTGGCGATGTCACATAACATTTATAGGCACTGCAATATTCTGGTATTGCAATACAGATGTATTGGGGATCAATCAAACAAATCCAACTTTACTTAATGGCATTATAATGTTACTGAATTTCTTTTAGTAACATTATAATTATAATTTTAGTAACATTATACACTGACGGAAAAAATCCCAACACCACGAAAAAATAGTTGTAGCGGAATGAAATGGCGGCAATACATTTGTATAGGTAACATATTTAATCGATTAAGGTTTCAAGATCACAGCTTATTCGAAGCGCGAGAAAAGCCATTTTAAATGTGAAATGCTGGTACATTAATAACCGGTGTAACCGCCAGAATGTTGAATGCAAGCACGCAAACGTTCATGCATTGTGTCGTACAGGTGCTGGATGTCAGTTTGTGGGATGGAGTTCCATGCCTGTTGCACTTGGTTGGTCAATACAGGGACGGTTAATGCTGGTTGGGGGTGACGCTGGAGTTGTCGTCCAATGATGTCCCATACGTGCTCGATGGGTGAAAGATCTGGTGATCTAGCAGGCAACGGCAACATGTCGACACTCTGTAGAGCATGTTGGGTTACAACAGCGGTATGCGGGTGAGCGTTATCCTGTTGGAAAACACCCCGTGGAATGCTGTTCATTAATGGCAGCACAACAGGTTGAATCACCAGACCGACGTACAACTGTGCCGTCCGGGTGCGTGGGATAACCACGAGAGTGCTCCTGCTGTCATAGGAAATTGCTCCCCAGACCATAACTCCAGGTGTAGGTCCAGTGTGTCTCGGCCGCAGACAGGTTGGTTGCAGGCGCTCACCTGCTCACCTGGCCTCCTTCTAACCAACACACGGCCATCACTGGCACCCAGGCAGAACCGGCTTTCATCAGAAAACACAACAGATCTCCACTGCGTCCTCCAATGATCTCTAGCTTGACACCACTGACGTCGCAAACGGCAGTGGTTCGGAGTAAGTGGAATGCACGCTACAGGGCGTCTGGCTCGGAGCCGTCCTTCAAGTAACCGATTTGTAACAGTTCGTTGTGTCAATGTGGTGGCAACTGCAGCTCGAATTGCTGCCGCAGACGCGGTACGATGCGCCACGACCATACGCCGTACACGGCTGTCTTCCCTCTCAGTAGTGCCACGTGGCCGGCCAGAACCCGGTCTTCTTGAGGCAGTACCTTCCCTTGACCACCGCTGCCAACAATCATGCACAATGGCTACATTCCTGCCAAGTCTTTCTGCAATATTGCGGAAAGAAAATCCACCTTCTCGTAGCCCTATTACACGACCTCGTTCAAACTCTGTGAGCTGTTGATAATGGCTTCTTCGTCTTCTTAAAGGCATTCTTGACTAACATCAACACACTACGTCGAATCTCAACGATAACTAACGCTCACGAACGTTACAGCGCGTATTTACAGCAAACCTGCTTTGCATGTTCCGAGGGGCGCTACTAGCGCCACACGTATGCGCCGAGCGCGAAATCTGCATAGACGTCATCTGACAGATGTACTCTCACCGCCTACCAACTGTCGTTTATCTAACACAACTCCTTCTTGGTGTTGGGATTTTTTTCCGTCAGTGTGTTTACAAGAATTTTGGAAGTCCCACAAAATATGGTTGACTATATAGGCTGCAGGGAGCTCTTAAATATTATAAATCACATGGGGTGTGTTGTAGATTCATAAACATGTGGTTGAGTAGTATGTAATTCTGGTTTGGAATTGTGTGAAGCAGTAGCTAACAGAATTTAGAAGTTACTGTAAGATTTTGTAAGGTACACATAATTTACCGAGAGGTAGAAATAATAAGAATACAAACCCACACGTAACAGGTAAATGTAGGTTGAGGGAAAGCATGTTGTAGTTATGTTAAATTTTTGAAACACCGAGCACTTTTGACCTAACTTGGGTCGTGATCGCCTGTAAACTAAGTGATCAAGAACTAAGTTGCATCAAAAGTGCTTCTGTGTTTCCAAAATTTCTTAATGTATTCATAACTAGTATGCTTTCATACAACCTACATCCAGAGAGATAATTATAATGGTAATCTGCAGTTCTTTCACTGACATGTGGTCGAGTAGTATGTAATTCTGGTTTGGAATTGTGTGAAGCAGTAGCTAACATGATCCACACTTGAAGAATCCTTTCCAATGACAATCTCCTTAGATGTGCTCTGCTGTAGTGTTACCTAATGCATCAATTTGCACCCTAATGCGTCAAACTCATTTCTCTAGAGATCTGACACATTTCCTGTGTAATTTATCTATTAGAGTTTCAATATGTGATATTGGACTTCTTTTCCTTTTAGTTATTTTGTTCCAAGAAGGCTTTGGGGGTGATGTTGCTTCTGCAATTTCTTCAGAGTGCTCTGACACAAAAGCACTGGCACAAACTTGAGAAGGCACATAATCTTCATCATTGTATATGTTGGTATTTAGTAGCTAAATATGGTAAAACAAATTTGAAATGATACAATCATAATGATTAAATGAAAATGCCATAACTTTATTTCAGCAAAGTGGTTAAATTAAAGAAAATAATCAAAACTGAAATGAGACAAAAGTACATTAGTTTGCTTATTTACGAATAAAAATGGTAAACTTATGTATGGCACATTTTATGGACAGGGTCTGTTAATGAGACATGCAGTTCTGCTAATTTAATACACAAAATTCTTTATCGCAATACGCAATTTGTGCATGCCTCTCCCTCCCATAACACCCCACCTCATTTTTGTAATGAAAATCAGTATTAACATGTGAAATACTAATAGCTCTAAAATAATAATCATATAACAGATTATGAGAAGTTCAATAATATGAAGAGAAACTGATGGAAATTAATTCCCTTCACCCTTAGAATATTTTGTGTTATTCAGCACTATTGTTTGTAATCACATGCTAGTACCGCATTCACATATGTTGAAACCAAGGCATAGGTGGTATTTGAAGCCATAATGAATGATGTAAGCATGTATTTTCTTTGACATTTCAAAAATCTCAAGTCCACATGAAGTCTGTGAAGTTTTAAATTTCTTCTCCACAGACCACTGGAGTTATACAACATTTTCACATGTGTATGTAATACATCAAGCAATTACACAATAAATATTCAGAACATCTTTTTCTTTTCAGAAATACTGCAAAATTTATGCATTGTTGAATGCATATATCAGACAATATTTCATTTTGGCAGAATTTTAAAAGCAGAAACCACATATGAAGATGACATTCTAAGAAGAAAATGGGGAAAACAACATTAACATTAGCAAAATATGATAAACATATTACTGATATGTTTTTCTAGTCAGATACAGTTTTATTGACACATGTTTCACTAACTTCTCTGAAAATTTCCAAATCTTTTTCTTCCGTAGTAGAGAAATATTTGAAACATCCAATCTTTGAATGAAAATTTAGAAACAAAAAGTAGCATGCACATCTTCCCAAGCAGAATATTCTACCCTATGAAATTTGTTGTTATATTTGGCATAAAATGCAAAAATTTGCTTGCCCGGGGGGGGGGATCTTGATAAAATAGTGTAGGTTTGGTTGACCTGTGTGACCTTGTATAGTTCTAAAAGTATTTTAAACTCTAAAATTATTACCGTATTGCAAAATTAGAAAGACTTAGCTCCCAAGTCCCAGTCAGACTTAGCCTATGTCAGAAATTCTGCATGAGCAGTGGATTCAAATATTTACTTTTGGTTCTACAGATATATAACTATTCAGGAAAGAACGTAGAAAAACATTCAAAATGAAAGTATAAGAAGTACTAGCTAGCTATTGACTATCACAGAATGGAATGCATTATGTGATGTATCACAAATCACGATGGAAAATTTCACTGTGCCACCTTGGAGAACCATTATTTACTTGGTAAGCAACAACTGTTCCATGTAAGTAAAACTATTATGCACTCTTTGTATTAATATCATTAACCAGTAATATAGGCACGAAAAAAAACCTTAAGATATATTTATACTTGCTGGGCATTTACTCATTTGTATTAGCCTTTAATACATGCATTCCAGATAAATTTCATAAATTCAGAAAGTGCAATAACCACAATATTTGCTGAATTACCACAATTCTCTTTAAGTGTGAGAAAACAGCAACAATGGTGAGTAATTTTCATGACAAAAAGTTCATACCATCAGTAAGGTAATCAATGGAGTCAGAAGGCAATAACTGCCATTAATGAATTAAGAGTTAGTTGTCTTGGTGGACAGCAGATTATTTCTTGCCCATAATGGATCAAATGAGAATTATACAATAAAGTATCTTAATTTCCTTTTATGCACTGCCCACCAATGAGGAAAAACGATCACATTTTGACTTAGCTCACTATTCTATCTCATCATGCCAACCTTGCACTCTTTGTGGTTGTACTGAAGCGGCATGCATATGGTGTCAATATTAAATCTGTTAGGCCTAATGCAGTACAAAACAGTTGGATCAAAATAGTTTAGAGGAATCAATGGAAATTGGAGATTAGGCACGGAGGGGGGACTACTATAAGGTTTACTGCCTGTAGAAGTGACTTTGGGAAGCTATTCATATTACATCAACAGAAACCCTAGAAAACCAAAGACTGAATAGCCACCCAACAGGGTTTCAAACCCTCAGAGGAAAGTCGACAGCCCACACTCGCGTGTGGTGATACTAATTTGCTAACAGTACCAAACTGATGGTTATATACATACAAAAATGATTAGAGACCACTCTGATGTAGCAATATGTAAATGGCGTGTCATTAGCATTACAAAACTTTTAGGAAGTATTTTTTTAATTGGGGTTTAACGATGACTGTGAGCAACTCAGTGGGCTATAAGCAGTTGCTCATCCCTAATTTAAGGGCACGGGTTGCAGGGATTAAGGGAGAGAGCCAGCACCATAAGACAAATGCAACATCCATGCCTCGTTTGGGATTCGAACTCTGACCGATCTCGGACGAATGATCAGAAGCCATCGCTTAAACCACCGCACCACCAGGGAGGCATTGGGAAGTATTACTACCAAATAAAATGCATGCACATGGCAGATTTAGTTCGCTTGTCTTGGACATTACTCACATTATGAAGACATTATATGGGAATTATCTGCTTCATGGTTGACATATGCTCATAATTCACAGGAGTTTACAAAATGATTTGTTCGAGTTATGTTCCATACGGTTGATATTTATATTTCCTTTTTACTTCAAACCTAAGCATTTGCCACTAATACTATCACTTACGTCATGTACCTATTATGAGCAATTAGATTCTTCGTGTGTAGATTGATTTCATGATGCATTATACATGTAAAACAAATTGCAGCCTTTATATATACAGTTGACTCTTAATAACTCAAACTTTGATACCAATAATATACAATGACGGAAAAAAAATCCCAACACCACGATAAAATAGTTGTAGAGGAATGAAATGGCAGCAATACATTTGTATAGGTAACATATTTAATCGATTAAGGTTTCAAGATCACAGCTTATTGTAAGCGCGAGAAGAGCCATTTTAAATGTGAAATGCTGGTACATTAATAACCGGTGTAACCGCCAGAATGTTGAATGCAAGCATGCAAACGTTCATGCATTGTGTCGTACAGGTGCTGGATGTCAGTTTGTGGGATGGAGTTCCATGCCTGTTGCACTTGGTTGGTCAATACAGGGACGGTTAATGCTGGTTGGGGTGACGCTGGAGTTGTCGTCCAATGATGTCCCATACGTGCTCGATTGGTGAAAGATATGGTGATCTAGCAGGCCACGGCAACATGTCGACACTCTGTAGAGCATGTTGGGTTACAACAGCGGTATGCGGGCGAGCGTTATCCTTTTGGAAAACACCCCCTGGAATGCTGTTCATGAATGGCAGCACAACAGGTTGAATCACCAGACCGACGTACAACTGTGCCGTCAGGGTGCGTGGTATAACCACGAGAGTGCTCCTGCTGTCATAGGAAATTGCTCCCCAGACCATAACTCCAGGTGTAGGTCCAGTGTGTCTCGGCCACAGACAGGTTGGCTGCAGGCGCTCACCTGGCCTCCTTCTAACCAACACACGGCCATCACTGGCACCCAGGCAGAACCGGCTTTCATCAGAAAACACAACAGATCTCCACTGCGTCCTCCAATGATCTCTAGCTTGACACCACTGACGTCGCAAACGGCAGTGGTTCGGAGTAAGTGGAATGCACGCTACAGGGCGTCTGGCTCGGAGCCGTCCTTCAAGTAACCGATTTGTAACAGTTCGTTATGTCACTGTGGTGGCAACTGCAGCTCGAATTGCTGCCGCAGATGCGGTAGGATGCGCCACGGCCATACGCCGTACACGGCGGTCTTCCCTCTCAGTAGTGCCACGTGGCCGGCCAGAACCCGGTCTTCTTGAGGCAGTACCTTCCCTTGACCACCGCTGCCAACAATCATGCACAATGGCTACATTCCTGCCAAGTCGTTCTGCAATATTGGGGAAAGAAAATCACCCTTCTCGTAGCCCTATTACACGACCTCGTTCAAACTCTGTGAGCTGTTGATAATGGCTTCTTCGTCTTCTTAAAGGCATTCTTGACTAACATCAACACACTACGTCGAATCTCAACGATAACTAACGCTCACGAACGTTACAGCGCGTATTTACAGCAAACCTGCTTTGCATGTTCCGAGGGGCGCTACTAGCGCCACACGTATGCGCTGAGCGCGAAATTTGCATAAACGTCATCTTACAGATGTACTCTCACCGCCTACCAACTGTCGTTTATCTAACACAACCCCTTCTTGGTGTTGGGATTTTTTCCGTCAGTGTATTTCGCACGAACTTTGATAGTTCGAGAAAAGTTTCCTGCACATGTTCTATTCACATATTGTTGATAACTCGAAATTTTCCCATGCTCCCTTTGGATTTTACCATATGTATTGCACATAAGAACACACGTAGCACGTCAAACTATCGCAGGTCAAACCATCGCGCGACATAACATCGCGGACATAACATCGCAGGTCAAAACATCGCAGTGACAAAACCTCGCAAGTCATAACATCGCGGGCACAAAACATCGCAGGTCAAAACATCGCGGTGACAAAACATCGCCAGCCATAACATCGCGAGCCATAACATTTCAGGATGGGGCATTAATTACATGACTTTTTTTCTTTTCATTTTTTTTTCTTTTGTATTTTTCTAAACATTTGATCTTTGGTAGGAAAAACTTGTTCAGACACTGATTTAATTTGCAGAAGACTAGTATGCGGCACTTATAAAAATATTCCAGGAGGGGGCACTAATTAGTTTCTCATCTCATACAAACATTTCGTAAAATCTAGAGTTTTCAATTTAAAGCCACCAAATTTGGTATACTACCTCATGGTGTTTTTGGATGTGGTCTGAGCCCGGGGTCGAGGGGCTCCATAGAAATTTTTCGTAAAATCTACAGTTTTCAATTTAGAACCCCAAAATTTGATATACTTCCTCATGGTGCGCTAACTTAGACCGTAAATGGTTTTGGAAAGGTAGGGGGCCTGGGGTCAAGGGGCCCCAATACGCAATATTCGTAAAATCTACAGTTTTCAATTTAGAACCACCAAATTTGGTATAATATCTCATGGTGCTCTAATTTAGACGGTAGAGGGTTTTCGGAACGGGGGGGGATCAAGAGGGGCCCATACGCAATATTCGTCAAATCTACAGTTTTCAATTTAAAACCACCAAATTTCGTATAGTACCTCATGGTTCTCTAACTTAGACCGTAGACAGTTTTTGGAAGTGGTTTGAGCCCGGGGTCGATGGGCCCCCATAGAAAATTTTCGTAAAATCTGGTGGGGGGCCCGGGATCAAGGGGGCCCCATACGCAATATTCGTCTAATCTACAGTTTTCAATTTAAAACCACCAAATTTGGTATACTACCTCATGGTGCTTTAACTTAGACCGTAGACAGTTTTTGGAAGTGGTCTGAGCCCAGGGTCGATGGACCCTCATAGAAAATTTTCGTAAAATCTACAGTTTTCAATTTAGAACCAAAAAATTTGGTAAACTTTCTCATGGTGCTCTAACTTAGACCGTAAACGGTTTTTGGAAAGGTAGGGGGCCCGGGGTCAAGGGGCCCCAATACGCAATATTCGTAAAATCTACAGTTTTCAATTTAGAACCACCAAATTTGGTGTAGTACCTCATGGTGCTCTAACTTAGAAGGTGATGGTTATTGGCACGGGTGGAGGCCCGGACCGAAGGGGACACCCTACAAAATTTTCGTAAAATCTACAGTTTTCAATTTATATTCATATATATATATATATATATACCAAGAAACGGCGATCTTTATTCATACCCCCCCCCCCCCGTTGAACTTTTGTGGCCAGTTGCCGTAAACTCGTATGAACCGGCATGAAAATTCCGATAAACAAAAGAACTCCTTCCCGTCATTAGGCACTTTGAAAAACTGCCACACATAATTCGCGCAAACTGGGAAAACTGACACACATTCAAAGTGTTCCTCGTAGGAACAGCAATTTGTTCTCGGTCCCTTAATGAAAAGCATGTGGCAGTTTTCCAAGTTGCTGAAAGATGTGTGGCAGTTTTCGTGTGTGACGGTTTATCGGAGACCAAGAATTTTAGAAAGTTCTTTGGATCGAATTCAAACTTTAAATTAAAAAAATCCCGTATCAGCGGCGGGTTAGATTCGATTTAGGACGAAACAAGATAGTAATTCCGCAACTTCATGTATGTTTGAAATGTGAAAAGATGAAAGAGAGTAAAAAACTGCAGGAAAAAATATCTGATCTTGAAAGTGTACTAGGTGCTTTAAAGAATGAGAAACGCGAGATTATTAAATATCTCTGCACGAATCAGAAATGCATACATCATTACAAGGTTCTGGTCAAAACAAATTATCCAACTCAAGAAGCAATTAAAAGAAATTAAGAGAAGCTATAGTACGTTGGAAAGATTAGGTAAAGGTATCCATGATATATTTACGACGCCCAAGTGATCTTACGAAAGGAAGCAATGGATAAAATGGGCACCTGAAGATGTATCGAAATGCATCGTAATAAGAGCTCTCTTTAGAAAAATCATATATGACTTCTGGAGGGGGAAAAACATTATTCCATTACTTTGAAAAGATGGTGCGCAAAACTTGCCAGTAATCCAGGCATTTAACACGATGTCTTTTTTGTTGATGGGGGAAAAAAGCTATGAAAGTTTAAATCGCTCTGTAAAGCTTTATGTTTTAAGCTTTGACGAAATTCATATTGACTCTAGGCTATACTACGACACCAGAATGGACAAAATTCTTTGCCCTTTCAAGAAAGCCCAATTTTTCTTAATCCGAGGATTATTATCGCAATGGAAGCAGCCAATATTCTTTAACTTACAAATGAAAAAAATATTGCTTTTTTTCAATAAATCAAGGTTTGGAAACTACTGGGGTTGAAATAAAAGTTATTTCTGACTTGGGATGATGCAATACGTTGTGGAGAGAACTTGAAATTTCTATGGACAGGTCATTTTTCGATAATCCTTTTTTTCAGGGATCAAAAATATGGGTATTTGCTGATAATTTTAGCTTTTAGATCTTCGAATATGAAATATTCTGCTTAATGATTTCAAAACAAATATTCCTTCTGTTTTAATGTGTTTCAGTGATGTTCGTTGGATTTACTGGGGTATAAACATGGATTTAATTCCTTCCCACGCTTGCTTCGTGCGCTTAGAGATCGGAGGATTAGATTACTCTTGCGAAGAGAGATGGCACCGCAACTATGCCACAGCCTCCCTCTTCGGGAAGCAAAGTGTGCTTCGCTAAAAGAACCAACCTTTGTACCAATAGCCCTGAGTTTTTACGCTCTTTTACCTCCTCCACATTGCGCCGTTCTGTTTACAACCACTCCATCTCCAGATGTTTACTTGCTGCGGTTTACTTTTAAAGACAAAACCCATTGTCCTCATTTAAGGAAGTAGTCTCCTGGGGAAGGAATCACAATGCGACGGGCACATGCTAAGATTGTTTCCCTCATGAACAAGGAGGGGGGGGATGTGAAAAACTTAACTATACCAATGCTTCTTCATTAGTTTCACCGCCCAAATCCAGATGGCTTTGGGAATTGTGAGCTATTCTTACAGATCACATGTCACCTAGTGAAGAGGAGCATTTTTCCGTTTTGTGGAAAAACAAATTTTAAGTCAAAAGTCGGAAGAACAATTTACCACAAAATAAATGTTTTGTTGCAATTATCTTACCATTTATTAATCAATACATGAAGCAAACTATTGATCAGTCAATAAAATGAAATTAATAAATGAAAAATAAAGGTCCTTATCATTCGCTGAAAATAACTTAAAAACAATATGCCATGACTTAAAGGAACTGCAACCACATAAACTTGATACTTTAATTGAATCCTTACTGGAGGTTTTTCACTTATATAACAGTAGACAACACAGGCGCTGACTTGAAAAATTATTGGGGGTTCCGGAAATTTTTAATCGAATTACCAATTCATTTTTCAGAGTATTTAAGTCTAATTTAAATTTCATTCAGTGAGATTATCTGGCACAATAAGACACATGAAATGCTAAAATCAAGCAAATTATAGTTAATTACAGATTATTTTTTTCTCTAGATAATTATTTATTTCATTTATTTTGCTTTTGTAGGCGCGGCCTTATCATATACAACACACAAATACTATGTGAATATTCAACTCAATTGTCTTATAAAAGTAACTAAAACATTTAAAATATATTTTAAGGTTTTTTTTTACCAATTTTAAAAATTCCAAATTTTTTTCTTCAAATGATTTCTGAGTTTAAATAGGAGGTTAGAAGGGAGAGGACATGACATCAGCCCCATGCCTTACGTTTTCCGTGGGCTCTACTTCGTATCAGCTGTGTATGCCCAGGATGCTCAACCACAGTATTTGTCATTTTCTTGTAGGACTTCCGTCCACAGTGAATAGAGTTTAGGTCCCAGCTACCTACAGCGAGATCGCCTTTTGGGCAGGACATAGAAACAGAAGGAATGAGAGCAAGTCTAGCGACTTTGACAGAACAGTTTTGTAGTGAGATTAGAGTACAGTAGATGGCGCCACCCTACAAGTACGATGTTGCACACAGAGGGGTGAGAGAATTCCAGGTGGGGCATAGGAAAGGATACAGTGAATTCAGCTTGAGGGCCTTCACTTAACGTGCTCGTCCGATGCACGGCGATTGTTAGTAAATCACACCATATCTGAAAGATCAACCCAGGCTCGAACCTGAGGACCTTGCAATGATAGTCTGACTCGCTAACTACTAAGCCATCCGCAGCTCCAGGATGCTCAACTTGGGCTGCGTATGTACTTATACTATGTGGAAATCGTTGACTTTGAAGAGGTTTCAGAGGCACTTGTGCATCATGTACAGTCAGGAAAAAATGAGACCGAAATATACATGCACATAACTAAAAATTTGCAAAAAGTTACAGAAATACTGTTTAATATTTTCTAAAAAAATTAAACAAAATTCTGCTTTGTCGAGCGGAAGTGCATATTGCGTATTAACCAATCACGGCCTTGCTAAAGCTGTGGGAGTTTTGTTGACCTTCAGGGAATGCTGCTGAGAGTAAGAGACAGTCGCTATCAACCTGTGCTCTAGCACAGGTCTTCAGTAAGTGACGTCACGCCACTGAACCTCCCCAACCGGAGGGCCCAAGAAACCAGATGATCAGACTTGGCTTCACCAGCGGTTACTGATGCCATCTTCTCTCTCTTCTAACCTTCTTGTTTCCTGACTGCCCGAAGATAGGGCGGGTCAACTGACCGTGCAACATATTTCCACCTTTATCACTATGACCTCGAATAGGTTCTCGTCTCCGATTATAAAGCTAGACTTTTGTTTTTTGTGGGAACCCAGACAAACCGCAGCATTTTCTAAAATTTAAAGTTTTAAATGCTCTTAAACAACGGTACTTGATGTATTGTCTGTCGCGTCAAATTTTATGAGCACGAAGAAACACTAATTATTTTTTGAGACACAATAAACAGTCCGAGGGGTAAATTTCTATACACACTTTTTATATACTATAATAAACGGGGAATGAATAATAAAAACCTTGAAGAATTGATAACGAAAACCAAAATTTATGCACATATGCGTACGTGTATTTTTTCCACGAAATACGCGCAAAAATATTAGGGGTTCGAGGAACCCTCAACAAAATCATTGGGGGGTTCAAAAACTGTCTCGAACCCACGAAGTCGGCGCGTATGCTAGACAATATAAATATATTTACACACAATGTTGAATAATCCAATAATGGAACACGGGAGATTGGTACCCGGCAAATTGGTGCCCAGCAAACTCGTACCCATGCAGCTCCGTTCCCTCCGGTTCAGTTTTAATGTCTGATTTTCAGGATTTGTCATCATCTTCACCTCTTCTAACTATTCCGATACATTTTCCCCTCTTCAAATTCGTAAATTATTTCCCAAATTGAAGCAATCACGGCATTTTCCTAAAATTGAATTTTGGAAAACTCGTACCCGGGAAATTGGCACCCTTCTGTTAGTGAGACGTTACAGGGACATATACAAATTGCATTAGCGGAAGGTCTTTCCTCTTTAATGATTGTCGTTGTTGAACAGCTGTTCTCTTGGCGGAAAACTCCTATTCTTTCTTCCACCGTTAGCAAAACACACCGCATAAAACTCCTACACCTTAGACACTGAGTCTCCACTTTATTATGACCACCTGACAGTTTTAAGCAAATGAGCTATGGCTGCATGCTGTTGCCGCCAGAGGGCGAAACTAGTATAAAAAAGGAAAGCTTAGGGCTTGCGACAGTAGTAGAAGGGATTTTTGGTGACGAGATGGGTAAAAAATGCGATTTGACGGACTTTCGACGTGAGAGGATTGTAGGATCCCGGAGCCATGGAGCGAGTATCACCGAAACCGCCGCATTCGTGAAATGCTCCAGAGTAGCTGTTGTTAAAGTGCTTAAAGATTGGACTGTAAGCCAAAAACTGGGTCTCTACGTGCAACGTGTGGACGTCGTCGACTAGTGGCTGCTCGGGCGGAACGGAGAGTGTCCAGACTGGTAACAGACAACAGAAGGGCAACAGTGCAGCAAATTACAGACCATCTTAATCAAGGATCCCCTCAAATGATCTTTGCACTGCATCAGAGATAATATGGCAGCCGAAGCCCTGTTCGAACACCTTTGCTGTCTGCAGCTAACAAGAGAAAACGTCTCCAGTTCGCACAGGAGCGCAAGGATTGGACAGTCGATAATTGGAAACAAATTATGTGGTCCGATGAATCACGTTTTCAGTTGCACCATGCCGATGGCCGAGTGAGAATTTGGCGGAAACAGCACGAAAGCATGGACCCCAAATGCATTACTACAACCCTTCAAGCTGGTGGAGGCAACGTTATGGTTTGGGGAATGTTTTCCTGGCATGCTTTGGGCCCTTTAATTCGTGTTGATCAACGTCTGACTGGCACATCATATCTAAACATCGTTGTGGACCAAGTGGATCCTGCCATGTGGATGGTTTATCCCAATGGCGATGGCTACTTTCAACAAGATAATGTGTCCTGCCATAGTGCTCGTATTGTACAGGATTGGTTTCAGGAACATACCGGTGAGTTTACTTTGCTTAGGTGGCCCCCACAATCTCCAGATCTCAACCCCAATGAGAATTTGTGGGATGAAGTTGAACGAGCCATCAGACAGCTGGATCCACAACCCTGTAATCTCACACTCCTGGAAAGTGCTATTCATCAAGCATGGTCTCAGATTTCACAAACCACCTATCAACATCTCGTGGAGTTCATGCCACGAAGAATCGACGCAGTGTATAATGAATAAAATTCTCCGCCTGGACGTGTAGTGCAGGAAAGCTTACGTTAAGTCACGTTAGGGTTATTGAAAGGTTACTTGACGTAGCTAAAGTGTGCTTAATCTTCAAAGTGCTAGAGTTTGTTTAGGTAAGACACTCACGTGCAATAAATTCCAAGAATATGGAATTATTCTTACTCAGCGTTCCTCATTATCTTGAATATCAGTAATATAACTTCGGTTTTAGTACATTAGTACCCTGAAGGCTCCTTATTAGAGCGATAAACACAATATCCCCTGAACTTAACGTAAACACTCAACGAAATAGACTTAACGGCCAGACAGAGGTCTGACAATAAAATGAACTATGAAAATGTACTCACTTTTAACCTTTTATTTGGGAGCTCCTGGTATTACTCAAATACACACTCCAAAATAACACAACTACTGTTAGACCGAACTTTCGTACTATCGTAGAATCGCATAACAATAATTAGGAAGAACCTATCACATATAATACGAAGCCACTCTGGTATACTTGAGCGCGCCTATATATACTGCATAACACCACGTCATGACTTACACTCGTTGCCAAATATAATTCAGCGGCGAGAAACAACATCTCGTTAAGTGAGAAGATAATTTGCATAGGAAAATAAAATAACAAGAGATAGTAAAATAAAAAAGAAACTGAATCTAGTGCATACGTTACAAGTGTTAAAGGTAAAAGGTGGCCCACCGAAGTACTGAAGGGGTGGCCATAATAAAGTGGCCAGCACTCAGTGTATCATCATCATCATTGTCAACCATTATCAATCCACTGCTGGACGAAGGTCTCCCCAAGTTTCTTCCACAACGGTCTGTCTTGTGCCAGTCTCCTCCATGTCACTCCCGCATATTTACGAATTTCATCCACCCATCTCCCATGTGGTCTTTTTCTGGGTCTTTTCCTGTCCCTTGGAATCCAATCTAAAATTTCGGCTGTCCATCTATGGTCTGTCCTTCTGGCAGTATGTCCAGCCCATTGCCATTTCAGGGATTTAACTCTGATCATGATGTCTTCCACTCTCGTCATTTTTCGGATCCACGAGTTCCTCTTCTTATCTCTCCTGGTTATACCAAGCATGCACCTCTCCATGCTACTTTGAGTTGTCTGCAGCCTTTGTATGTCTCTTTTAGTTAAAGTCCACGTCTCTGCACCATACGTAAGCACTGGAAGGATGCATTGATCAAACACTTTTCTTTTAAGACATAATGGCATATTGCTCTTGAAAATTATGCTGTTTCTTCCAAAAGCTCTCCAGGCAAGTTTTGTACGCCGATTAATTTCTTCATCAATGTGACCCTCACTTGCTATCTGCTGTCCAAGATAAACATACGTATCTGTTATCTCCAGTTTTTCTCCATCAATCGATAAATCTTCATTTCTTGTAAAAGCATTGAACATCACTTTTGTCTTCTGAAAGTTCATTTTTAATCCCACTTCTTTACTCTTGTCAGCAAGTTCCTGGATCATACTCTGCAGCTCTGATGGGGTAGTTGCAAAAATGACTACGTCATCAGCAAAACGAAGGTGGGTTAGATAATCTCCATTAATCTTTATCCCTTTGTTTTCCCAGTTCAGTGATTGAAAGACATTTTCCAATGTGGCATTAAAGAGCTTCGGAGATATGGTGTCACCTTGTCTCACTCCCTTTCCAATTTTTATGTGTGTTGTATTTTCAAACAGCCGAATCTTTGCACTTGCATTTTCATAGATGTTATTAATAATATTAATGTATGCATCTTCAATACCGCAGGATTTCAGAGCCGTGGTAACTGCTGATGGTTTCACCGAATCAAAGGCTTTTTCATAATCGATAAAAGCCATGCACAATGGAAGTTCATATTCCCTCGCTCTTTCAATTAGTTCTCTCAGTACATGGATATGATCTATTGTGCTGTAGCCACTCCTGAATCCAGCTTGTTCTCTCGGTTGAGCCATGTCCAGTGTTACCTTCAAGCGGTGTGAAAGAACTTTAGTGAAGGTTTTATAAACCACTGATAGGAGGCTGATAGGTCTGTAGTTCCTGAGATCCTCAATGTCACCTTTTTTATGTAGCAGGATCATTGTAGCATTGTTCCAATCCTCAGGAATCTTCCCTTCATTAAGGCATCGAGTGAAAATTTGTGCGAGTACTGTTTCAATTTCTCCACTTGCTTCTTGTATGATGTCTAAAGTAATTCCATCTTCTCCTGGAGCTTTCCCCCGCTTCATGTTCTTGATTGCATGAGCAACTTCTGCTGGGAGGACTGGAAGAACTCTGGTACCTTTCATGATGTCTGGAGTACATGTATCATCCCTTTCATATAATTTGGAGTAGAAATCTTTCACTCTTGTCAAAATTTCGCCTCTATTTCTTGTTATAGAACCATCTTCTTTTCTCAGAGCCATAATCTGTTTTCTTCCCTTACTGAGATGTCCCTTTGCTATCTTTAGGCTTTGGTTGTTTTCAATTGCTTTCCTCACTAGCTCACAGTTGAATTTCCTTACGCCTTCAGTGATACTTTTTCGTGCTGTCTTGCATAGCTCTATATATTCCACTTTGGAAGTCACATCTTCTTTAGTTGTCCTCATCTCTCTTCTTTTTTGCATCAACATTTTGGTTTTTCCTGATAATTTGTTTACATGCAACTTGTTCTTAGACCCAGCTAATTTTGTTGCTGTTTCCATAAGAGCTTTGGTTACTTTTCTGTTAACTTCCGAAATATCCACTTCTTCCGATGTTAGGCCTTCTAAAGCAGAGAATCTGTTCTTCAGTTCCAACTTGAAAGTATTATGGTGTTTTTTAAGGTTGGTTATGTCAATACATTTTGTTTGTCTTATGAGCTTGCCACGTTCGAGTTTAGTGTTGAGGTGCATCTTACATCTCACCAATCTATGGTCACTACCTGTGTTGAACTTGTTTAGCACACTGCAGTCTTCGATGACGAATTTTTTGTTACACATAATAAAATCAATTTCACTTGTCGTCCCAATTGGATGTCTCCATGTCCATTTCCTGTGTGGCTTTTTCTTGAAAAAGGAATTCAAGATGAAAAATCCTTCTGCCTCTGCAAACTCAACGAGAGTATTTCCACGCTGGTTTCTGTTGCCGTGACCGAATTTACCTACTGAAGTTTCATTCTGTTGCCGGTGCCCTATTTTTGCATTGAAATCTCCCATAATTATCTTCAAGTGCTGCTTACCTTTATTATTTAGATGACGAATTTCCTCATAAAATTCTTCAATTTCTTCTTCAGGATGACTTGTGGTGGGTGCATAAGTTTGAATAATCTGAGCCTGGTATCTTCTCGATAGTTGGATAACGAGTCGTGCAGCTCTGTCAGAGGAACTTTCAACTTCTACCACTTTATCCTTCAGTTTCTTGTTTATTATAAATCCAACACTACTAGTTCTGCCAGTATCTGTCCCACGATAATAGAAGAGATGTCCACTTTTCAGTTCAATGAGATCTTCTCCTTTTCTCCTTACCTCACTTAGCCCGACGATGTCCCACTTGATCCTTTGTAGTTCCTCTTCCAATTCAAGAAGCCTTGAATCAGAAGATAGGGAGCGTCCGTTGTAGGTAGCCAAGGTCAGCATCAAATGGCAGCCTAGTCCGGTCCTCCGGGGATTCTTAGCACCCTCTGCCTTCATGTCGCACTGGCCGCTGCCTTGGCCAGGTACATTCCAGCTGCCGGAGACTGAGGGCCAAGATTTAAGTTGTAGAGTCATTTTGGAGGTGTTTGGCCATAACTCACCACGCTGGCCAAGCGGGTTGGTGAGTGTGGGATAGCATTTCCTCTGATCCCGATGGTATAGTTATACCGCTATTTGCGGTCGTCAGAGCCCCTTTAGTGGGAACAGGATGCACCACGAGAAGGCGGGGTTGACATTTGTCAAGGAGAGGCTGTGATGTTACGCATCACCTGACCTTACATCCCACTCAGTGTATAAGGGAATGTATACGCAAATTGCATTTCGTACTAGATTTGTTAAAGTGTAGGAGTTATTATAGGGGCATAAAATTATAATAGGAGATTCCTACTTACAGAAAATGGCATGTAAGATCCGGTTCGCTATAAACCACCAAACAGGAAAACTCCCACATGTTTTTCATTAAGGTGCCGGGCACGAGTTGCTGTTCCTCCGAGGGGCACTTCGAATTTGTGCCATTTTTCTGAGCAGTATAGACATTCTGTGTTTCAACGACAGGAATGTACATAGGTGAACTAGGAACTCAGTGAATAAACCTCCGAAAGACAAACGCAAACAACCATTACCCGGGATTCTAACACAGACCCCCTCCGTTGGGCGAATGACCAGAAGCCATCGCTTAAATCACTGCGCCACCGGGTTGGCCGTAGGACAAATACGACATCCATGCCTTACCGGGATTCAAACCCTGACCCCTCCGTTGGGCGAATGATCAGAAGCCATCGCTTAGACCACTGCGGCACCGGGGCTACTCCCTAAAGAGATCAAGAGCGACGTATGTCACAAATTAAACATGCAAAAATATTATTTTATATGTTCAAATAATTACATATTGTCTTCTTCCCAAAGAGATTAAGAGCGACATACGTCAGAACAAAGCATACGGTTGTGACGTGTGTATATATATACCGCTACAATGATCCTGCTACATAAGAAAGGTGACATTGAGGATCTCGGAAACTACAGACCTATCAGCCTCCTATCAGTAGTTTATAAAATCTTCACTAAAGTTCTTTCACACCGCTTGAAGGTAACACTGGACATGGCTCAACCGAGAGAACAAGCTGGATTCAGGAGTGGCTACAGCACAATAGATCATATCCATGTGCTGAGAGAACTAATTGAAAGAGCGAGGGAATATGAACTTCCATTGTGCATGGCTTTTATCGATTATGAAAAAGCCTTTGATTCGGTGAAACCATCAGCAGTTACAATGGCTCTGAAAACCTGCGGTATTGAAGATGCATACATTAATATTATTAATAACATCTATGAAAATGCAAGTGCAAAGATTCGGCTGTTTGAAAATACAACACACATAAAAATTGGAAAGGGAGTGAGACAAGGTGACACCATATCTCCGAAGCTCTTTAATGCTACATTGGAGGGTGTTTTTCAGTCACTGAGCTGGGAAAACAAGGGGATAAAGATTAATGGAGATTATCTAACCCACCTTCGGTTTGCTGATGACGTAGTCATTTTTGCAACTAGCCCATCAGAGCTGCAGAGTATGATCCAGGAACTTGCTGACAAGAGTAAAGAAGTGGGATTAAAAATGAACTTTCGGAAGACAAAAGTGATGTTCAATGCTTTTACAAGAAATGAAGATTTATCGATTGATGGAGAAAAGCTGGAGATAACAGACACGTACGTTTATCTTGGACAGCAGATATCAAGTGAGGGTCACATTGATGAAGAAATTAATCGGCGTACAAAACTTGCCTGGAGAGCTTTTGGAAGAAACAGCATAATTTTCAAGAGCAATATGCCATTATGTCTTAAAAGAAAAGTGTTTGATCAATGCATCCTTCCAGTGCTTACGTATGGTGCAGAGACGTGGACCTTAACTAAAAGAGACATACAAAGGCTGCAGACAACTCAAAGAGGCATGGAGAGGTGCATGCTTGGTGTAACCAGGAGAGATAAGAAGAGGAACTCGTGGATCCGAAAAATGACAAGAGTGGAAGACATCATGATCAGAGTTAAATCCCTGAAATGGCAATGGGCTGGACATACTGCCAGAAGGACAGATCATCGATGGACAGCCGAAATTTTAGATTGGATTCCAAGGGACAGGAAAAGACCCAGAAGAAGACCACATGGGAGATGGGTGGATGAAATTCGAAAGTATGCAGGGGTGACATGGAGGAGACTGGCACAAGACAGACCGTTGTGGAGGAAACTTGGGGAGACCTTCGTCCAGCAGTGGATTGATAATGGTTGACAATGATGATGATGATGATATACACTATCTACCAACAAGTAATTGGGCACCCCTGCAATCGACGACACCTGCGGTCCTGATACACGTCACGGCCGCCGCCGTTAAATATCGTGTGGGAAACAACAACGCAACCAGTCGCATGCAAGATGCCACGCAGTTCGGAGCTCTCTGATTTCGAGAAAGGTATAATCGTCGGGTATCACAGAAATGGCCGGTCCATACGTGACATATCCAGCGAGTTGAAATACCCAAAATCAACAGTGGCCTACGTGATTGGCAAGTGGAAGATGAGACGTGACTGTCGGAATGTACCCCGACCCGGCAGACCCACAAAACTGGAAGTTAGAGACCGACGGGTGCTGGCCAGAGAAATTCGGAAGAACCACACCAAATCGACGGGTCACATCCGCGAGGAGTTTCAACAAGCACCCGGGAGTGTTCTTTCGATGAATACCATCCGTAAGGAAGCACATCTGCTCGGTTATCATGGACGTGCTGCCGCCCACAAGCCTTTGATCACCAAGTCCAATAGCGCTGCTCGGCTAACGAGGTGCAAAGAACGTCGACATTGGGCCGTTGAACAGTGGAAACAGGTTCTATGGAGCGATGAATCAAGGTTCACCCTCTACCGTTCGGATGGCATGGTCTGGGTTTGGCGTCTGTCTGGAGAACGCCTCCTGCCGGAATGTATTGTGCCAACTGTGAAGTTCGGCGGCGGTGGAATTATGCTGTGGGAGTGTTTCTCCTGGTATGGCACGGGACCCTTGGTCGCAATTCCTGGTAGACTCAATGCCGAGACCTGCTGCACCATTTTGGATGACCATGCGCTTCCTACGTTGTGGCAGTTTTACGGGGTGGACCCATGTTACTTTCAGGATGACAATGCCACCTGTCATGTTGCGAGGTCCACCATGGCTTGGTATGGTGACAATGGGGTTAATCGAATGGACTGGCCTGCGCAGAGCCTGGACCATAACCCTATCGAGCATCTCTGGGACGAGTTGGAGTGTCAACTTAAGGGGTGCCCCCACCGTCCAAAATCGTTGAAGGAACTGACTTGTCTTCTCCAAGCCTAATGGAAGAAAATGCCGCTAGCCGTCGTACAACGCCTGGTTGAGAGTATGCCCCGGGGGGGGGGTCGCAGCTGTAATCGCTTCTCGTGGATATATATATATATATCATCATCATTGTCAACCATTATCAATCCACTGCTGGACGAAGGCCTCCCCAAGTTTCCTCCACAACGGTCTGTCTTGTGCCAGTCTCCTCCATGTCACTCCCGCATACTTTCGAATTTCATCCACCCATCTCCCATGTGGTCTTTTTCTGGGTCTTTTCCTGTCCCTTGGAATCCAATCTAAAATTTCGGCTGTCCATCGATGGTCTGTCCTGCTGGCAGTATGTCCAGCCCATTGCCATTTCAGGGATTTAACTCTGATCATGATGTCTTCCACTCTTGTCATTTTTTGGATCAACGAGTTCATCTTCTTATCTCTCCTGGTTACACCAAGCATGCACCTCTCCATGCTTTTTTGAGTTGTCTGCAGCCTTTGCATGTCTCTTTTAGTTAAGGTCCACGTCTCTGCACCATACGTAAGCACTGGAAGGAAGCATTGATCAAACACTTTTCTTTTAAGACATAATGGCATATTGCTCTTGAAAATTATGCTGTTTCTTCCAAAAGCTCTCCAGGCAAGTTTTGTACGCCGATTAATTTCTTCATCAATGTGACCCTCACTTGATATCTGTTGTCCAAGATAAACGTACACGTCTGTTATCTCCAGCTTTTCTCCATCATATGTACAAGATGTAACTACCTTAGCAACGACAAATGAAATCATTTAATTATTTTTATTCATTTTTTTTCGAGATTTAACAACCATCATCAGCAACTCATTGGATTTTAAGCAGCCGCTCGTCCCTAATATAGAACCACTGGTTCCAGGGAAGGAGAAAGCCTGTGCCCTTAGAGACAAACACAACGTCCATGTCTCACTCGAACCCAGACCCATCTCGGACAAACGGTCAGAAGCCATCGCTTAGATTATTGCGCCACCGGGATTGAAGGCATGCAATTGCTTCCGTATTTTTAAATTGTGAATTTTGAAATTGAAAGTCTTTAATTAAAAGAATAAAACTTGAAGAGAAAAACTTGTCTGTTTAAGTTGTAAGTATGAAAAATTAAATCATTAAAATTTAAAATAATTTACATGAGAATGTAGTTCAAACCTGTCAATCGAAACCAAACAAAATGATTTTAAAATGCTTTTCTTTTACATTTACCGTATGAATTTAATTTTAGTAGAAATTCTTGCAGAAAAAACCACATGCCACAAACCCTGGACACAGTGAACTTTTTAATTTCTTTTCTTTTGGACGAATTTGTCGTTCAAACATCTATAGAATGTGTGGTCACGGAATATTTCTTCATGGGAAATCCCTCCCAGATCTTTTTACTACTTGTTTGATGACACCACATTGAAATATTCTTGCATATTCCTATAAGTCCTGCGACGTGAGTTCAGGACCAGTTTCCGGCATAGGTCTTTTTAGAACTTTTTAATAAGCGCAATATTATTTACTTGATTTGTTATGTAAACATTTTGAATATGAGCTCCGGCTACGTATAATGAACGCTCCCTATCTTCTGATTCAAGGCTTCTTGAATTGGAAGATGAACTACAAACGATCAAGTGGGACAGCGTCAGGCTAAGTGAGGTAAGGAGGAAAGGAGAAGATCTCATTGAACTGAAAATTGGACATCTCTTCTACTATCGTGGGACAGATACTGGCCGAACTAGTGGTGTTGGATTTATAATAAACAAGAAACTGAAGGATAAACTGTAGAAGTTGAAAGTTCCTCTGACAGAGCTGCAAGACTCGTTATCCAACTCTCGAGAAGATACCAGGCTCAGATAATTCAAACTTATGCACCCACCACAAGTCATCCTAAAGAAAAAATTGAAGAATTTTATGAGGAAATTCGTCATCTAAATAATAAAGGTAAGCAGCACTTGAAGATAATTATGGGAGATTTCAATGCAAAAATAGGGCAACGGCAGCAGAATGAAACTTCAGTAGGTAAATTCGGCCACGGCAACAGAAATCAGCGTGGAAATACCCTTGTAGAGTTTGTAGAGGCAGAAGGGTTTTTCATCTTGAACTCCTTTTTCAAGAAAAAGCCACACAAGAAATGGACATGGAGACATCCAAATGGGACGACAAGTGAAATTGATTTTATTATGTGTAACAACAAATTCGTCATAGAAGACTGCAGTGTGCTAAACAAGTTCAACACAGGTAGTGACCATAGATTGGTGAGATGTAAGATACACCTCAACACTAAACTCGAACGTGGAAAGCTCATAAGACAAACAAAATGTACTGACATAACCAACCTTAAAAAACACCATAATACCTTCCAACTTGAGTTGGAACTGAAGAACAGATTCTCTGCTTTAGAAGGCCTAACATCGGAAGAAGTGGATATTTTGGAAGTTAACAGAAAAGTAACCAAAGCTCTTATGGAAACAGCAACAAAATTAGCTGGGTCTAAGAACAAGTTGCACGTGAACAAATTATCAGGAAAAACCAAAATGTTGATGCAAAAAAGAAGAGAGACGAGGACAACTAAAGAAGATGTGACTTCCAAAGTGGAATATATAGAGCTATGCGAGACAGAACGAAAAAGTATCACTGAACACGTAAGGAAAGTCAACTGTGAACTAGTGAGAAAAGCAATTGAAAACAACCAAAGCCTAAAGATAGCAAAGGGAAGAAAACAGATTATGGCACTGAGAAAAGAAGATGGTTCGGTAACAAGAAATAGAGGCGAAATTTTGACAAGAGTGAAAGATTTCTACTCTAAATTATATGAAAGGGATGATACATGTACTCCAGACATCAGGAAAGGTACTAGTACCAGAGTTCTTCCACTCCTCCCAGGAGAAGTTGCACATGAAATCAAGAACATGAAGCGGGGAAAAGCTCCAGGAAAAGATGGAATTACTGTAGACATCATTCAAGAAGCAAGTGGAGAAATTGAAACAGTACTCGCACAAATTTTCACTCGATGCCTTAATGAAGGGAAGATTCCTGAGGATTGGAACAACGCTACAATTATCCTGCTACATAAAAAAGGTGACATTGAGGATCTCCGGAACTACAGACCTATCAGCCTCCTATCAGTAGTTTATAAAATCTTCACTAAAGTCCTTTCACACCGCTTGAAGGTAACACTGGACATGGCTCAACCGAGAGAACACGCTGGATTCAGGAGTGGCTACAGCACAATAGATAATATCCACGTACTGAGAGAACTAATTGAAAGAGTGAGGGAATATGAACTTCCATTGTGCATGGCTTTTATCGATTATGAAAAGGCCTTTGATTCGGTGAAACCATCAGCAGTTACAATGCCTTAGAAATCCTGCGGTATTGAAGATGCATACATTATTATTATTAATAACATCTATGAAAATGCAAGTGCAAAGATTCGGCTGTTTGAAAATACAACACACATACAAATTGGAAAGGGAGTGAGACAAGGTGACACCATATCTCCGAAGCTCTTTAATGCCACATTGGAAAATGTCTTTCAATCACTGAACTGGGAAAAGAAAGGGATAAGAATTAATGGAGATTATCTAACTCACCTTCGTTTTGCTGATGACGTAGTCATTTTTGCAACTACCCCATCAGAGCTGCAGAGCATGGTCCAGGAACTTGCTGACAAGAGTACAGAAGTGGGATTAAAATTGAACTTTCAGAAGACAAAAGTGATGTTCAATGCTTTTACGAGAAATGATGATTTATCGATTGATGGAGAAAAGCTGGAGATAACAGACACGTACGTTTATCTTGGACAGCAGATATCAAGTGAGGGTCACATTGATGAAGAAATTAATCGGCGTACAAAACTTGCCTGGAGAACTTTTCGAAGAAATAGCATAATTTTCAAGAGCAATATGCCATTATTATGTCTTAGAAGAAAAGTGTTTGATCAATGCATCCTTCCAGTGTTTACGCATGGTGCAGAGACGTGGACCTTAACTAAAAGAGACATACAAAGGCTGCAGACAACTAATGGAGAGGTGCATGCTTGGTGTAACCAGGAGAGATAAGAAGATGAACTCGTTGATCCGAAAAATGAAAAGAGTGGAAGACATCATGATCAGAGTTAAGTCCCTGAAATGGCAATGGGCTGGACATACTGCCAGCAGGACAGACCATCGATGGACAGCCGAAATTTTAGATTGGTTTCCAAGGGACAGGAAAAGACCCAGAAGAAGACCACATGGGAGATGGGTGGATGAAATTAGAAAGTATGCGGGAGTAACATGGAGGAGACTGGCACAAGACAGACCGTTGTGGAAGAAACTTGGGGAGACCTTCGTCCAACAGTGTATTGATAATGGTTGACAATGATGATGAGGATGATGATGATGAAGTCGAATATATTTTCATTTGTTCGTATCAGTTTGGGAGACATTTTCTTCGGGGTATTTTCATTTGCATATTTAATATTTTGGGATACTCCATAAAGAAATCCAAAATGCGCCACTGAGCTCTTGGTAACATGTGATTGACCCAGGTAAAGTACTTTTATATGTCGGAACAAAGCGTTTACAAGGCCCAGTTGTGATTGTGGTGTAGGAGAACTGGCCACAAAAATTTAAGGGGAAGTATAAAAATTGCGTTTTTTGACCGCTTCGTGGCCACCATCACCAGAGGTTGGGTATCTGAGTCATATAAAGTTTCCGTAATTGCGTCTTTTCTTAATTGCGATAATTAATGTAATTATTTATAAAAATGTTTATGATCTACAACTCAACAAAGGATTCCAAGATTTACAATGTACGCACAAGTCTGCAAATTATCTGAAGGCATGTGCTGAGTGCTGACTCGGGAAACCTGTTGGTGGTGGTGGTGGGGGGGGGGGGATACCAAAAGTGTAAAATATAAAATTTTTTAGGTCCGATCGGGAAATTGAAATTTTCAGTAATTACAAGCTACAACTCGACACATTATCTGAGGGCATGTGCCTACTCAGCAAACCTGTCGGAGGAGGGGGATATTCCAAAAGTGCAAAACATCATAAAGAATTTCTGGTCCGATCAGGAGATTTTTAGCATTTAGAGCCTACAAATCAACAAATTATTTGAAGGCATCTGCTGCCTCAGGAGGCCTGTCGGGGTAGGGGGGGGGGGGTAACAACAAAAGTATAAATTATAAAGAACTTCTGATCCAGTCGGGAGATTTTCAGCATTTACAACCTACATCGCAACAAACTCTCTGAGGGCATGTGCTGACTCAGGAAACCTGTCGGGGGAGGGGATTAATACCTATAATATAAAACAAAGTATTACTGGTTGTAAACGCTGAAAATCTCCCGATCGAACTGGAAATTCTTGATATTTCATATTTTAGGTTTTCGCCCCCCCCCCTCCCGGACGAGTTTCCTGGGTTTGCACATACCAGCAGAGAATTTGTTTAGCTGTAGTCTATAGACCTATAGAAAAATATCGTAAATTAGAAAATACGAAATTATGGACATTTTGTGTGTGTCAGATATCTCGGGAGACCTAGCCACGGAGCAGTCTAGAACGCAATTTTTATACGGCCCCTTAAATTTTTTATGGCCAGTTCTCCGCTTTGTCTTTTGCCCGGAAATCATGGAAATGTCTAAATTTCTTACTGAAAATGAAGTATTAAAAAAAAATTATGAACAATAGTTGCTCAAGTAGTGGGGAATATAGCCACACGAAATTTGTTTATGAGGAACAATTTCATGGCACTGAAATTCCAATGTGTCCAGTTCTCCGTGTAGCCAGTTCTAAGGTGGCCACTTCTCCGTGCCCGTTGAGGGGTTGTGATTGATAGGGAAATTTTATATCAAGTTTGTTAAAACATGTAAAATTCTACTCAAGAATAACAGACGTACTTTGCCGGTAATAGGTATAATCAATATTTGATTCTAGCGGCAATACATCGAATATTTGATCCAATATTAAAAGAAAATATTCTGCACACGACCTCTTCCCTCTGAACTACAGCCGGATGGCGGGAGCTTTTACAGGGCTTGAGGCGAAATTTTATTGCTGGGCCCGGACCAAAAATTCATTGTTGGCACTAGGAAATAAATCTCATATTTTAATAAAGTCGTTACGTGAAAAATGTCCTCAAAGAACACACACGATGTGAAATTCACAAATTTTGACGGTGACAACGAATCCTCATCCCTCTACTCCAGAGCCAAATGCTTTACCAATTAAGCTACACCGAAAGAATTTATTGTTGCAACTTCTACGTCTTGACATGTGCTTCACCTCTGCAGTATGTCATAAAGAAAACTATCATAAAGAAAGTTCAGAGATAGAGAGAGAGAGAAAAGGGATGGAGAGAGAGAGAGAAGAGGGAGGGAGGGAGGGAGAGAAGAGGGAGGGAGAGAGAAGAGGGAGGGAGACAGAGAAAGAGAGAGAGAGAGAGTAAAAAGTGTTGATATCTACGATTTTCTTTCGGGGAGATGAGGTTGAAATTGTATTATGATTCTTATAAAAACTTCCTTACAAAATGATAAAATAAAAAAAATACCTGCATAGCGAAATTTTTTGAATTGCGAATATTTTAGTGTAGGAATTAATAAGGATTCCTCTAAAATAAATTCGTACAAATAGTTGTTTTTCCCCTGATACAAGGTTTTAGTGATTGATTTTTAATGCAAAGTGGAGCAAGTGACAAATTAGCGACTTTTTAAACTTTTATACGCGCTCATATATGATTCTTTTTTTTAAATTTACAGTAATGTTTTTAAAGTCACTGAATAAATGGCTTCTATATGTAACCCGAAATTAACTTTGATGTTGTTCTTTTTATTTCTTTAAATTTAAGTATCTGGTTTGCAGGCAAATTATTATAAAAGTAAGGGCAACAAAATGATGAAATTTAATTTGCTATTTATCAATGCGAAAAATAGAAACATAGTTTCAATAATCACTTAAAATCCCCAAATTTAAGTATTTGTACCGCGAAGAACGATAACCTATTCGAAAATGGAGGGATTGTAAACGAAAAAAAAAACCCTTTTGAAAAAGAACTTTTTAAGGGCTTCGCACCCCAAAACTTACACACAAAGGAAATAATTGTTAAAAATTCTACCAAAAATGATTTTTTTCCCTAAACTGCGGAGCCCCTTGAAGGCATGGGGCCCGGGGCGAAAGCTCCAGTTGCCCTTATGGTCCAGCCGGCTTTGCTCTGTACTGTGGATCAAATTTAGGGCTTTGCTGAAGGACTAATTAGAGCAGACGGGAACAGTTCAAGTATTCGTTGTTTTAGTGTAGGAATTATTCCTTTTCCGTAGAGCTAAAACTAACCATTCCTTTTCCGTAGAGCTAAAACTAACGAGGGGGGGGGACGCAATTGTTTAGACACGGGGACATCCTGTGTGACCTTGTAACATTCCTCCTGGGAATAGTGAACATTCGAGTTTTGGCCTCCCCGATGTTTTGAATGTTCTTAGATTCTACTAACGGATATTTCACTTACAAAACACGAGACCTAGAAACGACAGCCGCGGCCAGGAATAACAAGACGCTGAACGCGGTTCCTTGCGCAGCATGAAACTGGTACCCTCTATGAAAATAGCGTCACAGAACACGTGATAATGTGCCTATATTATCGTCATTTTTTTTATTTTTGCCAATTGACAAAACAATGGAAATAAAAAAATAAAATTTAAGTTTTCTTTTTGGTATTTTGAGGCCCCTTCGATTCCGAGGCCCGATTGCGTGCGGGAAGCGACCGTGCGCCAAGCGACCCTGTGGAAAATCGTGCGCGAAGCGACCTTGTTATATTTCACCGTGGACGAAGCGACCCTGCTAATCCCAAGGTCACTCCTGAGGGTCACCCCGCAAAGAAACCAACGTTCCAGGTAATAGAAATGCTTGTGTGCGAGTCTACCAGTACATTCCATTTTGGCATTCGGTATTGTGAGATACGTTTTGAAAAGCTTGTTCTTCGTTATGGAGTTACTTTTTACAAGAAATGGCAAGCCTTGTTTAGTATTGGGTGGCTACCAATATCGCCTTCAGAAGAAAAGTAAATTAACTATCAGATGGCTGTGCTTGAAAGAACAAAAAGAAAATTGTAAAGGAAGTGTTAAAACGGATTTTCAGAATAATATATAATAAGCAAAACAGGTCATGTTTGTGTTCCGAATGAAGCAGAAGTAGAAGTGAAAAAAGTGATGGAAGTCTGTAGAAAAAGAGTAACCGAAGAGGTTTCTGTTCTTGTAAATAAAATTTTTAAAAAGAAAATTTCCAAAGTTTATGATAAAGGGTATAATTTAGTAGCTGCAACCCCATCATACGAACACGTAAAAAGTACCTTATGCAAAGAAAGAAGAAAAACATTAGGAACAACACAGAATCCTAAAGACAGTTCAGAAATAGAGTTCCCAAGTGACCTCCTCCTCTTACCGAATAAAGAAACATTTCTTCGTTTAGATTTTGTAAATGATGTTGGCAAAATAATTCTAGTGTTTGCCGGCAAGGGCTACCAAGATGTATTAAAGAATGACGATTTCTTCTTGGATGGGACTTTCAAAAGCTGCCCGAAACAGTTCTATCAACTTCTAAGTGTTCATGCTGATTTAGGGAGCACTGCACTTTAAAATCAAGTATATTCAGCACTGTTCTGTTTACTACCAGATAAACGAGAAGGAACATACCGCTCATTGTTTAAGGAACTAAAGACTTTGTGTCCACATTGGGTTCCAAAGTTGATTAAGACCGACTTCGAAGCAGCGCTTATAAAAGCAACTAAAGAAGTATTCCCTGATGCAACTGTCTCTGGTTGCAATTTTCGCTTCAGTCAAAGTCTATGGCGGAATATTCAAGATCTGGGACTTACACAACATCACAACTGTATAAAACCAACGAAGAAATAAGAAGCATATGTAAAATGTGCGCTGCTTTGGCCCACCTACCTGCAGAAAATGTTGAAGACGCATGGCTGCTTATTATGGAGGACGTTCCACTGAATGAAAGGCTAGATTTATTTCTTGACTATTTTGTTAACCAGTGGATGGAAAGTCTTAATGTTCCAATTCAAATGTGGAATGTACATGGTCAGCGCCATAGAACCAACAACGCCGTCGAAGGATGGAACTCAAAATTAAATAGTATGTTAGGAAAAAAACAGCAAATATATATGAACTTATTAAATGCCTAAAGGAAAAATCAAAACGTGTGATGCACAAACAACAATTAAAAGAATTAGGAGAACTTGGTCCAAGAAGGAAGAAAATGTATATACAAGTAGACGAACGCATTCGCAACATCATGGCGGAATTTGGAATATCTAAAGACCTTAAAAAATGCTTGAAAGCATTAAGCTATGTTACAAAGTTAGACTAAGGACCAAAGCTATAAAATTCAGAAGATGTAAGTAATTAATTAATTGCATGAAAATAATTTGACTACGATTTATATATTTTTTCTATATATAAGAAAAATGATATTAAAAACTTGTATTTCTAAAAAGAGCATTAAACTGTGTTACAAGTAAATTGTTGTTGGTCACTTGTAAGATTTACAAGTGACCAACAACGCAGTATTTCTAAAAAAAAGCATTAAGCTATGTTACAAAGTAAGATGACAGATTTACAAGTAACCAACAACGCAGTTGAAGAGAAAAACGGCGGTCTGTTTTTCTACAAAGTAAGATGTAAGTGACTACGATTGGCAGGGTCGCTTCGTCCACGGTGAAATATAACAGGGTTGCTTCGCGCACGAATTCTAGAGGGTCGCTTCGCGCACGACACCCGAGGCCCCAAGCGCGAGCTTCCTGCGCCTGTGCGGTGATCCGCCCCTAGTAGGGGCTGTTTAAAGTTTTGTACTCGAGTAAAAGCGCAACACAATAAACTTGACTTTCTGTGAAAATTTTATGCATATGAGCACGGTTGGGGTTGGTTGAAAACTGATAAAAAGGCTTAAGGCCTGTTTATTAATTTCTGTGCCTGTGTAAAAACGCAGTACCGTAACCTTGGCATGTTATCGAAACCTTATGAATACGTCGAACTAAAAATTCCTAAAAAAAGGCTAGGCAGAAGGTCTTGCAATTAATGTTTTGTGACAGAGTAAAGGCGCAACATTAATAACTTGACATGTTATGTTAACGTTGTGAATATGAGCACAACGGATTAAAAATTTCAAGAAATTGCCTTTGGGATTAATGTGCTGTAGCAGAGTAAAAGTGTAACATTATCTTTATTTTCTATATAAACCATACTACGTGCTGACATGGCCCAACTCTATATACGTATCTTCAACCATATACCGAAGTGCGGACACGGTGAAACAAAAGTGCGATTTTGTACGGTCCCTTAAAATTTTGTGGCTAGCCCACATGGAATAGGACACGTTGATGTCAAAAACGTACTTTTCACATAGCTCCATAACAGATAGCAATGGACACGTCACAATCTTTTTTTTTTTAGTTGGGAGGTTTTTTTTTTTTTTTTTTTTTTTTTTATTGGAGGTTTAACGACCACCGTGAGCAACTCAATGGGCTATAAGCAGTCGCCCGTCCCTAATTTCGGGTCACTGGTTCCAGGGAAGGGAGAGAGCCAGTGCCGTAAGACAAACACAACATCCATGCCTGACCGGGATTCGAACCCAGACCCCTTTCGGACGAATGATCAGAGGCCAGCGCCTTAGACCACTGCGCCACCGGGGCGGCGTTGGGAGGTTTAACGACCACCATGATCAATTCAGTGGGCCGTAAGCAGTCAGCAGTTCCTAATTTTTGCCGCCCCGGTGGCGCAGTGGTCTAAGGCGTTGGCCTCTGATCATTCGTCCAAAGGGGTCCGGGTTCGAATCCCGGTGAGGCATGGATGTTGTGCTTGTCTTACTGCACTGGCTCTCTCCCCCTTCCCTGGAACCAGTGACCCTAAATTAGGGACGGGCAACTGCTTATAGCCCATTGAGTTGCTCACGGTGGTCGTTAAACCTCCAATAAAAAAAAAAAGTTCCTAATTTTGCGTCACTGGTTCCATGCAGGGAAGGGGAGAGCCAGTGCCAGAAGTCAAACACAACGTCCATGACTCACCGAGATTCGAACCCGGACCCTTCTCGGATTAGTGATCAGAAGCCAGCGCATAGACCACTGCACCACCGGAGCGGCTCACGTTGAAATCAACCATGTAGTTTTCATACGGCCCCAAACGCTCTTATGGACATACTAATGGAACTTGATGCAAAGAAATCATTAATGTAATTTGTACTAGCAGGGTGGCATTTCCCCGGTAAATATTACTATCTGTGGAATCACCAAGTTCAACGGGTGAAAATTAATGAATGAAAAAGATATTCCTGTAATTTTCCAGCAAACTGATCTTTAATTTTTTTTAGTCAATTTAATTTTATGAAACAAAAAAGAAAGGAAGAGGAATGGAAATACTTATCTCCAAGGAGACATCTATAGAACTGTCGTACATCTGGCGTGTACTTCTGAGAAACCGCGACACTGAAATGCAATGCACCTGTGTGATGTCGCGTGCATACGACTTGACATTGGCATTGATCATCTTTTTCTTACCGTTTTAAATTTTGAATATCTGGAACTCTCTATTTACATTACATTGTGTTTCTGCCTGATAAGCCGCTCGTTGGTGGTGAAAGCTAACGTTAATTAATTTTTGAATTTAATACACCAGTAACCGGATATTTTTGCACTTTATTGTTATCTACGGTCTCAAACTTAGACCGTAGGTTGGGTATTGGAGTGCTGAATTGTGTTGCAGATCTTAAGAGTAAAAAATTGAGCTTTTAACGAAAATTTGGTATGCGGGCCCCTTCATCGTGGGCCCCGACCCGTTCCAAAAACCATCAACGGTCTAAGAGTACCGTGAAATAGTATCCCAAATTTGGTGGTTCTAAATTGAAAACTGTAGATTTTACGAAAATTTTGTGAGACCCCTTGACCCTGGGCCCCGACCCGTTCCAAACACCGTCTACGGTGTACGTTAGAGCACCATGAGGTAGTATACCAAATTTGGTGGTTCTAAATTGAAAACTGTAGAATTTACGAAAATTTTCTATGGGGCCCCCTAAAACCCGGGATCCGACCCGTTCCCAAAACCGTCTAAGTTAGAGCACCACGAGGTGGTTGTATATTGAAAACTGTATATTTTACGATAATTTTGAATAAGAGGCCCGGGGTCCGTTTCAAAAAACTTCTGCCGTCTAAGTTAGAGCACCATGAGGTGGTACACCGAATTTGGTGGTTTTAAATTGAAAACTGTAGATTTGACGAATATTGCGTATGGGGGCTCATTGACCCCGGGCCCCATATCTTTCCCAAAACAGTCTACGGTCTAAGTTAGTGCACCATGAGGTAGTATACCAAATTTGGTGGTTCTAAATTGAAAACTGTAGATTTGGCGAAAATACTCTATGGGGCCCCCTCGACACCGGGCTCCGACTACTTCCAAACACCGTCTACGGTTTAAGTCAGAGCACCATGAGGTAGTATTCCAAATCTTTTTTTTTTTTTTTTTGGTTGGAGGTTTAACGACCACCGTGAGCAACTCAATGGGCTATAAGCAGTCGCCCGTCCCTAATTTAGGGTCACTGGTTCCAGGGAAGGGAGAGAACCAGTGCCGTAAGACAAACACAACATCCATGCCTGACCGGGATTCGAAATCGGACCCCTTACGGACGAATGATCAGAGGCCAACGCCTTAGACCACTGCGCCACCGGGGCGGCATTCCAAATCTGGTGGTTTTAAATTGAAAATTGTAGATTTGACGAATATTGCGTATGGGGGCTCCTTGACCCCGGGCCCCATATCTTTCCCAAAACAGTCTACGGCCTACGTTAGTGCACCATGAGGTAGTATACCAAATTTGGTGGTTCTAAATTGAAAACTGTAGATTTGGCGAAAATATTCTATGGGGGCCCTCGATCCCGGGCTCCGACCACTTCCAAAAACCATCTACGGTCTAAGTCAGGGCACCATGAGATAGTATACCAAATTTGGTGGTTTTAAATTGAAAACTGTAGATTTGGCGAACATTGCGTAATTGGGCCCCTTGGCCCCGGGCCCCATGTCTTTCCTCAAACAGTCTACGGTCTAAGTTAGTGCACCATGAGGTAGTATACCAAATTTGGTGGTTCTAAATTGAAAACTGTAGATTTGGCGGAAATATTCTATGGAGGCCCCTCGACCCCGGGCTCCGACTACTTCCAAAAACCGTCTACGGTCTAACTCAGGGCACCATGAGATAGTATACCAAATTTGGTGGTTTTAAATTGAAAACTGTAGATTTGGCGAATATTGCGTAATTGGGCCCCTTTACCCCGGGCCCCATATCTTTCCCAAAACAGTCTACGGTCTAAGTTAGTGCACCATGAGGTAGTATACCAAATTCGGTGGTTCTAAATTGAAAACTGTAGATTTGGCGAAAATATTCTATGGGGGGCCCCTCGATCCCGGGCTCCGACCACTTCCAAAAACCATCTACCGTCTAAGTAAAAGCACCATGAGATAGAATACCAAATCTGGTGGTTTTAAATTGAAAACTCTAGATTTTACAATAATGTTGATTGAGTGGCCGTGGACCCCGTTCCTGGGCACTGTTGGAAAAGCGGTACGGGTAACCCCAATTTCTACGAAAATTTAATCAAGACATCAATTTCTATGAAGTCCCCCTACCCTTTAAATATACTTTTTTTTTTGCAATTCATCAAAATCTATCGAAAGCAACTGATTTAGGGATTACTGCGATGTTATGACTTGCGATGTTATGGTACCACGATGTTTTGCCCTGCGATGTTATGGTGAGGCGATGTTTTGACCTGCGATGTTATGGTGCCGCGATGTTTTGACCTGCGATGTTTTAGTACTGCGATGTTATGGTACCGCGATGTTTTGACCTGCGATGTTATGTCGGCGATCATATGTCGTGCGATGTTTTGACCTGCGATGTTATGTCGTAGACCCGTATGGAAATATTAGAGCAGGAGGAGTAAACGGTTCCCCGTTAAGTAGTGAAGTTAAAAGCTGCCCTACATACTTAACTGCAACAACAAGCCTTTTCGAGTGATATTTCTCTCCGCAGAAAAAAGCCCGGTACATCGCTGCCACCGTTGAATACAGGGAAAAGGAAGGGAAGGACACGGGAAAGGGGAACCTGAAATAAAAAAAAGACATCACACACAGAATAAGTTTCCCAGAGGAATATCGACGTTCAACACCGGATAAAACAAAACTGGTCGTTTGTTCAGTTTTCCTCTAGGAGTCGGCTATTTGCCCCGTCACTCATCAGCCAATGAGAGAAAAGATTTTTCCCCATTGGTTTAAATTTTTTTTCTCAGGTTTACTTTTGCTGATTCTTGCCGTTCAACACCGGATAAAACAAAACTGGTCGTTTGTTCAGTTTTCCTCTAGGAGTCGGCTATTTGCCCCGTCACTCATCAGCCAATGAGAGAAAAGATTTTTCCCCATTGGTTTAAATTTTTTTCTCAGGTTTACTTTTGCTGATTCTTGCCTGACAGGGTGAGTGTAACCATAGCTGAGGTGGTGTTAACACAAGATTACACCGATCGAGGTTTAAGTTACTCAATTTGAGTAAACAACAGAAAAACAAAAATATAAAAAAGGCCACAATCAGGGTTATTACTTTTTTATTCCTTATTTAAGGAGCCGGTAGTATAAAGGCCATCATTTTTCCCCTCGCTACTTGTCTGATTGTTGCACATTTGTGTGCAACAGCGCAGAAACTTAAGTCCTGTTTTTTTTTTTTAAGTCAGAACTAAGGCGTAAGGAAAAAAAAGTTTTAATAAGAAAGACAAGACAAACAATACCTTGTTTGTTAGGGGAAGAAGATATTCAGTACAAAAAAAATAATTCTTTTTTGCAACATTTTGCTAGGGTCTTAAAAGGGCCGTTTTTTTTTTCACCAAAACTCCTGATAGTCAATTCTTGCTTTCTTCCCATGTGTGAAGAATACCTTCGTTCTAGTCCCAGTTATTTCTGATTTTTTTGGAAGTATAACTGTGAACTGGATTCTTTTCAGGAATTTTATTTAAAATAGCTTTCGGTCTTTTAAATTTGTCCCTTTTATATTGGAAAGTCTTGTAACGCTGACTAAGACATCTTCATAGAAGACTCTAACCTCCTTGTTGCGCAGCGCTGATGAATCAGTGTTGCTCAAATAGCGATGCTTGACTGTAACCGTAATCACGCTAGCAAGGTTTTGTTTTCGGTGTACTGTACGTGCGTCTGTGCGGATTTTTGAATGTGCTGTGGTATACTAACGGGTCGTTCGCCGAGTGAAATTTCTGAATTGTGGTTTAAGAAGTAGATGCATAATTAAGGTGTTAGTTATGTTTTTTAAAGTAATTAGCTGTGTTGGTGCAGTAGTCTGTGTCATTTTAGTTCGGAAGTGGCGAGAAAGAACATGGGGATTATGCAAAAGTAGCACTTTGATGGAGCATCGAACTGTGGTGATAACGGGTGCTAATTGTGGTTTAGGTAAAGCAACTGCTACAGAACTGGCGAAACGTGGTGCACGCGTGATTTTAGCTTGTCGTGATACAGCAAAAGCGCGCATAGCTTTGGATGATATTCGTCGTATTACAAATAAAGGCGAATTAAAGATTTTGCCATTGGATTTAGCATCGCTGGAGTCTGTTCGAAAGTTTGCGGACTTGTTTAATGCTACGGAAAGTAGGCTTGACGTGTTGATAAATAATGCTGGAGTTTTTCAGTGTCCCTTTGAGCTCACAAAAGACAGTTTTGAAATGCAGTTTGGAGTTAATCATTTGGGGCATTTTCTGCTTACTAATTTGCTTCTTGAGAAACTCAAGTCATGTTCACCAAGTCGCATTATTGTTGTTTCATCTTCTTTGTATGGAAAGGGTCAGTTGCAATTTGACAATCTGAATTCTGAGAAGAAGTATGACAAGCAGAAAGCTTACTGTGATAGTAAGCTGGCAAATGTACTTTTTTCTACTGAGTTGGCAAAGTGCCTTGAAGGAACTGGTGTCAATGTCTATGCTGTGTGCCCTGGGATGGTTTTTACAAATCTTGGCCGACACATAAGACTGGGGTTGCTTCAGATGGCCATTCTCTTGCCTGTGGCATGGTTATTTATCAGGACTCCATTTCAGGGATCTCAGACCATTCTTCACTGTGCTATCTCCAAAGAAGTGGAACATGAGACTGGATTTATTTATAAAAATTGTGATAAAACACAGTTTGAGAAAAATGCTGTTGATAACAATGTGGCCAAACAGTTGTGGAGTGTGAGTGAAGCCTTAACTCATTCTAAATTTGAAGGACAAGGTACTTAAATCTTGATTTTGCTTAATGATGTGCCCGGTTTAGATTTAGATTCTATAGTATAGTGGTGGCAGTATCAGAAGTGCCTCTTGTAAACATAGCTATTATGATATGTATATGGAATGTAGGATTTCTAGATTTGATTAAGTAACTTTTCAGCCATTCTTTGGAGGCAACAAACATGTGGTTACTGACCTCATAATGTAGGTAGGAATAAGTACAACTTATATCATTTGTATGTCATTATGAAAGATTGTTTTTCATTTCTTTGGCTATTAAAATGTTTACTGTCACTTAATGCATTGACATTCTTGCCTAAGACCTTATGATGATTCAGTCAATTTAGAGGTATGCTTTTTTGCTAAGATTTATTTAGTCCATGTCATGATATTCAGATGTAGCAGTTGCTCTTGGTTTTTTAAAGTTTTTGTCAAATTCATCTTTTTTTTTTTTTTTTTTTTTTTTTTTGCCAAATGTAAACGGAAGTCACCAATTTTCTTTTCACTCTGCATTGGAAATATAAAAATAAAATGCTAAATAGTATAAAAACAATAGGTTATAGATTTAAAATAAATTATCAACATTTATTCACAATTAAATGCTTTATTAACGTCGACTATAGTTTTGCAGAGTGTTTGGCTCGGCATAATCAGGACGAATGACCCTTCATCTTTGTCCTGATGATGCCGAGCCAAATGCTCTACAAATCTATAATCGATGTTAAAAAAAGCATTTAATTGTGAATAAATGTTGATAATTTATTCTAAATCAACATCACAAGTTTGTAGTATTGAATTATATTATATAATAGGTTATAGATTCTTTGCAATCAAGTAGCAAAATATGTTATAGATCCTGATCCCTAATAGAAAAACATATAGACACCTATTTTCAATTTTGGATGTATTTACTACCTATAAAATTTCTAAACAAAGAGCTATCGACAATATAAATTTCAAGAATTATGGACACGATAAATTTCAAAAATTATTGACAAAAATGAGCTTCAATATCAACCTGGGCAAAATGTGAAAACTGGAATGACCAGTTTGCTGGAAGGAGTGCAAAACAAAATCATTGGATATCATCGATGGGGTCTTGAGAATAGAACTTTTTTTGTAGTACTCAAGAGAAGTGAAGATGAAACACTGGTCAACCACAGAGTTGGGCAGGCAAGAACATAGGAGAGAAGGGTCTTGTGTCAGTGATGATGTCACTCTTTTCATGTAATGGCGTTTCGTCTCACGTGCAATGTAAATGAAAAAAAAAAAAGTAACATTCGAATTTAATTTCTCAAATACGAAATTGAATAAAAATTAAATATTGGCTTTGCTCAGATGTCACTAAAAAAGGTTATCTCCAAAACTTTTTATCCATCACCAAAATTATTTTTTTAATGCAAATTATGAAGAATGCGATCAGCAACGTGACCCCTGCAGATGAGTTAATCAAACAATACCAAAACTACATGCATGCATTCTTAATGACTAACAAGTTATAAAATTCAATTTGTACCAAGTAATGTTATAATTTACAGAACTTTGTTGGGTTGCACAACAAAAGAGCTAAACGTGACTGTTACATCTTTCATTCTCTTACAAGTTCCTGACATTGGCTGTGATGAGCTTCCCTCCCATTTGATTTGCTGTAGCGCAGCCGTGGTGATTTTGATGTTGCTTTCTTGGTGATTTTTTTTTGCGATTCTTCACTGCCCACTTCCATTTGTTAGCAATTAATCATCTGTTGGGTTTAACAGTTTTGTATTTCATACAATGCTATAGCCAGTGTGAACTCTGTACTCCCCACAAGGGAAGCAAGTCCTCCCTGGAAACTGGACATTGCTGTTAATTCTCTGATTGATGGTTTATGAAAACGAGATTTGTATTTCATTATAAGCATAAATACCATACTGTATTTATTTGTGTGTTACACTTTTGTTTTATAAAAAGCAAAATTTAAATGCTACTGGGTGAGCAATAGATAATTCAGAAGGAATTAGTTCTACTGTACCTGTGAATCAGTAGGTACAGGTGTGAGAATAATTCTCTACCACATGGGCACAGTGATTGTTGATATCAAGGGTCAGATAAGAGAAATGCCTGTTTTTCAGGAGAAACATAAAATTTGAAAGAACATTATTCAGGCAGCCCCAGTGGCGTAGTGGTCTAAGCGGTAGCTTCTGATCATTCGTCCAAGATGGGTCCGGGTTCGAATCCCGGTGAGGCATGGATGTTGTGTTTGTCTTACAGCACTGGCTGTCTCCCTTCCCTGGAACCAGTGGTCCTAAATTAGGGATGGGCAACTGCTTATAACCTATTGAGTTGCTCATGGTGGTCGTTAAACCTCCAATTAAAAAAAAAAAAAAACATTATTCATGATTCATCCTAGGACTAAAAAAGGGCAGGGTTAGATATAGAGTTAAAAAAAGATATATTACTTGAACAAGATTTTTATGTGGTATGATGATTATTATCATTACTACATTAATTGTAGTTATCCTACTGTTACACACGTTCATAATGTTGACGTAGTGGTTGCCTGAAGGGGACACTTTAGGGTTAAGTACCTAAGCATATATCTCAGTAGTACTCGCCCATTTTTGGTTGATAAGATCGACAAACACTCTGGATGCATAGACGATAAAATGTAGCACTATATATAGGTAAATCAGTTCACCTTCTCCTCACCCTGACTGTTGGAAATATTGCCAAAAAACAGAAATTTCAGAAGAGATCAAAATAGCAAGAAGAAGAAGTACCACAATTAACGATAATTGCAGTTGGACACCTCCAACTGAGTGGCAGCAACTACTCCAGTGACGTAGTCCTGATGACGAACTAGGCTTTAGTTCGAAAATTTGACCAACTTTTTTGAATAATAACTTCTATAAGACCCGTAAAAAAGTTAATTCCACAGTACTCTATGAATAGAGGTGCCATAAATTCATTTACAACTAGAAATTTCTTTACAAGATATGATATGTACAAAGTGAAAAAGAAGTGCGGAGTTATAGATGAATACTTAAGATTTCGTAAAAATGGAACAAGAGAACCTTAATAGGATGAAATAAACAAACTATGCCATCTAAAAGCTCATGATATTTTAAATTGAAATCCAGAATATTTGAACGCAATTGAAGAATCCTCACCACCGGGCTGAACGTATGTAATAGTAGGATAACTACCGTTAATGTAGTAATAATAATAAAGGGCAGGGTGCTTGTTATGGAAAAAAGGTCAGCTTACACTTTCAAAGGGCATTAGAGTATACATCAGCCTTACGAAAACATGAAATAAAAGCAGTGTTAATTCGCCGGAGAAGTTCAACAGTAATTCAGTGTAAATATTAAAATAGTATTATTATTATATATATTGTTATCAGTAATCATTAGTTTAATTTGAGAAAATATTCTTTCTACTTCAGCTTTTGAAATTGCTGAGGTACATGCAATGTTTAAAAGTTTCTGTATTGGTGGGAATCTTCAGTAAATGTGTGGTTTAGTGCCCTAAATTATTTTGCCGGAAATGTTGAAGGATTTTGAAAAAGTGAAACATACAAATTTTAAAGTATGTAATTTCGTGGCAAATGGTTAAAAAATTTCATGTGTGAAATGCATTTAAAAGATTTTTACCGTAAAACTGACCTCCAAGTACGACGTCGTGAACACCGATGTGGCAGGCCTAACACAAAGCCGCAGCTATCACATACAGTTTAGCTCTGGTGAAACAATGGTCTCGTTCCATATGCCATTTTGCTGGCGAAAGAGTACAGGAGGAACGGGAATGTTCTTGCGAGCAAAGCATTCCGATTTATAGTACTATGTTGCAGAAAATAGTTCTTCATTTCTGTTGCAATTTTTCGAAACACATAATGACAGTTGCTTCGTTCTTATGTATGTCATTCTCTAATTCGAAATAGAAAGCATGCAAATGCCTTTCTCTTAGAAAAGCGTTAAAGTACATGTCGCAACAAATCTCTGCAACAAAAGTTACCTGGCATCGAAAAATGAAAGTTTTGCTCCAATTGACTGCATGGTTCACAGTTCATTCAAATTGGATTACAAAAACAAAAAAAAAAAACCTAAAGAAGAAGTGAGTTCATACATTGTGCATGAAAGAATCATATGCGAAAAAACTGAGAAATTATCAGATTGTGGTGCGAAAAACTGAGATAGAAATTATGATCTGTAGCATAGCACTACAAAATGGAACACTTTCCTGGCAAGAACATTTCCCATTCCTGTTGTCATCTTCCACCAGCAAAATGGCCGCCGAAAGGAGACCATCCTTTCAGCGAAGCCAAGCTTCACGTGGTGGTCATGGCATTGTGTTAGGCTTGCAGCAGCTGGTGTTCACGTCGTACTTGGAGGTAAGTTTTACGGTAAAAATCTTTAACCCCTTAACGACCATAATGCCCGAAATGTCTTTACATCGAAACTGCCATGACTGCCATAAATCGCCAGCCTAGAGTCAGTAGGATTACCTACCCCAATCTGTGCTTTTTGGTCTGGCGTAATGGTATTTCTACCTCCACCTGTGCAGTTTCGGGTGTTATGTTATTCTGAGCAACACAAAAAGATTTCAGGAAGCTGTTCGTTAAAGTGTTAAAAGAATTTAAAATAAGAAAATTTTCCCCCATTTGCCATGAAATTACATACTTTAAAATTTGTACGTTTCACTTTTTCAAAATCCTTCATCGTTTTCAGCTAAATAATTTAGGACGCTAAACTACACATTTACCGAATCTTCTACCCACAGTTCCTTCTAATTTTGACAGAATTGAACGTATTTTTGGAACTGACAAATTACTACTCTCAATATCAGTTTGAGATAGAAACATTAATTTGTACTCGTCCCACTCTAATGGTAATTCATCTTCATTTAGGTTGAAGTACTCAGCCAGCTCCATTACTTCAGAAGTGCCATAAAGACTTAGAGAGGTTTCTGACCCTACTTATCTAAGATACCAAGATTTGTAATAATAGACTGGTTTTCTAACCATCTAGAAATGGTTTCATGCAAATGACCAATAAATCTTAGAATAATTCTTGATGACGACATATAATGCTTCAGTTACGTAAAAATTACAAGTGTCGCACTAATAAATGCATATGCATCTCTTTCAAATGGACCGTTAGGGGTAGGGCGGTCATTTTAGGCTTGAGGGCAGGCAGGGTGCTTCACCCTTCTAAAAACAGCTACGATGAACCTGCATTATTAAAAGAAAAAGAGGCAGAAGTGGAGGTATAATTGCACTGAAGACTGAAGCACTTTTCATTACTAAGTAAGGGGTTTTGAAATGCTAAGCTGCTGTTAAAAAGCTTCCTTGTAGTTGATTGCCTACAAAGAAGTGTTGTGGGGAGGTTTTAGTTAAATATATCCCTCTAGCTCTGGAAAATAGTACTGGATAGAAATCTTTGTGTGAGTGTATGAGAGAAGGAAAGAGCTTTTCACTTTTTCTTGTTCATTGCTTTGCCGAAAGTACGAGTGGTTTTGTGATTCTTTTTGTCGGAGAAAAGGGGTTTGTTGGAAATCTAAGGTTTCTTGCATTTTGAGTTTCTTGCTCTGACCACCAGCAAAAGAGAACATACAATTAAAGATGGAGAAAAAAAGTTGAACCCTAAGAAGAGGAGTAGAAAGAGTCAAAATCAATGGCGTACCTGAAAAACTTGGGGCCCCCTGCAAAAAAATACCTTTGAGTCCCTTTTGCAAAAATCTATTTTGCTCTCCATTACTGAAAATGTTAAATTGCATCATAATATTTGCCCTTTTTAGGTATCAATCACCAGCAAAGTGCTTATATTTACATGCAATTCATTAATGATATACTATAAAAACAACCATTCACTTACCCGAAAGATCTTGGTCATTTTTTTATCTAGTAACACTTCAAGCACGTCAATTATATTGTTGTTGGCTTCCTGAGGTTGAACTGACTCCTTGCCTATGACTTTCCTTCTTCCGGGGATGAAACATCGTACCTTCTTTTTTTTTTTTATTTACTGGACAACACATGCAGGTTTCCTCTGCCATATGAAACGTAACCATACCTCGTCATCACGATAAAAACCTCACACATACACACACACCATACCACTCATTCATACATTCCATTAAAAACACTATGTACATATTTACACTATCTACATTCCCAGGCAGTTAAACCATTTGTCAACTGTGATTAAAAAAGTGCTCAATCCGTTTCAAACTCCGTGTTAACCCTATTGCATGTGCCAACTCATTCAGCCCGTCATACACAACCCTCTAGCGCTTTCAACAGGCACTGTCATCCTCAGGAGGCAGATGTGTCTCACCCGCCTTTTATCGTGATGACGAGCTATGGTTACGTTTCATATGGCAGAACTGCATGTGTTGTCCAGTAAATAAAAAAAAAGAAAAAGGAAAGATAGTACGATGTTTCATCCCCGGAAGAAGGAATGTCATAGGGAAGGAGTCGGTTCAACCTCAGAAAGCCAACAACAATATAATTGACTTGCTTGAAATGTTACAAGATAAAAAAATGACCAAGATCTTTCGGGTAAGTGAACGGTTGTTTTTATAGTATATCATAAATGAATTGCATGTAAATATAAGCACTTTGCTGGTGATTGATACCTAAAAAGGGCAAATATTATGATAGAGAATTACACGCAAAATTCTGAGCTGAATGATTTGCGGTGAGGGATTTTCTGTTGCTATTGTACTCTGAGAATATACGCTACAGAAATCAATTTCGCAACTTCGAGATGCGAGACATTACAGCATTTAAAAAGGCTAAAATTAAATTAGTAAAGTCAGAAAATCAAGAAGAATTTTTGGTGACGTGCCGAGACCTTGAACTAACACCGAAATATTTGAAAATACGGAATTACCCTATCACGATAAAAGGTAATAAAATAATCCAAGAGTGCCAAAAAAGAGATTAAGAGCTGAAATTGTCAATAAAAGAAAATTGATTTTTAATTTGAATAATACATGCTTGCATTTATTGGGTATGATATATAATAATGATTATAGAAATTTTGACGGTACTTGGAAAGATGAGATCTTAGACGTAACCTTCAGGGAAATTTTTGACATCGCGGAATACGAAAAGAAATGCTCAAAAACAGTCATGGAAAAGAAGTTGCATGTGATGATAGACCGCCAAAAAGTACATGAACAATGGGAGAATATGTACGAAGTATATCAGAATAAATCCAACTTGACCTTGAGCTTCATGCAGAGAGCTGTTTTGCAGAGGGGTAAGAAATATGCGTTTCTGCGTGGCTTGCCGAAGACTGAAGAATTAATACCTAACCTAGAAGAAATGACATGTAGTGTACCTGCAGAAGGTCACGAAGAATTTAGAAGTAAATTGTATAGAATTGTTTTGAAAAAATTTAATGAAAAAAGTAGTAAAAAATATCATTTAGATAAAATTCAGTATGAGAAAGAACAAATGATAAAATTAAGAGATGACCCAACAATTAAATTTTGTGAAGTGGATAAAACAGGGCAAATTGTGATTTTAAACACAACTGAATATAATCAAAAAATGAATAAAGCAATAGAGGATCTGAATTGCAGCATTCTGACAAGAGACCCAACTGAATCTCAAGTAAGGTACTTGGCTAGAATAAGAAATCACAGCACCTTACCTGAAGAAATAAAGAAAGCATACCCACCAATGGGTACTGGAATACCAAAAATGTTTGCAAAAATAAAAACTCATAAGCCTGATACACCTATGAGAGTAATAGTATCAAAAAGGAATTCCCCATTAATTAAGTTGGAAAAAAATATCTACAAATATTTGGCACCATTGTTCATAAAGACAAGGTTCACTGTGAGGAATACATATGAATTCATTGAGAAAATTAAAGGAATTAAACAAGATTTAAGTGAATATCATATGGCTAGTATGGATGTGCGTGCTCTGTTTCCTAGCACACCAGTACCTCAAGCAATTGACATAATTGTTAAAAAATTATATATGTTACAGACAATGAATGCAATACAGATTGAAGAACTAAGAGAAATTTTATTATACATATATGAAAATAACATTTTTATGTTTAATAACAAGGTATACAAACAAAATTATGGTGGACCTATGGGGTCACCATTGTCAACTTTATTTGCAGAAATTATAATGAGTGACATAGAGATTAAAATAATAAGTAAACTAGAAGATCCACCACTGTTATACTGCAGGTATGTTGATGACATTTTTCTGTTGTCGAGGCTAAAAAATGATGAACTTGAAGACTTGACAAAAAGGTATAGTGATATTTATCCATCGATGGAATTGACAGTAGAAGAACATAACAATACATTGGCATTTTTGGATATTATGATAATCAAAACAAATGATAATATGCAATACAGAGTGCATAGAAAATCATCATATATTCCTGTGTTAATACCATTTCAGTCATTGCACCCATTAACACATAAAAGAAATAGTGTTAAAACATTAATTAAAAGAAGTTTAACACACTCATCAATGGAACAATATAAAAAAGAAGAAATTGAATATATTGAAAAAATTGCACATGATTTTGGTTACCCTAAACAAGTATTAAAGAAATGGATTTATGAAGTAACTCAGGCTAATAATAAAGGCAAGACTGATAAAAAAACTATTAAAATATGTTGGTGCAATCCCATATGTTGAAGGCGTGTCAGCTGAAATTAATAAAATATGTGGCAGATATGACATAGAAGTAGGAAATCAGGTACAGACTATAAAAAATTTAGTAACAAAAAATGAAAAAATCAGCCAATTGGATAGAGCAGGAGTTTATGAAATTCCTATAAACCAACAACCACCTGTGTCATATATAGGCAGCACCAAGAACAAATTAAAATACAGATTGAACCAGCATATAAGTAATTGGAATAAAAAAGAAGCTAAGACCGCATTAACCCAATACTGTCTGGAAAATCATCATTATCCAAGGTTTGAAGATATTAAAATTATTAAGAGCTGTAAAAACGAAAGGCAGTTGCGGATTGCAGAATCAATATTAATCGAAAAAAACAGATCAAGATTATGCAACATTAATGAGCCTAGCAACTTAAATGAACAATGGAAGGCTTTAATAAAAATAGAGCAACAGCTAAGAGAGAAAAAAGAAAAAAGAGCAACATTGACAATAGATGGCGCCAGAGACGCAAAGATGCAGAGATTGCGACTGAGACCCGAGCCTCAATAAATCAGCTCACTTAAGCTGTGGTAGGCGGGTGAGACACATCTGCCTCCTGAGGATGACAGTTCCTGTTGAAAGCGCTAGAGGGTTGTGTATGACGGGCTGAATGAGGTTGGCACATGCAATAGGGTTAACACAGAGTTTGAAACGGATTGAGCACTCTTTTAATCACAGTTGACAAATGGTTTAACTGCCTGGGAATGTAGATAGTGTAATAGTGTAAATATGTACTTAGTGTTTTTAACGGAATGTATGAATGAGTGGTATGGTGTGTGTATGTGTGAGGTTTTTATCATGATGACGAGCTATGGCTACGTTTCATATGGCAGAAGGAAACCTGCGTGTGTTGTCCAGTAAATTAAAAAAAAAAAAAAAAGATAGTACGATGTTTCATCCCCGGAAGAAGGAAAGTCATAGGCAAGGAGTCGGTTCAACCTCAGAAAGCCAACAACAATATAATTGACATGCTTAAAGTGTTACAAGATAAAAAAAATGACCAAGATCTTTCGGGTAAGTGAATGGTTGTTTTTATAGTATATCGGTAAATTGCATGTTATTAACTAGGTTTTACGGGCATTTTAATAATTCAAATTCCTTGAAACCTATAGGTATTTTTTGTAAAACCTAAATGGTTACACTTTATTGCGCGTAACAGTGCACATTGTGATTCAAATGCTTGCTTTGGTTTTATACCAATACAAAGTATTACAAAACATGCCAAAGTTAATCATATCATGCAAATTTTATTCTTTTAGAGAACTAAGGCTAGTTTCTGTGAAATGCCTCGTGATCACACAGGCAAAGCAGGTAATAGTATCTGAAGACCTTTTCTAATTTATACAAAAATACAGAACATAAGTAAGCAAATAAAAATTATTTAGAATTGTGGCGCAAAAAGAGTAAAATTACTTATATTATTTACTCTTGAATATTAAAAAAAAACACACTAGACACGGGGCGAAATTTTGAGACCAAATGCACTAGCCAAAAAAAAAAAAAAAAAAAAAAAAACACTCGCCACTACTTAGCGTTTCAAAGCTGTGTCCACCAGATGACAGATAGCATTGGTTTACTCATTTATGCAAACATGGATTCATAATAATAGCCCAATAATATGTGTCACTTCCACATGTGCAATGGTCACATCTTTTTCTTCTTCAAAAAACATTCTCTTACTTGAACTGAAGTCACCATCTGCAGTGCAGTTTAGTAGAAACAGTGCTCATGAAGGAAGAATAGCAATAATTTATTGCATTCCCAGAAAAAAAAAACCCCATGAGATAGGGTATAATTTGTTTAGTTTTACAGTGCTGTTTACCTGAAGTAGGCATTGCCGTTTATCAAACTCAATAATGCAACCATCTTTTGTAGCTTAACTTGGCACAAACAGAACACATGAAGGAAGTTATACTTTCTTTAAAAAAAAAAAAAAAAAAAAAGATATGATTTATGCAGTAAATGTCGTTCTTAAAAAAACAGCTTGTGTAGGGCACACCTTTTCAATCGAGACTTTAGAAGTTTAGATTTTGCTGCAAATACATCAGAAGCGGAAATTAAGACTTATGTCCCCTGGTGGCCAAACCATTTATATGTGCCACTTCCGCATGTGCACAAAAATTAGAAATTATATGCAAAATATTTCCTATCAGGAGCTGTATTTGGTGCAGAAAGAAAGTTTCAAATTAGAGTTTTAGAAGCGGAGATATTAGGGGAAACACAATTTACCTTTACGCCCCCTAGCGAAAGGTCAATGAATTACTTGAACATTTTGAAATTATATGAAAAACATGTCACACTGGAAAATCTATCCAATGAAAAAGGAATTTTTCAAACTGGACCATTAGAAGCAGAGTTATTGAAAAAAATAAGATATACAATTATGTCCCTGGCAGAAAAACCATGCAATATTTTAAGAAGAAAATATTCCAAAAAGGTTTATCAATGTGAGTGGCATCGGTGCGTGAATGAATTTTTTCAATCGAGATTTTAGAAGCTCAGATTTTGTGGCAAATACATCAAAAGCAGAAATTAACTCTTATGCCCCCTGGTGGCCAAACCATTCTTTACCAAAAATTAGAAATTATATGCAAAATTTTTTCATCAAGAGCTGTATCCGCTGAAGAAAAAAAATTTCAAATCGGAATTTTAGAAGTAGAGATATCGGGAGAAACACATTTTACTTTTATGCCCCCTAGTAGAAAATCTATGCGTAACTTGAAAAATTGACTATACCTAAAATACTCTTCTACATAAATGGAATCGAAAGGTAATTTTTTTTTTTTCAATCGGAAACTTAGAAGCAAATACAGTAGACTTTTGCTTAATCCAGCCATTCCTTGTAGAGAGGGGTGCTGGATTAGTGAGAGTGCCGGATTACTGAAAGTGCATAAAAATTCAGTTTAATTCTTCATTAAATGTAATGTTACAATTACAGGTTTACTATGTGTAGTACATATGTATTGAAAAACGTAAATAAAAGACAAGCATAGTAAAAGAAGGCGATCAGTACGTACTATACTGTCTCATTTACAACAAAAATGACCTTTTGATATTATCAGTACAGTAAAGCACAATATGTATGTGTACATACTGTACACAGTAAAAGAAATGTACAATTGCAATACAGCACAGATGAAATCTTTCATTTTCTACTCAGTGTGGTCACTTCGAAACATGCCACAGATTTTTGTTTGCTTTAATGAAGATGCTTTTTGTAATATTCTTAATTATTTTGAGGATCCTTCCTACTTTTATTTTAAATTGAATTACATGAACGGTAGTGCCAATTCAAAACAAAATATAACTTTAAAATTGAAAACTTCACTTGTGTATGAAGTATAATTCATTCCGGTTTGATATTAACACAATTTCTGCAACCAAAAACCATGCAAGGTGAAGGAGGCCAGATTAGCGAGAGTTTACTGTATATAGAACACAATGTATTTTGAATTCGATATCTGCATTTACGCCCTCTAGTGACGAAATTGTACATCGTAAAAAAAAAAAATGAAGGATCGTCATTCACATTTTTCAAGCTTCCCAATGCAAAAATAATTTTTCAAATCGGACGAATAATTGGAGAGAGATGGTGTCCACAGATGGATGGACAAACTGATAACATAAGCACAATTTTTTTGCAAAAAGACCTACTAAAAATGCAGCTCCAAAGACCCCGCCCCGCGTTTTGTGTTTTCATGCACTATTCGTTCTGGTAGCTCAATTGCAGTGTCATAAATCTCAGGGAAGCTTGTTTATTTTTTGCTTTTCTTTCTTTGTTTAAGGGATTGCCTATGCTGTGGTCTCCAGCTGGCCTGCCTACCTTTTGCTGGGATCCCCCCTGCTGGTTGAAGTTCATTTGAGTGAGTCAGTTCTCCCTCATAGCAGTGGCAGATAAACAAGCCTGTGGAGTGATGATTATGCAACAGAAAAAAAATGCTTTGAAAAGGATTATCATCTGTGTAGAAGTTTCAGAGGGAAAAAAGTAATTACAGAAAACAAATTCAGCATATGAGCACCACATTATGTGCTGCATATTTGAAAAACAAAAAACAAAAACAAAAAAACTTCTAACATCATAACAACAAGGAAATTATGGTAATTCAATGCGAAAAGTTTTACTTGCCAATGGCAAGCTGACGACCAAAAATTTTGCACCCTGCTTGACATAATATCACAATGTTTTTGCATGTAGTAAAAGTCTTTCTTTTGATCCTCTTACATGTAAAAAAATTACATGGGTTTCCGTTTCTTTCGTTCCCGCAAAGAACACCTTTTACCTCATATTCTGAAGGATGTGTAGTTGTGTGTAAATAAGTGTTATATATATAATGCCTTATCTTCATTAATATAAAAATTTCATTTATTCGACTGACATTTCATTCACATTACTTTGTTATTATACATATATTGGAACTATTGCTTTGGCTGTGAAAAGGGGGCCTCAAGTCCTCTGGATTAGCTGCTTTTCCATCACCCATTTTTTATAAACTAATGTGAAAGTGATTCTTTGAAGATTTTACTCATTTACTGGGGAAAAAAATTATTTTCTTTTTGATACTTCATTCAAATCTGCCCTCAAAAATTTATGGCTGTTTCTTTAACCAGTTTCACGTGAAAAATTTCAGCATTTTTTTTGAAAAATCCTTCTGCTGAGGCTAGAGGCCCTCTTAGCCATGAGCTTGCAGATGCTATCAGTACGCCAATGGTCGAAATATGACATCAATGACTCTTCGACGACATTCTGTGAATCTACTGAAAGCAACCGGAATATTACACCAAATAGTTTTTCCGTTTCAGTTGGGAATTGTGCTTCTGGCAATAAGGAGCAGGAACTAAACCACCATCAAGCAAACTCAGAGAATGTGATTTATATTTCAGGACAGATCAGTTTATCTTTCTCTCAGTTTTTCATTATGTTTTAACGTTTTTACTTTTGCGCGTGGAGTAATTAATTATTCGCTAGTGAAGTAAATTAACAAAAGGAGCGAAAAAAGCAAAGCAAAACTTGCACCTGCATTCGTCGGAAAATACAGTTTATAGTAATGTTGGGCATAATCGATTTAATTCAAATATTGAAAAATTGTAATCGTGAGATGTTTCAAATCAAGGTATTCATTCAAATGATTTCTAATTTTAAAATTTACTGGTAAATTTTGGAATGTTATCAGAGCCGTCTTCTGCTCTTGAAAAATTGAGATATTCATTCAAAATAATCACTTGAATGATTTCTAATTTTGCAATTTACTGGTAGATTTCTTCTCTGTACCAAAAGTAAAGAATTCAAGCCATAAATGAAAGATGAACATGCCAAAATTTTTTCGATTAACTTAGCCAGAATAGAAGTAACCCAAGGTTAGTAGATCCACTGGTGAGAGAACATTCGAGTGATCCTGCAAGCGAGAGGTCATTCGATCATATGAAAAGTATTTCAAGAAACTCTTAGATCTTGGAACCTCTCAAGTAGTTCTGGAGAAGATGAGCAATTTTGTGCAAGATAATTTAAACGATGATTGGTTGATATTTTCTCGCCTTTTGAATTCACTCGTTGGTTTAAGACAGGGTAGGAGTAATTGAGCGTTTTCTCAGAGAGTTTTTTTTTTGTTCATTCAAATGATTTCAACGCTATTGAATGTTTTGGGAGATCTTCATAATCAAATGATCAGTTACTTCAACTCAATTATGCCCATTACTAGTTATTGCAATCAAATCGTGATTTGGCTCTGGGACCAAATCAAGATTTAATTGCAATAAACTGAATATTATGGTCTGAAGTTGTTTATTATAAAAGCTGACTTTATCTAACTGTCAGCAGGTGGGAGATGATCAGGGCCCATTTAAGAGAGGGGCTGCAGTTCCGGGCCCCGCATTTATTATTATTATTATTTTTTTTTTTTTGGATTGGGGATTTAACGACCACCATGAGCAACTCAATGGGCTGTAAGCAGTCACCCATCCTTAATTTAGGGCCACTAGTTCCAGGGAAGGGAGAGAGCTAGTGCCGTAAGACAAACACAACATCCATGCCTCATCGGGATTCGCACCCGGACCCATCTTGGACGAATGATCAGAAGCCATCGCTTAGACCACTGCGCCACCTGGGCGGTGCCTCGCATGTTCAAGGGGCCCCAGGATTATGGAGGATGCTTGAAGAATTGACAGAGTTCTACAGTTTTTTTCCAGACAGCACAGCAAAAACTATAAGAAACTGCCTTGTGAAAAAAAATTCCTATTTCTTTCCCCCTTTTTTTTTAGGAGTCCACAAAAATATAGTCTCCCCCAACTCATCCTCAAATCCTTCAAACATATTGCAGATGATTTTTTATACACATCTGTAATTGGGAGAAATTTTCATGCATTAAGAATTCGTTTGAATCATGATATTTGGGTCATATTATTTTGTCCACTACGATATAATTTCAACAAGGTGAACCCTTTGGAGGGGTTTAAAGCAGAACTGAACTGGTGTTCATTTTATAACCATGCATTTTAAAATTTTCTTGCTAACACTGATTCGTGCCACTAATACTGGTGCCCCAGGGCCCCTGTCTTCTTAAATAGGCTCTGGAGATGATCCTCAAATAAAAATTCATTGTGGTACACTTACCTGTGACTTTAAGCTTGCTTGGTGTGGCATTGTTCTTGACAGCAAACCAAGAAAATGAATGGAACTGTGTTGTCTTTCTCAGAACAGCCGTTTCAAAGCCCTTTCAACTTCTCGTACCTGTATTCATTAATTTCATTTTGGAAATTGTAATTCTTTGTCTCAAGTGAAATATCACTCCACAGAAACAGGTGAAAAGTTATGGAGTAGTGTATTTTTTCGTAGAATTTTGTGTGATTATTTTGCCTTGTACATTGATAGTGGAGCAGGGTGAACAATGAAAGATTAACAGCCAGTCTATCTGAACCTAATAATGAATAATATATTATAGTAAACATATTTACTATTTCGCTTTCTGTTCGACACGTTTACATTAACATTGAATTTCAAGTTGAGCATTTGATAATAAAACTCCAAATAAAATATGTCCTTTTTGGGTCTTTTATTTTAAAAAATTATAAGTGCATATACATATGTAACAGTCAACTCAGTAAAACATGGCCACTTATTATCATTATTGTTTGTTGTAGGGTTCTTCATATTAGGCTTACATGAGTTAGGCCCATGTTAAAAATATCCAAATATCACATCATTTACATAAAATTTCGTTATATCCTGGTAGATATTTTCTAGCTTGTAAGCAAAGGATTTAAATTTTTTCCTTTATTTTACTGTAATGTCGTTTTGTTATTGCTGTTTTATCAAGAACTTGATATATACATTCTTGACAATAAACCTTATGCTAATTCCTGATAATAGACTGGAATTTTCATTCAGTTGATAGGTTTTAATTGATCACAATGCACTAGAAAGGTAGAAAGTGGGGCGGGGGTTGATACGTAAAGAACTCACTGGAATATCAAACTTTGTGGTATTACTTCCATTTATGTTTCCGTAAATTTCAACTATGTTTTGAACAATTCTAACAGACTTAGTTAAAAAGCAAGAAACATTGATACTACAAAGACGATTCACACAAGTCATGAAATCCTGAAATGCTACCTCCCCAAAATTGCACCAAAAATTCAATAATTGAATAATTGATACAAAAATGAATTTTGGGGAGGTGACATTTCAGGAGTTAGTGAGTTGTGTGAATCGTCTTTTAGAATTTTTTAGTATCAATGTTTCTTGCTTTTAACTAAGTCTGTAAGAATTTTTAAAAATGTAGTTAAAATTTACAGAAACATAAACCAATAAGTAATACCACAAAGTATGATATTCCAGTGAGTTCTTTACATATCAACCCCTCCCCCTTTTTTCTGCCTTTCTAGTGCATTGTGATCAATTAAAACCTATCAACTGAACACAAATTTGAGTTTATTATGAGGAATGTGCATAAGGCTTATTGTCAAGAGTGTATATATCAAGTTCTTGATCAAACAGTAATATAAAAAGACATTACAGTAAAATAAAGAAAAAAATTCAATCCTCTGCTTACAAGCTAGAGAATATCTACCAGGATATATCGACATTTTACGTAAATTATGTGGTTCTTGGATATTTTTGACATGGTCCTAACTCAGAATACAACAGTACAGTACATAAGCCTAATTATGAAGCAGTGAAGAACCCTACAACAAACAATAATAAGTGGCCAATATTTTATTAAGTTGACTGTTACATACCTATACGCACTTAAAATTTTTTTAAATAAAAAACCCAAAAGGACATATTTTATTTGGTGTTTTATTATGAAATGCTTAACTCAAAATTCGATGTTAATATAAACGTGTTGAACAGAAAGCAAAATAGTAAATACGTTTACTATATTTATATCATGTAATTTGTTGCACTCATTGTTATGATATTTTGAGTCAAATGAATCTAATAATGAATGCTGGGCTCTGCCTTAATGCAACCAAGAAAAAAAAAAGGGGGGGGGGGGCAGCAGAATTTATAACAGAAGCATATTATAATTTTCTTTTTCTTTACTTCTTTGTTTGTTTGTTTGTTTCTTTCTTTCTTTCTAGAAGTAATTGTTAAAAGTAAAACCTGTGTTGCTGAGCAATGGACTTACATCTTTGAACATTATCACATACCTCTCAAGTTCATGTCCATCACTTTGCTATATTTACATACACTGGGCTTGCACCCACCATAAAGAGGCTAAGGAACTGGCTTGGACATGTAAATTTCAATCTGATGGAGGATGGGGGTAAATTTCATGTGGCATGTTTTTACAGAAAATTCATTTCAATGCTGTAATCACACAGTTATTTTGTAAGCAGAAATGCAAATTAATAGAAATACAGGATAATAAGATAATAGACCCCCCCCCCCCATAAGATTTCTCGCTCCAATGTTCTGCGAGTTTGTACTTACCTTCAGTGGTCTGTGATAAAAAACATGTGCGCAATGTTAATTCACAAATGTCAGAACTCCTGCTGTAACAAAGCAGCACATTGTAAAAAATTATAATTTTACTTTGAGTGCTAATCATATGTGCCAATTAACCATACTTGTGCTTCCCCTGGTAAGGGGGAGGACACAGCTGAGGATATAATGACCAGGGATCGCATTCGTCCTAAAATTCCTAAAATTCCTAATATTTTGTGACCCTCCTTAAATTCCTAAAATTAGACCTAAAATTTGCTATTCATCCTAAAATTTTCGTAAGCTTATTTTTATTAAAAACAACCGTTATTAACGCCAATAAATTTACCATTACGGTAAGGTAAAAAAGACCTGTTATTGTAGAAACACAGCCTATATGCTGTGCTGCTGAAGGGAGGGAAAAATGACGCCATCGAGATGCACTTGCTTCGGGGCGGGCGTTCCATTTTTTTGCCTTCGAACAGTTTTCGAGAGTAACAAGAGATCTAAGGGAAAAGGGGAGGGGTCATTTTCACCCCTGGTTTGCGCTTTGCAGACGAACTCCGTGGCACGCAGAAGATCATACTTTATTTTTTTACATGCCTTGTGGAACCTCCTCTTTCTGCTGATGTTTTGTTATTGTAAACCGCAGGTGGTGGAAGCAAAGAGGAAACATGTGGTCTTCTTCCGTAACCTCCGGTAATGACGATGGGATGGTAGCTGAGTGTTATCTTGGCAGGCAGTAGAGCACGTGATCATTGACCTTCGATCATGCGTCGGCGACAGCGACCTTCGATGCGCAATATATCTCGGCTCCGACTCGCTTTGACTGAACTTGCGTGAGATGCGTATGATAGTTTCTGGTTTTACGTCTTTTATGGTGTTCTCTGTGCAGGTTCAGTTCTCTAGTGGTGACCTGCTTTTTTTTTTTTTTTTTTTCATATCTTCTGACATCCTCGCAGCCAAATTTCGGGAAGTTGTCTGGTTTTGCAATATTGGAACGTGTTTTTGTACTTCCCTTTCATTTTCTGGTTAGTAATACAAGTGTTTAAGATGCCTAAATCCAAAACGAAATTTCAAGATGCGTGGCTCGCCAAAGAATTGGACGGAGTGAAGTTGAAAGAATGGTGTTCTGCAACTGAAACAATATTTTCTGCTAAGTGTATATTGTGTTCAGAAATTTTCAATATTTCTAATAGTGGCTTTTCACAAGTAAAAGCGCATCATAAAGAAAAAAGTTCCCATAACAAGAAATTCCCATAACAATAAATTTGTTAAATAGTGTTCGTGATTCACATAAATTTTATAAAGAGTATGTTGATAAGCTGAAGGAAGAACAATCAAAAAAGGTAAAAGAAAGGAAGCAGAAAGAGAGGGAAAATAAGGAAAAGCAGCTAGAGAAAAAAGAAAAGCTGAGTTTGATGACAAAATAAAAGAAAATGATGCAGAAATAAATAGGCTTAAAAAAGATAAAGAAGCCTCCCTAGCAGTAATTCAAGAGGGAACAGAAAGAATGCGAAAAGCTGTAGAAAAACAAAATACTGTTGAAATAGCAGTTGCCTCTAACTTGATCATACAAGGTTCAGCTGAAATAAAGAAAACAAAGTAAATTAGTTGTGGTGGAAGCAGAAAAAGATAGGCGTATCAGGAAAAGGTTAAAACAATAATATGAAAAAAGTAATTCAGTGAACAATTGTACATAGTTCTTGGTTTTCAATTACCTTTTTAGGATATTATAATTTAATGTGAAACCTGAAAACTTTCTGTGAAAATCGTGAATTGCTTCTGGTTAAACAGCATATTAATGTTCAAAGTGAAACTTGAATGTGGTAAATATACTTGAATATGATAATAACACGTGAAAAGATAAGAACTGAACATTAGAAGTAAATCATACTTAAACTTTAGACATTAGACGTTATGCAAAAAATTTGGGTGTGAACTTCGACCATATATACTAATGGACTGCGCATTGGCAATAGCTGCATCAAAGCCGCCATGGCTCAAACATTGGGCACGTCATCATCAGACTCCAAATTTCGTGTAAAAATGCCGTTATGATTACTAATTTACATTGCAGAACTTCAGTGTTTTCGGTGTATTATGTGAATGCGCCTCATATATAATGAAAACTCTTCAGGTAAGTTTACTTATGAGCTATATACATGCATGAACGGGTTGTTTACATTTTGTGATTTATAATGTGATGAACATTTGCGAAGAATTTGGAACCTGCATTCCATTTTTTTCTTAAGTTACTATATTTTTATATCAATAGCTGCAAGTTTCTGGTTAAGTAATTGAACTTTATTGACTTAGGTATTTAATTCGTTTCTTACCCATGAAAAATCATAGAACTTTCTTTACTATATCGCTCAGAGCAACCATAAGCACAGCAGGTGTAACCCATCTTTTTGACTGTTGTCATGTGATTTTATGTTGGAGCCAGAAATTTTGATGTCATGCGCAGTCTATCAGTATATATGGTTGAAGGGTGTGAAGCAAACTCTTTACAATGTATACAAAGTTGTTTTACTAGATGTATGCAAATATACATCTAGTTTTTATTGAAATACACTCCTAAAATTTTCCTAAAATTTTCTAAAAATTCCTAAAATTCCTAAAATTCCAACCTAAAATTTTCCAGAAGTATGCTATGATCCCTGAATGACAGAAAGTAAAAAAAAATTGTATCAGTGTTTTTCATGGTAAGTCTGTTTCTTTTCAGTTTTATAACATTTTTGTCATAGAGAAGAAACGTAAATCCTATGTTTTTATTGTTTTTCATTAGTGGCAGAGCTAGTTAGTTCCTTTGCCCCTTCATGGTGAGTGTGGGCCAGCCGTTTGTAAATATGATGGAGTGAGGCATGCAAACTTGGGAACTACGTGAAAGTGTCTGTAAATGAAAGTCCATCCTGGCTTGTGACCATTATCAATTCTGGGCTAACATTTAGGTTATAGTACTCCACTTTTGTGTCTTCTATTGGCATCTGGTGTCTTACAAGTGTTCCTCAAGGCCTAACCTTATGATATCAGTGGCTTAATGTTTTCTGTTGTAATGACAGTTTTTTGATCTGTCATATCTTCAGCTCCCCTCCCCTTTAAGGGGGGCACAGGCGCACAGCTATGGAAAATAACTGGCTCCCATGGTTAGTAATGTGATTATTTTTGTTATGGGGATGTTGCTCTACATCTTATGAAATTAGGATTGTGCGATACCGCTATTATCCTCCCTACATTCCTCCATAACCCAGTGGTATGTATATGTGTGCCACAGAAAAGGACAGTGATGTCATACCTTTGTGCAGCCTTCATCTTTGGCTAGGACAGTCATTCACATCACATGAATAACATGTCTCCATCTATTATTGGTATTCTGTGTCATGTGAACATTTCAAGCAGCTATGGTGTAATCTAAAGCTTTACCCTGTTCTGTTTTCTCCCATCTTAAAATATGGAACTGCTCACAAGTAGGGTTGCTACTTCAGTGACGCAGTGGTCTAAGCGATGGCCTCTGATCATTCGTCCGAAAGGGGTCCGGGTTCGAATCCCGGCGAGGCATGGATGTTGTGTTTGTCTTACGGCACTGGCTCTTTCCCTTCCCTGGAACCAGTGACCCTAAGTTAGGGACGGGCGACTGCTTATAGCCCACTGAGTTGCTCACGGTGATCATTAAACCTCCAGTCAACAACAACAACACAAGTAGGGTTATATGAGTATAGAATTTGGCAAGATGTGTTAGTAAGGGATTCTGAAACTTCAACATAACAGGAATCAATGAGTTAGCAAAACAGCAGTAAGTATGACATTCATTTAGGTTTGATGAAACTGAGTATTGGGTGACTATCTTTGAACTATGACCTTTTTCAAGAGCAATATTCATGGTAGCAGTAAAAGATATATAAAGCTATTATGGCCCACCTTTATGAAAAGGATGGAATGCAGTATTTGTTAAGTTCGTCAGTGAACTGCTGTATTTTACATAGCCTTGAAAAATATTTGGGTACATTGAGATGGACTTCTGATTAGCGATGCCTTCGAGTAGTTGCAAACTTTGTGTGTAGTGCTCTGCCTTGTTTGCATGCAACCTGCTCCCACCCAGCATGAAGTGGGAAAGGAAGTAGTTCCACATACACCGATCAGCCCAAAACATTAAAACCACCTACCTAATAGGATGTAGGCCCTCCTCTCGCCACCAAAAAAGCTGTAACCCGATGAGGCATATATTCAACGAGATGTTGGAAGGTATCTCTTGATATTATGACTGAAACAGAAGATCCCATAAATTACATGGTTTCTCTAACTCAAAACACAAATGCTTGATAGGATTCATGTCTGACAAATTTGGGGGCCATGGTGATAAATGGAATTTCTCTTCATGTTCTTGGAACCATTCGTGAATCTTCTTCATAGTGTGGTATGAAGCATTGTTTTGTTGAAAGACGCCATCTCTTCCAGGGAATACAGTCACCGTAAAGAGGTGTACTTGGTTACCCATGATGTTCAGGCAAGTGACAGCTGTCAGAGTTCGCTCTAGCAAGATGAGTCAAAAAAAATCTTGTCCAGACCATCACATTTCCTCCATCTGCCTGGATCTGTCCCACAGTACATCCAGGTTAGAAGGCTTCCTTGAGTAAATGTTGCACACGAGCTCATCCATCAACATGATGTAACAGAAAACAGGATTCATCTGACCATGAGACCCTCTTCCACTCTTCTATGGTCCACTGTCGATGATTACATGCCTACTGCGAGCTTTGACGTTTGTACAGCTGTGAACATAGGCACACGAATGGGTCTGCGGCTGCAGAGACCCATATCCAAGAGCGTATGATGAACTGTGTGTTCAGACACATTAGGCCCTTCACCACAATTGAAATTATGGGTAATGCCAGCCACAGTAGGCCTTCTGTTGCTGCGGACAAGATGATAGCCTGCGCTGACATCTGGCATCAGACCACGCCTCGTCAATGGCTTGAAGTGTCACCTGTTTTGGACCATCTTTGATAGGTACTAACTACACTACTGCATAGTGTGAACAGCCTACCAGCATTGCCGTTTCAAAGATACTCTTATAAAGGTGTATTGCCGTGATGAGCTGGCCTTTGTCGAAATCAGATAAATCCTTTGCTTTTCAGATGTTGAGATGAAATGAAAATTGACTGAGAGAGCTCCGACCCAGGTATTACAAAGAGCATCCTGAAAGTAATGCCTCGTCCCTCATAAGATTTTTTATTTGTAGCGGCAAAAATGTGAAACTTGGTGGAAAAATACTTGGACATATTGTTAATGATGTTAGCTTATTCAAAGTATTGTCCATCACTTTCTATATATTTCCACCATCTCTGAACCCATTGGTAAAATCCATTCTGGAAAATTTCCTGAGGCTGTCATTTCACTCATGAGTTCACAGCCAGTTTAACGTCTTTCACATCGTCGAAACGTTCCCCACAAAGGGTGCTTTTCAAAGGGGCATGCAAGAAAAAGTCTGAGGGAGCCAAATCAGGACTGTAGGTGGGTCATCACAGTCCACCCCATTTTGGCAATAGCCTGTGAAGTCTCGATTGAGTTATGGGGGCGTGCATTATCATGGTGTAAAACAATGCTATGAACTGGAATGTTATGTCTTTTCATTCTGATAGCTTCCTTTAGCTTCTTCAATGTCTGCACATAATGAGCACTGTTTATTGTTGCACCCTGTTCAAGGAAATCAGTCAAAATGACATCACATTTGTCCCAGAAAATTGTCACTATCACTTTCCCTGCGAAACGAGCATTTTTCTGTTGAGGTAAAGATGTGCGGTGCCTTTCCATAGACGCACGTTTTGTTTCTGGGTCACGAAAAAACACCCAGGTTTGATCCCTTGTCACAGCATTAGAGAAAAACACCTCACCCTCCCTCTCATAACAGTCCAAGAGGTTCCGGCACATGTGCACCCTTTGCTCACATTGTTTACGGGTTAGGTTTCTTGGGATCCACTTTGAACAAATTTCTCTGTAGCCCAGATCCCTAATTAATGTTTCCATAGCACTATGACCACAATGAATTGCATCACACAACTCCTGGATGGTGACATGACGATTAGCTGTGATGAGGTCTTTCACTCTTGCCTGTTGTTGGCATCTGTCACTGTAGTTGCGGGTCTTCCACTCCGTTGTTTGTCAGACACTGAACTTTCTCCCTCTGAAAACCTCTTCATCCATCTTCGGACATTACTGATACTGATTGTGGCAGCTCCATACACCCCCAGGAGTCTTCTGTGGATTTCTGGAGCCTCACATCCCTCTTTTTCTAGGAATTCAATTACGGCTCGCTGCTTTTCTCTGTCATTCATGATCTTTATTTCCGATTCTGAAAAAAATTTGTTCCCACATTGGTAACATATCATAGTACATGTCAGTGCGGTTTTATTAAAATCACTTCAAAATTTAAAAAGTTATTGAGAAGGAGGCATTACTTTCAGGATGCCCCTTGTATATATGTATCATTCGCAAGCTGCACACATGCTTTTTTGCATGACACAGGTGGTTTTAATGTTTTGGCTGATTGGTGTAAATTATAGCAAAGTATTTTTACAAACAAAAAGATTTCAGTGCTGTAATATATATAAAAAAAATATATGCAAAATATGGCTTGTTTTATGCTAAAAAAGACAAAATAATAATAAAACCGAAGTTTCTTTTGGTTAAACATCTGCCCATTTTCTCCAACTGGTGGGAGCAATCCATTGCTGCCAACTCCTGTGTAAAAGCAACTTTGATGCATTCTTGCTAGGTGAAGTAAAGTTGTGTTTTTACAGAGAGAGAGAGAGATTCACAAGTTATGCAATATTTGGATCACTTTATGTCTTCATACATACCTTTACGACAAAAGCTGACTAGCATTCAAAGTATAAGCCATTGTGTTGCACCATCTTTAGCCATCTGTCTGGCAGTTCTTTCATTCCGCAGTCGTACCAGTTCTTGTCCTTCGAGGAAAAGAATTCCTTCATCCCAGCTTCCACCTCCTCCTGGTTGTTTTCAGTACCGCCCGTGAGGAAAGTGGGCAATGGACCGGAACAAGTATAATAATAATAATCCGATGGGGGCAAGGTCTGGACTATATGCTGGGTGAGGCCTCAGTTCGATGCTTTCAAGTTCCTTCAGTTTTGCCTGGGTCGTTCATGCGGTATGAGGACGAGCGTTGTCCTGCTGTTGGAGAGCATGCTTTTTGTTCACCAGTGCAGGGCACTTTTCCCTCCAAAATGGCATATATTCCCTCCAGCTGTTCAGAGTAGAAGTTGGTGTTGATGGTCCAACCGTCTGCAACAAATTCGTAATAGATTATCCCTCGAAATTCCACCAGAGCAAAGCACCACCATGTGCTTGAAGCGCTCATGTTTGGCTACAGGTTCAGGAAGCTTGTCAGGACTCAACCACTGCTGTTGTGTGTTAGGATTATGGAAATAGACACACTTTTCATCACACGTAACAATTCTCTTGATGAAACATACATCATGCAGGTTTTCTAGGAGTTTGGTGCACACTTCTCGGCGGTTTGCTTCAGCTGGCGTCAGTTCGTGAGGGACTATGCAGCAGCTCTTGTGTAGACCTTGCCGAGGTCCTGAAGGTGACAGACCACAGTGATCTGTGATATTCCCAGCTCGCTTGATAATCTCCGAGTGTTGGTTGTAGGATGTGCCACTACGGCTTGGCCCTACCTGACCTTGGCTGATCGTCGAGGTTTCTGTCACCTGAGCAAAATTTCTTGAACCATCCGGTTGCGGTGCTGTGGTCCACGGAACCTTCCCCTTTCTCGTGACAAATGTTTCGTGTTGTTTGAGCAGTGTTATGGCAGAGTTCAAACTCATAAAGCAAAAGTTCCCTAATTAGCCTGTTGTGGCTGTTTATCTTTTACGTGTCCCAACCACAGACAGAACGACGACATGCAATGCTGTTCACAGCAAGGACTACCACTTTATATTCTTTTCGACTGACTGCAGTGCGTGACTTGAACTAGTTTAAACATGTGACATACCCTCTGCAGCACATGCATTTTTGTAAGTATTGCAAAACTTTCGACTCGCCCTCTGTAGCTTGATTGTGACTGTGTGTGTGTGCTACAGATTGAACTAGAAAAATGCTGGTTCTAGTTTACTTTAAAGGCTTTATGTAATTTATCCGTTTCTTTATAAAATGCTTATTTTCCAGTTCTTCGCAAAAAATATCAGTCGACAGAGCATATACTTTTAGTGTTTAAATTTGTCTAAATGAAATTTGAAAATCTATTCCTACTTGCTTTGATTATTCACAAACTGCCAATGACACCTGTGCCCTGAAAACAGCATAGGAAACTGTTTTCAGGGCACAGGTGTCGTCTGCTGTACAGAACTTCCAGTTGCCAGCTAAAAAAGCAGTGGATAGGTGAAAGCCTGAGCTCCATGCTCTCATATTACAGCTGAGCAGAAAAACATTCAAATGTCACGTGACACAGGAGAACTGCTTGTGATGCTTTTGATTTGTATATGGTAATTACTTGTTCCTTTTTCTGTCCCTCAGTGACCGTCTGCTCCACTTTCCAAATAGATCTTGCAAAGATATGATCCCTGTTTTTACGTCATGAAGGGTCATATCTTTTTACATCAGCAGTGACTATATCATAGAAATATTTATTTGTAAAGTCAAGCAGACATCACACAGGGGCCAGAAAATAGTATATATAAAGAAACATGCAACCCAAAGCATCATTATCGATCCTCCTGTGTTGCATGACATTTGTTATTTGAATTTGTTTCCGCTTAGCTGTAATGTGAGAGTATGGAGCTCAGTTAGCCTCTACTTTTTCAGTTGGCAAAAGGAAGTTTTGTGTAGCCGGCAACAGTTGTGCCATGAAAATAACTTTATGTGCTATTGCAAATGGCAGCTGGTGAAGCATTGAAATGCATAGATACTAATTTTTGAATTTTATTCGGAGAAATTTAAACACCAAGATTGCATGCTCTACCACCTGAAATAGGATCGTAATATCACAAGGAACCGTAAAATATGTACTTTATGAAGAAACTCTGGTAAATTGTGAAGCATCTAAAGTAAACTAGTACCAAATTCTATTACCATCCAATAGTCCCTCACCATGATTAATATTTTCCACAAACCTCATCATTTGACAGATATGCTATTTTTTGCAGAGAAGATATACAGTAAAGCACCATATATACATTTATCAGTTATACGTCTTTTACATTTATACATCGTTTCAGGTCAGTCCCGATTCATTCCTATTCATTTTAATAGTAAAACATTTTGTTTATACGGTGCGTAACTTTGATTATACGTCGTCGTTTTCCCTCATTCGTCGTCAGTCGAAGTTCGCCACTGAGGTCAAATATTTCTTATCTGAGTCATTCTTTGACACCCTTTTCAAACACAGACTGGAGGCCTGTTTCTTCAGCAGAGACAGAAGAACTGTCCATTGACCAGTGGGGGCTAAGAAGATAGGGGGTATATGTAAAGGTGCGGGGGGCTCCTCTTTTCCGTCAGAAGACCCTGAATGAGGGGGATCAGATTGTTCTCCACCAGCAACAGCAAGCGTAGGTTCCTTTTTTAAAGGACCGGGGACATCGTCGGATGATACAGGGGTCGAACAGGGGGAGGGTCGGAAAAGAATGGACAGATTTCTGACCTCACTGGACCGGTTTATTGATAAGATACCCTCCATATAGCACACCCATTTCAGGTGCCTTTGGGTAATTGCCTTTCTATGACTGCTTGTTGCTGCCTTTACGATTGTTGGTAAAAAATGTCAAGAAAATGAAAGGCACTTTCATTAACAGATAAAATTCAAATTTTAAAAGAATTTGACAAGAATACTGGATTGACTAAAGTAGAGATTGCAAAATCTCTACTTAAGTCAATCCAGTAGAGATTTAAAATACTGTATAAATAATGCAATAAGTGTGAATATTTATACATAACAAAATATATATTCATTACACGTAACAGGTACTACAATAGTACTGTACATATTATACGTATGTACTATAGAAATTCGCTTCCCATTTTAGACTTTAATTTCAGTTATACGTCTTTTATGAATGGTCCCTTGAAAGACGTATTAACAGTGCTTTACTATAGTAGTATATATGTATTTGGCGCACTCATGTAAACACATACAATACCTGTGCTTTTAAAAGTCCTGTTTAAAAAATCCTTTTTGCATCTGACTGACATTACCTAGACTTACCAGCCTTTGTGGTGTAAAATTTTGCTGCTAGATTATGTAAAATTAGTTTTGATTAGCAATATCATTGTCTGCATTGGTTGAATTTGAAATATTTTCATGTGTTGACTAGCTGCAACCATGATTAGTAATCTTCTATGTACATCTTGATTTTCTAAATGGTTAATTTTTGTATTAAATGTCAAAATAGTATATTTCTATTTTGTAATGTATGTATACATCTAAGGTTCTAATTTGAAAATTTTTATTATTGTGTATATCTAATACCATGTCTGAGATAATCCACACATTTGCAAACTTTTCTGGATGGAAGACTTTTCCATTAAGTGGTATAAACACATACTTGAATCAAATATGATATTTTTGTTTGTAGACATTGGGATTGAAATTGCTTTTTTGTAGGATACCATCAGCAAAATTAATGGCATTCTTGGCTCTGAAGAATTATGTTTTCACTGTTTTCCACATAGAAAATTTTCTCTCTCAAGAGTGGGAATCAGACTGGTTGAACTTCCAGAATGTTATTATGTATCCTTTTGCCACAGTTGTTGGCTGGTTTGTTTGTTATAGATAGCAGCTTTGTGTTTCTACTATGATGTTATACCTTCTGTCAATTATATCCTAAGCTTTTCCCCCTCCCTTCCTCTCCTGATTAGAAGGGGCACAGGTATGGGTAATAACTGACACATGGTTATTTTGCTCAGAAGACGTCATAGAGAAATACCACTCCTACCATCAGCGAATGGAGTATATGCCCTGCAGAATGAGACATTGGTTTCACACCGAAGAGAAGTAAGAACAAAATTACAATTTCAGAATTTTTTCACATTCCATTCGAACATATTTTACTTGTATTTCATTGAAATATGTATTCCTAAAAAATCCAACCCTGTTTTGCATTTTATTGTGGAACTATTTATATCACATAGTGACACATGGAGAGCTGTAGTCTGAAACATAAACAAACTCAACTGCAGCAGAAGGGTATACAGAAGACTTCGGAAGTACTTCCATCAGACTTGTATCCCCTGATTTCTGTTTGAGGATTCTACCATTACATCACCCAGGACAATTTTGAAGTATTTTGAAGAGATTGCTACATGGGAAACAATGAAAACATCGTGCCTTTATGCCATTAATATATGCGGGCCATGAACTGGAGATGTCAATAAGTTCTTCATGAAGAATGTATTTGTCAGTTATTTCTATGATGAAATCTGAAACACTGGTGATTTATACCTATATTCATTCCTGGGTGGGAATGCTTTGTCGTTGTTGTGGCCCAAGCGCTGGCTTCTGACCATTCATCCGAAATGGGTCCGGGTTTGAATCCTGGTGAGGCATAGATGTTGGGTTTATCTTACAGTACTGTCTCTGTCCCTTCCCTGGAACCAGTGGCCCTAAATTAGGAACAGCTGCTTATAACCGATTGAGTTGGTCATGGTGGTCACTAACTCCCCAAACAAAGAACAACAAAAAAGAAAGAATGGGTCATCAACACTAAAAGGAAGCATCAGATTGTTTGACGAGCACCAGTCTCAAAGTTGTTCAGATTCGCAAGCTGCACATGCTTAGTTTCATTTACGTCGAAGTTTGTTGTCCTGGGTGGTGAATGGTAGCATACTACAGGGCTAGACAAATATGTTCCAGTTTTAGGAGCCAGGTTAAACAAATTCAAATTTCAAAGATAATGCGTCATTTAATGTGTGATTATTATGCTTGAACAAAAATATAGTGTATTTACTGCCCTCCCCCGGCCACTTATTACTAAATAAAATTCCAATTTGGTCTGTAATTTTCTTTTTCTGTTCTTCCAGTTGCTATTCTCAGAAAGTTAAAAAATTTAATTTTGATTTTATTAAAAAAACAATTTGCTGAAGTAAAATTTTGTACATTTAAACTTAAAGTACTGTATTTTCCTTTATATAATCCATAGACTATGAAATTCAAAAATTATGTTCTCCATGTGTCCCCAGGCTGTGAAATTCAGAAAAAAAAATAGATAAAAAACCCAGCATCCCCCCCCCCTATATAACAGCTGCAGCAAATCCACAGGCCATGAAATTCAGGAAAAGAATCGTCACATAATTCCGCAACTGTCATGCTGATCGCTAACTATAATTTCCAACAGGAAAGTCACGATTCACAGGATGGCTCAACAGTGCAAAGACGGAAGAAACAATCTTATTATTTTTAAAAACTCATTTTTTAAGTACTTTTGTGTTATTTTCAAGTGAATGAAGAATAAAAATCCACTGGCTATCCCAATGGTACAATGATGATTTAAGCGCTTCCAAGAGGGGTCTGGATTCGAATCCTAATGACAAATGGGTCTTGTGTTTGTCTTATGGCACTGTCTCTCTTCCTTCCCTGGAACTAGTGGCCCTATATCAGTAACGAGCAACTGCTTATAGTTCATTGAGTTACTAATCAGGACTCTTAAATCCCCAAACAAAACAAAAATCTGCAGAAGCTATATACAATCCTAGAATTAAAAATGTTTCAACTTTAGAGCAAACAAAAGTTTTAACTAGTGTGATTAGTGTACCTAAACAAACCAATGGGATCACAAAATGATTAGGCCACTGGCAGAAATAGTTCAGTGGGCTTCCCACAGCATGTGGCCTTCCTCAAGTGCAAATAGTGCCACTTTTGTTGCTTCATATTTTCTGTCAAAATACTTGCAAGTAAAAGAAAAAACATACGTATTTCCAAATCTTTGTGGCACTCTGCTTTCATATTGCATTACATTTTTCTGTTAACACATTTTTGGTACTTTTTCAATACCACCTAGCAGCTCTCCTGATGCCATGTGGATTTTTAAAGAAATTAAAGTGCTGCAGAACGGGTTTTTTTTTCTTTTAAGAGGTATGTTATGGGTGTAAGACCTAAACTTATTAGTTTTTAAAGATAATCCACGGAATATATGATGGAAATTACAAAATCTGAATTTAAAAAAAAAAAATGGGTTCCAGGTCACCCTGGCTCCCAGGATTTTCCCATCCCAGACATACTCAAATGGAAATTGGAAGATGCAGGTTCAATTTCCACACCTGGGAGATGCAAATTTTAAGTTTTCTGAAGAGATGGCTTCATGGGAAACAGTGAAAACATGGATGGCAACTTTGTGCTGGGAGTGACATTAGCATATACCTACCATGTAGATGTCAAGAATAATTTCTCAGTTGCATCTGTGGTACCATCAGTAATATTTTCTATGGTTTTCCAGTTTTTTAATAAGAGTATAATAAGAGTATATTTGTATTTCATATCACATCTTCAAGTAGGTTTGAAAAAATTATTTTTTAGAGGGGGTAGCTGTCATTGTTGTCAAAATTATCCATGCATTTTTTAACTGTTTTCGATTCAAAGTTGCCTGGTTAGTTTCTATAAATATACATTTGTTGTAGAATGCTATCATAGCTTTTATGTAATGTATAGGATTTTTTTTTATTTGAAACTGACTTCTGTAACTGTCACCAACATTTGCTGCCGATTTCTGATTCGTTTCACTAGTTCCATTTACCATAAGATCTGTGGTAGTATATATGGTAATGACTTTTTACACCAGGTGACATAGCTAATGACTATGTTTTTGTGCTTTGCAGTTTTAGAGAACTTCTCTCTCTCTCTGATATCTACACATTTAAATACTGTGAAACATCTTTAGTTGTGAGTTTTGTCCAGAACTTGGTGAGCACTCAAGAGTTTTGTATCATCCTTCTTGTTTTTGGAGTGAAATTGTCACTAGTGGAACAGATTTGTAATTTCATGTTGTAAATTTTCATTCACTCTCAGTGCCAGTGATACTTAAATCTTTTTCTCACATCGGCTTTTTGCAAATTTGTGCAGTGCCAGTATGGCACAGAAGTCATCTAGACATACTAGAAATTTATCATTCTAATTCTAATTTTTTTCAAACTAGTTCAGGAATTTTTTTTTCTTGCTTTTTCCCATGTAGTCGTGGAGTGGAGTAACTGGAACAAGAATTCAGAAGTCAAAACTAACTTTTATCTAGGCCAAAACAAATTTGGATCAACAAAACACTCTTTATGATATTCTACTTTGCATCATGTTCATTTTTTACTAGTTACTGTTTGATTACCCCAAAATACATAGTAATTTATTATGTTTTTATTTATTTATTATTAAAATGAATTTCTATGTATTTTAGAAAGTGCTGATGCATGTTTTTTTAATGCCACGTGTATTTCTTCATCTGGTTATTATATGATGAATTACATGACTGCTGTGCTCAACATTCGTCATTGAGAGAGTTCAAACAGTGTTGTTTAAAAAGGTAGGGTGTGGGTTGCTGAGGGAGGAAAAAGTGAGGTCCACCTCTAGCCGAAGATGGTGCTAGCAGCATTTTTTTGCCTTTCCTTTGCAGTAGGACTCTACATAAAAAAAAAAAAAAAAGAAAGAAACTTTACAAAATCTTCATGAATAGCTGAAATGTTTCACATATCATTATTAGCTAACAGAAGCAATCCCCCAAAATAAATTTTGTCAAATAGATTAAAAGCCTTTTTAAATTAGTCATGAAATTTTTTGTTTTGGGTTTCTGTCCATGAGATAAATCACACAGAATTCCTTAATTAAAAATTTTAGGGGCCAGTTCAAAAACATTTTTAACCGATTCAGACAAATTTGGGATCCTGTTCATATTATCAGTTTGTGTTCACAAAAATTTCAGCCATTATCGTAAAACATGTGCAAAAATTTGCTTTTTGTATTTTGAACCCATTCCCACCAGTCAGGGGGAATGAAACTTCTCCTCACACATGCTGATTTTTCCTCCTTTTGTTATTATTTACTCTAAGTATACATACTCTGTTTCACTGTGAACGTATTTCTGCCCATCCACTTTTAACCTCAGGAGCCTTTTTTTTTCATTCTTAGAGTTCACCAACACCAATAAGGAAAGTGAGAAACATTCATTGATCTATTCCTCCCTCCACCAGACACTCCTGCCCCACAAAACAGCAGTGCACAGTTCCTGAAATGAAATAGCATTCCAGCAGTATTACAAAAATGTTATTGCTATATCTGCTTGAAGTTGCAGTTCACACAACTTCCTTGCATCCTTGGCTAATAGAAAAATTTTGGTTTAAGTTCGAATGCAAAAAAAAAAAATGTTATTCCAAAGCGTCTGTTAGGCTAGCTGATTTTTTTACTACTTCTGGTACTACATTGATATTATGTTTTGCAGCATTATTATAATAGAACACATACACAGTAGGAGAAAAACATTAGGACCCCCTCCTCCCCATCTGATGTTTCAATGGTTTCCGATGCGGCAGTGAGCACGTGAAGTTCAGAGGCATATGCAACAGTATCTGTGATGTGATATGTGCAGTATCGGTTAAAGCTCAAATGGGGTGGGGCAGTGGTCTAAACGCTAGCATCTGACCACTCATCTGAAATGGATCTGGGTTCGAATCCTGGTGAGGCATGAATGTTGTGTTTGTGTTACAGCACTGGCTGCCTGTCTCTATTTCCTGGAACCAGTGGGCCTAAAATAAGGTCAGGTGACTGCTTATAGCCCATCGAGTTGCTCACAATGGTCCCCCCCCCAAACAAACAAAAAAGCTTAAACTGTGGTTGTAATGGGTAAGGGACAAGATTTGACCCCCCTTGAAAAAGGGCATGGTAATCAGATATAAAGCACAGAGTAACAGTGTCTCAGAAATGGTGAATTTTGTCAGATGTTCATGGGCTGCCGTAGTTCAGATGTACTGAGAGTGGATTGAAACAGGAGCAGCACTTAACCAATGGGTGACTGTTGGACTGTCATAGCTGCTTTGTACTTGGGGAGAGATGCACCTCAGCTATATTGTCCAAAATAATAGCATGCTACCTTGATGCAGCTGACCAAAGTTTACAACCAGGGAGCATGGCATGGAAAAGTGTATCCACAGCCACAGTGCAATGATCCCTTCACTGTATGGGCCTATAATGTAAATGCCTGACCACAGCATGTCTTCAGTGACAATGACTGGAGTTTGCCAGAAATCATTGGAAGTGGACCATAGAAGATTAAAAGAAAGTTGCCTTCTGATGAATCACATTTTGCTGCATCAAGTGGATGAATGGTGGCAGGTAAGGTGAATACCTGTGGAGAAAAGATGATATAATATGCTGTGACCCCATGGGTACAGGCAGGTGCCAGAGGTGTACTGCTTGGGGGGGGGCGATTTTACTGGAACATTTTTGGTCCTCTGATAGCAATGTTTGGTCTCCTGAATGTCACCATGTATCTGTCCATCATTGCAAACCAGGTTAATCTATTTATGCAGACAGTGTTACTAGACTGAAATGGAGTGTTCCAGAGGACAATGTGCGATATAAGACATATCATCCAGGTCTAGTTCGAGGAACTTGAGGTTGACTTTCACATTCTCCCACGGCTGCCCGTGTCGCCCAACATTAACTCAGTTGAACATATTTGGGATCAAATGGATTGGTAGCTGCAGCATATGGACCCTATCCTTTACCATGAACACTGGACGATCTACGGGCAGCACTTATACAAATATGTTATGGCTAGAGACTAGATTATATGCACTAAAACAGCAAAATATGTACTTAAAATACACAAAATATTCTCTTAAAATGTAAAATATGCATTTTAATTGCTGTTCATCTTTAAAAGCTGTGGACCCAGAAACAACTCTTTGAATATGAATTTTATGAACCACAAACACAAATTAATAAGTACATTGTTCTTAAACATAGTAACTAATAATAAGTTATAATTGATATAACTAATAAACAAAGCTTCTTAAATGATATAGTCTCCTACATAATAATTTCTATTGCAGTAGACCACAATATGTTTTACTAAATGTTCAACTCTTCAGTTTGTTGTTTGTTGTTTGTCATCTAATTCTACATTTACATTGCTGGAACTTGTGTTGGCAATTCATAACCATCACTGTTGATGAAATTATAAACATTTTTCAATTCCTGAAACCTATAGTTTTTTTTTTTTTAAACAGCCTTCAGTTTCCTTTTATTTATTTTTTCTCCAGTTTCACAGAGAATGAAAGAAATGACTTTCTCAACTTTCCTTATTTCTTCTATTGCATCACTTAGTTAAATGTCTCAGTAGTCCAGCTTTGTAGTGATTGCTGGTAGTAAGGAAAAATGTCTCTAAATCATTGATAGTTTTTTTTTAAGAATGTAATCAAAAAGCATCTCCTTAGCAGAAAAAAATGGCAGAGGCATTTACAGTGCCTAATGCATCTACAACATAACTTACTGATCCCAAATTTTGCACATAAAATAAAGATGGCCGCCCCGGTGGTGCAGTGGTCTAAGCAGTGGCTTGTTACCATTCGCCTGAGAAGGGTCCAGGTTTGAATCCCAGTGTGGCATGGATGTTGTGTTTGTCTTACTGCACTGGCTCTCATCCTTCCCTAGAACAAGTGATCTTAAATTAGGGACAGGTGACTGCTTACAGCCCATCGAGTTGCTCATGGTGATCGTTAAACCTTCAATAAAAAAAAAAACAAAGATGCATTTATCCATGTACCCCACTAAGTAAAAATAGGCTGTATTGGGAGGGAAAGATGGGGATACATTTTTTTTATTAATTTGATGGCCATCGGAGATTTTGAGAGTTTTTTTTTCATATAGAAGATGTTTGTTAACTGGAGTGAACATTTCCCAAATCTGTTCTGCAACCCATGTACTAAGCAAGTTGCATGCAAAATATTGGGATAAAATTATTTTAAAGGAGGTGTGCTTTTACTATGTAAGAAGCAGAGTCACTGATAAAAAGTAAAGCATTTTTGTAAGATGAATCACTTTCTTGCCTTAAAAACCTCAAGGACTCATCTGTAAATCTAGCTGTTGTCCAATGATCAACTCTTTCAAGAGCTTTACAAACAAGCAAATGTGAGTAAGATGACCCTGTGTGTTCAGTTTTCCACAAATTAAGTGTACAATATAATGACCACATTGGTCTGTTGTTTCATCAGTGACTATCCAAATGAAGTTGTGTCTGATATCTTGTCGAATTTCTTTAAGAAACTCATTATAAATAATATTAAAGTAGTTTGTTCTGACAGTTAATTCATCTGGAACATTTTGATTTGCATAGCATTTCTTATAAAGGATTTTTTAAAGTTTTCATTGTTTAATTTATTGAGTGAAATATTACTATGTACTATAATATTGAACAAATCCATTGTAAAATCATATCTGAATTTATAACAATGCTTATACCGGGGTGTGGTCTTTAATTTTCTTCAGTTTTCTCACAGTATAAAGAGTGGCTTTCACGTGTCGATTGATTTGATACTTTTTCCTGCAAGCAATTGTTTTTTCTCACATGTCACAAAATGTACAATTTTTTCATCAGTTAGATATTGCATAAACTGTTAAGCCTGTTGCAGAACTATGTGGTAAAAAGTTAATAGCAAATTCTAAAGAGCGTAAATTGCTTTCTTCTGAAATTCTCTGTTTTACACGTTAGAATTTACGTTTGTGACCTTGGAAGGTCGTGTGCAAAGTTGTGCATGGGGGTCTCCCTAGAAAACATTTATATATAGCAATATTAGAAACTAAAACGTTAAATAATTCTCACCTTTGGTTTTTCTTGGATTTTGCCAGGGTGTTCGCCGTTCATGCAGTAAATATAACCAATTTGATGATATTGACGTAAACTGGACGAATCTATATCCTGTGTTCGATGAAAACGGTATGAAACCAACAAAGGAGTGAAAATACTTTAAAATTCTAATAAAATTCGGAATATATGTCGAACTCCATCGGAACAAAATCTGTATAAAACCATGTTAAAAAATTGAACCATAAAACAGCAGTGACGAATCCTCCAAAATGACCCTCAAAAATGCACTTGTTGTTCACACACACACACTCTCCCAGCCGCTCCATATACATTTCAACTACTAAAGTCATAGTCCTCATCAGTGGTTGGTGATGTTTTTGCCCCAACTGCCTAGTCATCTATGCCACGTTGATTTCTTGCCAAGACACGCCCTACTTTCACGTCATCATCGTCACGTGTCGTGTTGAGCACCATCTGTTCGTGTTCTTACGTATGAGTCCACCCGGTCTTCACTGCCATTTTTTTCCTTTTTCTTTCGTTGTTTTTCTTGGTCAACCAAGAATCTCCATGCATATGATAGGTCATATGGACTATTATTGTTACAATTAGATTCCTTTGTCTTTTCAATCATAATGGCCTCGGATATGAGGATCTGTGTGTGGGTGCTGTGAAATGAAAGATGTTTTATATTAACCCACTCGGTCTCCGTATTATTCTCCATGCAGTATTGAATCAAAGCTGTTTTTCCCTGTTTTTTGTTCCAATTGTCCAGATGTTCTTTCAATCTGATTTCCTGTTTTTTGTTCCAATTGTCCAGATGTTCTTCCACCATCAAAAGAGAATAACTACGATAACAAATCGTATATCAGAAGTACAAAAAGAAGTTTAAATATCAGATTGAAAGAACATCTGGACAATTGGAACAAAAAACAGGAAAAAACAGCTTTGATTCAATACTGCATGGAAAATAATACGGAGCCCGAGTGGGTTAATATAAAACATCTTTCATCTCACAGCACCCACAGACAGATCCTCATATCCGAGGCCATTATGATTGAAAAGGCAAAGGAATCTAATTGTAACAATAATAGTCCATATGACCTATCATATGCATGGAGATTTTTGGTTGACCAAGAAAAACAACGAAAGAGAAAGGCAAAAAATGGCAGTGAAGACCAGGTGGACTCATACGTAAGAACACCAACAGATGGTGCGCAACACGACATGCGCATTGACGTGAAAGTAGGGCGTGTCTTGGCTAGAAATCAACGTGGCATAGATGCCTAGGCAGTTGGGGCAAAAACATCGCCAACCACTGACGAAGACTACGACTTTGGTAGTTGAAATGTGTATGGAGCGACTGGGAGAGTGTGCGTGTGAACAACAAGTGCATTTTTGAGGGTCGTTTTGGAGGATTGTTACTGCTGTTTTATGGTTCAATTTTTCAACATGGTTTTATTCAGATTTTGTTCCCATGGAGTTCGGCATATATTCCGAATTTTATTAGAATTTTAAAGTATTTTTACTCCTTTGTTGGTTTCATACCGTTTTCATCGAATATAGGATATAGATTAATCCAGTTTACGTCAATATCATCGAATTGGTAATATTTACTGCATGAATGGCGAAACACCCTGGCAAAATCCAAGAAAAACCGAAGGTGAGAATTATTTAACGTTTTAGTTTCTAATATTGCTATATAAATGTTTTCCACGGAGACCCCCATGCACAACTTTGCACACGACCTTCCAAGGTCACAAACAAATTCTAACGTGTGAAACAGAGAATTTCAGAAGAAAGTAATATGCTCTTCGGAATTTGCTATTTTTCATCAGTGATTTGATCCTTACTGTAGTCAGAAATTTGTGCTTTGATTAAAACTTCCTTACTTGATTTAATTTTAGGCATTTTAATTGCTAATTTTCATGATCAGAACTGTACTTTCCAAAACATTTAATTATTCACAGATCAAACATTATGCATGTACTCAGAGATCTTATGTGTTGATTTAGCACAGCTAACATTTGGTATGATGAGATCATTAGGTTTGAAAACCAGTTCACAAAACTAAATGGCACATACTGTGTTTGTGTGCAGCTCTGTTTGTGTGCAGCTCTGTTTGAATTTTGCCTTATTATTGTAGGAATTTGAAGGAAATTTTATCCAGAAGGATCAAACATCATAGCTTACATACTAGCACAGGACATTTCTGATACTGTGTTTCTTACTGCCATATGTGAAGAAAGGTAGTTTATTATTTTTTCATTCACTTGGTTTCAGTGGACTGCTGATCTACTGCTGACCTTAAGAAGTTCTTTGTGTTTGCGCTATTGCTTGCTTTTCCACATCTCAGGAGATTAAAGCCTGTCTTTCTTTTAAAAGTAAACTTGTTAAGTATGCGTTAAAAGATCAATTAAACTATAAAGTTGCTTTGTTTGAAACATGCACCTTTATGGGTAATTTGTGCATTTATATGCACTAACTTCAAAAATAGCTAAAATATGCAATTGCACAAAATCCAGGCTTTAATTATATCATACCAGTGGACACCTTCTGAGAACTTGCAGAGTCTATGCCTTGTTTCATGGCTGCCAGTGGTGATAGCTCATGGAGGACCTATACAATACTAGGTAGGTGGCCATAATGTTTTGCTCTTGTAATGTTATGGTACAATTTCAGAGAGTTGCCAATGTTTTGGTAAGAGAGAACTGTCCAAAATGTTGGTATGTAACGCATCATCAACGGTGTTTTGCACTATGATCATGAAGAGAAGGTGTGATGGTGTGGTGCTGCTTCTGTTGATTTGTCCCAGTCCAAACCACTAGAAGCCGCACTACCCCATCACATTTTCTTTTCTAAATTTCCTTGTTGAAACAATGCAATTCAGTAGATATTGTTTTCTGAGCATTATCCCAGCCCAAACTCAACCATCTGACATCACTTGCCATTCCATGCAAACTCTTTTCATTATTTCACAATCCAGTGGGTGTGGCACCACTCCAAATGACATTTGGCATTCATTGGTGTTATGTGGGACTTCTGAGCTCCATCATGAAAACCAAAGCTGTGCAACCTTCTATTGATTGTGCTATTTAAAAACAATTCTGATAACATCTGGAACTCTGATCTCATGTTTTCTAAGGATGTCTTCAGGGATAATATAACCTCCCTTATCAAGGATCCCATCTGTTAATTTCCATGGTCTTTTGGGTCAGTTTTTAACTTTTACATTATCCTCAGCCTTCCGTCCTTTTACATTGGTTACTGTTGACTTTGTAAATTCCAATTAGTTTGTTGTAGTATGCAATCACAAATAACTGATATGGTGTCCAATAATCAAGCCTCTTCAGAAGTTTGTAAGCTCCTTACTTCAACACATGCTGGCTGGCACTGTTATCTTTGGTGTTCCCTACAGGCGGCCGCCCCGGTGGCGCGGTGGTCTAAGCGATGACTTCTGATCATTTGTCCGAAAGGGGTTCGGGTTCGTATCCCGGCGAGGCATGGATGTTGTTTTGTCTTATGGCACTGGTTCTTTACCTTCCCTGGAACCAGTGACCCTAAATTAGAGATGGGCGACTTCTTATAGCCCATTGATTTGCTCACGGTGGTCGTTAAGCCTCTAATAATCTTCCCTACAGGCTTCTATACCAGTTCCTTATTTGTAAGCAAGCAGCTTTCAAGATTCACTTTTTTGTTATGAGTGTCTGGATACTTTTGAGAGGAGAGCATATGTACTAACCAGCAGATGAAGAGTGATAGCATTTATTTGGCAATTAGGATTTCTATTTAGAAAGCAGACATTTGAATTAGTGGCACATGCAGAAGTGTCTTACAAGGATAAAGGATTCATTGTGCTTTTAATGCGGCTGTTGTGTCTCATGTGCATTAAGATCCACTTTACCAGGGGAGGTCTAACTTTTCTGCATCATGGGACTTGTAGGCCACATGAAAAAGATCAAAAAGTGCATATGTTTATTATGAATATTGTTTATTTTAAAAGTTTTGATCTTAGAACGTAACATTCAGATAATGGAGTGATGTTACGAACAGGGTTTGTACATTTCCTGGGAAACTAAAATTATTGGAAAACAGTGAAAATGTACAGCATCTATATGCAGATTATTATACATATATGTCTTTCATGTATTTGCAAATAATTATTTCTTCTGGGGATTCGATTCCCATTTGCTCCTATGTCTTAAAATAAAATTTTTATTTTCCAGGGGAAAATGTCATTTTTAATTACTCCTGGAATTATTGTATTCCTTTTAATGTTGTGCTAGTTTTTCCAGAAGATTTGACTGCTAATACCTCATTGTGTGGCCCAGGGGTGTATATAGAATTGGGGGGGGGTACCAAAAATGGAAGTTTTTGAAATCCATCAGGACAAAATAAAAGTTAATGAAAAAATAGAAGAAAAAATTAAAGCATTATTTTTTGTTGTAAGTTAATGCATTTTTATTAAATTAAAGCATTTTTCTAATGTAAGTTGCATTTTAACAAAGAAATGAAACACTTTTGGGGGCAAGCCCCCACCCCCTCTAAATGCACCCCTGGTGTGGGCACAAAGGCTTATGTTTCTGCAAAAGGTGCAAGTCCAGTGGGAGTGAGCTACCAAAAAGAAACAATAGATCCAGGTAGAAAAGGCAAGTACATATTGTGAAAACATGCATTGAAATAATTAATAAGTAGGAACTGTACACCAATAATATAAAACTGTACTCCAAATAGTATAACTATACTAATAATCCAAATTTCTTGGTGTAGAATAGAAAAATAGTATAACTATACTAATAATCCAAATTTCTTGGTGTAGAATAGAAAAATAGTATAACTATACTAATAATCCGAATTTCTTGGTGTAGAATTTCTATTCTACACCAAGAAATTCGGATTATTAGTATAGTTATACTATTTGGAGATGAATTGAATTGTTCCTCTGGCACTAAGTAGGCAAATAGAAAAAAATATAAATATTTTACCCATTTCCACTGGTCATCCAAGGAAGGCATGTTATATATAATAAACAGAAAGTTTAAAAACGATCATTTTTTTTTTTTGTTCCTTATTTCCCAAAGGGTGGCATTCAAGCTTTTTGGGTTCTTCATTAAAGTTTTCTGAATTCCAGGGGATGTAATATTCTGCCATTGAGGTTTATAACAAAATGGATAAAAAGAACTAAATTGTGGAAAGCTTGCTGATGCAGTGTCAGTACTGAGGTTTACATGATTCATGCTCTGTGAAGGCTTTTGGTATCTTTCACTTTAGCTCAGTGTCTGCATTCTGATATATAGGCACTGTAAAAAAAAAAAAAAAGAAAAAAAAAGTGGCTCACAAAAGGAAATTGTCAGTATCATGCATGTATTTAATTTCAATGTTTGTTGCTGGAATGCAAGCAAGCATCTTAATGAATTAGAATGTCCCATCTCTACTAATATGTATATATTTTTTTCTGTTTTCAGTTGACATATTCTAAATGCATAGTGCTATCCCGTTTGCCAAATTTGTCTGAGGTAGGCCAGGGTTGAATCCTGGACGAGCTATGCGTGATGCATTTGTCTGATAGCACTGCATCTGTCCCTTCCCTAGGACCAATTGCTCTAAATTAGAGACGAGTGACTGCTTATAGCACTCAGAGTTGCTCATGGTGGTTGTTATATCCTGAAATGTGGGGGCCACCCCAGGGGTGCAGTGTTCTAAGTGATGGCCCCTGATCATTCATCCAAGATGGATCCGGGTTCAAATCCTGGTGAGGCATGAATGTTGTGTTTGTCTTATATCACTGGCTCTGTCCCTACCCTAGAACCAGTGGCCCTAATTTAGGGACTGAGCCCACTGAGTTGCTCACAGTGGTTGTTAAACCCCCAATCAAAAAAAAAAGGGGGCGGGGGTTATAAACTTCACCTCAATTTCCAAAATATAAAACAAAGCACTATGATTCTAGTGAAAATTTGATCTAGAATTTTTTTTTATGAACACCTGGAAAAGTCCTGGAATTTATTTTCTGTAAAAGTGTAGAAACTCTGTACAAAGAAGTCCAAAGTAGATACTTGATTTGATGTGCTTACATTTTTAGCACTCTTAAAAAATTTTAAATGTATATAATTTATCCCAACATAGCTCATTGCAGATGTGGAAAATTAAAGTACGTGGACACAAGGTACCTAGTGAAATTAGTCTTTAAAAACTGAACAAGAGTATGAAATAATTACTGTTAATCTGGGGCATACAGGTGAAATAATATAGAAATTTAGTATTTATTAATCAAAGTGGAATTGAAATTAATGTGAAATGAAAAACTACTAGGAAATAAAATTAATGAAAAAAAAAAACAATTTTTTCTATTATTTTTTTCCCTTTTTATGATTTCTTATGTGAAAAAAAAACTCATGGACCACTAATGGCCTGCTACACACTCGTTGAAGAACCCTGTACTATACTTGCTATCTGGACTCAGTGATTTAGGGCTTCAAACAAACCCTACTTCCATATGTCATTGGTGTAAGTTTGTACAGGGTTCTTCAATCAGTGTCAAGCCCAGCTAGAAAACAACAGCAAAAAAACTACACACTGAAGATTTATCTGCTTTGAAGAGATAGCTTTTACCCTGGTTTCTAGTTTGTGATTATTTCATAATCTGATAGTATCAGGAGATCATTTTTTTTTCTGTATCTGATAATATTTCTGATTAACGGTAACTGATTGATTTGACGGAGCGTGCGCCATTCTGTAGAAAATCATCCAGGTTTGGTTGCTGACTTACTTTTTAAAAACTTTCATTTTTTGTTCATCTGGAAAGTCATATTTTAAGAGTTCAAATCTGGGGTTTATTTTTTTAGCATCCACCATTTTGGATTTACAAGCCAAAATGGCCACCACTGCATGGGAAAATCACACCCAGACAGCCTTTTTGCTTTTTTAACTGCACAAAAACCATAAATGGCAGTCAATTTGAATTGGTCTCATTTTAAAGAGCACAGGCCCATTTATAAAAGGAATATATAAATATTCACTGAAAATTAAGATAATGATTAAACATCCGTAAATCAAATTTAAGATTGAAATTGATTTGTTTTTAGTTTTTAATCTATTACAGTTCTTATAAGAGATAAAAAAATGGTCTTTGCTGATTTTTTAAGCTGAAACAAATAACTATTGGCTCATGCTAAAATAGGGGTCTGAAGTTGCTAATTTTTCAAAAATTGCAAAATTTGAAGCTCTGTGTTTAAAAAGGGGAAGGTGTCAAAAATCTGAAACTTTCACAAAATACTCTTCTGTATGTCTACTGAGAGATGTAAAAATTCCTACCTGTTGTTTTAAGTACTTTGTTAGTTACAGAGAGTGAAAGTTGCAAAACTTTGCAAATCCTAACTCACTAAAGAGGGGCAATGATTATACTTTTTTAATTAAAAAGTATAATCATTTTATGGTTTATGAAAGTAATAGAATAAAATTAAATAAGAAGTACATGATTGCAGACCATGTGGTCTGAAGTTTGTGGTATTTTTCACTTGATTTTACCACCTTTGAACATATATTGCATTTGGCTGTACTTTTTATGATATATTGCAAATACGATGACGATATAAAATATCAGAGATACATACTGTATCTATTTTTCACTTTATCAACATCATGCCCAAACATATTTGCGGTTCAGTTAAAACAAAATTTCTGTACAAATTAGTTTTTCAGTCATTGTAAAATGAAAATACTACATTTGTCATCCACCATAATTCTTGGTTTTTAATTGAAAAATGTATAATTATTAACCCTCTTTTAAGTGAATTAGGATTTGCAAATGTTTGCAACTTTGACTCTCTGTAACTAACAAAGTACTTTAGAAAAACAAGTATGAATTTTTACATCTCTCTGTAGACACACACAAGAATATTTTGTGCAAGTTTCAGATTTTTATACCTTCACCTTTTTTGAAACAGAGCTTCAAATTTTGTGATTTAAAAAATAGGTAACTTCAGACCTCTCTTTTAGCATGAAGGGATTGTACAAAGGGCATCCTGAAAGTAATCCTCATCCCTCATAAGATTTTTATTTCTAGCAGCAAAAAATGTGAAACTTGGTGGCAAAATACTTGGACATATTGTCAATAATAATGCTAATCTATTCAAAGTATTGTCCATCACATTCTATACATTTCCGCATCTCTGAACCCATTGGTAAAATCTATTTTGGAAAAATTCCCGAGGCTGTCATTTCACCCACGAGTTCACAGCCATTTTAACGTCTGTCACATTGTCAAAACATTCCCCATGAAGGGTGTTTTTTAAAGGGACAAATTGGAAAAAGTCTGAGGAAGCCAAATCAGGACTGTAGGAGGATTGGGGCATCACCATCCACCCCATTTTAGCAATAGCCTGTAACGTCTCCATTGCTGTGTGGGGATGTGCGTTATCATGGTGTGAAACAACACTATAAAGTAGAATGTCACATCTTTTCCTTCTGATAGCTTCCTTTAGCTTCTTCAATGTCTGCACATAGAGAGCACTGTTTATTGTTGCAACTCCTGGATGGTGGCATGACAATCAGCTGTGGTGAGGTCTTTCACTCATTGCCTGTTGGCATCTGTCACTGCAGTTGCGGGTCTTCCACTCCATTGTTTGTACGACACTGAACTTTCTCCCTCTTGAAACCTCTTCATCCGTCTTCGGACATTACTGATATCAATTGTGGCAGCTCCGTACATGGCCAGGACCAGGAGTCTTCTGTAGATTTCTGGAGCCTCATATCCTTCTTTTTCTAGGAATTCAATTACAGCTCGTTGCTTTTCTCTGTCGTTCATGATCTTTATTTCTGTATTTGTCAGTACATGTCAGTGCAGTTTCATTAAAATCACTTCAAAATTTCTAAAGTTTTTAAGGAGGAGGCATTACTTTTAGGATGCCCCTTGTATAACCCAACAGTTATTTGTTTCAGCCTAAAGTACTCCTTGTAGACTAAAAAATAAGGCCAAGACCATTTTTTTTATTCCTTGTAAGAAATGTGGTGGATCAAAAACTGAAAAAGAAAAAATCAATTTCAGTCTTTAATTTGAGTTAAGGATTTCTGCTCATTATATTAATTTTTAGTAAATATTTATATATTCCCTTTATACACTGGCGGAAAGTGAAAAAAGAACACCAAGAAGGAGACATCTGATACCAACGAAATTTATACAGCATAATAACGGAATACAGAGGATAATGTGATCAAAACATTATGGCAAAATACAGCTGTATTTGCTGGTAAACTGAAAAATAACATTTCCATGTAACATGGTTAGTACGAGGTTGAACCGCCATGAACTGCATCACACTGTGCAATTCAGGCATGGAGTCTGTCATACAGATGTTGGATGTAAGTTTGGGGTATTGAGTTCGAAGCATCCTCAACCTGGACGCGTAAATCGGGGATGGTCGTGGCTGGCCGTGGAGACCGGATAAGTCGTCCCATAAAATCCCACACGTGCTCAATGGGGGACAAATCCGGTGAATGTGCAGGCCATGGAAGTTGTCTCACACCCTGAAGTGCATGTTGCGTTGCACGTGCCGTGTGTGGGCGTGCGTTATCTTGCTGGAAAACACCACGATGGACCGACCTTACAAATGGCACAACAACGGGCTGAATGATGTTGTTAATGTAGGAGGTGCTGTTTGACGTACCCGGTACAAACACTAGTTGTGTACGGGAGTGATAGCTGATCGCTCCCCACACCAGGAGACCAGGTGTAGGCCCTGTGTGTCGCTGGTGGATGCAAGAAGGGTGGAGACGCTCCCCTGTGCATCTGCGAAAACTCATGCGGCCATCGGAGGCTCCCAAGCGGAATGTGCTTTCATCGCTGAACACGACGGGTCGCGATTGCGTTCTCCAGTGCAGACGTTGGCGACACCACTGCAGCCGTTCCTGACGGTGGGCTGGAGTCAGAGGTACACATGCCAGAGGCACACGTGCACGTAGTCCTGCATCCAGTAGACAGTTGCGGATTGTTCGCACAGTCACCTCAGGTGTAACAGCAGCTCGGATTTGCGTCGCAGTGGATGTTCTGCTTGACAATGCCGCTCTTCTTATGCGTCGATCGGTCCGCTCATCAGTCCGTCTGTGACTCCCGGTTCCACGTCTTCTCGTGTGGAAATGTTCCTTGGACCATCTACGCCACCATCGTACCACCACCGATACTTCCCGTCCAATTCGCTCCGCAATACGACGATACGACCACCCGGCCTCGCGGAGTCCGACTAGACGACCTCGCTCAAAGTCCGATAACTGCTGAAATCGTACACGTCTTCCATGTCCAGGCATTGCAGCTTCTTCAGGGTCTTCGCACGTGCCCGTACGCAGACGACTGATTACATTCACTTCGCCATACTCCTTAAATACCACCGACGATAATTTGCATATCATGCCGTGCTGTGGCGTAAGCGCTCAGCGGTTGGTCCCGAAATTAACATCACACCTACGTAAACTCAACCCCATTAACATATGTAAATTTCATGATCGTCCGCCAATTCCTTCTTGGTGTTCTTTTTTCACTTTCCGCCAGTGTAGATGGACCTGTGCTCTTTAAAATGAGACCAGTTGGAGCTGTCTGCCATTTATGGTTTTTGTGCAGTTAAAAAAAAAAGGAAAAAGGCTGTCTGAGTGTGATCTTTTCATGCTACAGCAGCCATTTTGGCCTGTAAAGCCAAAATGGTGGATGTTACGGAAAAATAAACCCCAAATTTGAACTCTCAAAGTATGATTTTCCAGGTGGACGAATAAAAAAAAACAAGAAAAAACTGCATCAGCAACCACTTTATTTGTAAATTGGGTTATTTTCCACGGAATAACCCAGCTGATAATAATCCATTCCAACAGACTTTTACTTCAAAGTGAAGGCAGTTAGTGTCTTAATTTCTTTTATGACTTCATTTCCATCTGAAATGGGCTGTTCAGCAATGGTAATCACTAGCAACTCCTGCTAAATGTCAGTATTATAGTCTTTTCAATTATACATTAATTGAAGTCTGCATTTGTGATTGTATTGCAATGTGGAAATAGTATATATGTGTGTATATAGATGAAAGGGGCAGCCCCGGTGGCGCAGTGGTCAAAGCGATGGCTTCTGATCACTCGTCCGAACGGGGTCCGGGTTCGAATCCCGGTGAGGCATGGATGTTGTGTTTGTCTTACGGCACTGGCTCTCTCCCTTCCTTGGAACCAGTGACCCTTAATTAGGGACGTGCGACTGCTTATAGCCCATTGAGTTGCTCACGGTGGTCGTTAAACCTCCAAAAAAAAAAAAAAAAAGATAAAAGTGTTTAATCAGTGCGTTCTGTCAGTTCTTACTTATGGACCAGAGAAATGAACTTTGACTAAAAAGGATATCCAGATGCTGCAAACTACTCAAAGAAGCATGGAGAGGTGCATACTTGGCATCACCAAGAAGGAGAAAAAGAGGAACTCGTGGATCAAGAAAATGGCAAGAGTTGACGACATCATGATCAAGGTAAAATCCCTGAAATGGCAATGGGCTTTGCTACAAGAACTAACCACTGTCAGACATCTGAAATACTAGACTTGAATCAAAGAGACAGGAAAAGACCCAAAAGAAGACTATGTGAGAGATGGGTGGATGAAATTCAGAAGCACATCGTAGTGACATGGAAGAGACTGACTCAAGACAAAAAGTTGTGGTAGAAACTTAGGGAGACCTTCATCCAGCAGTAGATTCATAATGCTCGATAATGGTAATATATATACTGTATATGGATATACATTGTTGAGTCACATTATTGTGACCACCAGCTAATATCCAGAGTAACCACCGTGTGCAGTGCGGACAGCAGCTAGATGGGCTGGGAGTGACTCAATAAGATGCTGGAAGGTGTTTACAGGTATGTGGAGCCATGCTGACTGCAGTACATCATCTGACAGCTGCTGGAGGATGCGTGGTGGATGATCCATAGAGTGAACAACACGATCAAGGTGGTCCTACAGATGCTCAACTGGATTTAAATCTGAGGAATTAGGGGGTCAGGGAAGTATTTTGAAGTCTTCATCGTGCTCTTCTAACCACTCTCGGACATTTCTAGCTGTATTGCACATCACATTGTTGTGCTGGAAGATCCCATTTGCCCCAGGGAAGACAATCAGCATCTATGGGTGTACGTGGTCTGCAAGGATGGATTCATAATGAATTCAGTCCATAGTGCCTTCCACAAGGTTTGAATGAACCCAGAGAATTCCACGAAAACATTCCCCAGACCATACGCTGCCCCCACCAGCTTGTGTTCTTCCAGCAATGGTTGAAGAGTGTTTGTTCTCCAATGTTTCTCGCCTTATATGCCAACGTCCATCCATTTGATGAAGCAGAAAACATGGCTCATCAGAGAAGACAATCCTTTGCCAATCAGCGGAGCCGCCCCGGTGGCGCAGTGGTCTAAGCGATGGCCTCTGATCATTCGTCCGAACGGGGTCCGGGTTCGAATCCCGTGAGGCATGGATGTTGTGTTTGTCTTACGGCACTGGCTCTCTCCCTTCCCTGGAACCAGTGACCCTAAATTAGGGACGGGCTATTTCTTATATTTTTTTTGAGTTGCTCACGGTGGTCGTTAAACCTCCAATCAAAAAAAAAAAAAAAAAAAAAAAATCAGCGGAGGTCCAGTTCTGATACTGCCGTGCAAATGTAAGCCTTTTCTGCCGATGCACCTTCGTCAGCATAGGTGCAGTGACCATCCGTCTGCATCGGTGCCCCATACGCAGCAGGGTTCACTGAACTGTCGTTTTAGACACACTTCCGGTAGCCCCCTGGTTCATTCGGCCAGTGAGTTGCTCTACTATAGTGCGTCGATCGGCCCTCACGTACCTTCGAAGCCGACGTTCACCTCTCAAATCAATGGCACGTGGTGCTCCACAGTTTCCACATCGCTTATTCGTAATGGTGCCATTTCTCCAATCACGATGCCCTTTAACCACAGCAGCACGCGAACAGTCCACAAACTGCGCTATTTCAGAAATGCTGCCACCCTTGGCCGGAAAGCCAATAATCATCCCTTTTTGCAAATCTGATAAATTGCTCCTTTTATCCATGACAGCAACGAGTGATATGTTTTCAGAATGCCTACAGCACACCTTACTTACCCTCAAAGCCAGCTCACGACACGTGCCTTCTTTCATTGGCTACGTGCTGTTGACGTCAAAAGTAAGAGGTGGTCACAATAATGTGACTCGACTGTGTATGGAACCAGTGACCCTAAATTAGGGACGGGCGACTGCTTATAGCCCATTGAGTTGCTCACGGTGGTCGTTAAACCTCCAATCAAAAAAAAAAATGCCCACTAAATATTTGCATAATTGTAATTCATGAATTCATGTAAGAGAAACACAAGCACTTGCAGTAAAAGAAATCTGTGAAAAATAAAAATTAATGATGCCTACACTTGGGACAAGATGTCTTGAAGTTCACAGGTTAATTCCTTGTTGTGTGGTTGTCAGCTAAAAAAAGAAAAAGGTGGTCTTTTCAATCGCCTTAGTAATCGGCAGTTTCATTGAAGCATAGTCCAGATATTTGTCTTAGTCCAAGTTTTCATCACATGGTCCAGCTCTTGCAGTTCTTGTTTGTTGAGGGAGATGTATCTCTATACCCCAAGCTGTATGTCTTCAGTAATTCGTCCAAGAATATAAAATTGTGGAGGGGGGGGGGGGTGTTACATGAAAGAAAATTTTTCAATGGCTGAAACTTTTTTTGTAGTGAAATATTTAGGCTTTAAACATAGGATTAAAAAGAAAACTTTAAAAAATAGAGAAAGATTTTTTTTAGTTAAAAGTGGTTAAAAGACAGAAACTTTTGTTCCAAATCTACACACAGTTTGTTTTTGTGCTGTTTTTATTTTTTATCTATCATGTCTAAATACTCCTCTAAACCAGACTAAAGTAAAGAAGTTATTAACATGGGTTTATGAAACTGCAGATTTATAGATATTTTCCCAAATCATGCATGCATGCTGAGGTAATTTGGAAGTATATCTACAAATTTTGTAGAACACACAGACAAAAATTAACAAATACATAAGTTTTGTGGTTGCAATTACTGACTTTAAAAACATATGCTTTAAACAAGAAAAACTGAAAAAAAAAAAAACATTGTAGACTGCTGTATTACATAGACTGCAAATTAAAAAGAAAAAACAAAGAAAATTATTGCATTATGGTAGAAAATTCTGGGCAATTCATGTATTAATAATTGCTAGTTGGTGCTGTATGATAATAAAAATGACTAATACTTAAAAAATAAACTGTAAAAGATCAGTGTTTCCAAATTTTTTTGAACAAATAGTCATTACCACAGTGGTGGTTATGGTTTCATGTTAAATTCAGTCATGTTTAATGTCATTTATATATATGAATACATCTGTGTGTGTGATAAAAAAACTATAGGTATGCCAAAAATATGCCTAGTTTATTAAAATACTAAATGAAAATTCTCACAATGTACAATAAAAACAAGAAATAACACAACAGTCATGTGTAAGAGTGATTGATAAACAACCAGGATTTCTGACACTGGCCAGAGAAATATAGAAGGATAACTTAATCCATGAACATAAATAAACAAGTTAGGTTGAAACCTAAAACTTGGCAGATATACGATCACACGCATTTGAGACTGTAGCATTGCAACAAGTGTAACTGTTAAACATTGTAATTGAAACATATGGAAGCGTAATTACAGAAAAACAGAGCAGATGACAGTCTGTCCATGATAAAAATATGAGCGTGAGAGCTTAGAAATGGCAGATATAAATCATACAGACATTGATCGTAGCAAACTAACAACAAAAAAAAAAAAGATAATAAAAAGTGGGTAAGAATCAACAGTTCAGGTAACACTAATGAACAAACATGCAAGCGGTGAAAGTAAGACACTCATGTTCATTGAGCACACACACACGTCTTAACAACACTGAGTTTACAAACATGTAGTACACATAAAAAAAAATTAAACTGAATTGAAAGGGAAATGAAATTATGGCAATTCAATAAAAAAAAAAAACACCAAAAATAAAATGCAGCAGGAATGAGCAACTTAAATGTACACAATTTACTAGGGAGGCCACATTGTGAAACCTGTGGCTGAGGTGCTTGCACCAGTGAACGTACCAACAACACAGGGATGTGCCAAGTGGGGGTTCAACTGGTGCTATGCACCCGGGTGCCAGATTCCGGCGGCGGAAGGACCCACAATCAATTTTTTCGGTTGATAAATTAATATCAGTGACGTGGGTGAAGTTATGAAAACGTTATACTGTGAGAAATCGTAATGCTAAGTGGAACGTTTACTTTTTTAGTAAAAATAACTCATTTATAATTCAACAGAAAACGTCTTAAAATCAGAGAATAATTTTTACTGTTTTGTTCAGAACAGATACAGCGGGCAAAAAGATTGAAAATTCTTTTTCTAGTTTTTATTTTTTAAATCTTGAAGATTTCAGCATTCATGAATGCGTGGCCAGTGCTATGACAAATGGGGCCAATATGTAGGAAAAACACAATGGACTTCAAAAAGCATAATTTGTCGACTTTAGATGCCGACGAAAAAATGTCCCTACAGATTGTGAACATTTTCAGCAATGCTCAAGAAATATATGCTTACTTTTCTGAATTACCTAATCGTTGGCAAATTTTCAAGAAAGAGCTTCCAGCGTTGACTGTAAAACAAGGTGGGAAAATATAGGATCGATGCAATACGGGTAACGAGCACTGGGGTACAATTTCGATGTATTCCACAATATTAGATATTTTAGTTAGAATAGTTAAAGAGACGCCTGTCATGTTTAATATTACATGTATATATATCACCATCCTCCTCAACCATTATCAATTTTCTGCTGGATGAAGGTCTCCCCAAGTTTCTTTCACAACGGTCTGTCTTGGACCAGTCTCCATCTCGCTCCTGCATGCTTTCGAATTTCATCCATCTATCTCCCACGTGGTCTTCTTTTGGGTATTTTCCTGTCTGTTGGAATCCAGTCTAAAATTTCTGTTGTCCATCGATGGTCTGTTCTTTTAGCAATATGTCCAGCCCATTACCATTTCAGGGATTTTACTCTGATCATAATGTCTTCCACTCTTATCATTTTCCTTACCCACGGGTTCCTCATCTTATCTTGCTTAGTTATATATATATACTGTGTGTGTGTGTATCCATCAAGAGGCTGCAATATGTTTATCATCGTAGATGACGAAACTTTTTTTACCGGTAATGCAGACTTTTCTGTAAATTGACAGAGAGGAAGCTGACTTCTTGAATTATTCGTAGCGTCATCTGAATTAGAGTTTTACAGATTTTCTTTTCTTCAGTTTTATATGAGACAGTAGTGTTTTATGGGAAATCTTAATTTACCGGAAATAGAAAATAATGTTGCTAAAGATATTTATTTCATGTAAAAATGAATAAAAATTGAAAAATATTCTCGTACAAGGGGCTTGCGCCCGGGCGGCAAATGCCCTTGGCGCGCCCCTGCAACAACAGATACAAAAAACACCTCCCCGACAGACAAAATTCTCAAGAACAAAAAACAAAACCCAACATCCCTGAAAAAAAAAATGTAAGAGCACCCCAGCGGGACGAACCAGAAACTTGTGATTAAAATCTGATGAGGAAAGGAAGAAAAAAAAAACTGTGATTGGGAAGACAAAAGAAATCTTACTGCACATTTACTAACTGGTCAGGAAACCACCAATTTCACATACATGAACAATGACTGCAAATTGATTGAAAACAACAAAAAGCACTAAAACATAAGAATAGCAGGGTGAACAAGCTGATTGAGAACAACAAAAAGTACTAAAACATAAGCATAGCAGGGTGAACAAGAAAAGGCCGCCCCGGTGGCGCAGTGGTCTAAGCGATGGCTTATGGCCATTCGTCCGAGAAGGGTTCGAATAATCTTTCGCTAATCACCAGATCCAGGGAAAATATGTCCGATTTAAAGTACGAAAAACATTACCTGCCCATTACATCAGCTGGTACTATTAGTAGCCCAGTGGCCTATTGGGCCAATCAATAATCATAGGGTCTAGCACCGGTCAGCTCAGTTGACCAATCTAGGCCTCAGGCAGAGAACTTAAGGGCCAGAGAGCACGCCCAGCCCAGACCATATGGGAAATTAAAGGGACTTAACATATGTACATAAAAATAAGGAAACCAAAAATATAGATCGAGGTCAAAGGGAGGTACTGACAAGGGAAGCCTTTCAACTGTCACTCTTTTTTTTTTTTCTTTTTTTTTTTTTCTTTTTTTTTTTTTTGATTGGAGGTTTAACGACCACCGTGAGCAACTCAATGGACTATAAGCAGTCGCCCGTCCCTAATTTAGGGTCACTGGTTCCAGGGAAGGGAGAGAGCTAGTGCCGTAAGACAAACACAACATCCATGCCTGACCGGGATTCGAACCCAGACCCCTTACAGACGAATGATCAGAGGCCAGCGCCTTAGACCACTGCGCCACCGGTGTGGCCAACTGTCACTCTCCAAAATTGAAGAAACGTGGCCAGGAGATAGCAATAAGGGCAAAAACCAATGTGTTTTTTTTTCATTTTGGCCCAAATGAACTGACAAAGGTGAACGAGTGGTCTGAAAATGGCCTTAGAGCACAAGTGGAGAAAATCATCGAATCTACGAATAATCTAACGTACTGATGCCTTCCCTAGATGCAAGCCCTCGAGTGTGAAAGTGCCACATTGAATGCCTTGCTAGGAAGCCAACTTTTACCTCATGGAAATAAAGTGACTAGTGTAAAATCTTCATTTTTGGAAGTGTACAAGGGAACTCGCAAAAGAGAGTGTCCGTAGGTGCATCTCGACGTCCCGGATCGAATGGCGTAAAAATCAAATCGATATCATTAATGGTTGGAAATATACAAAACAGTGGCATTTGAAACGTTTCCAAGGATCAAGGACATCACCAGGTGGTGCTAAAAAAAAAAAAAAAAACCCTCGTATGTAGTCGACTGGTCCCACCTGTGATGTGGTGTCCCCTGATTGGTGGTATCAATGACAATTGTCAGTATTGTGATAACATTGGGATCTTGCGTTGTTTTTATTGTTCCAAATTGCTTTGCTTCTGTCATGTGTTCAATGCCACAAATGTTCATTTACACCTGTAATAAAGGTTTTTGTTGTTTTTGTATGACATGAGCTTATTTTGAATCGTGGGGACATAGCTGATATTTGAGGTTACATATCACGCACCACAACACGTTAGATGAATTTCCCCACTTGTGCCCTAAGGCCATTATCAGACCACTTATTCACCTTTGTCAGTTCAATCGGGCCAAAACGGAATTACACCCATTGGTTTTTGCCCTTAGTACTATCTCCTGGCCACGTTTCTTCAATTTTGGAGAGAGACAGTTGAAAGGCTTCCCTTGTGAGTAACGAGAATGTAGTAAGAAGTATGTATTTTAATAATCAGTCATGAGAGATTACTTTGGGCAGTCTACAGAGTAGGTCACGTTAGAAAATATTGGGCACTTAACCCTTTCAGTCCGAATGGTATATATATATATGTAAGGTCAGGTGATGCGTAACATCACAGCCTCTCCTTGACAAATGTCAACCCCGCCTTCTCGTGGTGCATCCTGTTCCCACTAAAGGGGCTCTGACGACCGCCAATAGCGGTACAACTATACCATCGGGATTAGAGGAAATTCTATCCCACACTCACCAACCCGCTTGGCCAGCGTGGTGAGTTATGGCCAAACCCCTCCAAAATGATTCCACAACTTAAATCTTGGCCCTCAGTCTCCGGCAGCTGGAATGTACCTGGCCAAAGCAGCGGCCAGTGCGACATGAAGGCAGAGGGTGCTAAGAATCCCTGGAGGAAAGGACTAGGCTGCCATCTGATGCTGACCTTGGCTACGTACAATGGACGCTCCCTATCTTCTGATTCAAGGCTTCTTGAATTGGAAGAGGAACTACAAAGGATCAAGTGGGACATCGTGGGGCTAAGTGAGGTAAGGAGAAAAGGAGAAGATCTCATCGAACTGAAAAGTGGACATCTCTTCTACTATCGTGGGACAGATACTGGCAGAACTAGTGGTGTTGGATTTATAATAAACAAGAAACTGAAGGATAAAGTTGTAGAAGTTGAAAGTTCCTCTGACAGAGCTGCACGACTTGTTATCCAACTCTCGAAAAGATACCAGGCTCAGATTATTCAAACTTATGCAACCCACCACAAGTCATCTGAAGAAGAAATTGAAGAATTTTATGAGGAAATTTGTCATCTAAATAATAAAGGTAAGCAGCACTTGAAAATAATTATGGGAGATTTCCAATGCAAAAAATAGGGCAACGGCAACAGAATGAAACTTCAGTAGGTAAATTCGGTCACGGCAACAGAAACCAGCGTGGAAATACTCTCGTTGAGTTTGCAGAGGCAGAAGGGTTTTTCATCTTGAACTCCTTCTTCAAGAAAAAGCCACACAGGAAATGGACATGGAGACATCCAAATGGGACGAAAAGTGAAATTGATTTTATTATGTGTAACAAAAAATTCGTCATAGAAGACTGCAGTGTGCTAAACAAGTTCAACACAGGTAGTGACCATAGATTGGTGAGATGTAAGATGCACCTCAACACTAAACTTGAACGTGGCAAGCTCATAAGACAAACAAAATCTATTGACATAACCAACCTTAAAAAACACCATAATACCTTCAAGTTGGAACTGAAGAACAGGTTCTCTGCTTTAGAAGGCCTAACATCGGAAGAAGTGGACATCTCTGAAGTTAACAGAAAAGTAACCAAAGCTTTTATGGAAACAGCAACAAAATTAGCTGGGTCTAAGAACAAGTTGCATGTAAATAAATTATCAGGAAAAACGAAAATGTTGATGCAAAAAAGAAGAGATGAGGACAACTAAAGAAGATGTGACTTCCAAAGTGGAATATATAGAGCTATGCAAGACAGTAAGAAAAAGTATCACTGAAGACGTAAGAAAATTCAACTGTGAACTAGTGAGGAAAGCAATTGAAAACAACCAAAGCTTCAAAGATAGCAAAGGGACATCTCAGTAAGGGAAGAAAACAGATTATGGCACTGAGAAAAGAAGATGGTTCTGTAACAAGAAATAGAGGCAGAAATTTTGACAAGAGTGAAAGATTTCTACCCAAATTATATGAAAGGGATGATACATGCACTCCAGACATCATGAAAGATACCAGTACCAGAGTTCCTCCAGTCCTTCCAGCAGAAGTTGCACATGCAATCAAGAACATGAAGCGGGAAAAGCTCCAGGAGAAGATGGAATTACTGTAGACATCATACAAGAAGCAAGTGGAGAAATCGAAACAGTACTCGCCCAAATTTTCACTGATGCCTTAATGAAGGAAAGATTCCTGAGGATTGGAACACCGCTACAATGATCCTGCTACATAAGAAAGGTGACATTGAGGATCTTGGAAACTACAGACCTATCAGCCTCCTATCAGTAGTTTATAAAATCTTCACTAAAGTTCTTTCACACCGCTTGAAGGTAACACTGGACATGGCTCAACCGAGAGAACAAGCTGGATTCAGGAGTGGCTACAGCACAATAGATCATATCCACGTGCTGAGAGAACTAATTGAAAGAGCGAGGGAATATGAACTTCCATTGTGCATGGCTTTTATCGATTATGAAAAAGCCTTTGATTCGGTGAAACCATCAGCAGTTACAATGGCTCTGAAAACCTGCGGTATTGAAGATGCATACATTAATATTATTAATAACATCTATGAAAATGCAAGTGCAAAGATTAGGCTGTTTGAAAATACAACACACGTAAAAATTGGAAAGGGAGTGAGACAAGGTGACACCATATCTCCGAAGCTCTTTAATGCCACTTTGGAGGGTGTTTTTCAGTCGCTGAGCTGGGAAAACAAAGGGATAAAGATTAATGGAGATTATCTAACCCACCTTCGTTTTGCTGATGACATAGTCATTTTTGCAACTACCCCATCAGAGCTGCAGAGTATGATCCAGGAACTTGCTGACAAGAGTAAAGAAGTGGGATTAAAAATGAACTTTCAGAAGACAAAAGTGATGTTCAATGCTTTTACAAGAAATGAAGATTTATCGATTGATGGAGAAAAGCTGGAGATAACAGATACGTACGTTTATCTTGGACAGCAGATATCAAGTGAGGGTAACATTGATGAAGAAATTAATCGGCGTACAAAACTTGCCTGGAGAGCTTTTGGAAGAAACAGCATAATTTTCAAGAGCAATATGCCATTATGTCTTAAAAGAAAAGTGTTTGATCAATGCATCCTTCCAGTGCTTACGTATGGTGCAGAGACGTGGACCTTAACTAAAAGAGACATACAAAGGCTGCAGACAACTCAAGAAGCATGGAGAGGTGCATACTTGGTGTAACCAGGAGAGATAAGAAGAGGAACTCGTGGATCCGAAAAATGACAAGAGTGGAAGACATCATGATCAGAGTTAAATCCCTGAAATGGCAATGGGCTGGACATACTGCCAGAAGGACAGATCATCGATGGACAGCCGAAATTTTAGATTGGATTCCAAGGGACAGGAAAAGACCCAGAAGAAGACCACATGGGAGATGGGTGGATGAAATTCGAAAGTATGCAGGGGTGACATGGAGGAGACTGGCACAAGACAGACCGTTATGGAGGAAACTTGGGGAGACCTTCGTCCAGCAGTGGATTGATAATGGTTGACAATGATGATGATGATGATATATATATACCAGCAATATTTTTAAACACCTAAAAGCTAAACCAAGTGTTTTATAGAATTGAGAATTGTACCATACCGGTGATTTGGGTTTCAGACCTGTGCCTCATGGCGAACATGTGACTAAGTGTGAGGTTAGAATGATTTTGTGAACACGAGAAAGTGATTTTTTTTTTTTTTTTTGGAATAAAAGCATTCTGATACAATAGTATTCCTAAATATATTGTTTACTTCACTGTATTTTGTGTGTAATGCATCTCTGAATGCCGTCAACACTCAGGTATGTAACATTTGTTTATATTTTGTCAATTGTTTGTAATGTTTTGGCGCGCTACATATATGTACCAGCCAGTAGGTATTTTTACCGGCACACATGTGGACCACCAGGTATGCAATTCTACTTTTATTTTAGCACTAAGATGAGCCAACGACCATTGACTGATAAGGAGTGGCAAGCTGCTATGGATGAGCTTACAGATGAAGAACCTTTCTTGTCTGGATCTATCGACAATTATGAGCCAAGTGATGATGGCGAGACAGATAATGATTCATATAAAGCGACCAATTCAGGAGTTACTAAAAAAGATTCAACTATCATAACTGAGAAAGAAACACAGAATTCTGAATTTGAAACAAGTACAACCAGTTATTTTGAAGTAGAACGGGAGAGTGGTAGTAACAATAAAATAAAGCGCATTCTCGATTGGACGATCCCCGATGTTGCATTTGAGCCTATCAAAAGTCTTCATCCTGAGAGAGATTGTAACCTTAGTGAAGATAATACAAGGAAATTGAGTTCAGTGCAACTGTTTCATAAAGTATTTCCCCATTCGCTTTACATACAAATAGTCGACTGTACTAATCAGCGTTTTGATATGTAGAATAAACATAAAAACCTTATAGAAAAGATGGCAGATAAAGGAGAAATTCAAAAATTATTTGGATGCATCTTTATAATGCCATACAACCACCTGCTTGGCCTGAAACATTACTGGAGCCACAAAGAGTCCATGGAAAATTGTATAATTGAAAAGGCGATCTCTCACAATCGATTCATGATCTTGGCCTCAAAACTTTATTTTTCTCCACCAGACAAACCATCGAATGCGTCAAAAACTTATTACATAGACGAACTGATTTCCTGTTTGAAATATACATACTAGATGTAGTCAAGATAGTCAATACCAAAGTATAGACGAGTCCATGACAAAATTCAAAGGCCGCTCACCGCTGAAACAGTACATACCCCTGAAGCCAACTAAACAAGGGCTAAAGTTGTGGCTTCGTTGCAACGCAGATTCTGGTTATACCTATGCCACTATCCTGGTGACTGTTGTCACGGAGGCACCAACAATTAGCCCTCTTTCGAAGTCCTTTAGGTCGCTCATTTCGTCGACACCCTGAAAGAAATTTTGCAACAAGACACTTTGAATGCTCTTCAACAGGACCTTAGGTTCTAAACAAAGCTAGTACAACCAAAAAGTGGTAGATACCTATATGTATTGGGACGTATGCAGCAGTATTAAAAGTCATGTCTCTAAGCGTGGTGTGTTCACATTATTCTGTCCAACCCCTGTATGTATTAGGGTGGATTTCCAACTATCAGATCTTCAAGTAGTTCCTTGTGTCCTTCCTTTCTGTTTGCACGACGCCTGCACACACCCAGGGTCAAGAAACTAATGCCGTCGCTGTACGAAAATAAGTAAACATGCGAATGAAAACAATTCTGAATTTTTTACGCAAAATGATATACAGTATCTTACTCGGAACTTTTTTATGTTTATTGTATCATTTTTTTAACTCTGAGCAGCGAATAATTTCTGAAACATGTATGCTTCTTTCAATGTTCAAATCTTTGATTGGTCTGTATGGACATTTTTTTTTGACGTTGAACTCTAGCTTCTAAATTTATCTTTTAAAGTTCTCCATGTTATCTCCAATTGTACCCAGGGCAGGTCATAATGTACGCAGATGATGCAACTGTTGTCATCAGGTCACTGAACAAAACCAGAGCAGTGAAGCTCCTCCAGGACTTTTTCTCTTAGCTGGAAACCTACTACACTGACTGGCGGATCAAGATCAATCCGTCTAAGAGCAGTGCGCTGTTGTTTTCTGGATATCTCCAAGGAGTACTGAAACTCGTTATGTTTCAAGAGACAATCCCCTGGGCTACCTCCACTATGTACCTAGGGCTCCAACTAGATTGTCGACTTTCGTGGGTGACGAACACCAGCTACCGCACGAATAAAGCTAGAGAATGTCTTGTGCTCCACTACTCCGCCGGAGAAGCCTACTTACAACACGGCACAAAGTACTGCTGTACAAGACGGTCGTCAGGCCGGTGCTTACCTACGCCTCCTCCATCTGGATCGGTGTTAGTAGGAAACAGCGAGAGAGAATTGAGAGGGTGCAGAGCCGAGCACTTCAAATGATCACTGGGGCTCTTCCTTGGACCTCCCTACGGAACCCGAGGAACATACTTGGAATCGAGAAGGTACATGAGTTTCCAGCAGAAAGTTCTTCAAGAAAGCGGAAATCCACACTAATGGACTTGTTATTAGGGGCGCGGTTGATTACAATCCCAGCGAATTCCTTAGGTATCCCAGAACTAAGGCGGCGATCGTTGACCCCCCTTCCCCTTGACAGAGAGAGTAAGTATGTGAACACTGGTGGGTGTTAGACAGACGACCCCTCCCCCTTCTTTTTCAGATTGGCATCGAGATGGTGAAAATTGATTCTGCTCGGATATTTGAATTTGGTATCGTTGAGTTTCAGTCACACCCTGGTGTGTCGGCGGCTGGTTGGTGTTGTGGTTCTCTGTGATGTTGTGCGGTGCTTCGTTCCCTTCCCCCCCCACTCTACACGGACTGGTGTCACGGATCACCCTCTCCTTTCACTATATTTTTCTGTTTGTCTTTCCCATTGAGTTCGCTTACTCAGATCTCCAGTTCCTTATTTCAAAGGGCAGTTTTAGACCTGGGGTCAGACACTCCCTTCCTAAAACTTCTTCAAATATCGTACCGTATCCAATTACACCCAAAATAAACGAGAAGCCAGGGGAAAAGGACAAAACAGGTTCGCATAAAAATGGTTCACATAAGATGTTGAATAAAAAAAAAAAGCAAACAAAGCAGTTTATCTCATTATTTTTTTATCAAGATTCCATTTGTATAGGTGTATTTGGGAGGGGGGGGGGGGTCTTCCGAATAAGAACGTTTTTCCAGTAGCTAATGACTTTACCTGTATCGTTCCCCTTTGTTTACATAGAAAATGCTCAAACCAAGAATAAAATGGCAAATTTATACGTTTTTTTTTATGGAATTGTACTATAATAGACATTTAATGACTTTTTTGTAGTAAATGTTGTTGTATTGCTGAATCAGAATGCTTTCAAGTAGTTCCCGATTTCCCGTGTTGTATCGTTCCGCTTTGTTTACATGCAACCTGATCGCACTCAACGTGTAAGCAGTTCACGATTATATACGGAATTTTTTTACTGTTTTCATCGAAATATGGGAATGGAAATAATTATCTTATGGGAATGGAAATAATTATAGGCATTTATTTCATTATGGAAAATAATAATAGATTTATTCATCATAATTCTGATAAAATAAATGCAATGCCCTTTTCACAAAATTTTCGTGTCTAACATTTATTTTTTACATTCGGTAGAATGAAGTACTTCAATGAACCGTTAAAATGGCTCTAAATTTTGTTTTTTACAAAATCTTCGGAACAAATATTTCATTACGCTAACGGCCAGTAGTTCTTCCGATTTGTTAGTATGGCTTTTGAGATTTTGCTTGAGAGCTCCCCAGTTGGATACTTTTTACCTAACTGGATCGGACTTTTTCAATTTTACTGTTTCTATTCAATCTTCGCCCATCAAAATCGAAATCTTATATAACACAAATAATCTTATAAGAATCTTAACCGAGTTTTTTTTTCTTTCTCTCCACCCCCACCCCCACCCCCATGATGGCTATGCACAAATCCGTAGATCTTTTATTTTATTTACCGAAGCCACCTCAGAAATAGCAAGTGAAGTGGGTACAAGACAATACACCGAAGAGCAATTGAATTGGAGACAGCTGGCGTTATGCAAATGTGGCGCTGTGGGCGGCCCTGTAAACGGAAACGACATGACGTATGCAGTGATCCGACAATATAAGGAGTGATGCGACGGGAATCAGTAAGAGTATGACGAAGTATGGGTAAGATGAAGAATCTAAGCGCATTTGATCGTGGGCAAATTGTCGGGGCCCGACGAATGGGTCACTCCATCTCGGAAGTTGTGCAGGCACTGGGATTTTCACGAGCCACTGTGTCACGGGTGCACTGTGAGTACATCGAATCCGGTAAAACCATCCCTGCCAGGGCCAACTGCCGTGGACAACAGCGTGTGGATGAGCAGGGTCATCGTCGGCTAGCTCGCATTGTAACAGCGGATAGACGGGCCACAGTGCAAGAAATAACTCGGCAATCTAACGCTGGCGCACAAAAACGTGTAAGCAGCCACACCATCCAGAACCATCTCCTCGTTATGGGGTACAGAAGCCATCGTCCCACGAGGGTACCGCTGCTGACCGCACATCACAGGGTGAAAAGATTAGCATGGGCTCGGGAACATCGCCACTGGACCCTAGACATGTGGAAAAATGTTGCCTTGACTGATAAGTCGATATTCACGTTGGTACATGCGGATGGCAGGATACGAGTACGGCGCAAACCACATGAAGCGATGGATCCTTCTTGCCAGCAGGGTACTCTTCAAGCTGGTGGGGTGGCATTCTCGTCTGGGGACTGTTTAGGTGGACTGAAACGGGACCCCTGGTACGTGTGACATCGTCCGTCACAGGTCAACGCTACCGGGATATCCTGGACGACCATTTGCTCCCGGTTTGTGCGTCTTCAACATCCACTGCTCATCCTGCAACAAGACAATGCACTGTGCCATCGCTCCCGAATTGTATCCGAATGGTTGGATGAACACTCCACCGACGTGACCTCGCTTCCTTGGCCAGCTAGGTGACCTGACCTCAATCCCATCGAGCACATCTGGGATGCATTCGAGAGAGATGTTCGAGGCTGTGACCCCCCTCCATCAAATCTTCGTGAAATGTGGGAGCTTGTTCAGGGGTTGTGGATCCGTATGGCTTCCCAACGCTTCTGGTGCCTTGTCGGTCCATGCCGAGAAGAATCGCCGCCGTCATCAGGGCGAAAGGTGGTGCTACACGTTACTAGACAGGTATCTCTAATTCAACTGCTCTTCAGTGTATATATATGTACATTCGATTTTAAAGTTTTGTTGGCGTACCACCGCATACCTGCTGGAGTAGATAACGCGGTGTCTTCCCCTCCCTGCCTTTACCCAGTGTGCTTTTTCTGGGCTGGTCTTCGGAGCACCAGACCACTTCTTTTATCACGACTGCACCACAGGCGGTGAAAGGGCATCTGATGCACTTGGTTCGTAGTTACTACTAGCCGTCTGCCCCCTGCTATTTTAATCGTAGTTTGCACAACTTAGCCATTTCCCATGTACGCCTTGCCGATTACACTTCACCATAGTGGGAGAATTTCTCAAAAGTACAGTGAACACAAGTGACTTAATAAATCAGCAATATGGAAAAATTAATAAAACCATGTAATTATTCTGTATGTTTCATGATAAACCGAAACGCAAAATAAGCAAAAACAAACCACAAGTTGACAGGAGGTACAGAGCGGGTTCTCCTAGCTAGAGGTGCAGTTGCGTGGAACGAACAAAACAACCCCACAGCTTCCAAGAGTGACAAAAGCGTGCTAGCTTCACGCTAACAAATTTCAGTTGAAATTTGACGTTGAGATTCGTAGTTTTGGGTAGCATAGGGTACGACTCAGTGGCGTAGCCAGAGGGGGGGGGTCAACCCCTCCCTTGAGGGGAGACTGAGCACGAATTTAAAATGTGTATACGAGGCTGCTTTCACGAATGAACCAAACCCATGGACACCCCCCCCCACCTTAAGAAATTTCTGGCTACGCCACTGGTATGACTTATCAGAAATTACAATGCCTGCTTGCTGTTCAAACGCTCGAAATCCGCTTCGGAGACAGGTCATTATTTCGATAGATGAAGGGCAAGATCAAAGGGGTAGCTTGGGTTATATACATTTTAAAGGACTTTTGGAGCTCCCTTTGTATAAGTGAAATATCGTAACATCCAGTCATACTGCAATAAATGATTTTAGAAAAGGGTACTGAAAAAATAATACAAGCTTTTGTGAAAGAAACTGTAAAACGCTCTTTTACTTGTATATTTTCAAACATTCACACGATTTTTAGCTAAAATTTAAATGTGAAGAAAAAAGACACAATGTTTGTATTGTTCCCGAAATGAGGATAATGTTCCTATATTGCAATACTGTACCATCAAAATCGTGAAACACAAACATTACGTTAGCAAAGGTTAAGAACCTTAGTAATTCGTTTATGAATTTTCCATGCAAAATGTATTCCATCTCTTAAACTTATCCAGTAAATTTCATTCAACGACGTTGTGGTGCGAATCGAAAGTTGAAAAAATCTGTTCACCTGTGAAATAAGCCTCATGGAATCCAAAATATTCATGCCGCGAAAAGGTTTTAGTTGTGCGTTATTTTTAAGCTTATATCGTTAACAATAGCTATCCTATAGGTATCTGAGCCCCCAGAAAACTCACGTGGATGGCGAGGGAAATTTGTTTCCAGATCAGATCAGATCATATGTAGAGGATTTTAGGAAGGGAGTGTCTGACCCCAGGTCTTAAACAACCCTTAGAAATAGGAAGCTAGGAGATTTGGGCTAGAGTGCCCGATAGGAAAGTCACACGGAAGCGAGGTAGAAAGGGGGAGAAAGACGCCCTTATTTATCACCGGGGAGGAGGGCTGTACCCGGGTCCGACGGCTTAACATGTCCATCCGACGCACAGCGGGTATTTAGTGGTTCCAACGTTCGTACCTGACTAGGGATCGAACGTTCGTACCTGACTAGGATCGAACCTGAGGTTATCTCCATGGCAGTCACGAACGCTGACCACTAGGCCACCCGCGGCCCTAAATTTGTTTCCAGTTTTCTTTAAGATTGTTTTGTCGGGGTAATACTGAGATTCGGAATAGGGTATAGTAGTGGGGAAAGAGTGTTGAAAGCAAAATATGATAGAATTAGTTTTAAATTGCAGACTCATAGGCGTAACGTCGGGAAGGGAGGGGCGCACGCCCCAAACTGAAAAAAAAAAATTAGTCGTTCGCCTTTTAAATGCTATTAATGTGACTATAATGAGAATAATTGGCAGTGAGACACGTAACACACAAAACATTAGAATAATTCTTGATGACGACACATCACGCTTCAGTTTAACCATCGGCGATACGTCCGCGCTTCCCAATTGGCAAAATGTTTTTTTTAAAAAACGCTCCGTTCAGCAATCGGAAAGCCCTCTGGTACCGTAAAAGCATTGAAATCTTCCTTACTCCTAACCAGGGCCGTAGTCAGGGGACGCCAGGGCAGGCTGAAAACTTTTGCGCCTGTCCTGCCAATGATTCGTAGAAAATGAAAAACTCCTAATTACAGTTTCCAGTGTTGAAGACGAAAATATTGATTTAGACAAAGTCAAATATTTGCAAACTTCAGGTATCAAACTTCCATCTCCAGAAGAAATTGTAGTAGTCAACAGATTCATACAAACCCAGAAGAAAGAAAACCCAAATTCAGTCATTTTTGATGAAATTTTTAAGCAGCGAGTTGTCTTCAGAGATACTTCTAATTTATTGGCCACAACCAGGACTTTTTGCCGCCCCGGTGGCGCAGTGGTCTAAGGCGCTGGCCTCTGATCATTCGTCCGTAAGGGGTCCGGGTTCGAATCCCGGTCAGGCATGGATGTTGTGTTTGTCTTACGGCACTGGCTCTCTCCTTCCCTGGAACCAGTGACCCTAAATTAGGGACGGGCGACTGCTTATAGCCCATTGAGTTGCTCACGGTGGTCGTTAAACCTCAAAAAAAAAAACAAAAAAAAACAACCAGGACTTTCGGCTGTAGTACGGCTACTTGTGAATCCACCTTTTCTGTTTTAACGAGAATTAACTGCCCACAGCGGCTTTTGATGTTTTTTTTTTTTTTTTTTTTTTTTTTTGATTGAAGGTTTAACGACCACCGTGAGCAACTCAATGGGCTATAAGCAGTCGCCCGTCCCTAATTTAGGGTCACTGGTTCCAGGGAAGGGAGAGAGCCAGTGCCGTAAGACAAACACAACATCCATGCCTCACCGGGATTCGAACCCGGACCCCTTACGGACGAATGATCAGAGGCCATCGCTTAGACCACTGCGCCACCGGGGCGGCCCTATCATTTGGAAAGCTATTTTGAAATCTGGCAACAACTGATGCTGATACCACGTGTTTTATTCCATGGCTGATGAATGTAGAAGTCGCTACCGAAACGTCGTCCCAACACATGTAATTTTTATGTAACTGAAGCGGATATGTCGTCATCAAGAATTATTCTAATAAAGTGTGACATACAGACAAGGGAACAGCGCCACGCAATAGCAAGCATTGTTATAACTGCTTTTATCATGGCATGTAAAAAACCTAAGTTATGGCACTAATGGTAATCGAACAGAATTTTCGGTGAAACTGCCCCCCCCCCCCCCAGAAAAAAATTAGTTTACACTTATTTGTGTCCCCCCAAAATGTTTGGTCACGCTATGCCTATGCACATACTTCGTTTACGGCGATACTTTTCTCTTTCACCACGAGGGTTATTTAACGGTACAAACTTTGAATTCTCTGTCCCATTTCGCAAAGCCAACCACTAGCGATAATTCTGAAGAAATACATCCACCATGTGAATGACTCGGAATATTTTTCAGATTTTCACATTTTCTTGAACTATGATTCTCACATCACATAAATTCGCCCGACGTCTGAAAAAAAAAAAAAAGTATACAGCACTTTTTTTCTGGAAAGATTACGGAACTCTTAAACAGAAGTTCAGGGGTGAGGTGAACTGACCTAATACACTGCTGGCCACCCAAAATGCAACACCAAGAAGGAAGCATCCGATTGGCCTGAAATTCGCAGCATGCATCGCCCGCGAGAGAACATGCAAACGATTAGCATTGCAGGGCGAATCATGTGCGCCCGGCACATGCAAACGATTAGCATTGCATACGCGAATCATGTGCGCCCGGCACGCCACCGAGAAGCACTATAAGAAGGGTGCACAGAAGGCGGGGTGTAAGTAATGGAAGTGTGTTGTGCTGCCAGACCTGTTCGTGGGAAGCTTCCTGATGCCTCGTCGCAGAATATACGGCAGTTATTCCAGCACGTTTCGAAGTTCGACACAGGACGAATAGTGGCTTATCGCGACAGCAGTTTATCGTACCGAGACGTCGGCGCCCGTGTGGGACGACATCCAACCACAGTGAGGCGAGTATGGATTCGGTGGGTGCAGGAGGGACGGACGGACCGACGTGAGCGATTGCCGCAGCCGCGGCACACCACCGAACGAGAGGACCGGCATGTTGTGCGGTGGGCATTGACGGCTCGCACCGCCACATCACGAACTCTAGCGCAGGAATTAGGGTGTGTTGCGCAACAACCTGTGTCAGAACGTACCGTTCGACGTCGTCTGCAGGAGCGGGGACTTGTCGCACGGCGAACATTGCTCCGATTACCATTGACGTTACACCACCGGCGAGTGTGGCGGCAGTGGGCCTTTGAACGCCGCACCTGGACTACGGAATGGCACGACATTGTCCTCTCTGACGAATCCTGCTTCTGCCTGCAACACCACGATGGTCGGATCCGCGTGTGGCGGCACCGCGGCCAGAGACTGTATGACGCCTGCATTATGCATCGCCATACCGGTCCGTCGCCTGGCGTTATGGTTTGGGGCGCAATTGGATATGACACCCGCATTTTTCTGGTACGCATCGCCGGTACACTCAATAGCCACAGCACCATCTCCGACGTTTTGGAGCCTGTAGTCCTCCCTTACCTGCAGGACCTGCCAGCGGCCACGTTTCAACAGGACAATGCGCGCCCGCACGTGGCACGCATCGTGCAACAATTCTTCACGGCCCACCAGGTGTCACTGCTGCCGTGGCCCGCCTGTTCTTCCGATATGTCGCCCATCGAACCCGTCTGGTCGCTGATCGGCAACCGAGTGGCCCGGCAAGCACCACCCGCGGCTACGCCTGATGAACTGTGGCAACGTGTGGAAGCAGCCTGGACCGACATATCCCAAGCCCACATCCAAAGCCTCTTTCGTTCGATGCCGCGGCGTGTATAGCGGCCGTTATTGCCAGCCTTGGGGGCCACACGAACTATTGATGTCTGCGTGTTCCGCAAGTCGCACGGGCCTGTAAGCTCAATCGTTTCATCTTTGTATCTGTTCTTGTGTCCAGTAAATCTGGCTTTGCTATCTCGTGTCCTTCTTGGTGTTGCAGTTTGGGTGGCCAGCAGTGTAGAAAGCAGCTCAAATTCTTCAACATTGTTCTTTAGGTATTATAGTTGCATGGTACAAACTGAAATATCTTACTTGCTCATATACACTGCTGGACAATTGCTAAGGACGGATCATAAACTGCTATATAGCGCATAAAAAAGTAAGTGTGGTTGGATGCCAAGTGAAATGAAATAATGTCAGAATGCCAGGACATTACAAGAAAGACAATTTATTGTGCTCTGAAATCCAGAAGGCTTTTTAACGTGTTCAAGGGACAAACAGGCCATTATGTGCAGAATACGTAAACGTGGAAAAAATGCGATTACCGTCCGCAGGCGTTCCGGCGTAAGATGTCAATACCGGATATGGCCACCATGGAGGGCGATGCAAGATTCCACATGTCGTGTCATGCTTTGCACAACATTATTAAGCAGCTGTTGGGGTAATTTATCCCATTCCTCTGTCACTGCACGGATGAGGGTGTCCTTGTTTATTGGAGGGCATTGGCAACCAGCGAGACTCCTCCCCAAAGCATCCCACACATTTTCAATGGGATTCAGATCTGGAGAACGTGCTGGCCATACGAGGCGTTGAATATCCTCGCTCTCAAGACACTCCTGGACAGCGACTGTTCGATGACATGTTGCGTTGTCGTCCATGAAAATGACTCTATCACCGACAGCACCACGGAACATGCGAATATGAGGTAGCAGAACATCATTAATGTATCGTTGGTCAGTCATAGTCCCAGTTGGAAGCACATAGAGGGACGTACGGCCATTGATCATGATGCCAGCCCTAACCATGACACTACATGTCGGATATCGGTCCCTTTCCTGAATGTTTGCTGGACAATATGGAGTACCACTATCACGCCAGATCAGTTGTCGTCGACAATCAGACGATAGACTGTATCTACTCTCATCTGAGAAGAGGACAGCAGACCAGTCGTTATCAGTCCAATAGCGATCTTGATGGCACCATTGCAAACGGGCGGTACGGTGACGTCTGGACAATGGGATGCACACAACAGGACGGCGGGCGTATAGTCCTCCTTCATGCAAACGTCTGGCGACAGTTTTTGGGAGATCCGCTTGCCAGTAGCAGCCATAAACTGATTTGCTACCTCACTAGCTAAGCTGCGCCGGTGTCTTTTTGTTGATAGCACTATGTACCGATCTTCTGCAGGTGTCGTACTGCGAACACGACCTCCCCCGTGACGTTTGCTACACTCTCCATTTGTTTGAAATGATTTCCAAAGCCTTGAAACAACACTGTGGCTGACGTCGAACTCCCTGGCAACATTTGTTATTTTTCGCCCTTCTTCAATCTTGCCAATAATACGGCCACGCATAAAATCATCTAGGTGATGTCGGGAAGACATACTGAAAATTGCAAGTTCGTCAATTGATTCTTTCCCTTTCAACTTTGCGTTTGAACAACAACGGTCAATACGCATCAAATCCTTTATATCTCTTATCAGCGCTATGACGTCACGAACAAGTTCGGCAATCCAAAATTTGCATACGCACAACACGTCTTACTGTATCCAGCACTTATGCTAATTTCCACATTTTCCTGCCTTCCATTTTATGGTTGCTATCGTTGTTATTGTCATCCGTCCTTAGCAATTGTCCGGCAGTGTATTAGCTTGTAATCCGTAACAGTTTTATAGCACTTAACAAATATTACGTTATATTAAATATGTTATTATAATTATTTAACATTTCCAAAACCAAACATTTTACGTTAAAAAGGTGCTTATAGAATGACGATTAGTGAAATGCTCAGTCATCCCGTAGCCATTCAAAAATTTGTGAAAGTGGCTTGGGACAGGCGCTTTTCCAGGTCCCCTTTCAAATTCTCATCCCAACCCAGTTCCCGAGATACACAGAGTTCTCAAAGGAGGGAACCTCAAGGTCCCCAACGCCGAGAACTACGTGTGGTGAGACATCGGTCACTCTTCTTTTCTTCTTCTGAGGAATTGGTTCCAGGTGCCATTAGAAAGCTCAAGAAAATTCTTCTAAGGGGCATTAGTGTCTCTACCTGAACACACAGCCTTCTGGGGGGGGGGGGGGGCTTTGTTTAGCTTTTCCCCCATTTATTTTTTTATTTTTTCACTTTCATTAAAACTGACCAATTTTTTTTATACATAGGTGGATTTTTACTACGTTTTTAGTAGGGCTTTAAAACTTTATTTTTTTGAGACATTCTGGGCTCACCCCTAATTTTTCCTTTCACGGGCAGAGTTCTGAACTAGCCTGCTTTTGACCCGCTACCGTAAAATTTATTTATGTGAGTGGGTAGGGTGCGTTCACTGTTCTTTTTTTTTTTTTTTTTTTTTTCTTATTTAATTTTGTAAAGTCCACTCCGTTAATGTAATGTTCGGTTAGAAGAAAAAGCCCCGTGTAATATAGATACTATTTCAGCCAGAAATAGTAGCCAAATTAAAAGTGAAATAGCTCAATGAATCATGGGTAAAAAAAAATGCCATCTGCATTAAGAAAAACTACAAGCGAAGATCTCAACATAACAGAAGCTACCGACCTTTTTTTTTTTAATTCTAAGCTACCGACTTTTTTTAAAATAATTTCTAGTTTACGTACAATCTTGTAGCTAGTTCCATTTGTCCCAAAAGTTTTTCCTTAAACTCAACAACTTACATGCATAAATATTCGTGAAAACACACAATCACATGTCAAAATAACTTGAATTTTAATTTCAACGCAATCAACAGCCCCCCTCCCCACTTTTTGCCGAAGGGCAAACTCTTCTTGTAACGAACATGGGAAATCAGCTAAATAGCTATGACAAGCAGCATTTTTAAATTTGTGACAAGAAACAGTTACATTTGTTAGTTTTTGATATTAAAATAATTTTCACCTATGAACGGAAATTTTTATTTTTCACAGCTTCCCAGGCAGAAAAATCTCAGGCTTAATGAAGTGTAAATATTGTAATGACACTCTTCAATTAATTAAAAAATCAGCAAGTACTTTCAGAAGCTTCATTTTGAGGGGGCGGAGGCTTAAAAGTCCCCGATTTGGGTGTGAAATTCTTCGAGACAATAAATGATGCAGAATAGTGAAATTTATACATTTCACTTTTTATATTTATAAATCAATTATTATTATTAGGTCCGTTAAATTATACGTAGGCTACGGTGCGAGCTTACGATTTACGAAGAAGAAACGGAAAGGAGTATCTCGTTTGCGCCATAAGTTCGTAACGTCTGTCCGCTTTGATCACTGTGACCGTGTGACGCCACGTCTTTCCTGGGGGCCGGTACCCGGGATCCGACGGCTTAACGTGCCCATCCGACGCACGGCGGATATTTAGTGGATCGAGCGTTCGTACCTGCCTGGGATCGAACCTGAGGTCCTTTCCGTGGCAGTCACGAACGTTGCCCACTAGTCTATCCGCGGCCCTATGTAGGAACATGGATATTATTCTCCGGCATTTTTTGTAGGACTCGTCACACGGTCACAGTGATCAAAGCGGACAGACGTTACGAACTTATGGCGCAAACGAGATACTCCTTTCCGTTTCTTCTTCGTAAATCGTAAGCTCGCACCGTAGCCTACGTAACGTAATTCGACTAGCGTCTCTAGACAGAAATGATTCCCTATGGCAGTCTTACTGCGCATGCGCACAGACGTGGACGCTTGATGATCTCGGGAACTTCAGTTTCGGGGGTTGTACACATATTGCATAATGAAGGCGGCAGCCGAACTTCTACGAACGCAGGCACAGTTACCACAGTATTTGTCATTTTCTTGTAGGACTTCCGTCCACAGTGAATAGAGTTTAGGTCCCAGCCACCTACAGCGAGATCGCCTTTTGGGCATGACACAGAAACGGAAGGAATGAGAGCAAGTCTAGCGACTTTGACAGAACAGTTTGTAGTGAGATTAGAGTACAGTAGATGGCGCCACCGTAGAAGTACGATGTTGCACACAGAGGGTGAGAGAATTTCGGGGGGGCATAGTAAAGGATACCCATTTAACCAGTGGGCCCAGCCTGGGGGCCGTCACTTAACGTGCTCGTCCGATGCACGGCGGATATTCAGCGATTGTTAGTAAATCACACCATCTCTGAAAGATCAGCCCAGGTTCGAACCTGAGGACCTTGCATTGATAGTCTAACTCGCTAACCACTAAGCCATCCGCGGCTCCTACGAACGCAGGTGTTGTTTATACTGATTTCAGGTCGGTAGACATCTATATACTCTCGTGCGCAGAAGATAAGTAGTTCGAAAAAACTTGAAGTACGTATGTCAAACTAAGGCTGAACTACAACTGCTCTCGTGTGCAAAAGATAAGTAGTTTGAAAAAAACTTGAAGTATGCCGAACGCTACTACTGTTTCTTGCGCTTATTATAAGCTTGAGTTTTCTGGGAAAAGTAATAAAAGTAATTTATCGAGGCACGTGAAAAAGTCATCGTCATCCTACAAAAATACCTGGAACTTCAGCGAATTTTTTTTTTTTTTTTTTTGATTGGAGGTTTAACGACCGCCGTGAGCAACTCAGTGGGCTATAAGCAGTCGTCTGTCCCTAATTTAGGGCCACTGGTTCCAGGGAACGGAGTTAGCTAGTGCCGTAAGACACATACAACATCCATGCATAGGCGTAGCCAAGGGGGTGGTCCTCGGGTCCCCCCCTTTTGAGGGGAGATTTAGTATGAATTTAAAGCGATATATATGTATATACGCGGCTTTCACCAATGGATCAACCCCCCCCCATCTTAAGAAATTTCTGGCTACGCCACTGCATCCATGTCTCACCTGGATTCGAATCCGGACCCCTTTCGGACGAATGATCAGAAGCCATCGCTAGACCACTGCGCCACCGGGGCGCCTCAGCCAATTTTCACTGTGGTCTTTGTAATCAGAGTTTCGGGCGTTTGGTCGACTTATATTAAAATTGTACATGGACATTGAATTTCAATATGAACAAATTACATTTCATTCTATGGAAGATTTTGAACTTTGGAACGAGAAGATGGAACGCGAGACTCAGTTCTATTTTGTTAAACAGACAGAAAATAAAAAATTGGCAGATGGTGACACAGCAATGTATGTTTCTTGTCTTGGGTGGTGGGGGGGGGTTGGAGGTTTAACGACCACCGTGAGCAACTCAATGGATGGGCTATAAGTAGTCGCCCGTCCCTAATTTAGGGTCACTGGCTCCAGGGAAGGGAGAGAGCCAGTGCCGTAAGACAAACACAACATCCATGCCTCACCGGGATTCGAACCCGGACCCCTTTCGGACGAAGGATCAGAGGCCGTCGCTTAGACCACTGCGCCACCGGGGCGGCCCTGTCATTGGAGTGGCATGTACGAATGTAAAGCGCAAGGAGAAAGAAAACGTCGTTTAAAATGTATCGGGAGCCACAAAACTCGGAAACTTGTCCTGCCAGCATTATTGCTCGTGTTCAGCAAGTGAATGATGGTACTGAAATTGTTGTGACTTATCTATTTGCAGAGTAGAAAGCGGGCGCTCCCCTGTCGAAATGGAAACAACACCTGCGTTCGAGAGTAGAAGTCGACCTGCCGCCTTCATTAATGCAATATGTATACGACCCGCCGAAACTGAAGTGCCCGAGATCATCAAGCGCATGCGCAGTAAAAGTCCCATAGGGAATCATTCCTGTCCGGAGACGATGATGATCTTATGATCATATGTAGAGGATTTTAGGGGGGGAGGGGGATGGTGCTGAAAATGTTTGGGGGAGTGTTGCATGAAAGGAAATTTTTCCGAGTCTGAAAATTTTTGTAGTGAAATACGTATTTGTTTTTTGACTTGGGATAAAAACTGAGGAACACTTCAAAAGTGACTACTGTTGATATTTTACATTTAAAAATGGTTACAAATGAAAACCCTTTTGCAAAGCTTCACATGGTTATTTTTCTTGTATTAACATGGTTTGCTGAAACAGTAGACACTGATATTTTCGCACTCTTGTGCATACTGATATGATTCAAAAGTATAATTGCAAAATCTGTAGCAGGCTAAAATGAAGAGATACGTACATATGTTTTATGGTTGCAATGACGGACTTAAACAATACAACCGAAAAAAGAAACATTTGACTGCTATATACATATATATTTGATCAATGCATCCTTCCAGTGCTTACGTATGGTGCAGAGACGTGGACCTTAGCTAAAAGAGACATACAAAGGCTGCAGACAACTCAAAGTAGCATGGAGAGGTGCATGCTTGGTGTTACCAGGAGAGATAAGAAGAGGAACACGTGGATCCGAAAAATGACAAGAGTGGAAGACATCATGATCAGAGTTAAATCCCTGAAATGGCAATGGGCTGGACATACTGCCAGAAGAACAGACCATCGATGGACAGCCGAAATTTTAGATTGGATTCCAAGGGACAGGAAAAGACCCAGAAGAAGACCACATGGAAGATGGGTGGATGAAATTCGAAAGTATGCGGGAGTGACATGGAGGAGACTGGCACAAGACAGACCGTTGTGGAGGAAACTTGGGGAGACCTTCGTCCAGCAGTGGATTGATAATGGTTGACAATGATGATGATGATGATATTTTAAATTGCCCGCTAATAAGAGGTACCACATTCCATAGTGGGAGGAATTGTATCCCCTGTCTGGAAACAGAAGTGAGGAGTGCGAGGGCCAAAACATCTCCCAAGACCGATAAGAATGAGAAGCGAAGAAGTTTATAAAATAGGTAATAGTCAAGCATCGGTTAACCCTCACTGTGTATGACCGCCCTGGTCGTTCCTCACTCTCGCGGTTTTCTTTTTTTTTTTTTTGATTGGAGGTTTAACGACCACCGTGAGCAACTCAATGGGCTATAAGCAGTCGCTCGTCCCTAATTTAGGGTCACTGGTTCCAGGGAAGGGAGAGAGCCAGTGCCGTAAGACAAACACAACATCCATGCCTCACCGGGATTCGAACCCGGACCCCGTTCGGACGAATGATCAGAGGCCATCGCTTAGACCACTGCGCCACCGAGGCGGCCGCGGTTTTCTGAAGGGAACTGCTGGTATACAGAGACTTCCAATTAAAAAAAATAAATAAAATTATTGCATTATGGTAGAAAATACTGAATGTGAAGCGGAGGATTCATGCAACTGCTACTGACCATTGTACTTTATGATAACAAAAAGGCGCTAATACCTAAATATTAAAAAGGAAACTTTCGCATTTATATAAAGTAGTAAAAACAAGTATCAAAATCTATAGTTTAACGCCGATGAACGTTTAATCGAAAAAAGAAATTTTGTTCAGCAAATTTTCCCAATGAAGTCAGCACGTCTACAGTAATATGATAAATTTTATGCCATGCTAAAATGTTTTGTTCTGCGACATCTTGCCCCCGCTGTCAAAAAATAGTTCCGACGCCACTGCACTGGGCGAATACACCAAACAAACTAAATTCTTGACTCCCCTAAAATCTAGTGATATTACCCTTCACTCATAACTCGCGGGGTTCCTATCCTACTGCTACCGGGGGCTTTTGGATTGCCCCGCGTCATTATTAGTAATAAGGGTAATCACTCGAATCTCAAAAACTATGTTTTCCCAGTATTAGAGAAAACACAGGCTCGCTATTCGAGGATGGGCGTTGTGTTTCACCCAGCCGACGTTCCGTGTATCGGGGTCCGCTGAGTGCCGCAATGTTTTAAAGTAATCGTCTAGCTTTTCATTTCTTTTTTGAATAATTCGTTAACTTACAAATTTTGATTTGTTTACTAGCACTGATGCGTAAGTTACTCAGTATTGCACTGGAGGATTTTTCTGAACATTCATTCCAAATCATTTATTCACACATCCAACACTCAATCGTTATTAACCTTTTTTACTTTACAAAATTGTACACTCAAATGAAATGTAGCCGACTCATAATAACGTGAAAATAAAATATGTTTATTTTGCCTGATGAAGGCTTGAAATCTAGTAAAATATACACTCATTCATATGAAAATGTTTGAAGACCCTTTTAGCAAAATTATTTATTTAAAGGTTAACTTTAATTTCTTATTTTCATTTAATATAATTCTGAAATATTTCGAAACATAATTTACTAAAAATGATTCCCTATACTACACAATTTCCTGCTCTGATCAATGGTATTTACTTTACTCAACCATTTCATTTCTTCTATTTCTGCCCTACTTTTCTCAGCATTAGTTTAGAGCTGGTTTTACTTTCAACCTTAACTTAGTCTATTTCTGCCCTACTTTTCTCAGCATTAGTTTAGAGCTGGTTTTACTTTCAACCTTAACTTAGTCTATTTCTGCCCTACTTTTCTCAGCATTAGTTTAGAGCTGGTTTTACTTTCAACCTTAACTTAGTCTATTTCTGCCCTACTTTTCTCAGCATTAATTTAGAGCTGGTTTTACTTTCAACCTTAACTTAGTCTACTATGCTCTTCTTTAATTTTCGGTTCAACATACTAATTATGTAAACAAGAGGAAACCTTAAGGTCGGAATTATCCTACCTTCTATCCCACGATGAGGGCTGGCACATCATTCTGTCGAAGTTTTCATGCTATCTCCTCTCTTTCTGAAGTTCTTATGCCAACTCCTGATTCTCTCTGAATTCTGTCATCATTCTCTCGAAGTTTTCATGCTGACTCCTATCTTTCTGAAGTTCTTATGCCGACTGTCTTTCCGAAGTTCTCATGCTATCTCCTCTCTTCCTGAAGTTTTCATGCCGACTCCATCTTTCCGAAGTTCTCATGCTATCTGTCTGAATTCTCTCGAAGTTTTCATGCCGACTGATATAATTCTCTCGCTCCTCTTCCTGTCCTACCAAAAATTTGTTCTTCCCGGATCCTCCTACCAATTTCCAGATTGGTCCAACAATTATCATTTCCCGATCTGATTTGCTCTGGGTTTCCCGCCATTTCTCTGACTTGCCATCCTTCGCCCCGTCCAAAATCTGTGTCCGCCCTCAAATTCTAGGAACTTCGTTGCCTACGGATCTCTGAGGTCGTAAATCTTACTATCATAAAACTGCTATTGGTTTTCCTTTGCCTGGCGTCAGGCTATTCTTTTCTTCCAGACTTGGTGCATCAAATCTCAAGACTACTGGCGCCGAGCTCCAATAAAATGTCTACCCGCTATTTCTCTGACTTGAGTTACACCGTCTTACCCAATATTGCTGGCTCGTAGCAGTTAGGAAAGGATGCCCCGCGGTCCCATGCCACAGCAAGCGGACTGCTGGAAGCCCTTCGACTCTGAGAGAGAGAGAGAGAGAGGGTGGGGTGGGGGTGAAGGGGAAAGAGCGGTACTTTCCTGACCTTCCTAGGCGCGAATCCACGGAAGAAAATCTAAGGGGGAAATTAAATTGTGAAATGCAGAGCGTCTGAAGAGCGTGAAGTTTATAAAATCCTTATTTTAATAATTCTTACACCAGCTCCCCAAAATCTCTCCCATTCATTTGATTAATTTTTTTTAATCCCATTTCTTTTCCGCTTTTCCGATTACTTCTCAATTTCCAATACAGGGAAAAGGTGCGCACTCGCTCCCGAGTGCTGCAACACTACTATCGTTAATTACTATCTTACATAGTACAGAGTGAGGTTATTACAATATTTAAATCAGTGACTATCACTGATTTAAATATTGTAATAACCTCACTCTGTAACCGCTGATGTAACATACCGCTCCCAGCATCTCCCTCCCTCTCTCTGACTACGGACTACATAGTGACGACACAGGTCGGTGCGCGGGCCTGTTAGCTATAATTTCTTTCGCTCAAGATAAGATGAAGGCTACGAAAGTCATCATGAGAAACAAACTACTGCTTATAATTTCACCAGAAAAGCCTACCAAAAGGCGAATTATAAGGAATTTCCAAAGATATCAGGGGGTGATGGCAGAGCACCCAACCGCGCTTATACACCTAGTTTCTTTGAATTGTCCGAATCAAAGATTACTTATAATGCAATAAAACTACGCTGGGAATTTTTAAGAAAGTTTTGCAGTTAAATATTATTCTTGCATGTGATTCTGGTAATTTTGGTTAATTTCTCTGTCTCTCGCTACCAAGTTCCTTGGGTGTGCGGCGCACACTTAGCACACTAGGAGTATATGCCCCTGATATACATATGCACGGTCGCTATTCTTCCTCGTAGGGAAATTGGAGAAATTAACTTAACATTAAGCTCAGGAGCGTAACAGACTTAAACTGCATGGGCCAGTAAACATGGCTAATTTTATCCTCTTACTTTAAAGTTAACTTTTATTTGGCCTCCACCTAAAAGCAGTAACTGATTCAAAGTATTTTTTCCCTTAAAATAAACATGTTAATTACTTAATCCTGTGTAGCACACTTTTCTAAGCTGTGTATATTTTTATCTATCAAAATACGCGGCATATTGTGTTTTTTTTTTTTTTTTTTTGCGAATGCCTCGTAAAGAATGTACACCGATGATCCATTACATTATGACCACCTACCTAATAATCTGTAGGATCCCCTTTAGCCAGCAAAACAGCTGCCACTCGCCGAGGCATCGATTCGATGAGGTGGCGATAGGTATCCTCAGGTATCTGGTACCATAATGTCAACAGCAGGTTGACATTATGGTACCAGATACCACAGGATAATTTCCTGTACACGTTCCTGTACATTTCGGGGTGGTGGTGATTTAGCGCGAACCCACTTTTCCAAGTCGAACCACAAATGTTCGATTGGGTTCATGTCAGGTGAATTTTTTTTTTTTTTTTTTTTTGATTGGAGGTTTAACGACCATGCACCGTGAGCAACTGAATGGGCTATAAGCAGTCTCCCGTCCCTAATTTAGGGTCATTGGTTCCAGGCAAGGGAGAGAGCCAGTGCCGTAAGACAAACACAACATCCATGCCTCACCAGGATTCGAACCCGGACCCCTTTCGGACGAATGATCAGAGGCCATCGTTTAGACCACTGCGCCACCGGGGCGGCCAGGTGAATTTGGAAGCCAGAACATTAACAGAAAGTCACCAGCATGCTCCTCGAACCACTCCTTGACGATTCTGGCAGTATGATGGCGCATTATCAACTGTTGATAATGCGCCATGCCACAGCGCAGAATCGTCAAGGAGTGGTTCGAGGAGCATGCTGGTGACTTTCTGTTAATGTTCTGGCTTCCAAATTCACCTGGCCGCCCCGGTGGCGCAGTGGTCTGAACGATGGCCTCTGATCATTCGTCCGAAAGGGGTCCGGGTTCGAATCCTGGTGAGGCATGGATGTTGTGTTTGTCTTACGGCACTGGCTCTCTCCTTGCCTGGAACCAGTGACCCTAAATTAGGGACGGGCGACTGCTTATAGCCCATTCAGTTGCTCACGGTGCATGATCGTTAAACCTCCAATCAAAAAAAAAAAAAAAAAAAAAATTCACCTGACATGAACCCAATCGAACATTTGTGGTTCGACTTGGAAAAGCGGGTTCGCGCTAAATCACCCACCCCCACCCCCGAAATGTACAGGAACGTATACAGGAAATTAATGAGTGAACTTGGTCCACAACGATGTTCAGATACCTGGGATTGTGCTATTTGGATAATGGGGCCTAAAGTGTCCCCAAAAAACATTGCCCACAGTATAACACAGCCGCCGCCGGTCTTTTTCCGCCCAAAAGTGCATCCAGGTGCCATAGCCTCCGTTGCTAATCGGCGTATCCGTACTCGACCGTTTACGTGATGCACCAGGAATTTTGAAACGTCAGACCTGGCCAGTTTCTTCCAGTCATCCACGGTCCAATCTCGATGACCTTGGGCCCATAGCATATCATGCGTTGTTGGCGATGACGTGCAGTGAGCATGGGGACCCGGCTGGGTCTTCAGCTGCGCAGGCTCATGCGCAGAAGGCTTCGATGAATTGTATGCTGTGACACATTGCCCTGATCACCACTGTTGTAGCTGCGGGTGATTTGTTCGACTGTGGTCCTGCGGTCGCTGTGAACAATGCGCGACAGTCCCCTCTCCTTTTTGGCATTGAGCTGCGGGCGACACACGGCGGGACGATGGTTCGTCGTTTGGCCACCTGTGCACCACGTGAACAACCCAGAAGCGGCGCCATTTTTATTTTTTTTTGTATTGGAGGTTTAACGACCACTGTGAGCAACTCAATGGGTTATAAGCAGTCGCCCGTCCCTAAGTTAGGGTCACTGGTTCCAGGGAAGGGAAAGAACCAGTGCCGTAAGACAAACACAACATCCATGCCTCACCAGGATTCGAACCCGGACCCCTTTCGGACGAATGATCAGATGCCATCGTTTAGACAACTGCGCCGCCGGGCGCGGCAGGCGCCGTTTCTGAGAACGTAGTTCCGAGGCGCCGAACCATCAGAATTTGTCTTTTATCGAACTCCGAATAAACTGGCAGATTTCCCCGTTCTGACTCTGAACGGTAGAATACATCACCGTTCGGTCTCCAGGCGCGCTCATTTAATTTCGACTGGGGGTGGTCATAATGTAATGTCTCATCGGTGTATATGAAATCGCAACGTGAAATCCGTAAATTTTGACTTTGGGTTTCTTAAATTTATGGGAACGCAACTTCACTGTTTATCCATTTACACGATGTTTACAAGTATTCCTCGACCACCGCAACTTACTGGGGGTCGTGGTAATAGGTGTAGTACTACTTTTTGGCGCAACCCACCCCAAATTTTTTTAGAGTAGATTGGATACCATGGGACAGAAAAAAAGGTCCAGAAGAAGACCACGTTGGAGATTGGCTGGATGAAATTCGAAAGCATGCTGGAGTGCCATGGAAGAAACTGGCTCAAGACAGAAAGCTGTACGAGACACTTGGGGAGGACTTCGTCGAGCAGTGGGATGAAAATGGTTGTTGATGAGGCTAATGTAATAGCTTTGTCCGTATGCATAGTTTCTTTCTCGGGGGGGGGGGGTGTCAAAAATACTTGTGGCCGACAGGATATCAGAAATTTATAATTTAAATGTCACAGAAATTTAACGCATTAACTTGTTTAATACACTGCTGGCCACCCAAAATGCAACACCTCGAAGGAAGCATCCGATTGGCCTGAAAGTCGCAGCATGCGTCGCCCGCGAGAGGACATGAAAACGATTAGCATTGCAGGGCATATGCAAATCATGTGCGTCCGCCGAGAAGCACTATAAGAAGGGTGCACAGAAGGCGGGAGGTGTAAGTAGTGGAAGTATATTGTGCTGCCGAACCTGTACGTGGGGAACTGCCTGATGCCTCGTCGCAGAATACGGCAGTCATTCCAGCACGTTTCGGAGTTCGACAGAGGACGAATAGTGGCATTTCGCGACAGCGGTTTATCGTACCGAAACATCGGCGCCCGTGTGGGACGACATCCAACCACAGTGAGGCGAGTATGGATTCGGTGGGTGCAGGAGGGGCGGACGGACCGACGTGAGCGATTGCCGCCGCTGCGGCACACCACCGAACGAGAGGACCGGCATGTTGTGCGGCGGGCATTGACGGCTCGCACCGCCACATCACGAACGTTAGCGCAGGAATTAGGGTGTGTTGCGCAACAACCTGTGGCAGCACGTACCGTTCGACGTCGTCTGCAGGAGCGGGGACTTGTTGCACTGCGCCCATTGCTCCGATTACCACTGACGTTACACCACCGGCGAGTGCGGCGGCAGTGGGCGGTTGAACGCCGCGTCTGGACTACGGAATGGCACGACATTGTGCCTGCAACACCACGATGGTCGGATCCGCGGCGAGAGACTGTATGACGCCTACATTATGCATCGCCATACCGGTCCGTCGCCTGGCGTTATGGTTTGGAGCGCAATTGGATATGGCACCCGCACCCCTCTGCTACGCATCGCCGGTACACTCAGCAGCCACCGCTACATCTCCGACGTTTTGGAGCCTGTAGTCCTTCCCTTACCTGCAGGACCTGCCAGCGGCCACGTTTCAACAGGACAATGCGCGCCCGCACGTGGCACGCATCGTGCAACAATTCTTCACGGCCCACCAGGTGTCACTGCTGTCGTGGCCCGCCTGTTCTCCCGACATGTCGCCCATCAAACACGTCTGGTCGCTGATCGGCAACCGAGTGGCCCGGCAAGCACCACCGGCGGCTACGCCTGATGAACTGTGGCAACGTGTGGAAGCAGCCTGGACCGACATACCCCAAGCCCACATCCAAAGCCTCTTTCGTTCGATGCCGCGGCGTGTAGCGGCCGTTATTGCCAGTCATGGGGGTCACACGAACTATTGATGTCTGCGTGTTCCGCAAGTCGCACGGGCCTGTAAGCTCAATCGTTTCATCTTTGTATCTGTTGTTGTGTCCAGTAAATCTGGCTTTGCTATCTCGTGTCCTTCTTGGTGTTGCATTTTGGGTGGCCAGCAGTGTATATTATCACACATGTGGGAATTCCTTTTCCCGAAGTGCGGAAACAAAAATATTGATTATGTTTATATAAACAATACTCGTTAGAAGTCGGCTTTGCTGTCGTGATGACAAATGAACCTTTTCTTTGTGTTTTCATCCCCTCCCATCGAGAAGCGTGAGAACGAAGGTTTCATCTCGCCGGCAGTTTTTGTTTAGACTAAAGTTCATTAGCACTGCTGAACTCGGAGCTTGGATCTGGTCACGTGGTCAACTGCAGATCGGAAGACTCTCCGAGGGTAAAGCAGAATGATTTTTATGAGAGAGGTCTTGAGTTACTCGGAAAGAACAGTGGTGCAAGGATTAAATGCGCTGGTACCAACTAGGTACTAGTTTATTTAAAGGAAGAAACAAGTTAGTGAAATCATGCAATGCATTAATTATGATATACACTGTAAACAATTGCAGGGTCAAATTACGGTAGATACATCGGCAGCTGAGTGGCCAGGCATTAAACCGTAATTTTACAGGACCATATCGTAATGTTCATTAACAGTCTAATGATAGGAAAAATAAAGACGTGTTGCCCACAGAGGTGTTACCAGTCGACTAATTGCACGTGAAAAAACAGATATAAAACCACTTTAAGAAGAACGTTGACAGATTGTCAAGGTTAAAATACAGTAACAGTTTAAACACCTTGAACACATAGTTTATCTACCGAAAATTTATGGTTGACCGTCAGGTGGCGTGCTTACGATCTGTAAACCATCTTGATCCGGGTGAAACACTGACTATTCAAGGTAATGTTTTACAGTGTGCGCTTTCCAACATACCAGAAATCATTACTCAAGCTATGAGGATAATAGCTGTGGAATAAATCTCGCTCCTGTGCCCTGACCTTTGACCCCATTTCGATGATCTTAAACAGAATTGGTTCGGTATACCTCCGGAACAAGATACGGAAGTTTTGTCGCAATAGAAGCATTTTTAGTCAAGTTATGAGGTTAATGGCTGTGGAATAAATCTCGCTCCTGTGCCGTGACCTTTGACCCCATTTCGATGATATTCACGTACATGAGACTGACGAAGGAAAAATAAAAGCTGAACTTTTTAACCGCACAGGTGAAAAAGGAAAACATGCTGTGAAATAGCGTGAATATAACGCCGTGTGAGCAAGACAAAATTGTTCACTGAAATTTATTATGTAAATATTAAGCTGGAGCACATCACTATATTCAAAATATAATTATCATTTTTTTTTTTTTTTTTTACATTTAACAGCAACACAGGATAAATGTAACATCGTAGAGAAAAAAAAAATTATGATTCCCATCGAAATCTACGCTCTGTCCAACTCCCATTTTAGGAAAGTTTTCCTCCATTCTGAAGCTGCAAAACAAGTACACTGGCGAAAAGTGAAGAAAGAACACTATTATCGCTCGGGTTCCTAATTGGGTTCACCCGGCGTAATATTGGGAGCCAAGGGGTGTCGAGTGGATTGTGATTCTGCGATTCCCTGATTTAGGGCTGACGCAGCTTCAGGATCCACTGACGGGGCGTTGTGTTTCACACAGCAGATTTTCCTTTGGGAGTCAAAGGGTCTGCTGTGTGCCGCAATATTTTTGTGAACGTCTAGATTTAAAATAAAAAGCATAAGTGAAGTGATTTTCTAAGTTCCGGTTCCAAAAGTTATATATATTCTCCAAATAATCTAGGGTTGAGCACACATATTGTCGTTAACGACACACTCATCATAGAACTTAGACAAAATTAGCAACAAAAACAATTTATTGGTTATGATTTGGCATAATAATAAATATACGCTCATGATATTAGCAAAAATGATTTACGACTCTCTGACAGGAACCTGTACTCAATTAGCTATTTGCTTATAAAACAATATTAATTCTATGTGGGGACTGCTCCGATAAAGATTTTGTGAGGGGACTCCAAAAAAAGAATAGCATGGATTTCCTACCTCAACATCCGAGTCTGGCCTAGATATCGCGCTGCTGACCACTCCGGATCCGGGAGAATTCTCGTCCACCAAACACTGTTATCGTTGTTCCTCCACCTAGGGTACTGGTCTGCGATGTCTGCCCCGGTCCGTCAAACTTGGTGTGGGCCCTCGTCCTCCTTTGTAGGGTTCCTTTCCGTAGCACCTCTGTTTAGATCCTCCATCGGCAGCTTAGAAAATTGTCTGCCGCTTCTTATGTGCTAGTCATGGAGGACAGTGCACGCTGTGCACGCCGCGAAACCAGCCCAGGTAAAGTTTCGTGCAAAAACTGTAAACGTGAAGTGACTCGTGTAAAAACTAACGAAGTCAAATACTCCGTTCCATATTGAACGACAGAGTAAAAGTGAAGTGACGAAGTTCTTCTCTTCCCTTGTAAAAATTTCGACGACCCCCAAGAAGACCTACACTACCTCAAAACATCCCATCATCCAATCACTAGCTGGCAAACGCAAGCCTCACTGAACTAAATTCCCCAGTGTAGATCTTACTGGTCGGAAAATTAACATTTTGATCTTCCATTTGTTAGGGGTCAAGATTCCTACCCGTTCCAGTGAATTTCCGAGAACCGCTGAAGTTACGTTTCCCGCGTGATACTGCTCCCGGCCGTAAATCCTTACCCCAATTAAACTGTTGGCTCTGGTTCCAACAAGTCTACGGTGTGCCCAACACGCATTGTGGATTCTATAGACGGTGGACACTTCTATTGCCCCCAATAAAACATACTACAAAGCCAGCTCGCCGATGGCTGTCGCCAGCGTTCTCTTACAGAGTCGGTCTGTCCTGTGCCGCTTTGTGCTGGGAGAGGGGGGACGGAGAGAGAAAAAAAGAAAAGATTCACCCGAAAGTATATGGCAAAATAAAACGTACTCTTTCTTCAAAAAAATTGCATGAATTAATAAAAATGAATAAATAAATGAATAAATAAAATAATAATTAAATAAATAAATAAACTAGGGAATGGGTTCTCGACTAAATGTGCAGCGCTCAGTTTGGGCGCTGTCACAACACCAAGAAGGAGACTTCTGGTACCAACGAAATTTATACAGCATAATAACGGAATACAGAGGATAACGTGGTCAAAACATTATGGCAAAATACAGCTGTATTTGCTGGTAAACTGAAAAATAACTTTTCCATGTAACATGGTTAGTACGAGGTTTAACCGCCATGAACTGCGTCACACTGTGCAATTCTGGCATGGAGTCTGTCTTACAGATGTTGGATGTAAGTCTGGGGTATTGAGTTCTAAGCATCCTCAACCTGGACGCGTAAATCGGGGATGGTCGTGGCTGGCCGTGGAGACCGGATAAGTCGTTGTCCCATAAAATCCCACACGTGCTCAATGGTGGGACAAATCTGGTGAATGTGCAGGCCATGGAAGTTGTCTCACACCCTGAAGAGCATGTTGCGTTGCACGTGCCGTGTGTGGGCGTGCGTTATCTTGCTGGAAAACACCACGATGGACCGACCTTACAAATGGCACAACAACGGGCTGAATGATGTTGTTGATGTAGGAGGTGCTGTTTAACGTACCCGGTACAAAGACTAGTTGTGTACGGGAGTGATAGCTGATCGCTCCCCACACCAGGAGACTAGGTGTAGGCCCTGTGTGTCGCTGGCGGATGCAAGAAGGGTGGAGACGCTCCCCTGTGCGTCTGCGAACACGCATACGGCCATCGGAGGCTCCCAAGCAGAATCTGCTTTCATCGCTGAACACGACAGATCGCCATTGCGTTCTCCAGTACAGACGTTGGCGACACCACTGCAGCCGTTCCTGACGATTGGCTGGAGTCAGAGGTACACATGCCAGAGGCACACGTGCACGTAGTCCTGCATCCAGTAGACGGTTGCGGATTGTTTGCACAGTCACCTCAGATGCAACGGCAGCTCGGATTTGCGTCGCAGTGGATGATCTGCTTGACAACGCCGTTCTTCTTATGCGTCGATCGGTCCGCTCATCAGTCCGTCTGTGACTCCCGGTTCCATGTCTTCTCGTGTGGGAATGTTCCTCAGACCATCTACGCCACCATCGTACCACCACCGATACTTTCCGTCCAATTCGCTCTGCAATACGACGATACGACCACCCGACCTCGCGGAGTCCGACTAGACGACCTCGCTCAAAGTCCGATAACTGCTGAAATCGTACACGTCTTCCATGTCCAGGCATTGCAGCTTCTTCAGGGTCTTCGCACGTGTCCGTACGCCGACGACTGATTACATTCACTTTGCCGTACTCCTTAAATACCACCGACGATAATTTGCATATTATGCCGTGCTATGGCGTAAGCGCTCACCGGTTGGTCCCGAAATTAACATCACACTTACGTAAACTCGACTCCATTAACATATGTAAATTTCATGATCGTCCGCCAATTCCTTCTTGGTGTTCTTTTTTCACTTTCCGCCAGTGTATTTATTTAATAAAATTATATTTAACAACACTACTGGGTAGAAGAAACATCGCGAGAAAAACGGATTACGATTACGGGAGAAACCTTCACTCGGTCTAACTTTCGTTTCCGAAAGTTTTGGAAGTCGGAATTCCGCCCACCGACGGAAAACGACTCCACCACCAATCCCTCCCAAATATCTGTCCAGTTCTGCATCGATCTCGGAAACCATCGAAATAACGATGGAAAAGGCGGAATTCTTCGAATCCACTGAAGGAACTCGTGCCTGAATATCACAGGAAAATTTTTGCCAACTTCCGTTTTCGGAATTTTTCTTCCATTTTCAAGCTGAAATGGAAATATTTATGGAACAAAATTATATTTGACAATAATAATGCGCAGAAGAAACATCGCGAGAAAAAGAAATCACGATTACGAGGGAAATGTTCACTCCTTTAACTTCCGTTTTCGAAAGTTTTGAAAACAGAATATCATCCCCAAACCAGAAAAACGACCCCCCCCCCCCAACTAATCCTCCAAAATTTCTTTCCAGTTTTGCATCGATCTCGAGAATTACCCAAATGATGACAAAAAAGCGGAATTCCGCGAATCCGCGGAGGAATCTCATGTATGCATTTAACAGAACCCGTTCAGTATACACCCCGGAACAACACGGTGAAGCTTTGTCGCAATCGAAGCATTTTTACGTAAGTTATGGCGCATAAGGGTGATGGAATGGATCCCGCTCCTATGTCCAGACCTTTGACCCCATTCCGTCCATTTCAAAAGGGTTTGTCCCCAGTTTGTCCCCTACCACATACTAAAATTTCATCGAAATCGAACCATTTTTACGCGAGTTATCGTGCGGACGGACAAATCTGGAACCTACGGTTGTAAAGCGTAAATAAAACAATGAGTCATCCGGAAGAAATGCAGATGGGGAAAAAAAAACAAACGAAAAAACCCATGGAGATTTGATAAAGGCCCATGATGCTACACGTTAGGGTGAGTGTACGAAACATAATCAACAAAATAAAAACACGGAATAGGAACATTGCGGCATGGTGACAATGAACGTGGTTGAACATAGGAGTGATTCAACTAGCAACAAAAAGAAAAGGCCAAAAAATCTGGTCGGAAAACACAATATGGGATCAGGGCCGGATTAAGGAGGGGGGTCTATAGGGGACCCACCATGACCTAGGGCCCAGGAGGCATGCCTGAGAAAGTAAGAGAGAGAGAGAGAAAGAGAGTGAGACAGAGAGAGGTTTATAAAACAGTTTTACTTTTGTCTCATATGATTTCCACTTTGTAAGAAACAGGCTGGAAGACGAACAGATTTCAAGGCAGTGACTCACCAAGGGTAAACGTTTCATGGCGCTGTATGTACAGCTGGGTCGGCGAGACAGTTTCAGATTTTTCACTACCATCCACCCACACCGCCCAGTTTGTACTTGGAACCGTTAATTATCAAAACCCCATTTGGCTTCACATTGTGTTTAACAAAAAAATATGAACTAAGAAAAGTATACAATGATAAATCAGTAGAAAATCCAAGACAAAATCTAGGAATCTTAAGCTTTTAACTTATATGTTCTCCTGAGAACAATGAAAATAGAGTGACTTATTATGAACATTTTGCAGGTAATTTGATAATTACAGTCTTGTGTTTTAACGGACTTTATAATACACTGCTGGCCACCCAAAATGCAACACCAAGAAGGAAGCATCCGATTGGCCTGAAACTTGCAGCATGCGTCGCCCGCGAGAGGACATGAAAACGATTAGCATTGCAGGGCATATGCAAATCATGTGCGCAAGGCACGCCACCGAGAAGCACTATAAGAAGGGTGCACAGAAGGCGGGGTGTAAGTAGTGGAAGTGTGTTGTGCTGCCGGACCTGTGTGTGGGAAGCTTCCTGATGCCTCGTCGCAGAATACGGCAGTCATTCCAGCACGTTTCGGAGTTCGACATAGGACGAATAGTGGCTTATCGCGACAGCGGTTTATCGTACCAAGACATAGGCGCCCGTGTGGGACGACATCCAGCCACAGTGAGGCGAGTATGGATTCGGTGGGTGCAGGAAAGGACGGACGGACCGACGTGAGTGATTGCCGCAGCCGCGGCACTCCACCGAACGAGAGGACCGGCATGTTGTGTGGCGGGCATTGACGGCTCACACTGTCACAACCCGAAAGTTAGCGCAGGAATTAGGGTGTGTTGCGCAACAACCTGTGTCAGTACGTACCATTCGACGTCGTCTGCAGGAGCGGGGACTTGTCGCACGGCGCCAATTGCTCCGATTACCATTGACGTTACACCACCGGCGAGTGCGGCAGTGGGCCGTTGAACGCCGCACCTGGACTACGGAATGGCACGACATTGTCTTCTCCGACGAATCCCGCTTTTGCCTGCAACACCGCGATGGTCGGATCCGCGTGTGGCGGCACCGCGGCGAGAGACTATATGACGCCTGCATTATGCATCACCATACCAGTCCGTCGCCTGACGTTATGGTTTGGGGCGCAATTGGATATGACGCCCACATCCCTCTGGTACGCATCGCCGATACACTCAACAGCCACCGCTGCATCTCCGACGTTTTGGAGCCTGTAGTCCTTCCTTACCTGCAGGACCTACCAGCGGCCACGTTTCAACAGCACAATGCGCCCCCGCACGTGGTACGCATCGTGCAACAATTCTTCACGGCCCACCAGGTGTCACTACTGCCGTGGCCCGCCTGTTCTCCTGATATGTCGCCCATCGAGCACGTCTGGTCGCTGATCGGCAACCGAGTGGCCCGGCAAGCACCACCCGCGGCTACGCATGATGAACTGTGGCAACGTGTGGAAGCAGCCTGGACCGACTACCCCAAGCCCACATCCAAAGCCTCTTTCGTTCGATGCCGCGGCGTGTAGCGGCCGTTATTGCCAGCCTTGGGGGCCACACGAACTATTGATGTCTGCGTGTTCCGCAAGTCGCACGGGCCTGTAAGTTTAATCGTTTCATCTTTGTATCTGTTGTTATGTGTCCTTCTTGGTGTTGCATTTTGGGTCACCAGCAGTGTAGTTCTCCGTCATAAGTTCTTTGGGGGCCCACACAATTGTCTTGGCCTAGGGGTCCACTGAGGCCTTAACCCGGCCCTGTATGGGTAAGGGAAGCCCATGCTGAGCATAAAGATAAACAAAAACGCGGAGACGAAGTCGAAACAGCAAACATTAGATAGTATGGCGATACTGTTGTCGGATATACACTGTAAAAAATAAGCGGTGTGAATTCACGGAAAATTTCTGAAAATAACGTGCAGCAAAGTTGCCGGTAGGTATCCGTGTTTTTCAGAAATTTCCGTTTTTAGAAGTGCCCGTTCATTTTAACTTCCGTATTTTCACAGATATTTCCGTAGACAAGAAATTCCGTTTATTTCAGAAAAATCCATTTCTGGTTTTCCCGTACTTAAATTGAAATTCCGCAAAACCAACAACCCTGTACAGCACTTAACCGCAGATAATTCTTTAATCCTTCCGGTGAAGTCAGGATCGAACACCGGACGCTATTGCTCGCCAAACAGGCAACTTGTGCCTTTACTAACTGGGCCACAAACGCTAGGCCGTCTGACTCACGTACATCATAAAACGAATCCCACGACAAAGACATTTTGTTTTTGTCATTAATGTGAGTGATTTAGTCATTTTATTTTCTGTTGGAGCTTATTATTTTTCTGAATAGGTTTGTAATTTATTTTTTTCTCATAGGAGGACTTTTCAAATACTAAGCATTTTTCATCGTGGTTTTTCGAAGCAACAAACTGCTTTTGCAACATGATGTTTTTAAACTCACTCATTTATCTTAAAAAAAGGTGAAATTTACTTTTTATAGTATTATTTCACACACACACAAAAACTAAATATAAAATTTACTCTTGATAGCTATAATAGCTTTTGTCTTAAGTTGTCCAAAGACTGATTGATACACAGACATCGTATAATCATCGGTACAATAAGTACCCGGTTTCTTAGAGTAACACAATATATAATAAGTAGCTAGTGCACCAAATAGGGGAAAGGAGAAGAAATATCCCGGGCCACAAAAAACAAACAAAATCTACGAGATATGCTATTCACAATATCCAATCTCGCTACGGAACTTCAATATTCGACAGACGATTGAAATTTGAAAGTTAATCAAACCTCAAGTATTTCCACGAATCGCTACTATTAGAGGAAATTTCTCGTCATACGGGTACGAAAAAAATGAGAACGGAGATTTTCCGTTAATATACGAAAGGAATTGCGGAAAGGTTTCTGAAAATTCAGAATTTTCCGCTAACAGATCTCTAAAACGGTAATTTACCGTTAATATAAGAAAGGAACTGCGGAAAGGTTTCTGAAAATTCAGAATTTTCCGCTAACAGATCTCTAAAACGGTAATTTACCGTTAATATAAGAAAGGACTGCGGAAAGGTTTCTGAAAATTCAGAATTTTCCGCTAACAGATCTCTAAAACGGTAATTTACCGTTAATATAAGAAAGGAACTGTGGAAAGGTTTCTGAAAATTCAGAGTTTTCCGCTAACAGATCTCTAACACGGTAATTTACTGTTAATATAAGAAAGGAACTGCGGAGAGGTTTCTGAAAATTCAGAATTTTCCGCTAACAGATCTCTAAAACGGTAATTTACCGTTAATATAAGAAAGGAACTGCGGAAAGGTTTCTGAAAATTCAGAGTTTTCCGTTAACAGATCTCTAACACGGTAATTTACCGTTAATATAAGAAAGGAACTGCGGAGAGGTTTCTGAAAATTCAGAATTTTCCGCTAACAGATCTCTAAAACGGTAATTTACCGTTAATATAAGAAAGGAACTGCGGAAAGGTTTCTGAAAATTCAGAGTTTTCCGCTAACAGATCTCTAACAAGGTAATTTACTGTTAATATAAGAAAGGAACTGCTGAGAGGTTTCTGAAAATTCAGAATTTTCCGCTAACAGATCTCTAAAACGGTAATTTACCGTTAATATAAGAAAGGAACTGCGGAAAGGTTTCTGAAAATTCAGAATTTTCCCGTGGCACGAAAAGTCCGTTAAATTCATGTTTTTTTTCGTCATTTCATGGAAAGGTAGTATCAGAAACATGCTTCGTTAATTCACGAAAGAAATGACGGAAACTTGTCCGTGAATTTCAGAAATTTTTTACAGTGTAGTGAACGAACCACTGGGAAACCAGCGACCAAGTGATGGAAAATGTCGACAAGAGCGTGCATCTGTAAACTCGGAAGAGAGGCGAGTGAAGAGCGAAAGCGGGAGATCGACGCCGATTGAGCGACAGTTAGCGACGAAAGAGGGTGAGAGGCGTGAGAGCTCCTAAGGGAGAGATGAAACAAAACAAGGATATACACGAGCTTGAAAAAAAGGTAAGCTGGCATGTTGATGGCACAATCTATCACCTTGTATTCGAGCTGCTGTTTTGACATGAGACGTTATGGGCGGAAAGAAAACTTGATCCGTTCAGATCTCTGAAGCGTTTGGCATGAAGAGAATTAACATAAATTTTAAGCGAAAATACACTGCTGTTAATACAAATTGCAACACCAAGAAAGAAGCTATAACGAAGTAAATTTCTCCGTCATTTTTATCCGCGCCAGGATTCGAACCCGGGTCCCCTCATTCCGGAATAAGTTGCTCTACCAATTGAGCTACGCAGACGTTTTATTCTGATTCCTATCTGCCTTTATGTCGTGTGCGTCCTTCGGGCAGGTACGTCACATCTCCTGGTACGTTACAAAGCAAGCATTCACAATGAAATTTATGGGAGTGATTAGTTCTGGTACAAGCTGCGAGCGATCACAATTACATATACCGGTTCGTGATGAGGAAGACCAAAAAATTAGTAATAAGTAAATCCACCATGGGCGGTGATGACCGACCCCACACGCCGTGGGATCGAATGAAACACAGTTTGGATGGTCGTCTGCGGTATTGCATTCCATTCTGCTTCTACACGTATCCACAATTCGTTGGTTGTGACAGGCGGCGAGGCCATGCGAACCAGTTGTTGAGCGATAACATCCCAGACGTTCTCTATAGGCGCAGGCCTGACGACTGGGAGACGGTGCTGTAGAGGAGCCCAGAGCCCGTTTCTAAAGTAATTTTTTTCTAATTAATATTTTATGGTGTCCGAATATTTTTTAAGCTATACCGTCACCAGGGTTGGGAAGTTACGCGTAAAATACGCGTAAAAACGCGTAATTTTCATCATAAGTGTAAAAAATGTAATAAATTCAAAACTTGCGTTAAATACATAAAAAAAAAAAGTGTTACAATGTTAATCGAGTTCCCAGGCTAACTGCAACACGTGCGTGGGTTACCCGCGGCAAATCAAACGAGCTCTCCATATTACGTTTTTCAATTCTTTCCTTTCCAACGACACGCCTACACCACACATTGGGTTCTCTGTGTTGCTTTGCTATTCACCGACACAGACCATTGTGTATGATATACAACGTTATTACTAGTAATCAAAGGCTGCAGACAATTTTCATCATGTGGATTTTGCCACTTTGTGTTTCCCACCAGAAGCCGGCATCTTTTGTGTTTTTATTTTATGCTCAACTCATTATTTTCGCATTGTGGCAATTTTTATAAATGAATATAGTGTCTTTGTGCGTAATTCCGACTTCGTTTGTTTAACTTTATTCCGATGACCGATGAAGTCGTCCTGTTCACAGCGGCAACTTAAAAGAGAAAACATAAAATTTAATGTTTACTTATGAGAACACTTTGTGGATACTTTCCCAGAGGCTGCATCTTTAGACGTATATTACACCCTAAAAATGAAAGGTGAAAACTGTGATGATTATGAAAAAATACTAAGAAAAATAAGAATGTCTGTCGGTAGATGGCGTTCAAGAGTTTTCTGAGAAAACTCTTTTCTCGAAAGGTAGGGTTCGAGGGTTTGTTTACGGAGGAGAGAATATGAAAAATTATCCACCGCAAAAAATGGATTGAAGAGTTACAACCGGTCGGGTTGTCAAGAAGTAGGGGAGTGGTGGGTAGGTGAGGAAACGGAAATATGGATTATGTGGTTAATGGAGGAGCCGAGGTTGGGGGGGGGGTATTTTATTGCACTGGGGCCCGAGCTCGCTCTCCACGGCCCTGTATATTATAAGGACAAATAATTAAAAACAATTAATGTGTGTGCCAGTAGCAGCGGTGACACACTCAAGGACATGTACGCGTTCTTAAGTGTCTCATTGTGACCCCTAGAAATATGACAATAAATATTTTTTCTTCTCATACACTCCCTTTGGAACTTCGACTTGATACCGACCACTGTAACTTGGACGGCAATGAAAAACATTTTGTGGAATTTTGAAGAGTCTGCCAGAATTCCGCTATGAGTTGTTATTGCGATACTCACACATCGGCATTCACTTTAATAAAAATGGATTGCAAACATATTCAGTCCAGTTTTAATTTTGAAGCCATGATAACAATTTAGTGTAGAAAAATTTGTTTTCCAAAATTTACCAACTTCGTAAATTTTCTAAACAATGATATCTGATTAAATGTTCTTTTCAAAGTAATTAAGCATAATGCACTACCTCAATTGAAATGCGCAGCTTATTTTTGGGAGGGAGGGGGAATGCAGCAGAAAAATAAAATGTACTCAGCGGAGTGACTTCAATGATTTTTGGTGAATACAAATTTACATGAGCTTAAAAGCGAACATTTTGCTGTGCTTCGTAAGTGAATAAATCAATTTTGTGCAAGTATTTCTTTGCAGAAATTAGTCTCTCTCTCTCTCTTTTTAAATTTATCCAATACTGAACTCTATTCTTAATCGCAATTTGTTCACATGCCCATTTTGACCTGAAGAGAAAATGTAAGTAAAACGTTTTTGCAAAAGTCCCGGCAACTGAGTATTTGCTATTAGCAAACACGAATAATCTCCAGTTCGATCGGTGTAACATTGTTGTTAGAATTATTACGTTGAATAAAAGCAGAAACAAACCAAAAATTGGAAGACAAAAAAAAAAAAAAAAAAAAAAAAGTTTGTGCAATACATTCCAACATACTTTATTTCAACATTCAGCATTATTTTTAATTTATTCCTCTATTTTATTTTTTATTCGGAAGCACAAGAACCATATTAATCAACAAAGCACACAGGTCCTGCGGTACATTCCCACTCAACGAGAGACTGCATTCGCGATCAACCCTGCTAGCGAGAGCTACCATCAATGCAGTCCCCAGGGAAGTTTTATTCAAAGGAAACTAACTGATGTGGGAATAAGCAGAGTTTCCCACATGAGTTGGTTTCAATAGCCGTCAGAGCTGCAAGCAAGGCAGCCCGCCAACGTTCCTTCCGCTCCCAGTAGTGTTATGCAGGAAAAACTTCCAGTTGAGTTCAGAAGACTTCAGTCGTGGCGTTATGATGGAAAAATTTACAGCGGTGTTCACAAAACTTCTCTTTCTTGGTACGGCATGAAAAGAAAAACTGCTTTGGATAGGGAGTAGGGGCTGCAGCCCCATAGCAGGAGCCGCCCCTGCAGGAGAGCGATAAATGTTGTAGTGATATGATACAGAAAATAGGTTCACATCATCCACCCTTTATTTTGTTGTATCCTGTATGTTGTCGGCAGGAAAAACCGGATAAAACCTCTTCTATTTGCAAAAGATGCATATCACTAAGATAGAAACTGGCCTGCGAACAAGCTTTGAACAGGAGAACCAAAAGTGCGGTAACTCAGCAAATCAGCTACGAATGGAAGCCGTTCAAACCAAAACCGAAAGTTATAGTTCTCCAGTTTTCTGTACAACATAGAAAAGCATATTAGTACTTTCTATTTCGAATCAGGGAATCATATGCGACAGAACGAAAAATTTCTCAACATCTTTAAAAACAATGTCAAAACATGAACGAACTATATTCTGTAGCGTATGAGTACAACATGGTTCGCTCTCCTAGCAAGAAGGTACGCGCTTCGACTTGTAGTCGTCCGCACGTGAATTACACGTTGCAGCGAATCTTCCTTTCAAGGAAGCAAAGCTTCGCAACGTCGCCGTAGCGATGCGTTAGGCCTACCGCAGCGTCTCTTCACAGCATCGCACTCACAAGTCAATATTACACTAAAAACCTTTAAAACGCATTTAAAATATGAAATTTTTGCACCATTTGCCATTAATTTCCATACTCTAAAATCTGTACGTCGCACTTTTTCCAGGTACTGACATTTTTCCGTCGAAATAATTTAGGACGCTAATCTACACATTTACCAAAGTTAGTCACAGCATCCCTATCATCAAAATTGATTGCAAATGTCCATCTGCTAATGCTGACCTCCATTGAGATTTTACGTATTTGATCTTTGAAAATGTCTTTTTCAAAGATGAAATACGGCGGTCGGCCATTCCGTTATAGCGCCTACTTTGACATTTTAAAGAATTTGAAATTTTAAAGAATTTTAAAATGTAAAATCCATTCTTAGAGCTCGCGGGCCGTACAAAAGGAGGCGGCGGACCGTAGTTTGCCGACCTCTGGCTTAGATCCCTGCGCCACCGGGGCAGCAAAAGATTATTACTTGTCTGAGTAACAGTTTGGCTCGCGGATGGTTCATTGGTGAAAGCCTCATATATATACATATAGTGTAAGGTCACGTGATGCGCAATACACCGTGATGCGCCTCTCCTTGACACATGTCAAACCCTCCTTCTCGTGTTGCACCCTGTTCTCACTAAAGGGGCTCTGACGACCGCCAAATAGCGGTTAACTATACCATCGGGATAAGAGGAAATGCTATCCCACACTCACCAACCCGCTTGGCCAGCGTGGTGAGTTATGGCCAAACCCCTCCAAAATGACTCCACAACTGAAATCTTGGCCCTCAGTCTCCGGCAGCTGGAATGTACCTGGCCAAGGCAGCGGCCAGTGCGACATGAAGGCAGAGGATGCTAAGAATCACCGGAGGACCGGACTAGGCTGCCATCCGATGCTGACCTTGGCTACGTATAACGGACGCTCCCTATCTTCTGATTCAAGGCTTCTTGAATTGGAAGAGGAACTACAAAGGATCAATTGGGACATCGTCGGGCTAAGTGAGATAAGGAGAAAAGGAGAAGATCTCATTGAATTGAAAAGTGGACATCTCTTCTACTATCGTGGGACTTATACTGGCAGAACTAGTGGTGTTGGATTTATAATAAACAAGAAACTGAAGGATAAAGTTGTAGAAGTTGAAAGTTCCTCTGACAGAGCTGCACGACTCGTTATCCAACTCTCGAGAAGATACCAGGCTCAGATTATTCAAACTTATGCACCCACCACAAGTCATGCTGAAGAAGAAATTGAAGAATTTTTTGAGGAAATTCGTCATCTAAATAATAAAGGTAAGCAGCACTTAAAGATAATTATGGGAGATTTCAATGCAAAAATAGGGCAACAACAACAGAATGAAACTTCAGTAGGTAAATTCGGTCACGGCAACAGAAACCAGCGTGGAAATACTCTCGTAGAGTTTACAGAGGCAGAAGGGTTTTTCATCATGAACTTCTTTTTCAAGAAAAAACCGCAAAGGAAATGGACATGGAGGCATCCCAATGGATTGACAAGTGAAATTGATTTTATTATGTGTAACAAGAAATTTGTCATGGAAGACTGCAGTGTGCTGAACAAGTTCAACACAGGTAGTGACCATAGAATGGTAAGATGTAAGATACACCTCAATGCTAAACTCGAGCGTGGCAAGCTCATAAAACAAAAAAAGTGTATTGACACGACCAACTTTAAAAAACATCATAATACCTTCAAATTGGAACTGAGGAACATATTCTCTGCTCTAGAAGGTCTAACGTCGGAAGAAGTGGACATCTCTGAAGTTAATAGAAAACTAACCAAGGCTCTTATGGCAACAGCAACAAAAATAACTGGTACTAAGAACAAGTTGCATACGAACAAATTATCAGGAAAAACCAAAATTCTGATGCAAAAAGAAGAGAGATGAGGACAACTAAAGGAGATGTGACTTCCAAAGTGGAATATATAGAGCTATACAAGACGGTACGAAAAAGTATCACTGAAGATGTAAGGAAATTCAACTGTGAACTAGTGAGAAAAGCAATTGAAAACAACCAAAGCCTAAAGAGAGCAAAGGGACATCTGAGTAAGGGAAGAAAGCAGATTATGGCTCTGAGAAAAGAAAATGGTTCTGTAACAAGAAATAGAGGTGAAATTTTGACAAGAGCGAAAGATTTCTACTCAAAACTACGTATATGAAAGGGATGATACATGTACTCCAGACATTACAAAAGGTACCAGAGCTCTTCCAGTCCTCCCAGCAGAAGTTACACATGCAATAAAGAACATGAAACGGGGAAAATCTCCAGGAGAAGATGGAATTACAGTAGACATCATACAAGAAGCAAGTGGAGAAATTGAAACAGTACTCGCCCAAGTTTTCATTCGATGCCTTAATGAAGGAAAGATTCCTGAGGATTGGAACAATGCTACAATGATCCTGCTACATAAAAAAGGTGACATCAAACAAAGATCTTCGCTCTTTCCACTTTTATAAGTGAGTCACGGAAAAATTCTCATTGGCCGCCACCGGGAGTCGAACCCAGGGTCTTCCAGTTACGCGCCAGATATGCTTCCGCTACACCACAGCGGCCTCGAGTTCCTCCAGACTCACACACGCTAACTGCCAAGCCAATTTGGCAGGTTGCTTCTTGGAGCCCCGCACAATGCTGGGGATTCACCAAAGATGGTAAGCAGTAACTGAAAAATAATTAGAAGGCGAATAAATAATTAATACAGACATTTTACGTGGACCAGGAACATCAAACAAAGATCTCCGCTCTTTCCACGTTTATAAGTGAGTCACGGAAAAATTCTCATCCCCCACCATTGTGCGGGGCTCCAAGAAGCAACCTGCCAAATTGGCTTAGCAGTGGAGGAATTCGAGGCCGCTGTGGTGTAGCGGAAGCATATCTGGCGCGTAACTGGAAGACCCTGGGTTCGACTACCGGTGGCGGCCAATGAGAATTTTTCCGTGACTCACTTATAAACGTGGAAAGAGCGAAGATCTTTGTTTGATGTTCCTGGTCCACGTAAAATGTCTGTATTAATTATTTAAAAAAGGTGACATTAAGGATCTCAGGAACTACAGACCTATCAGCCTCCTATCAGTGGTTTATAAATTCTTCACTAAAGTTCTTTCACACCGCTTGAAGGTGACAATGGACATGGCTCAACCGAGAGAACAAGCTGGATTCAGGAGTGGCTACAACACTATAGTTCCTATCCACGTATTGAGAGAACTAACTGAAAGAGCGAGGGAATATGAACTTCCATTATGCATGGCTTTTATTGACTATGAAAAGGCCTTTGATTCGGTGAAACCATCAGCAGTTACAATGGCTTTGAAATCCTGAGGTATTGAAGATGCATACATTAATATTATTCATAACATCGATGAAAATGCAAGTGCAAAGATTCGACTATTTGAGAATACAGCACCCATAAAGATTGAAAAGGGGTGAGACAAGGTGACACTATATCTCCCAAACTCTTTAATGCTACATTGGAAAATGTCTTTCAATCACTGAACTGGAAAAACAAAGGGATACAGATTAATGGAGATTATCTAACTCACCTTCGTTTTGCTGATGACGTAGTCATTTTTGCAACTACCCCCATCAGAGCTGCAAAGTATGATCCAGGAACTCGCTGATAAGAGTAAAGAAGTGGGATTAAAAATGAACTTTCAGAAGGCAAAAGTGATGTACAATGCTTTTACAAGAAAAGAAGAGTTATCGATTGATGGGGAAAAGCTGGAGATAACTAATACCTACATTTTTCTTGGACAGCAGATATCAAGTGAGGGTCACATTGATGAAGAAATTAATCGGCGTATAAAACTTGCCTGGAAAGCATTTGGAAGAAACAGTATAATTTTCAAGAGCAGTATGCCATTATGTCTTAAAAGAAAAGTGTTTGATCAATGCATCCTTCCAGTGCTTACGTATGGTGCAGAGACGTGGACATTAACTAAAAGAGACATACAAAGACTGCAGACAACTCAAAGCAGCATGGAGAGATGCATGTTTGGTATAACCAGGAGAGATAATAATAAGAACTCGTGGATCAGAATTATGACAAGAGTGGAAGACATCATGACCAGAGTAAAATCTCTGAAATGGCAATGGGCTGGACATATTGCCAGAAGGACAGACCATAGATGGACAGCTGAAATTTTAGACTGGATTCCAAGGGACAGGAAAAGACCCAGAAGAAGACCACATGGGAGATGGGTGGATGAAATTCGAAAGTATGCGGTAGGCCATTTCCACTATCCCTCATTGTATCATCAATCATAACCCTATAAACTCTACCATTTCAGCTTTGTCAAAACTAGGTAAAAATTTTGTTTTCCCCCCTGGTTCCCGGTGCTCCTTTAAGCCCCCACCAGGACCCTGCGTTCCCAACGTATTTGGTAAAATTAAACTGCATAAACCTAACCATCCGCTCCGGCCACTTGTCTGTGGAAGGTCTAGTCCTACAAGACCATTAGAAGCCACCCTTTCCAAATACCTCTCACATCTGGTTCAGGACTCCCATTACTCTATAAAGAATTCTACCCAAGTTGTTTCAAAACTTTCAAATCTTCCAACCCTAGCTAAACCATTCATTCTGGCTTCCCTCGACGTGGTGTCACTTTACCCCAATGTACCTGTTGAATTCACAGATCAGATTATTGAAAATCAACTTCATTCCTTAGGACACCCACTAACTGATATTTTAGCCGTAATGAATGCGCTTCGGTTTGTTAAAAAACGGTCCTATTTCCAATTCCAAGATAAAATTTATCGCCAAACCGATGGCGCGGCCATGGGATCACCGCTTTCTGGCATTTTAGCCGATATTTTCATGCAGTACCTTGAAAATACATTTTTGACTTCTTATCCCCACCAACCTCTGTTATTTCTCAGGTATGTAGACGATATCTTATTACTCTGGCCCCACTCCTTACCTGAATTACAAGCATTCACAATTTCTGTTTGGCCCTTCGTGAAAACTAAACAATCGCCACCCAGTTTGTGGTCAAAGGTATCGGAAGGTAAAAATAATGTTTTGAATTGAGTGTTTTCAACCAGAAATAAAAAAAATTGACAGCACTGGCAGCCATTTATGAACTGGAGATTGGCTAATGTTATACAAAAACATTAGTAACAGGTATTGGTAGAACTAGCCGAAACCCGTCGGAATCGATGGGTTAGTTTTTTTGTTTTTGAAAAGAATGAACTTATATGAAACAACAAATGTGAACTTTATTTGATTTAAAAATTCATTTTTTTTTCTTTTTTTGTTTTTGAGGTTTAACGACCACCGTGAGCAACTCAATGGGCTATAAGCAGTCGCCCGTCCCTAATTTAGGGTCACTGGTTCCAGGGAAGGGAGAGAGCCAGTGCCGTAAGACAAACACAACATCCATGCCTCACCGGGATTCGAACCCGGACCCCTTCCGACGAATGATCAGAGGCCAACGCCTTAGACCACTGCGCCACCGGGGCGGCCTAAAAATTCATTCAACCAATTCAGCACAGACAATTAACCCTGGTTCGTGATTTTTTCTTTTTGAAAATAATAAACTAATGTGAAACAACAAATGTAAACTTTATTTGATTGACAAATTCATTCAACCAATTTAGTTGAGACAATAGCCTAGGTTCGTGATTTTTTTTTGTGACTGAAGATTTAAGGACCACCACCATGAGCAACTCGATGGGCTATATAAGCATTTGACCGTCCCTAATTTAGGGTCACTGGTTCCAGGAAAGGGAGAGAGCCAGTGCTGTAAGACAAACACAACAGGATTCGAACGCGGTAGACTAAATCCGTTAAATTCCAGGACTAGTTTTTTTTTTTTTTTTTTTTTTTTTTGTATAGAATAAACTCAAATGATACGTTTATTTACATAATGGGAAACGTCTTACCTACGTGAATAAACTGGATCAAATGAATGTTAAATTGTATGTATACATCAAACGGCACAATGCAATCAGGTATTCGCTGTTCCGTTAAGAACTTTCATACAAATTCCTGCTAGCATTGTTCTGCATAACGGTTTGCTGAGAATAGATACTTTGGACAGTCCCAGTCCCTCCATGCCCTTGTCTTCAACAGCGCGTGAGTCAACCGCAGGTGATCAGATGTGAACTGCTGGCTTCTCCCATAGATTTTACGTGGGAAATTTGCCACCCAACAACGCCCGGACCGTTGCCTCAATCTCATTTTTTTCTTCGACTGGCACACCTACATGGTAAGACCTTTATTTTGATACCTTAACCATATTTTTACGTTCAGCCGCTCCATTACAACTGGTTTTACAGTAAAAAACCTTATAGAATCAATATATAGATGATTCAACAACACCCATCCCCCTTCTAGAATTCAGAGTTTTGTTGCTGTCCTGTAGAGCTGGTGTGACATCGTGCCTCACAGGTCAATGTTACCGGGATATCCTGGATGACCATTTGCTCCCGTTTGTGCGTCTTCAACATCCCACAGAGGACCTCATCCTGCAACAAGACAATGCACCGTGCCATCGCTCCCGAATTGTATCCGAATGGTTGGGTGAACAGTCCACCGAGGTGACCTCGCTTCCTTGGCCAGCTAGGTCACCTGACCTAAATCCAATCGAGCACATCTGGGATGCCATCGAGAGTGATTTTCGAGGCTCTGATCCCCCTCCATGAAGAAATATTCGTGAACTGTGGGAACTTGTTCAGGGGTCGTGGATCCGTTTGGCTTCCCAACGCTTACGGTATCTTGTCGAGTCCATGCCGAAACGAATCGCCGCCGTCATCAGGTGGAAAGGTGGTGCTACACGTTACTAGACAGGTATCTCTAATTCAATTGCTCTACAGTGTATATACAGAGAGAGAGAGCTTTTAAAAGTGGACATGAAATTCATTTCCCAAATTTGGTAAGACACCTTGTAAATCGTAAACAAGCCTCTTTTAATGTATACATAGGATAATGATGCGGGCAAAGCCATAATAATCTCAAACATGAACGATGTGATTAATAAGTCTCATTTAAAATAAAAGTGCTATATAGCGGATAAAGATATCCGAGAGAATAATCTGCAGCGTACCAGGGGTCCCATTTCAGTCAACGTAAACAGTCCCCACACGAGAATGCCACCACCACCAGCTTGAAGAGTACCCTGCTGGCAAGAACGATGCATCGCTTCATGTGGTTTGCGCCCTACTCGTATCCTGCCATCCGCATGTACCAACGTGAATCTCAACTCATCAGTCCAAGCAACATTTTCCCACATGTCTAGGGTCCACTGGCGATGTTCCCGCGCTTATGCTAATCTTTGCACCCTGTGATGTGCTGTCAGCAGCGGTACCCTCGTGGGACAATGACTTCTGTACCCCATAGCGAGGAGATGGTTCTGGATGGTGTGGCTGCTTACACGTTTTTGTGCACCAGCGTTAAATTGCAGAGTGATTTCTTGCACTATGGCCCGTCTATCTGCTGTTACAATGCGAGCTAGCTGACGACTCCGCTCATCCACAAGCTGTTGTCCACAGCAGTTGGCCCTTGCAGGGATGGTTTTGTTTTACCGGATTTGATGTACTCACGGTGCACCCGTGACACAGTGGCTCGTGAAAATCCCAGTGCCTGCATGACTTCCGAGATGGAGTGACCCATTCGTCGGGCCCCGACAATTTGCCCACAATCAAATGCGCTTAGATCCTTTGCTTTACCCATACTGCGTCCGACTGTTACTGATTCCCGTCGCATCACTTCGTATATTGTGGGATCGCTGCATACGTCATATCGTTTCCGTTTACAGGGCCGCCCACAGCGCCACATTTGCATAATGCCAGCTGTCTCTAATTCAATTGCTCTTCAGTGTATATATATCCCTATCTGAGGCAGCAGTATGCATGTGCTCATGTTACAGAAGGGAAAGCCACCACCTGCTAGTAAAAAAAAAACTGATTTATTATACTTTGACCATGCTTAAAGTAAGGCATAGTCGAAGGATATGTAATGAAATTGTGTAGCACTATTGCATTACATGCTTTCATTACAATCTTTCTTTAGCATTTATATGTGAAAAATGTTATGACTTCCTAAGGAATGTAATTTTAAATTGCTAAATTGATCTTGAAATTTTGTACATATACACTGAATTATGACCATAGGTCATCCTTTCGCCGCCGCCCCGGTGGCGCAGTGGTCTAAGCGATGGCCTCTGATCATTCGTCCGAAAGGGGTCCGGGTTCGAATCCCGGTGAGGCATGGATGTTGTGTTTGTCTTACGGCACTGGCTCTCTCCCTTCCCTGCAGCTAGTGACCCTTAATTAGGGACGGGCGACTGCTTATAGCCCATTGAGTTGCTCACGGTGGTCGTTAAACCTCCAATCAAAAAAAAAAAAAAAATCCTTTCGCCCTCAGTACAGCAGCTATCCGACATGGCATCAATTCAATAACATGTTGGAAGCAGTTGGGAGGTATGGCTAACAAAAGTGGGTGTAATGCAGTCTTTTAATGCTGTTACGGAGGTATAATCGGTGTATTGAGATGCCTGAAAGGCCGTTCTATAATGCCCCACAAGTGTTCTATGGGATTGATATTGGTGGAGTTTGAAGACCAATTTATATGCTGGAAGTCTGAACCAGTGTTTAAGCTAAGGTCACTATTTCCGCGAAATGCGATGAGTTAATCTAAAATGCGAGAAAAAAATTAGTGTCTGTCGCAAAATTGCACCCGCTGTTTAAATATTAACCCAACAGCAAATTCTACTCCGGCTATTCTGTTTTTATGGAAACTACTTTTCGAAATTCCAGCAAAGATTTGCGCTCCGCTGTTATTTTCTTAATCCTTAAGGTATAATAGGTTCCTACCGTGTCTCTACAGCACCTGTTGAATCACTCCCCACCCCCTGCATACACTCTAGAGCGCTCCATAAAGGGTGGAGTAGGCTGGCAGGCTAAGATAGAGGCTAGAGGGATTAGACCCCTTTCCCCATTCAAGTCAACTGCGATGTCTATGGCTTCATTCCCACCCCCAAGGCCATAAACAACCCCTGCATTTGTGACCGGAGTGACCTTTCAAACTTCTACAGAGAAAGAACACATATTAGGAAAGATAAGTGCAAACTAGTGGTTGCTCTTGCCACTAAAGTTGCCGTCCATCATACAACGTGCCGCATTTCAATGAATAACTTCATTATTAAGAAACGCAAGTATTGTGAAGGCAGTGCCGATAAAAGCAACTGAAAAAGAATGTGAGTTTAAAAAAAAAAAGTAAAACTGCTACTGAATCTAATATACCTTCGAGCAACTTATGTGAAAATTGTGCTCCCTTTACAAATGGGTGCAAGTTAACTGGAGGGATAAAATACCATATTTGAACTGCGAACTGTGTGTTGCAGCGAGAAAAAGCAATGTCCTGCCAAGTGATAAAGTAAGTGAAAATTCCCAACTTCCAATTATTTTCATATATTTGTTTTTGCGCATGGCTGCTAACTAATCAAAAAAATTTCCTACGCGGAAGGAGTTTGATCGAAGCATCAAACATTTAGGGCGATTAAAACATCAATCAATTTAGGTTATTTGAAACATCAAAACAATAATATGTGTCAACTTTCCATCATGCATGACAGAGATAACAACGCGTATGTGTAACTACAGAAAAAAAAAAAAGTTTTTAATTTCAGTTGTTGCCGAAACCATGGCTTTCCAGCTGGAGAAAAAAACGCAAGAAATAGTTGCTAGTAAACAAAGGGCACGCTGTCCACCTTAAGATTCTGGAAGTGGAAACACACACAAGACCGAAATAAGAAAATTTAAATAAAGAAAGAATCCCGGCGGTCTCGATCCCCAGAAAATGTAAACACACACAACAGTCTGTCAGGCAAGTAAAGTTTCACCACGTGGTTTGTCATCACATATTTTACAAGCTAGAAGGGGATGGATTACAAGGAGGGGGTGGGGGGATTACCAAAAACGGTTGTCAAGTATAATTAAAAATTGCAAGGGGTAGGAGGTCATTTTCTTTGTTTTGGTTCTCTTTTTCTGGCAGTAATGAAAAAGTTAGGCCGCCCCGGTGGCGCAGTGGTCTAAGCGATGGCCTCTGATCATTCGTCCGTAAGGGGTCTGGGTTCGAATCCCGGTGAGACATGGATGTTGTGTTTGTCTTACGGCACTGGCTCTCTCCCTTCCCTGGAACCAGTGACCCTAAATTAGGGACGGGCTACTGCTTATAGCCCATTGAGTTGCTCACGGTGGTCGTTAAACCTCCAATCAAAAAAAAAAAAAAAAAATGAAAAAGTTAATGCTATATTTTTTAAATATTTATCTATTGTAATTAATCATGAGTGTTAGCAATTTAAAAATTCCCTATTCGAAAAATATTTAACACTGCTATGTTAACGATTCAAAACAGACAGTTCTGTCTTCTGCAAAATTAGCATGAATTCCATGAAAGCTGAAGGACCAATTGCGAAACAAGTTCTTGCCCACGATCGGCAGAAATGATGTGGAAGAGGTAGGAGCGTGGGCAGGGAGGTCCCAGAGCAAAACACGAGGAAGCACATTCAAAATCACACGTCCGGTGAAGTAGCCGTTACCCTCCGTACTTTTTCCCACCCCCTCTTCTATAAGTGAGGAAGTGCGAACGCAGAGGAATGTTTTCACCACAAGCTTCTTTTTTTATATTTGCTAGTACCTGTAAATTAATGTGTGAAACACACATACTCACTTCAATAATTGTAGGACTAATACTATTTTCATAGCACGTTTTTTTGTTTTGCTGATTCGCAATATGAACCACGTGTTCTTCGTCTCTGTTTGATATTAAATAATAAATATGTAGATGGCTCAAATGGTAATATTTTATTTTATTATAATTAAAATAATAGTTGGTTTGAGGAATATACTATTGCTATTAATAAAAATTTAAATTTAACTTGTTTTAGAAATACTTGGATTGAGTAGGGTTATTGATGCTGAAAGACTTTTTTTTATTTGCACTTATATACCTTTTTTCATATATATTACTAATTTTTTACGCTTTCCAACCTTTCCAACCGTAGGTTGAAGAAGCGTATATGCTCCAGCTTTGTCCGTCTGCACAATAACTCACATAAAAATGGTTCGATTTTGATGAAATTATAGTATGTGGTAGGGGACAACCTGGGGACGAACCCTATTGAAAATGGACGAAATGGGGTCAAAGGTCAGGACATAGGAGCGGGATCCATTCCATTTCCCTTATGTGTCATAACTTACGTAAAAATTCTTCGATTGTGACAACACTTTAGTATGTTGTTCCAGAAGTATACTGAACCGATTTTGTTGAATATAATCGAAGTGGGGTCAAAAGGTCAGGACACGGGAGCCAGATACATTCCGCAGCCATTAGCCTCATAACTTGACTAAAAATGTTTCTATTGTGACAAAACTAGTATGTTGTTCTGGAGGTATACTGAACCAATTATGTTTAATATCGAAATGGGGTCAAAGGTCAGGACACAGGAGCGAGATTTATTCCACAGCCATTATCCTCATAACGTCGGTAATAACTTGAGTAATGATTTCTGGTATGTTGGAAAGCGTATCATAATCAATGCATTGCATGACTTTACTAACTTGTTTAATAAAGGTAACTTAAAATACGGGTAGATAGGGTACACAATAAGTTCAATCGCAAAAGCAGCTTATAATGTCATAACCCGGGTTTTCAGTGCGTCTCTTGACAGCAATTAAATTTTTATTAATAGTAACAGTATTGGCATTTTCAATTAAATTTTTATTAACAGTAACAGTATTGGCATTTTACTTATTCAATTCATACTGGTCATTAATCAAATCATTCATGCAAAGACAATGCTGTAACTCACAAAATCAAATTTCAGATTTGGATTTAATGCTTATTTAATCATGGTTTTAGAAAAAAGTCCTTATCCTGTTAGGAGCTATATATCAACTTACACTACCCAATACAGTTTTGTTTTAAATATGTTATTATCTTCCAAGCTAATTAGTTTTCCACTGCTGTCCAAGGCATTGTTGGAGTGAACAGTTCATTTGATATTACAATTTTTCGAGTGACAAAAGCGGCTAACTTTCTTTAGCATTTTGCTACAACTTTTTCCCCCATTTTAGCATTTTTGCTACAGCATTTTTTGAGCTAGCTTAAACCCTGGTCTGAACTGTGCTGCCCAAACCATTCCTGTACAGCATTGCACCTGTGACTTAGCGCACTGTCATCTTGGTAGACAATGTCACCATTTGGGGAAAAGTGCAAGATTGCTGGGTGTACAGAGTCAGCAAGCAATTCATGACAGTAGGCACAAGTCACATGTTGTTCCACATGCACCAGGGGTCCAAGTTTCTGCCAGGTAAACACGTCCCACACCATAACAACTGCCACCACCGGCTAACACTGTTGATACCAGGCAGGATTGATCAACCACCTCATGTTGTTCCACATGCACCAGGGGTCCAAGTTTCTGCCAGGTAAACACGTCCCATACCATAACAACTGCCACCACCGACTAACATTGTCGATACCAGGCAGGATTGATCAACCGCCTCATGTTGTTTCTGATCTGCTGCATAGATCCATGCCCAAAATTCTTTTCAAGTTTTTGGAAAAGTGAAATATTCAGGGGATAAAAAAACTGTTTGTAGTTAAATTTTATTTACACTCAACTCCTTATAACTTCCTATAAGATGAGCAAGTCAATGAAAAAGTGAAGCCAATTTTTTTTCAACTTCTTTCATGTTTTTTGTTGTGTTCTGTGTTGCAAAAACATTCAGGTTATTTTGAGAATTACCCGGAATGTGTGGGATAGTATGGTTTGATAGTAGGTTTTTTTTTCTCTCTCTCTCTCTGTCTGCTTTGGTCCACAGCAGAAGAGGGAAAAATAAATTCAACGAAAATATTATTTGGGTAATGAGAGTGCATTTTATTTGATATTTAGCACTTATGCAATGTAATCTGTAATAATTAATAATAGCTGTACTTTAGTGCAACTTGAATATAATGTTAATACGTATTGCAAATATATTTATTTCATGCTAATGTGAGCTTCAATCGCCGTCAAACAAAATGGCAGTTATCAGTTGAGTTTCAGGTATGAATGCATTTCTTTTCTTCTGTGGTGTACAATAATAATTTTAATTGTTTTTTTGTGCTGAGGCTGTTAGGAGAATTAAAATGTGATGTGTGGTCGGTCATGAAGTAATATGTATTAAGCCTCCGGTTGGCAGGCAGATATACATACGATCGTAGATTTCTGTGCCCAAAGCGACGGCGATGCAATAATACGTTCATCTGAAACCTGTTCAAAAGCGGCGAGAACACATATATGCACATCTTAATGGCAACAAATACTACAGAAAGACAGGACGCTTTTAGGGGAGTCTCCTGTTATTCATGTGACAAAATTTCGCATTGCCTCTTCCAAATCCCCTGTCACCTGAAGGGTTAATTTAAGTTGTACATTATTTTTTTTGTTCCCCTTTGTGTAAGTGTATTTGAAATAGTCCCCCTTCCCCCTTTCATCAGAAGGAAATTCCACCCATTGGGGTCAAGTGGAAAAGGGTGCAGCTAAGAGCTACGGCCATGTGTTTCTTGTTGATAACATTGCCTGTAAGCTGAATTCCTCCAACAGTCAAGTGTCCATTATTACTTGGTCAAGCTGGGGAACATAGTTTAATTCTTGCTGCCCGAAGGAGGTGTGATAATGGATGAATTACTGACTTTGACCATAGTTTCATGTTTCTGCATGGGCAGGGGTTTGCTGTTAGAGTACACTAAATTTATACATACCAATGTTGAAACCATTTTGCCGTTGCAGAAATTCAGGAGTATAGACTTGCGTGGGGGAGGAGGAGGCAAGCAAGGCACAGAAACTGCCCCTACCCCCCGTGTTTCTCGGATCTCGGAAGAGCATGATGTCCTCAAGAGACGCTGACTAGCACGTTAAGCTTTTATCAGCAAAAATCAATCTAGAAACAATCTCAGCAAAAGGCAGCACACACACACAGCACTGTCCCACCAGAGCATGCACTCATCCAAAAGACTACAAAACTTTAGATGTTCACCCGCTCTCCATAGAACAGCCTAGTCTGCCTTATTGTTAAAGCCCCCTAGAGGGTTAGAACAGTGTTGCGAGCTGTAAGCATCACATCATTTGCCCGCAGAGGATTTCTGTTGTTCAACAGACCACGCGTCTAGCATCAAATCAGCCTTCTACATAAATTTTGGTGCTCCAACACATCCTAAAGGGCACAGTGGAAGCACAGGCAGATGGCTGATTCAGTGTGTTTGCATCACTTGTTTATACACACCAACAGCAAAATGTGCATCTGGTAGGTAATTCCTCTGTTGCAGAGTGTATTTGTCTTAAAATTTTACAAAAAAAGAACACGATATCAATGTAGAGAAACAAAAGATTTTAAGAAAAGGAACATGTAAACACTGGCAGATGGCCATTTCAGTGTCTTGCCTCACTTGTTTAGATGCCCAACACCACCAAAATTGTTACTGACAGAGGAGCAATACAGAACCATGATGTCAGTGTAAAAGAAAAACAAAGCTTTAAAACAATCTGTAAAAAAAATACAGATGTGGACACCCAAAGTCAGAAATCAGCTCTCTAGAAATCATGGTTGACAGCATTTCACTGTGTGCTCTGCCTGTAGAGAGGTAACACGTTCTAATAATTCTTTATAACAAGTAAATAAGGAGAAAGAAATGCATCAGTTAGAAGGTATGGGCCCCAGAGATACAGGTTTTTGTACTCATAGTTTGGATAAAAATCCAAAGAAACATGGTGAAAAAACTCACCAGAGCACTTTCCATGTAAGCACCCTTGTTTTTGATGCTGAACAACCCAAAAATTGCTTCTAACTAGTGGGGCACGAGCTGAAAGCCTCAGCATACAAAAACCTCAGTGTCTATGTCAACATCCTCTTGATCATCCTAGGGTCGAATCTTCTTTCCTGTGGCAGAAGCTCATATATTCCCTCGGAGCCTAGAGAGTACTGAACATTTGATGAGCGACATTGCCTCTTCTCCATAAACAGCCAACACTTCACGATGGATTTCAGTTTGATTCAAATGTTTTGCTCATAAAAAAAACACATTGTTCCATGAACTTCCGAACTTGAATAACACTCCAGCTGCTGCGCCATAACAAACTCCTGTTAACTAATGAACTACGCAACACAATTGTGCCACACTCCTTCCATGAGCAGATGCCGAAACGTGTGATGTCACTCTACAACCGTGTTGTATCTATTTCTGAGAGTCACTGCTATGTGAAACCTATTTTCTGATATACCCTCGTAGCTAATTTGTTCTTTTTCCTTGTATAACTGAATGTGTGAGTGAATCCCCATTACAATATGATAGTTCTTTTGATGCATTTTTCAACAGCTTACAATGTCATTAGCTTATATCATTTTACACTTCAATATAATCTCTTGTACCTAACACTTTGGTATTTTTTTACAGCTTTGTTGTTTTGTTTTAATTTCTGAAACCTTTGGGTATTCTGGTTTTTGTGTATCCATGCACCCCACCCTCTCTTTTTTTGTTTTTCCATTAGAACAGTTAAAAGGACTAAACTTTTTGAGAGGACAAACGCGTGTACTTATTGTGGAACACACTGCATGTTTGAAAGTATTTTCCTGCAGCTAATGAGAGATGTCATTGACTATTTGAGATAAGTGTTTCATAGTGGATTTATATAAAAAATGTCCACTAAAACACTTGCAGCAGTAAGCAGATCTGAAGTTCAGGCTACAGATAGTTACAGCAGTAAGCAGATCTGAAGTTCAGGCTACAGATACTATGGGTAAGTTTCTTTTCTGGTAATATTTTAAATTACATTTGTGTAGGCATCAACTTGTCTGAATTTATTCTCTTTTGTCTTGTGCAACTGAACCCCCATCGTGACATGGTAGCTTTGATATATTTTTACACAGATTACGATAGTATGAAATGCAGCTCACTTTCAGGCTTTTCAATGACAGAAATGGGGAAAAAAATTGGATTCAGCTGAGAAAAATATAACAGCATAAAATTTATTTATGAATGAATTATAATGTTAAATGCTGAAACTTACTCATTATCAAACTGTTGCTACTCACTGGCAAAACAATTAAGTTTTAAAATGAGTGCGCCTGGAGACCAAACGGCGGAGCAGGTGAAGTTCACAGAGCAGTATATAAACAACCAGACCAGCTTTCGGTTAGTAGAGTGTTAAAGAGTCAGAATGGGAAAATCTGCCGATTTATAGGAGTTTCATAAAGGACAAATTGTGATGGCACAGTGTGGCTTATGGATTGTTCACGTGCCACTGTAGTGAGTAGGTATCGAAAGTGGTGCACAGATGGCCAAATGATGAATCGTCGTCTGCACTTCACTGATGCCAGAGGGGAGCGGAGACTGTCGCACATTGTTCACAGCAACCACAGTGCAACAAATCGTACACATATATAAAACAGTGGTGATCAGGGCAATGTGTCACAGCACACCGTTCACTGCAGACTTGTGCGCATGGGCCTATGTAGCCGAAGAGCTAGCTGGGTTCCCATACTCACTGCATGAAATGGGCCAAGATCATCGAGATTGGAAGAAAGTGATCTGATCTGGCGAATCAAGATTCCTGGTGCATCATGTAGACAGCCAAGCATGGATACGCCAATTACCAAATGAGGCTATAGCACCTGGATGCACTGTTAGGCAGAAACAGGCTGGCAGCGGCGCTATGCTATGGCCGATGTTTTTTGGGACACTTCTCACTTGCAGAATCTTTTTCAGAAGTCTGCAACACAGAAAGAAACACTTAACTGTCTGCAAGGTAAAGGGATACCTAAACGTTAATTTTGCCATAAAATTTATTGTTCTGCACTGAGTCAATTTGAGATATTGATAATAGTGCACAATCATATTTAGTTGCAATAGTCAAACTTGCTTTTTCCTGATAAAAATGCAGAAGAAACAAAGTATGTTAATACATTCAGAACTTAAATATCATTCTTTAAATGCTTTTGGAATTTTAAAAATAATGGTCAAAAAGTATAAGGAATTATTTGAAATCCATATTTTTAATTTGCATTTAGTTAAATGATCAAACTTTAACTCCCTCTCTTCGAAGGATGTTTTTCCTGATAGACATTGTTCTTACTATTCCAGCAGCAATTACAGTATGTTGTACTAGGGACCTCACCAGGTGATTGTGTGAGAAGGTAAGGATCATGTCAACTTCGGAAATACCAGTAATTTTGCCACATTTAACTTGATTTGCAAAACAGGGGTCCATATAAGATTTTTTCTTTGAAATACAGTTTGTGCATTGACCACAGTTTTAAGAAAAATTTGGTGAATTTGTGAAAATGTGGTGGGGGAATCATCATTACATTCATTGATATAATTGCTGAAATCCCATAAAACTAAAGTGAACAAAACAATCTGGAAGAACATTGAAAGACAGTTGCGAAAGTCAGCTTCCGGAATACCACGTAATATGGCCTTGGAAACGAAGCAAGGGACTTAAAAATTTGTGATCATATGGTTTTAGTAAAAAAAAATCTGAGTAAAGCTATCTGGAAGTAAAAAAATAGATAAAATACTGTAAAAGGCGACTGTTAACTTCCAAAATGCTGCATGGCTGCGGAAACTGAAGGGAATGTTGCAAACACTTCACAAATATGGATTTTGTAAACAAAAACAGCAGTAGGAACAAAACTATCTGGGTGCCAAAAATGACAGAACTGCGCACGGCCACCAGAATGCCTCACAATGCGACCATACGAAACGGAACGAGGGCGATATGAATGTGTAAAAACATAATTTTTGAAAAAGGGAAAAAAAAACACCTTATCAATCTAACTGAAGTGAAGCTATCTTGGAAGCAAACAGTAAAAAAATTAAGTTGAGACGTCAACTTACGGAATGCCGACATATTCTGTTAACTTGCAGCATTTCTTCATTTCTGTGACCACAGAAATGGAGAAAACGCTTTAAAAATATGGCTCTTGTAAAAAAACCCTTCATCTAACTTTCAGTTAGATGAAAGTTTAGTCGTCCATGCCAAAAATAGAAAAAAAAAGAAAAATTGTGCCCATTATCTTACGATTAAATGCCACATCAAACGTGCATGGTGTGTTAAAAGTGCACAAAAACAGCACTTTTTAAATTTAAAGCTGAAAAAACAACAACAATTATATCTTATCAAGTTGAAGTTATCTGCGAAAATATGAAAGAATTAAAGCTAAAATAAAATGGGGGAGGGTGGAAAACAGTTGCCTCCGTGATCAATATCTTCACGTCTGGAACGGGAGCCGTTACAAAAGTTGTGAAAATTTCTCTTCCTTTGTTTTAAAAAATCTTAAAAACAATGTTAAGAAAATATAAAAACACTCTGCACACCTTTCCAAGAATCTGCAATGGGTCTCGCCATGTTTCTCCTCTCAGGGGACATTTTAGTCTCCATTATCCCAATCCCTACAGCTGTCAGGTATCTGAACTTCATTGCACACCAAGTTCACCCATTCATGGCAACTGTGTTCCCTGCTGGTGATGGCTATTACCAACAGAATAATGCATCGTACCACACTGCCAGAATCGTCAAGGAGTGGTTTGAGGAACACGCTGGTGACTTCCTGTTAATGCCCTGGTTTCCAAATTCACCTGACACGAACATTTGTGGTTCGAATTGGAAAACGGGGGTTTCTGCTAAATCACCACCACCCTGAAATCTACAGGAACCAGATACCCCAGGATACCTATTGCCACCTCATCAAATTGTGATGCCTTGCCGAGTGACTGCTGTTTTGCGGGCTAAAGGGGGTCCTACAGCTTATTAGGCACATGACCATAATGTAATGGCTCATCAGTGCATTTAGTTTGTATACCAACATACACACTGTAGTGTATAATTATGATTGCAAAGTCTGAGAAATGTAAGCAGCATCTTTATTTCTCTGTATAAACTTGCACATGCAGAATTAAAGGAATAAGTTTTGTCTCACTGACAATAAAAAAAAAAATTGTAAAATAAACTTTGCATGCTGAATACTTGTTTTTTTTCATCCTGGAACATGCATCTTTAAAATGTCACTAATAACAATGATTCTACTTAATGTGAAGTGCTAACCAAGATAACAATAGAATAAGATAATTTCAATAAATAATTTTTAGAACATTTCAGATTCCAATGAGAACAAAAGTACATTAGGATTGAATGTGCATCAATGTGTATGAAATGGCTAGATTCGTTTTTACCTTCAACCAGAAATGAGGTGGTTAGAATCCACGATTTCAAATTCCATCACATTTATGGTATTGGGTGCAGGTACCACATATCCATGGGCTTTTTTTTATTAGTTTTACATATTTATTTAGTGTGTAATATCTTGAAGTGGTGGCCGAAAATGGGTAAACAGAAAATTTAAAGCAAAAAGGAAATTTTGTCTAAAACAAAAAGAAAAATGAGAATAACATTTTATTTTTTTTAAATCTACAAGCAAAAGCTGTGAAATCTGCTAATAATCTGTAAACTATCTGCGTACAGCGTACGTCTGCATTCTGATAATGACACGGAAATGCTTCAAAACTAAATGTTAAATCCATGATAAAGGAATGCACCGCAAATTGCATTTTTTAAATTATTTATTCATTCTTAAGGCAGGGATACAGTACATATGCAATCAAAATAAAGGGAAGAATAAAATAAAAACTGACATGCTGATATTGGTTTGCAATACATATGGTTATTACAGTAGGCACTTCTCAAAACTAATAATACACAGTACACAACAACAAAAAAAAAAACTGCTGGTGCTCAACACAGACAGGAAATACAATGGCAGCAATTGTTAGCACTCTACGAACGATGATTGTTGCGAATGTCTGAAATGGAAATTCATCCCACATTTTTTTGTCCCCACAGTTTGGGACTATTTCAGGAACTTCTGAACCTACATTTTGATCTTTTACAAACAGCTGGGCTACTGATGGACAAATTAAATGTAGGTCATTAAACAAGAATTCATGATTTTGCTTTAGTTTCACCTGTGCACATCCTACTACACACACACACACACAAATGAAATTCATACAAGTTGCAGAAAATCAACAAACATCTTCGAAACCAAAGGAACACATGAAAAGTGGCAGAAATTGCCAGTAGTATGTTATAATACGTTTGCAAACTAGCGGTGGAAAACATCTCCGCCTTCTATACCATTTTATTTAGCCTACATCTACAAATATTTCCATACATCAGAGACTTATTTACAAAGCTAGTGTTATAAGAGCATTAAGTCTTGTAAATACAAAGTTTTCTGTGCAAAAATAAAATAAAAAATAATAATAACTCATCAGTCTTACAAGTTGATGACCATATACATGAAGAACTCTGATATATCATGTGTATAAATGTGCACCAATTTCTTTACACAACAGGAATGAGGTGCTTATTCCTATACAGAATTTGTACATTGAAGTGAAGTACATGATCTTAAGATTTGCTTTAGAAAAAAATGAGTTTCACAAGAGTTATGCCAGGGGAAAAAAAATTATACATGTAACATGGTTAACTGCAATATTGGTAGCTATTTCATAAATATACAGTTCACAAAATAGAAACAGTTTTTTTTTTCATCTATCCAATAATTATTAAAGGATTTGCTTTTCAATATTTTTTGCTTGACGGATCTTTTGTAAAAGTTTAGGTCCATTACAAAACTAATGTAATAGTTCCGTGCAGCTGATTAAAATACTCAGCTATTAATACACTGGCGGAAAGTGAAAAAAGAACACCAAGAAGGAGACACGTCTGATACCAACGAAATTTATACAGCATAATAATGGAATACAGAGGATAACGTGATCAAAACATTATGGCAAAATACAGCTGTATTTGCTAGTAAACTGAAAAATAACATTTCCATGTAACATGGTTAGTACGAGGTTGAACCGCCATGAACTGCGTCACACTGTGCAATTCTGGCATGGAGTCTGTCGTACAGATGTTGGATGTAAGTTTGGGGTATTGAGTTCCAAGTATCCTCGGGGATGGCCGTGGAGACCAGATAAGTTGTCCCATAAAATCCCACACGTGCTCAATGGGGGACAAATCCGGTGAACGTGCATGCAGGCCATGGAAGTTGTCTCACACCGTGAAGTGCATGTTGCATTGCACGTGCCGTGTGTGGGTGTGTGTTATCTTGCTGGAAAACACCAACATGGACCGACCTTACAAATGGCACAACGGGCTGAATGATGTTGTTGATGTAGGAGGTGCCGTTTAACGTACCCGGTACAAACACTAGTTGTGTAGAGGAGTGATAGCTGATCGCTCCCCACACCAGGAGACCAGGTGTAGGCCTTGTGTGTTGCTGGTGGATGCAAGAAGGGTGGACTCTTTCCTGTGCGTCTGCGAACACGCATACGGCCATCGGAGGCTCCCAAGCAGAATCTGCTTTCACCGCTGAACACGACAGATCGCCATTGCGTTCTCCAGTGCAGATGCTGGTGACACCACTGCAGCCGTTCCTGACGGTGGGCTGGAGTCATAGGTACACATGCCAGAGGCACACGTGCACGTAGTCCTGCATCCAGTAGACGGTTGCGGATTGTTCGCACAGTCACCTCAGGTGCAACGGCAGCTCGGATTTGCGTCGTAGTGGATGTTCTGCTTGACAACGCCGCTCTTCTTATGCGTCGATCGGTCCGCTCATCAGTCCATCTGTGGCTCCCGGTTCTACGTCTTCTCATGTGGGAATGTTCCTCGGACCATCTACGCCACCATCATACCACCACCGATACTTTCCGTCCAATTCGCTCCGCAATACGACGATACGACCACCCGGCCTTACGGAGCCTGACTAGACGACCTCGCTCAAAGTCCGATAACTGCTGTGAAATCGTACACGTCTTCCATGTCCAGGCATTACAGTTTCTTCAGGGTCTTCGCACGTGTCCGTACGCCGACGACTGATTACATTCACTTTGCCGTACTCCTTAAATACCACCGACGATAATTTGCATATTATGCCATGGCGTAAGCGCTCACTGGTTGGTCCCGAAACTAACATCACACCTACATAAACTCGACCCCATTAACATATGAAAATTTCATGATCGTCCGCCAATTCCTTCTGGTGTTATTTTTTCACTTTCCGCCAGTGTATATATGTACATAATTGAATGTTTATTTGTATGTCTGCCATACAAATCTATAGTTTTCAATTTAGAACCACCAAATTTGGTATGCCATCTCATGGTATTCTTAGTTAGACCGTAAATGGTTTTTGGAAGGGATCAGGGTCAAGGGGCTTTCATACAAAATTTTCATAAAAATTTCCATTTTTAATTTTTAAGAACTGCAACACAATTCAGCACTCCAACACCAAATCTACAGTCTAAGTTAGAGACCGTAGATAACAATAAAGTGCAGAAATATCCATTTAATGGTGTATTAAAAATACAAATGAATAAACATCAGCTTTCACCATTAACAGGCAGCTTCATCAGGAATAAATACCATCTGATGTAAATAGAGAATTCCAGATATTTGAAATTCAAAATGGTAAACAAAAGGATGAGCAGTGCCAATGTCAAGTCACATGCACACAACATGACATAGGTATATTGCATTCCAGTGTCGCAGGATTCTCAGAAGCACATGGCAAATGTACGGCAGTTCTATGGATGTCTCCTCGAAGGGTAAGTATTTCCATTCCTTTCTTTTTTGTTGCATAAAAGTCAATTAACTAAATAATAAAAAAAGACATATATGAAATATTACTGCATCAGCCAGTCATTAGCACTGGCTGGCATTAATTTGGAGGAACTCTGCTTTTCACACGAACAATTCTACGTCGCCTGCTCAAGGGTTGACAAACCTAAAAATCTATATTTTTGCTCCTAATGGAAAATCCAAAAATATTGTTCATCAAAAAGTAATAACCTAAGTCAATTAAAATAAATTTACTAGAAAATTACAGAAATATCTTTTTCATCCATTAACTTTTACTTGCTGATTCCATGAACAGTAGTATTTACCCTGGAAATAACGGGTATCCCTGCTACTAGAACAATAAAATACATAATCAAGTCAAAATAAATAAACACAAAATGTTAAATCATATATGCTAAATTAAATTCATCAAATTTAACTTCTACTGAAACAACAAATAAAATTAACCTACCAAATATTTAAAGACATTTTCCTAGTAAACTACACTAGTTCACTTAACAAAGGAGGTCTTAGCCATTTAATTTAATACCAAATAAGCAATACCATTTGACTATGGACAAAATATAAGATAACCTGTGATCAACTGAATTAACTTAGTAGAAATATAAGACATGCCACCCTCCACACATCAATAAAATTTTAATTTTAAAAACAGAATAAACACATAACCTGAAATGAATATGAGACCATTTTAGTTTGCTTCTTTTCTTAGCATAAACCAAAGGCAGTGCATATATTCTACAATATATTTTCCTGCCCTTTTTCCTTTATCGCATTCCTATCATTATTTTTGACAGGACTCAGAAAATTTGCATTCAGGCAACGAAACCTTTTAGCGATACTATTGATTGTATAATTTGTTTTGGAAATTTAAAGGCAAAATTTGTAGGCATTGTTTGTAAAGTGCTTACATGTTCCTTTTCTTAAATCTTTTGTTTCTCTACATTGATATCATGGTTTTTTGTAAAATTTTAAGACAAATATACTCAGTAACAAAGGAATTACCTACCAGATGCACATTTTGCTGTTGGTGGGTATAAACAAGTGCGGCAACCACACTGAAACAGCCACCTGCCTGTGTTTCCACTGTGCCTGTTAGGATGTGTTGGAGCACCAAAATTGTATGTAGAAGGCTGATTTCATGCTAGACGTGTGGTCTGTTGAACAACAAAAATCCTTGGGCAAAGGATGTGACGCTTACAGCTCGCAACACTGTTCTAACACTATAGGAGGCTTTAACATAGAGCAGACTAGGCTTCATGCTATGTTCTTCCGAGAAACACGGGGGGGGGGTTGCCTTGCTTGCCTCCCCCTCCCCACACAGGTCCATAATGCTCAGATTTCTGCAACGGCAAAATGGTTTCAACATTGGTATGTATACATTTAGTGTACTCTACCAAACACATGGCCATAGCTCTTAGCTGCACCCTTTTCCACTTGACCCAAATGGGTGGAATTTCCTTCTGATGAAAGGACAATAAGGGGGGGGGCTATTTCAAAAACACTTACACAAAGGGGAACAAAAAATAATGTACAACTTCAACAATCAATGCATTACTTCATGACCGACCACACATCATATTTTAATTCTTCTAACAGCCTTGGCAAAAAAAAAAAAAAAAAAAATATTATTGTACACAACAGAAGAAAAGAAATGCATTCATACCTGAAACTCAACTGATGACTTCCATTTTGTTTGATGGTGATTGAAGCTCACATTAACATGAAATAAATATATTTGCAATATGTATTAACATTACATTCAAGTTGCACTAAAGTACAGCTATTATTACAGATTACATATCATAAGTGCTAAATATCAAATGAAACGTGCTCTCATTACCCAAATAATATTTACACTGAATTTATTTTCCCTCTTCTGCTGTGGACCAAAGCAGAGAGAGAGAGAGAAACACTATCAAACCATACTATCCCACACATTCCGGGTACTCCTCAAAATAACCAGAATGTATTTGCAACACGGAACACAACAAAAAACATGGAAGGGGAAAAAAATTAGCTTCACATACATTGAATATCTTCAATTATTTGAAAAATCTTAGCTATCGCTTTTGCCACGTTATATTCTGGACGTCGGAAGTTGAGAAATTCCTTGCATTTGAGGCATGATATTACTATAAAATAGAATAAAAAAGGCTCTACTCACAATGTGTTTTTGGTGGTCTTCTTTGTGTTTTCAATTTTTGACATTAAAATATCATGGTTCATGCCTAAAAGATGATTATGACTTGTCATAATCACTTTTTAGGCAAGTCATAATCACCTATTAGGCACGAACCATGATATTTTAATGTCAAAAATTGAAAACTTATTGTTACTCTTCTTTTTATTAAGAAGAGGAATACCAAAAAAAAAAAAAAAACATTGTGAGTAGAGCCTTTTTTATTCTATTTTATAGTAATATCATGTCTCAAATGCAAGGAATTTCTCAACTTCCAACGTCCAGAATATAACGTGGCAAAAGCGATAGCTAAGATTTTTCAAATAATTGAAGATATTCAATATATTTATAAGCACACGTTTTAATTTAAATTTGTTTCCCATCATAAGAAATAAATTATATAATTAGCTTCACTTTTTCATTGCCTTGCTCATCTTATAGGAAGTCATAAGGAGTTAAGTGTAAATAAAACTTAACCACAGTTTTTTTATCCCGTGAATATTTAACTCTTCCAAAAACTCGAAAAGAATTTTGGGCGTGGATCTATGCAACAGATCAGAAACAACATGAGCTGGTTGATCAATCCTGTCTGGTATCAACAGTGTTAGCCGGTGGTGGCAGTTATGGTATGGGACGTGTTTACCTGGCAGAAACTTGGACTCCTGGTGCATGTGGAACAACGTGTGACTTGTGCCTACTGTCGTGAATTGCTTGCTGACTCTGTACACCCAGCAATCTTGCACTTTTTCCCAAATGGCGACAATGTCTTCCAAGATGACAATGCGCCAAGCCACAGGTCCAATGCTGTACAGGAATGGTTTGGGTAGCAGAGTTCAGACTTCCAGCATATAAACTGGTCTTTAAACTCCAACAGTGTCAATCTCATAAAACACTTGTGCAGCATTTCAGCACACCAATTATACCTCCGTAACAGCATTACAGACTGCATTACACCCACTTTTGTTAGCCATACCTCCCAACTGCTTCCGACATGTTATTGAATTGATGCCATGTCAGATAGCTGCTTTACCGAGGGCGAAAGGATGACCTATGGTCATAATTCAGTGATCATTCAGTGTATATGTAAAAAATTTTGAGAACAATTTTAAATTATGTTCCTTAGGAAGTCACGACATTTTCCAGGTATAAATGCTAAAGAAAGATTGTAATGAAAGCATGTATTGCAATAGTGCTACACGATTTCATTACATATCCTTCAACTAAGCCTTACTTTGGCATAGTCAAAGTATGATGAGTCAGTTTTTTGCTACTAGCAGGGGTGGCTTTCCCTTCTGTAACATGAGCACACACATACAGCTGCCTCAGATAGGGATATATATAGTGTATATACAGAGAGAGAGCTTTTAAAAGTGGTCATGAAATTGCATTTCCCAAATTTGGTTGACACCTTGTAAATCGTAAACAAGTTTTTGGTAATGTATACATAGGATAATGATGTGTGCAAGGCCATAATCTCAAACATGAACAATGTGATTAATAAGTCACATAGAAAATGAAAGCGCTACATGGCGGCTAAAGATATATGAGAGAACAATCGGCAGCTTTGCAGGACAGCAACAAAACTGAATTCTAGAAGGGGGACCATCTATATATGAATTCTATAAGGTTTTTTACTATAAGGCTAGTTGTGAGAGAATGGCTGAACGTAAACATATGGTTGAGGTATCAAAATAAAGGTTTTACCATGTAGATGTGCCAGTCGTAGAAAAAAATGAGATTGGGGTAACGGTTCAGGCATTGTGGGGTGGTAAATTTCCCATGTTAAGTCTATGGTAGAAGTGTGCGGTTCACATCTGATCGCCTGCGGTTGACTGGAGGGACTAAGATAGTCCAAAGTCTCTCTTCTCAGCGACCCTTGTGCAAAACAACGCTAGTAAGAATTTGTATGAAAGCTCTTATTGCAACAGCGAACACTCGAAGACCTGATTGCATTGTGCTGTGTGATGTATACATACAATTTAACATCCATTTGATCCAGTTTATTCACATAGGTAACACATTTCCCATTATGTAAATAAATGTTTCATTCGAGTTTATTCTTTAAAAAAAAAACTAATCGTCAATTTCAAAGGGTTTTGTCTACCGGGTTCAAATCTTAGTCAGGCATGGACGTTGTGTTTGTCTTACGGCACTGGCTCTCTCCCTTCCCTGGAACCAGTGACCCTAAATTAGGGACAGGCTTATAGCCCATTGCGTTGCTTATGGTGGTGGTGGTCCTTAAATCTTCAGTCACACACACACACACACAAAAAAAAAAAAAAAAAAATCACGAACCTGGACTATTGTCTTTACTGAATGGTTGAATGAATTTATAAATCAAATAAAGTTCACATTTGTTGTTTCATATGAGTTCATTCTCCTCAAAAAAAAAAAAAAAAAAACTAACCGTCGATTCCGACAGGTTCGTCTAGTTTTACCAATACCTGTTACTAACGATTTTGTATAACATTAGACAATCTCCAGAAGTTCATAAAAGACTGCCAGTGCGGTCAAAGTTTTTTATTTCTGGTTGAAAACACCCAATTCAAAACATTATTTTTACCTTCCGATACCTTTGACCACAAACAGGGTGGCGATTGTTTAGTTTTCAGGAGGGGGCAAACAGAAATTGTAACTACGAATGGCATATACAAACATCATATAAAAATTTCGACTGTGGACCCCATGCAATACGGTCCAGAAATACAAAGGTTTATTCTTTCAAAAGGCTTAATCCTCCACTGTTTCGATGGGAATGGGAAGGGAAAAAAATCGAGACAGCACGAAATGACGATCACGATACAAACCACAAAAGGAATGCATCACTGTGGTCCACAAATACATGTTTATTCCTTCAAAAGGCTTAGTCCTCCACTGTTCCGATGTGAAGGCAAAAAAATGTGATTGTGTATTCTGCAGATCAAAAAAAGCACGAGATAAAAATTTACCTCTTCGAACCGAAGCAGCCATGATTGTTCCCAATTTCAAAACATCAACAGAATGACCGCGGTCTCCAATTGGTGGGTGCCGTCGGTGCACCCACCAATGAGATAACGGAATGCGTGTTCATGAGCTGATCATATCTCTCTCGGAGCGTTTATATTCTTTGAGACGCTCCTTGAGTCTGTGAGCACAGCGGTGCAGGCGTTATAACCGTTAGTTCGAACGCGTGATGGATAATACCGGTTGGTTTTATTGTGATGGTACGAATAATTTCGCCCAGTTTATGCCGCCCGAGGAAGAGAATACAAGTAAGTTCTTTTAACTGTGGTGTATGATGATTCATGTGTCTTTCGTACCCCATAATAATCAGAATTTATGAAGTTCCACGGCATTGTTATTGCGTTGTTTCCTGATTGTGTGATTTAGTGCAGCTTATTGTTCGCAGTATTGCATTCATAGATTTTTTTCCGGAGGGGGGGGGGGCGCATTTACGAATTTCGAGGGGGCTAAAACTTGTCGACCGTTTATATACATAAATCACAATTTTGTTATTTATATATATATCAATACATATAAAAATTTTATGCTCTTATATCGCAAATGGAAATTCCAAGAAATCTACACATACAAGTAATTAAAAATGTTATACCTTTGCTTTAATGCAGTAATGGAGTACGGATTTCACCATGGGGTGGTGTAAAATATTGAGGACGCTAGTAAAGGTAAGGCTCTGCTGGAGAAAATCCCCTCAAAGACATTTAGGAGTGGTAAAACCACTCAAAATGTCCTCGCCTTACTACAAGCGTGTTTCTGATTATTAACGAATCATCACAGTGTTACCTGAAAACGTATGGTGAAAGTCATTCCCCTACCATTTGGTTTCAGCCCCTTTAGATTATTTGAATTAGCAAATAGTAGTAAAAAAACAGAAACTAACTAACCGTTTTGATGCCAGTTTGAGGTACCTCGATTTTTTTTTTCACAGAGTGTAAGCTACTACCACAAGAAAAAAAAACAAAAAAAAAAACCCCTTATTATAGGAACAATTTCTAATAATTTGCTATTGTTAAAAATTAGTTAGCAAATATTAACAGTGTAGCTAAAAATTAGGTAGCAAATATTAGCAATTTAAAGTTGTCACGTTAGCTAAACTGAGGTTTAACCGTATACATGGAAAGTCGGCATCCAGAAGAATGAAATTCTACTGAATGTCAGCTTCCAAAATATGATGTGTTGCAATACAAACATCTCTACTGTGTGGAATTAGGTTTTTATTTAGGAAGTAGTCCGAGTTGTCAGTGCTTGAAAAATTGCCCCTTCAGCGAGGACTGTTTAATGTTTTGTTGAAGGATGATAGAAATTTCAGATTGAAGTTCATGTGGATGTTTTTTTGTTTTTTTTTAATATTGTAATATTTTCCCTCATTTTCTTAATTTTTTTAAATTAATTTCTCTAAATATTGAGTTATAAACGAACACAAATAGACAAAATATAAGGGGAGATCGCCCAAAAACCTACGGGGGGCATTCATAGATTTTCAGTGGGGGGGGGGGGGGGAGAGGTCTAAGTATACCTGAGAAGATGCCTGAATACATCACTGGTGCAGCGATCAGTGTGCGTCGTGAGTGCTTCGCTCGCATGCTGTTGTTGTATGCACAGCGGCGTCGGAACCGCGGCTGCTGAAGGGGCAACTGCTCCCCGCTCATTTGCGTGCAGGGGCGAAACATCACATTTGCCCCCTCGCTTTTCTTAGTCGGAAATCGGATTAATGCTTGTTTTTCTTTAAATTCCCGCCATTTAAAATTCCTTCCTATAAAACAAAATATTATTTTCTACTTTAAATAATAATTAGAACTTTGAATTCCTGAGACGTCGAGAACTCTGAATCCTTGAACGCAAGACGCGGATTTAACTATCTCGGATTACGACGTGGATTTAACTCTGGGATTACAACGCGGATTTAACTCTCTCGGACTCTCAATATAAAATACAAATTTATGATTTTTTTAAATATAATTTCACACCACTAACTGTTCCCTATAAATATTGCTCTCAACACACTGGGCATCGGTACAATGCATTTACTACTAACTACTAATATAACTAACAATACGCTCAATTGATGTTATGTATTTTATTTCTTGACTTGTGCTTTCTACGAAGGGAGATCGAGACTTGTTAGGTCATTTTGGGCTTTTTCTGATCTCCCTAGCTGTTTCATCATCACCATTGTCAACCATTATCAATCCACTGCTGGACGAAGGTCTCCCCAAGTTTCTTCCACAACGATCTGTCTTGTGCCAGTCTCCTCCATGTTACTCTCGCATACTTTCGAATTTCATCCACCCATCTCCCATGTGGTCTTCTTCTGGGTCTTTTCTTGTCCCTTGGAATCCATTCTAAAATTTCAGCTGTCCATCTATGGTCTGTCCTTCTGGCAATATGTCCAGCCCATTGTCATTTCAGAGATTTTACTCTGGTCATGATGTCTTCCACTCTTATCATAATTCTGATCCACGAGTTCTTATTATTATCTCTCCTGGTTATACCAAGCATGCACCTCTCCATGCTGCTTTGAGTTGCCTGCAGTCTTTGTATGTCTCTTTTAGTTAAGGTCCACGTCTCTGCACCATACGTAAGCACTGGAAGGGCGCATTGATCAAACACTTTCCTTTTGAGACATAATCCTAGCTGTTATATGTCTATTAATTTGTTACTTCTTATGGCATTTTGTATGTGTATAATAGCAGCTAAATTAATAAACTGAATTGAATTGAATTGTCCAATATGATTCCTAAGATTCCTAAGACGCAGATCACTCTCCTCCCTTGTTCAGTATGCAAAAAAATGAATTAACAAAAAAGAGCTATCCTAAAATACCTGTAAATTATTGTTTTTATAAAGAAAAAGAAAAAAGCAGAAAAGTTTTCTACATTTTAAGTATAATAAAATCAGTATTTCTTTAAGAAAGAAAATGAAAGATTGAGAAAGGAATAAGATATATTCTTACGTTGTTTGATGAATAACACAAGGGCTATAGTTCTTGTGGAATTTGTACCTGTGTGGAGGTGTTTCAATCGATCAGTTTTACATCGCTTATAACACATCGGTAAAACGCTTTACATCAAAATACAATGTAATATACACTGCTGACCACCCAAAATGCAACACCAAGAAGCACACGAGATAGCAAAGGCAGATTTACTGGACACATAGCAACAGATACAAAGATGAAACGATTGAGCTTACAGGCTCGTGCGACTTGCGGAACACGCAGACATCAGTAGTTCGTGTGGTCCCCATGACTGGCAATAACGGCCGCTACACGCCGCGGCATCGAACGAAAGAGGCTTTGGATGTGGGCTTGGGATATGTCGATCCAGGCTGCTTCCACACGTTGCCACAGTTCATCAGGCGTAGCCGCGGGTGGTGCTTGCCGGGCCACTCGGTTGCCGATCAGCGACCAGACGTGTTCGATGGGCGACATATCGGGAGAACAGGCGGGCCACGACAGCAGTGATACCTGGTAGGCAGTGATGAAATGTTGCACGATGCGTGCCGCGTGCGGGCGCGCATTGTCCTGTTGAAATGTGGCCGCTGGCAGGTCCTGCAGGTAAGGGAAGACTACAGGCTCCAAAACGTCGGAGATGGTGCGGTGGCTGTTGAGTGTACCGGCGACGCGTACCAGAGGGGTGCGGGTGTCATATCAAATTGCGCCCCAAACCATAACGCCAGGCGACGGACCGGTATGGCGATGCATAATGCAGGCGTCATACAATCTCTCGCCGCGGTGCCGCCACACGCGGATCCGACCATTGTGGGTGTTGCAGGCAGAAACGGGATTCGTCGGAGAACACAATGTTGTGCCATTCCGTAGTCCAGGTGCAGCGTTCAACGGCCCACTGCAGCCGCACTCGCCGGTGGTGTAACGTCAATGGTAATCGGACCAATGGGCGCCGTGCGACAAGTCCCTGCTCCTGCAGACGACGTCGAACGGTACGTACTGACACAGGTTGTTGCGCAACACACCCTAATTCCTGCGCTAACGTTCGGGATGTGGCGGTGCGAGCCGTTAATGCCCGCTGCACAACATGCTGGTCCTCTCATTCGGTGGTGTGCCGCGGCTGCGGCAATCGCTCACGTCGGTCCGTCCGTCCCTCCCGCACCCACCGAATCCATAGACACCTCACTGTGGCTGGATGTCGTCCCACACGGGCGCCGATGTCTCGGTACGATAAACCTCTGTCACGATAAGCCACTATTCGTCCTCAGTCGAACTCCGAAACGTGCTGGAATGGCTGCCGTATTCTGCGGCGAGGCATCAGGAAGCTTCCCACGCACAGGTCCGGTAACACGACACACTTCCACTACTTACACCCCACCTTCTGTGCGCCCTTCTTATAGTGTTTCTCGGTGGCGTGCCCGGCGCATATGATTTGCAATGCTAATCGTTTGCATGTCCTCTCGTGGGCGGCGCATGCTGCGAATTTCAGGCCAATCGGATGCTTCCTTCTTGGTGTTGCATTTTGGGTGGCCAGCAGTGTAGATGTAAAATTCAAAGTTTATATTAATTAAGATTTTATCGAAGCCCAAATGACGTCATCTCGTCCTGTTTTACAGCAGCAAAATAAGTTTTATGATTCGACCAAAAACTGCATATGCTGATATCTGGCCCCGTGGGCGAAAAACAGTTCCTACGCCCATGTGTATATGCATGTCTTTGTCACGATTTCACAGGGTTTAAATTCCATGAATGTGTATTATTTGGGCATAACAAAATAGCGTCCTGTGTAGCTTTTTTTTTCATTGTCTTGTTGTTGTTGTTCTCTAGCTTAGGGACCATCACGAGCATCAAAGGCGAGCACTGCCCATCTCTCATATATGTTTACGGTCACTGCTATCGTTTCGCGAGGAATCCGGTGAGATTTGGGCAGCAGTGGTTCGTGTATATTCTACGTAAATATGTCCCGACCAAGGAGGTTATGTTACTGGAGACACCACTGGCTCTGCCGCCATGGGTCACAGCTAATCTGTGGTGTGACGTCACAAGCAGGCAAAAACCGAACTAAATTATACCGTTGATGAAACAGTAAGCTTGTGTATCATTGATAAAGAAGATTGAATTACTCATTTTATCTGTTTATACGCTTAGAAGCTTTTGTTCCATTGGTTTCCAAGCAGCTTCTCTTCTGCGGTTGCGTCGTGCCTGCTCATGACGTCATTTGCAACACGGACGGTGACTTATGGCGGCAAATGCTGCGTGGATAGGAGTGGTGTCTCCAGTAATATAACCTCCTTGGTCCCGACGGTATTTATATACATCGAGGTAGCTTTGCATTAGGAACACCCCTGTTTTACATATTCCAGCGATAACGAAGCACCACGTGATATCAGCGTTACGTGGGGCTACAATAAATTGTGCACACCTATACTCTGTACGTAATCGGTAAACGTTTACCAGTAATGGGGAAACTTGGCGACATAAGCCAATTGGGCCTTTCCTGTTATCTGCCCGCCACTGTTTGCTTTTGTTAATTGTTATGTAATATGACACTATTTGACTTCCGAATAAGAACGCTTTCAAAATGTTCGCGATTTTAGAGTGTATCGTTCCGCTTTGTTTACATGAAACCTGATCACACCCAACATGAGAGAAAGTAGTTCACGATAAATGTTATGGGAATTTTTTTATTGGTATATAAAATGACACTATAAATAGCAAAAACCAACTTATTCACTTTTTAATAAAATTTTAACTGTTTAAGAAATATACACCGAGTGGCCACTTTATTATGACCACCTGACAGTTTTAAGCAAATGAGCTATGGCTGCACGCTGTTGCCGCCAGAGGGCGAGGCTAGTATAAAAAGGGAAAGCTTAGTGCTTGCGACAGTAGTAGAAGTGATTTTTGGGTGACGAGATGGGTAAAAATGCGCTTTGACGGACTTTCAATGTGGGATGATTGTATGAGCTCGGAGCCATGGAGCGAGTATCACCGAAACCGCCGCATTCGTGAAATGTTCCAGAGCAGCTGTTGTTAAAGTGTTTAAAGACTGGACTGTCAGCCAAAAAACTGGGTCTCTACGTGCAACGTGTGGTCGTCATCGACTAGTGACTCCTCGGGCGGAACGGAGTGTCCAGACTGGTAACATACAACAGAAGGGCAACAGTGCAGCAAATTACAGACCATCTTAATCAAGGATCCCTTCAAATGGTCTCTGCACGCACTGTTCGCCGTACACTGCATCGGATGGGATATGGCAGCCGAAGGCCTGTTCGAACCCCTTTGCTGTCTGCAGTTAACAAGAGAAAAAGTCTTCAGTTCGCACAGGAGCACAAGGATTGGACAGTCGATAATTGGAAACAAATTATGTGGTCCGATGAATCACGTTTTCAGTTGCACCATGCCGATGGCCGAGTGAGAATTTGGCGGAAACAGCACGAAAGCATGGACCCCAAATGCATTGCTACAACCCTTCAAGCTAGTGGTTGCAACGTTATGGTTTGGAGAATGTTTTCCTGGCAATCTTTTGGGCCCTTTAATTCGTGTTGATCAACGTTTGACTGGCACATCTTATCTAAACATCGTTACAGACCAAGTGCATCCTGTCATGTGGATGGTTTATCCCAATGGCGATGGCTACTTTCAACAAGATAATGTGTCCTGCCATAGTGCTCGTATTGTACAGGATTGGTTTCAGGAACATGGCGGTGAGTTTACTTTGCTTAGGTGGACCCCACAATCTCCAGATCTCAACCCCATTGAGAATTTGTGGGATGAAGTTGAACGAACCATCAGACAGCTGGATCCACAACCCTGTAATCTCACACTCCTGGAAAGTGCTATTCATCAAGCATGGTCTCAGATTTCACAAACCACCTATCAACATCTCGTGGAGTCCATGCCCCGAAGAATCGACGCAGTATTAAAGGCAGAAGGGGGCCCAACGAAGTACTGAGGGGGTGGTCATAATAAAGTGACCACTCAGTGTACAGAAGAAAAAAATGTACTGTATAAGAAAACAAATTAAAACCAGTAGGTACAAATTAGGTACCAATATCACTCCCGAGGGAAGGGGGGGGGGGCATACGCTACGATATATTTCATAATTTCTAAAAATGAATCATCATTAGTTTTCAATCTGTTTCGCTACATAAATTTACATAATTCCAGAGCGCAGACAAACGGTTAGAAGAACATTTCTTCCGAATGACCACACATAATTTCAAAGCGCAGACAAACGGTCAAAAGAATGTGATCACTGCTCATAGGTTGTACGCATAAAGAAGCATGTGGTCACTGCACATCTGCTGCCAAAGGCTCTGTGGCAGCAGATGCGCAGTGACCACATGAAATGATGCGCAGTGACCACATTGAATGCGTTCTTATTCGGAAGTCAAATAGTGGCGGGGAGATAACAGGAAAGGTCCGCCAATTTGACCGCGGCCTGATAGTTGGGGCTCGGAGGGCAGGTGCCAGTACTTCGGAAGCAGCTGTACTTGTGGCTGCTCCCGTACTGCAGTATTAAGGGTGTACCAAGACTGGATTAATAATGCACAGACATCCAGCAGAACGGCTCACATTGATCAGACACGCGCGATTGATCTTACAAGTGAGCGTCGGGTGTCATAACTTGTATCACAGCAACAGTCACCCAGCAGCACAACAGCGGTGCAGTTCGACCTATTTCCACTTGCACCATGCGCCATATAGCTTCGCCTAAGGGTTCTACAGCCGGAGACCCGTGAGGGTACCGCCCAGTCATCGCAAACAACGCCTCGCACGGGCCAAGGAACATCGGCAATGGAGCCTCGGCCGATGGAAGAAGGTCGTCTGGAATGATGGCTGGGTTCGCATATGGCGTAAACAACAGGAAGCCGTATCCCTGGTTTGCAAAGTTGGGGTTTAACAGGCCAGTGGAGGTGGGGGTCTGCCTGGTGAGCCTTTTCCTGGCAAGTCCGTTGGTTATGATCCCACAAACACTGAGTGGTGGACGCTACAGGGTCTTGTTAGCCGACCTTCAGCCATATCTGCAGGAGGTTTACCACGACCACAGTGCCATCTTTCAACTGGACAATGCACCTTGTCATCGGGTTCGTATAACTACCGAGTGGTTGGAGGAACACGACAACGAATTCGCCACATTGCCTTGGCCCACAAACTCCCCTGATTGAAACCCAATTGACCATTTGTGGGATACACTAGAATATTGTAACCCAATTGAACATTTGTGGGATACACTAGAAGATTATAACTCAATTGAACATTTGTGGGATACACTAGAATATTGTAACTCAATTGAACATTTGTGGGATACACTAGAATATTGCAACCCAATTGAACATTTGTGGGATATACTAGAGCGGAATGAGCGTTAACTGACGGAGCTGCTGCAGCGGACTCGTTTCAGTAACGCATGGAAGATGTTCGATACCTTGTAGAATCTGTTTCTAGGCGTCCGCGAGCTGTGATCGCATAGAAAGGTGGACCAGCGCGTTATTAGGTAGGTGTTCCTAATGCAACGCTAACGCAGTGTATACCATACATTGCACGTGTGATGAATTCCTTCGTTTAAATTTATGATGGAAAGTAACAACGATCTGCAGCACAACAGAAAATGGTCAGGCGCTTGCAGGCAGCGTGGCTTCGTATCATCCAGATACTGGAAGTGAGTGTCAATAACGCGATTTATATAGGTGGGGCTCAGCGCAAAATTGCGGTGCCCTCACTCCAGCGAAAAATTATTTAAGCCCGCCCTAACAAAGTTCATTTTTGCGCACTTTCGGTTATTTCGAATAGATTGTTACAACTTTTAATCACGTATAGGTAATGGGTGTATTATCATATTGAAAACATATATATAATATGTGTAATATTATGCAAAATATAGCGTGGGAGATGGGGTTAGGCTCAGTGCTGAGACGGGCCGAGCCCGAAGTCCAGCCCATGCCTGAACCGGGCTCGGGCTACATTATATTTACTATACCGTTTGGACTCTGACAAGGAAACGGACATGTGGTTGTCGCTGATTGCAAAACCAAAGTATGTTGTTTAGATATCATAAGATATGTTTATATCCAAACTTTGAGCTGCTATGAACAACAGAGGGCCACCCCGGTGGCGCAGTGGTCTAAGCGATGGCCTCTGATCATTCGTCCGAACGGGGTCCGGGTTCGAATCCCGGTGAGGCATGGATGTTGTGTTTGTCTTACGGCACTGGCTCTCTCCCTTCCCTGGAACCAGTGACCCTAAATTAGGGACGGGCGACTGCTTATAGCCCATTGAGTTGCTCACGGTGGTCGTTAAACCTTCAATCAAAAAAAAAAAAAAAAAAAAACAGAGGGAGCCAATAGAGTCTTGTTCATGAGCATTTATTATGTAATGTATGTATATTATGAATGTTATATTAGAACTTACAATTATTTTCTATAAAAATATGGTTAAATTCATAACGGACACAGTGTTGGTAACATCAGACATGAACTTTTGGCACAGAGACCACTTTCTCCGTCTACAGTCGTTTGTTCACTATCAGTTTTCAGCGCCTCGATTTCAAAACCTAATCCGCTTTGCATTTTCTAAGTGTAGTTATGTCACTACTCACTCACCCTGGATACTTCCAAAGACCTCTCCAGTATTGTTTTGAGTCGACCCTAACTGAGGAATGTGGTAAAGAAGATTGCAAGGAAATAGCATTCATGAAATGTGCTCACTGTGAGAATTACTTTTGTTTGGATCATTCCATAATTAAAGATCTTCATATTTTTTGTCGTACATGAAAGGTGAGTGCAATGTACATCCATTACTGAACACGCTATATTGTATATCCATTCATGAATATTTTTTAATGTATACCAATTGCTTAAAACAACAAAAACCATTCCGATACGATAGATTCCATGAATATTGTCTCTGCCTGTGCTCTTTGATGTCCTATAACTTCATCATTTATATTCCATAGCATCTAAAAGTTTGTCATTATACATTACTCCTTCACTACTGTCGAATGATGTAACAAGCACTGTGCATGTAGCGACAACGGTCCGTACCGTTCCCTTGTGTGAGAGAGAGAATTTTTTTTCTTTCTTTTTTTTTTTTTTTTTTTAATGTAATTTTGTATGATTCAGCATACGCGGCGGCCTATGGTCATTTTTAGCACGTCCTTTGTAAAAAAAGATCATGCTTATGTTACCGGTTTGTCCGTCTGTACCCACGATATCTCTGCAACTATTAGTCTGATTTGAAAAATTATTTTTGCGTTGGGAAGCTTGAAATATGCGAATGATGATCCTTTATTTCGTTTTCTTTTACGATGTACAATTTTGCCGCTAGAGGGCGTAAATGCAGATGATGTCCAATTCAAAAATACGTTTTATTCCACATATTTGCTTCTAAACATCCGATTGAAAAAATTATTTTATCTTTCGATTCCATTTATGTCGAAGAGTATTTTAGATATAGTTACTTTTTCAAATTACGCATAGATTTCCCGATAGGGGACGTAAAAGTAAATTACATTTTTCCCGATAACTCTTCTTCTAAAACTCCGATTTCCAAATTTTTTTCTTCAGCGGATACATCTCCTGATGGAAAATCTTTTGCATATAATTTCAAATTTTAGGTAAAGAATACTTTAGCCTCCAGGGCGCGTAAGTGTTAATTTTTGCTTCTGATGTATTTGCCATAAAATCTGAGATTCTAAAATATCGATTGAAAAAAATTCTTTCGTGGACTGATGCCACTCACATCGATAAACATTTTCGGAATATTTTATTTTTAAAATATTCCACAGTTTCTCCGCCAGGGGGCGTAGATGTATATCTTATTTTTTGTCAATATCTCTACTTCTAAGAGTCCGATTTCAAAAATTTCTTCTTTGTTGGATAGTATTTCCAGTGTGACATGTTTTTCATATAATTTCAAAATTTTCAAGTAATTCATAGACTTTCCGCCTGGGGGCGTAGAGGTAAATTGTGTTTCCCCCTATATCTCTGCTTCTAAATCTCCGATTTGAAAAATTCTTTCTGCACCGGATACAGCTCCTGATGGGAAACCGTTTGCACATAATTTCTAATTTTTGTAAAAAAAAAAAATGGTTTGGCCACCAGGGGGCATAAATCTTAATTTCCGCTTCTGATGTATTTGCAGCAAAATATGAGCTTCTAAATTCTTGATTGAAAAAATTCGTCGTTTGTAGACAGATAGTACTCATGTCGACAAACCTTTTAAAAACATTTTCTTCTTGAAATCATGCATGGCTTCTACGCCAGGGGGCGTAGATGCATATCTTATTTTTGTCAATATCTCTACTTCTAGGAGTCCGATTTGAAAAATTCCTTCTTTGTTGGATAGTGTTTCCGATGCGAAATGTTTTTCCTATAAATTCAAAATTTTCAAGTAAATCATAGACTTTCCTCTAGGGGGCACAAAGGTAAATTGCGTTTTCTGCGTTATTTCTGCTTCTAAAACTCCGATTTGAAAAATTCTTCCTGTATCGCATACAGGACCTGATGGAAAATATTTTTCACATAATTTCTAATGTTTGGTAAAAAATGGTTTGGCTACCAGGGGGCATAAGTGTTAATTTCTGTTTTTTTTTTTTTTTTTTTTTTTGATTGATTGGAGGTTTAACGACCACCGTGAGCAACTCAATGGGCTATAAGCAGTCGCCCGTCCCTAATTTAGGGTCACTGGTTCCAGGGAAGGGAGAGAGCCAGTGCCGTAAGACAAACACAACATCCATGCCTGACCGGGATTCGAACCCGGACCCCTTACGGACGAATGATCAGAGGCCAGCGCCTTAGACCACTGCGCCACCGGGGCGGCTAATTTCTGTTTCTGATGTATTTGTAGCAAAATCTGGGCTCCTGAAAACTCGACTAAATTTTATTTTTCTTGGACCGATAGTGCTCATACGGAAAAACCTTTTGAGAATACTTTCTTCCTAAAATAATGCATGGTTTTCCCACCAGGGGATGTAAAGTCACATCTTATTTTTGTCGATATCTCTGTTTCTAAGAGTCCTATTTGGAAAATTATTTCGGTGTTGGAGAGAGCGTTTCCGGTGCGAAATGTTTCTTATGTAAATTCATGTTTTTATTAACGCACAAGTCTGCAACCAGAGGACGTAAGCTCACAATTCCGTTTACAGGAGTATCTGAGGGATTAAAAACCCGATTGAAAAACTTCTTTCTTCCGTCAGATACTATTGTTTTCCATACCGGTTCCATTGCCTTTGAATAGCTTTGATAAATTTAATTTGCGTCAAAACGGATTCAAAAGACGTGCTTATTACACCCGAAAATTTGGTGTCATCTTTCTTGTTTAACTTTGTAGTTGACAACGAGAATTCCTCGGCAACTGGGTCCCGGGCTGGGAGTGGGGACTCAGGAGGGCTATTTATTCCTGGCTAGGGAAGAAAATAACTATAGGCCACGTATTAGTGGTTTTCTGCGGAGATGAAAAAGCTTCTTTAAGAACTATAAGCACTACACAGTAGATAGCACGCTGACAAAATTTTGCCCCCTACCTTCACACGACAGCTCCCTGCTAATTCTATTGAGTAACATAAGAAAACTGCAGCTCGCCCGGTCTTACAGGATGTCCGGCCGCCCGACACATTTCAGGAAGAAACGAACGGTAAAACAAAATCGTGCAACTACTACCCATGTACTATAGAAACAGACAGAGGACCCTTCCCCACTATCCAGTTGAGAAAGACACCAGTTAACTGCAGGGCGAGGCATTAGTGGGTGTCAGAGGCGTAACTAGGGCGGGGCAGCTCAAGACAGGGCGCAAAACTCACTGCTTACAATCTGATTAAAATTGGAACTGAAGCTTTTGCACCTGTTTCTGATACATATCTTTCAGGCCATACTTCGTCATTTGTCCATTTACAAAATTTGCTTATAACAATTGTTCGATAGCCTTCACAACTTAAAATTCACATTTCTTCTTCAAAATACTCAGGGAATGTTAACTTACGACGTTTAGAAATGAAGAAGCGGTTGTACGTACTTTTCAAGATAAAAATGTTATTCACATTCTTGAAGATTTTCTGGGGCTATTCTATCATTACTTCGACCAGTGGTGCACCCAGGAATTCCTGTTGGAGGGGGCTACATATACACTGACGGAAAAAAAATCCCAACACCAAGAAGGGGTTGTGTTATATAAACGACAGTTGGTAGGCGGTGTGAGTACATCTGTAAGATGACGTCTATGCAAATTTCGCGCTCGGCGCATACGTGTGGCGCTAGTAGCGCCCCTTGGAACATGCAAAGCAGGTTTGCTGTAAATACGCGCTGTAACGTTCGTGAGCGTTAGTTATCGTTGAGATTCGACGTAGTGTGTTGATGTTAGTCAAGAATGCCTTTAAGAAGACGAAGAAGCCATTATCAACAGCTCACGGAGTTTGAACGAGGTCGTGTAATAGGGCTACGAGAAGGTGGATTTTCGTTCCGCAATATTGCAGAACGACTTGGCAGGAATATAGCCACTGTGCATGATTGCTGGCAGCGGTGGTCAAGGGAAGGTACTGCCTCAAGAAGACCGGGTTCCGGCTGGCCACGTGGCACTACTGAGAGGGAAGACCGCCGTGTACGGCGTATGGCCGTGGCGCATCGTACCGCGTCTGCGGCAGTAATTCGAGCTGCAGTTGCCACCACAGTGACACAACGAACTGTTACAAATCGGTTACTTGAAGGACAGCTCCGAGCCAGACGCCCTGTAGCGTGCATTCCGCTTACTCCAAACCACTGCCGTTTGCGACGTCAGTGGTGTCAAGCTAGAGTTCATTGGAGGACGGAGTGGAGATCTGTTGTGTTTTCCGATGAAAGCCGGTTCTGCCTGGTTGCCAGTGATGGCCGTGTGTTGGTTAGAAGGAGGCCAGGTGAGCGCCTGCAACCAACCTGTCTGCGGCCGAGACACACTGGACCTACACCTGGAGTTATGGTCTGGGGAGCAATTTCCTACGACAGCAGGAGCACTCTCGTGGTTATCCCACGCACCCTGACGGCACAGTTGTACTTCGGTCTGGTGATTCAACCTGTTGTGCTGCCATTCATGAACAGCATTCCAGGGGTGTTTTCCAACAGGATAACGCTCGCCCGCATACCGCTGTTGTAACCCAACATGCTCTACAGAGTGTCGACATGTTGCCGTGGGCCCCACCGCTGGCGCAGTGGTCTAAGCGATGGCTTCTGATCATTCGTCCGAAAGGGGTCCGGGTTCGAATCCCAGTGAGGCATGGATGTTGTGTTTGTCTTATGGCACTGGCTCTCTCCCTTCCCTGGAACCAGTGACCCTAAATTAGGTACGGGCGACTGCTTATAGCCCATTGAGTTGCTCATGGTGGTCGTTAAACCTTCAATCCAAAAAAAAAAAAAAATATGTTGCCATGGCCTGCTAGATCACCAGATCTTTCACCAATCGAGCACGTATAGGACATCATTGGATGACAACATAAGCGTCACCCCTAACCAGCATTAACCGTCCCTGTATTGACCGACCAAGTGCAACAGGCATGGAACTCCATCCCACAAACTGACATCCAGCACCTGTACGACACAATGCATGAACGTTTGCATGCTTGCATTCAATATTCTGGCGGTTACACCGGTTATTAATGTACCAGCATTTCACATTTAAAATGGCTCTTCTCGCGCTTACGTTAAGCTGTGATCTTGAAACCTTAATCGATTAAATATGTTACCTATACAAATATATTGCCGCCATTTCATTCCTCTACAACTATTTTTTCGTGGTGTAGGGATTTTTTCCCCGTCAGGGTATATATAGTATACGTACACAATATGTGTGTGTGTGTGTGTGTGTGTGTGTGTGTGTGTGTACAGGGTGCATAGGAAGTCCTTTTAGCCTGGAATAACTTGCGAACGGAGAGAGGTACAGTTATGCAAGTGAGATAACGGTATACTAAAGCGACTACGCCCGATCGAATGTAACCAATAGCAGCGCCCCTAGTGGCGGAAGTTAGCTATTGCAAATCGAAAACGAAAAGAGATAGAGCATAATTTCCAAATGCAAAGTTGTAGAGCATCAATTAATTAGTATACAAAACGACATTTGTTTCACACGGATAAGATAAATTGTCGCTCGAATACCTTAAAATGTCCGAAATCGATGCGCGACGATTCGAATCTGCATATTCACATTTCGCAAATGTAGCCGCAGATTGTAACGTTGTACCGTACCTACGATATAAAAACCAGTAGCAGGATATACCCTGATCAAAAGTTTAGGTCTACGTACACTGTGTGAGAATGGCGAGCTTCTCTCACTCCCAATATTGCGAGATGGTGCTTATTTACGGCGAATGCCAACGGGACAGAGATACCTCCAACTATTACAGGATATCATACCTGACTTTTTAGATGACATTCCCCTGTCAGCATTTCGTTCTTTCTGGTTCCAACATGACGGTGCCCCTGCACACCAGCGAGTAGCAGTGCGACGCTTTTTCACAGATTGTTTTGGGCAACGAATCATCAGGTATGGTGGTGCTGTTGAATGACCTCCACGATCGCCGGATCTCACTCCGTTGGATTTCTTCCTCTGGGGGTTACGTAAAAAATCAGGTGTACGCAACAGCGCCTACAAGTCTTCTGGATCTACATCGTCGTGTTACAGATGCTTGCAATAGTGTGACACCTTCCATGCTGAGGAAAGTGCATGGAGAGTTACTTTCACGAATACAAATGTGTATCTTGGGCAATGGTGAACTCTTCGAACGTATTCGACATTAACTTTTTATCACTGTGCGCCAGTTTGCCTTCTTTGTTTTTGCTTTGTCTGACGTCATCAAACTATATTGACATAAGTACGCACTTATGCAATAAATTGAGTGTATTTGCTCATACCTATGCCTGTTCCCTTCAAACGTTCACACAAAAGGTCGCGCATCGATTTCGGACATTTTAGGGTATTCAGGTGACAATTTATCTTATCCGTGTGGAACAAATGTTGTTTTGTACTAATTAATTGATGCTCTACAACTTTGTAATTGGAAATTTTGCCCTATCTCTTTTCGTTTTCGATTTGCAATGGCTAACTTCCGCATTTCGCTACTAGGGGCGCTGCAATCGGTTGCATTCGATTGGGCGTAGTCTCATTACTATACCGTTATCTCACTTGCATAACTGTACCTCTTTTCGTTCGCAAGTTATTTAAGGCTAAAGGGACTTTCCTATGCACCCTGTATATATACAGGGTGTCCGAGAATTATTGGACACATTACAAAATTATGAACCAAAAAACCCTATGAGCATTGTCTGTTTTTCTATGTCACGTATTACTAACACGGTTTCTATAATTTTGTTTTGCAGAATTGTTATTTCCAGAATCCGATAGATGGTGCTATAGGTGTGACCTGTTGAGGAATGTATGAGAAATGCACATTCAGTAGTCATGTCATCCGTACAGCAGAAGGGGATGTGTGTGTTATGGCTTGCGGAATTAAAGTATGTCATTAAAGTTAAAATACAGTACCGTTTAGAATATGGTTGTAATCCTCTGTCAACGAATTCAATGAAGCGGTGTCTGAAACAGTTAAAAGAAACTGGCAATGTGGAACATCGTGGAGGAGTCGGTAGGCCTAGCGTCAGCGGTGAGACGGTTAACCAAGTTAGTGAACGTTTCCGACGAAGCCCCAGGAAATCCGTTCGTAAAGCTAGCAGAGAACTGTGCATTCCGAAATCGACCGTTTAAGGTATCTTGCGCAAGAAATTAAAAGTTTCATGCTTATAAAATTCAAATAGTGCGAAAGATGCATGTAAATGATCACACTCTGCGATACGATTTCGCTGTGGATATGCTGAATCGAGTGGAAAACGACGAAATCTTTCTCAGTTCTGTAATTTTTAGTGATGAATCCACATTTCATGTATCAGGTATTGTGAATCGTCACAACTGTAGAATATGGGGCAATGAACCGCCTCGTGCTGCTGTTGTACTGGAACGTGATTCTCCAAAAGTTAATGTGTGGTGCGCCCTATCAAAAATAGAAGTGATTGGCCCTTTCTTCTTCTGCGAAAAAACCATAAATGGCGACATTTACTTGGATATGCTGGAAAATTTCGCTATACCCCAGATCAAAAGACATGACAACGTTGTTTTCCAACAAGACGGTGCACCTCCACATTGGTCAACGTGTGTACGTAAGTGCATAAATGAGCATTTCCCCAACAGATGTATTGGGTGTGGTGGTCCCACTCCGTGGCCTTCTCGCTCTCCAGATCTAACTCCATTGGATTATTTCATATGGGGTTATGGGAAGGATCGTGTCTATCAGACGCCTTGTACTGATTTGCAGGAACTGAAGCAGCGTATCACAGCTGCTATTAATTCCATAACTCCTCAGATGCTTGCCAATCATCATCATCATCATCATCATTGTCAACCATTATCAATCCACTGCTGGACGAAGGTCTCCCCAAGTTTCCTCCACAACGGTCTGTCTTGTGCCAGTCTCCTCCATATCACTCCCGCATATTTACGAATTTCATCCACCCATCTCCCATGTGGTCTTTTTCTGGGTCTTTTCCTGTCCCTTGGAATCCAATCTAAAATTTCGGCTGTCCATCTATGGTCTGTCCTTCTGGCAGTATGTCCAGCCCATTGCCATTTCAGGGATTTAACTCTGATCATGATGTCTTCCACTCTCGTCATTTTTCGGATCCACGAGTTCCTCTTCTTATCTCTCCTGGTTATACCAAGCATGCACCTCTCCATGCTGCTTTGAGTTGTCTGCAGCCTTTGTATGTCTCTTTTAGTTAAGGTCCACGTCTCTGCACCATACGTAAGCACTGGAAGGATGCATTGATCAAACACTTTTCTTTTAAGACATAATGGCATATTGCTCTTGAAAATTATGCTGTTTCTTCCAAAAGCTCTCCAGGCAAGTTTTGTACGCCGATTAATTTCTTCATCAATGTGACCCTCACTTGATATCTGCTGTCCAAGATAAACATATGTATCTGTTATCTCCAGTTTTTCTCCATCAATCGATAAATCTTCATTTCTTGTAAAAGCATTGAACATCACTTTTGTCTTCTGAAAGTTCATTTTTAATCCCACTTCTTTACTCTTGTCAGCAAGTTCCTGGATCATACTCTGCAGCTCTGATGGGGTAGTTGCAAAAATGACTACGTCATCAGCAAAACGAAGGTGGGTTAGATAATCTCCATTAATCTTTATCCCTTTGTTTTCCCAGTTCAGTGATTGAAAGACATTTTCCAATGTAGCATTAAAGAGTTTCGGAGATATGGTGTCACCTTGTCTCACTCCCTTTCCAATTTTTATGTGTGTTGTATTTTCAAACAGCCGAATCTTTGCACTTGCATTTTCATAGATGTTATTAATAATATTAATGTATGCATCTTCAATACCGCAGGATTTCAGAGCCGTGGTAACTGCTGATGGTTTCACCGAATCAAAGGCTTTTTCATAATCGATAAAAGCCATGCACAATGGAAGTTCATATTCCCTCGCTCTTTCAATTAGTTCTCTCAGTACGTGGATATGATCTATTGTGCTGTAGCCACTCCTGAATCCAGCTTGTTCTCTCGGTTGAGCCATGTCCAGTGTTACCTTCAAGCGGTGTGAAGGAACTTTAGTGAAGATTTTATAAACCACTGATAGGAGGCTGATAGGTCTGTAGTTCCTGAGATCCTCAATGTCACCTTTTTTATGTAGCAGGATCATTGTAGCGTTGTTCCAATCCTCAGGAATCTTCCCTTCATTAAGGCATCGAGTGAAAATTTGGGCGAGTACTGTTTCAATTTCTCCACTTGCTTCTTGTATGATGTCTATAGTAATTCCATCTTCTCCTGGAGCTTTCCCCCGCTTCATGTTCTTGATTGCATGAGCAACTTCTGCTGGGAGGACTGGAAGAACTCTGGTACCTTTCATGATGTCTGGAGTACATGTATCATCCCTTTCATATAATTTAGAGTAGAAATCTTTCACTCTTGTCAAAATTTCGCCTCTATTTCTTGTTATAGAACCATCTTCTTTTCTCAGAGCCATAATCTGTTTTCTTCCCTTACTGAGATGTCCCTTTGCTATCTTAAGGCTTTGGTTGTTTTCAATTGCTTTCCTCACTAGCTCACAGTTGAATTTCCTTACGTCTTCAGTGATACTTTTTCGTGTTGTCTTGCATAGCTCTATATATTCCACTTTGGAAGTCACATCTTCTTTAGTTGTCCTCATCTCTCTTCTTTTTTGCATCAACATTTTGGTTTTTCCTGATAATTTGTTCACATGCAACTTGTTCTTAGACCCAGCTAATTTTGTTGCTGTTTCCATTAGAGCTTTGGTTACTTTTCTGTTAACTTCCGAAATATCCACTTCTTCCGATGTTAGGCCTTCTAAAGCAGAGAATCTGTTCTTCAGTTCCAACTTGAAAGTATTATGGTGTTTTTTAAGGTTGGTTATGTCAATACATTTTGTTTGTCTTATGAGCTTGCCACGTTCCAGTTTAGTGTTAAGGTGCATCTTACATCTCACCAATCTATGGTCACTACCTGTGTTGAACTTGTTCAGCACACTGCAGTCTTCGATGACGAATTTTTTGTTACACATAATAAAATCAATTTCACTTGTCGTCTCAATTGGATGTCTCCATGTCCATTTCCTGTGTGGCTTTTTCTTGAAAAAGGAGTTCAAGATGAAAAATCCTTCTGCCTCTGCAAACTCAACGAGAGTATTTCCACGCTGGTTTCTGTTGCCGTGACCGAATTTACCTACTGAAGTTTCATTCTGTTGCCGTTGCCCTATTTTTGCATTGAAATCTCCCATAATTATCTTCAAGTGCTGCTTACCTTTATTATTTAGATGACGAATTTCCTCATAAAATTCTTCAATTTCTTCTTCAGGATGACTTGTGGTGGGTGCATAAGTTTGAATAATCTGAGCCTGGTATCTTCTCGATAGTTGGATAACGAGTCGTGCAGCTCTGTCAGAGGAACTTTCAACTTCTACCACTTTATCCTTCAGTTTCTTGTTTATTATAAATCCAACACCACTAGTTCTGCCAGTATCTGTCATACGATAATAGAAGAGATGTCCACTTTTCAGTTCAATGAGATCTTCTCCTTTTCTCCTTACCTCACTTAGCCCGACGATGTCCCACTTGATCCTTTGTAGTTCCTCTTCCAATTCAAGAAGCCTTGAATCAGAAGATAGGGAGCGTCCGTTATAGGTAGCCAAGGTCAGCATCAAATGGCAGCCTAGTCCGGTCCTCCGGGGATTCTTAGCACCCTCTGCCTTCATGTCGCACTGGCCGCTGCCTTGGCCAGGTACATTCCAGCTGCCGGAGACTGAGGGCCAAGATTTAAGTTGTAGAGTCATTTTGGAGGTGTTTGGCCATAACTCACCAAGCTGGCCAAGCTGGTTGGTGAGTGTGGGATAGCATTTCCTCTGATCCCGATGGTATAGTTATACCGCTATTGGCGGTCGTCGGTCGATTTCTTGCCAATACATGGCATGAAATCGAGTATCGCTTGGACGTACTACAAGCAACCAAGGGATCTCACATAGAAATTTATTTTGTGTAGTTACATTGTAAGTTAGTACAGTCAGTTTCTTTCTATCTGTTTAATGTTTTGTTTTATATAATTTTGTAATGTATCCAATAATCCTCGGACACCCTGTATATATACACTGAAGAGCAATTGAATTTGAGACAGCTGGCGTTATGCAAATGTGGCGCTGTGGGTGGCACTGTGAACGGGAACGACATGACGTATGCATCGATCCGACAATATAAGGAGTGATGCGACGGGAATCAGTAAGAGTCGGACGCATTATGGGTAAGACGAAGGATCTCAGCGCATTTGATCGTGGGCAAATTGTCGGGGCCCGACGAATGGGTCACTCCATTTCGCAAGTCGTGCAGACACTGGAATTTTCACGAGCCACTGTGTCACGGGCGCTCCGTGAGTACATCGAATCCGGTTAAACCATCCCTGCAAGGGCCAACTGCCGTGGACAACAGCGTGTGGATGAGCGGGGTCATCGTCGGCTAGCTCGCCTTGTAACAGCGGATTGACGGGTCACAGTGCAAGAAATCACTCGGCAATTTAACGCTGGTGCACAAAAACGTGTAAGCAGCCCCACCGTCCAGAACCATCTCCTCGCTATGGGGTACAGAAGCCATCGTCCCACGAGGGTACCGCTGTTGACCGCACATCATAGGGTGCAAAGGTTAGCATGGGCGCGGGAACATCGCCACTGGACCCTAGACATGTGGGAAAATGTTGCCTGGACTGATGAGTCGAGATTCACGTTGGTACATGCGAATGGTAGGATACGAGCACGGCGCAAACCATATGAAGCGATGGATCCTTCTTGTCAACAGGGCATTCTTCAAGCTGGTGGGGGTGGCATTCTCGTCTGGGGACTCTTTACGTGGACTGAAATGGAACCCTTGGTACGTGTGACATCGTCCCTCACAGGTCAACGTTACCGGGATATCCTGGAAGACCATTTGCTCCCGTTTGTGCGTCTTCAACACCCCACTGAGGACCTCATCCTGCACAAGACAATGCACCGTTCAACACCCCACTGAGGACCTCATCCTGCACAAGACAATGCACCGTGCCATCGCTCCCGAATTGTATCCGAATGGTTGGATGAACACTCCACCGACGTGATCTCTCTTCCTTGGCCATCTAGGTCACCTGACCTCAATCCCATCGAGCAGATCTGGGATGTCATCGAGGGAGATGTTCGAGGCTCTGAACCCTCTCCATCAAATCTTCGTGAACTGTGGGAACTTGTTAAAATTGTTGTGGATCCTTATGGCTTCCCAACGCTTCCGGTGTCTTGTAGAGTCCATGCCGAGACGAATCGCCGCCGTCATCAGGGCGAAAGGTGGTGCTACACGTTACTAGACAGGTATCTCTAGTTCAATTGCTCTTCAGTGTATATAGTGTACGCCTATAGTTTATGTACGGTTGTAACGTACGTCGCACTTAATCGTTTTGGGGTTTGGGAGAAGACACTATGTCAGACACTATGTAATTTTTTGAACATGTAAAATAATATTTTTGAATGTTTAATTTGTGACGTACGTCGCTCTTAATCTCCTTGGGAAGAAGACCCCGTGTAATAGTATGCAATTTTTTGAACATGTAAAATAATATTAAAAACACAGTTTTGCCGTCTTTACACGATTTAAAAAAATTACGGTTAAAATGATATATACATGAGCACTTTCAACCAATCTAGCAATAATCCTGTATATAAGAAACTCAAATATGAACTGAACCAACTTAGACAGCTGCGTCAGAACCCCGATATTTCCATAATCAGTGCGGACAAGACCTCCCAAGTTATTATAATGAATAGAACTGACTACATTGATAAAATGAACCAGGCAATTGCAAACATTCCACATACCATCTGCACCCGTGATCCCACTAATGCTACCATTTCGGCCCTCTCCAGGTTAAAATCTTCAGGTCTACTTCCTACAAATATCACTAAAGCTATGCACCCACCACCTGGACCCCGTGTTCCCGAATTATTTGGAAAACTTAAAACCCATAAAACAGGTAATCCCGTACGCCCCCTCATTTCGGCCTATGCAAGTCCAACTAGACCCCTTGAGGGAGCATTGGCAAAATGTCTAGTTCCATTAACCACTTCATCCATATTCTCGGTGACCAGTTCCGCTCAGGCATTAAATAAAATACATTCTGGTACACCATCTAGCTCGCAGTTTATAATGGTCTCACTCGATATCATTTCCTTATACCCTAATGTACCTGTACCTGCTGTCCACCGTATCATTGAAGAAATGTTGTCAGCACACGGAACTTATACCCATAATGAAATTCAAGGCATTGTTAATGCCTTAAGACTTGTGTACAACAGAACATTTTTTCGATTTAATGAAACTATTTACCGTCAACGGGAAGGGGCCCCTATGGGGTCACCCCTCTCAGCAGTTCTATCTGAGTTGTTGTTACAAGACCTGGAAAACGAAGTCCTCGCAAACTTTCATGTGAAACCTATTTTATACCTGAGATACGTGGATGATGTGCTTTTGTTTTGGCAGTCCACCCTTGAAAGCCTTACCGAATTCACCAGCTTGTTGTCTACAAAATACAGTTCCATAAAATTTTCTACAGAATTCGAGACCAATTATGCATTACCCTATCTGGACATCTTGTTGGAAAGGAAACCCTAATACGAACGAAGTAACTCACTCTGTTTATAGAAAACCAACTGCAACAATATCTATGATTCCCTATAACTCCTACCACCCACTCAGGCAAAAACTCTCAGCCCTTCACTTTATGTTTCACCGAGCAGTTACATATTCATCCTCAACCGATCAAAGAGACCTAGAAGTTGCAAAAATTATGGATATTGCAGCATTATATAATTATCCATCTACCACATGCAGTTAATTCCATAATGCGCCGTGTCTTTAATGCATCATACTCAACATTACCAAGAACGATACCAAGCACTTCATATGTCGGCAAGCTACCATACATCCCTGCTGTCACAAATATACTAAAAAACGTATGTCGTCCACTTAATTTTGATTTTGGCATAAAAACGTGCAACATTCTCGCCCATATTAAAAATGACAGGGATCGGATTCCCCATGATTCCAAATTTGGTGTATACGCAATCCCACTAAAAGCTATGAATGCTGACGTAATCGACAAGATGTACATAGGTTCGACCCGTCGCAATATTAATTTACGTGTCTCTGAACATAGATATAATGTTAAAACATGCTCCACCTCCACCGCCCTTTCAAGACTATGCCTGAAGGGTCAACACCAACCTATCTGGGACGATGTTACTATGTTACATACGCCAACTACATGTTCATCTATCCTCCTGTTAGAAAGCCTATTGATACATAAACATAGGGCTGAATGCTGTAACGACGATACCCCTATCATTATACCGTTGCCATGGAAACTATACTCTGTAACTATTACAACGAAAGAGACAATACCGGCTGCTCTAATGAAACGACATGATTGGGTAGTGAGCATGCGCATGCCAAAACATACTATTTCGTCAGTGCGCATACTACATAATATATACCCTCCCAGGGCATAGTGCAACCACAGCATCTGATGACGGGTCCACAGTGGACTTGAAAGTGCTCATGTATATATCATTTAAACCGTAATTTTTTTAAATCTTGTAAAGACGGCAAAACTGTGTTTTTAATATCCTTCAGCACGATAAATCGACTTCCTATGATGTAAAATAATATTTTTGAATGTTTAATTTGTAAGGTACGTCGCTTTTAATCTCTTTGAAGCCCCCTCCGTGGGTGCGCCAATGACTGCGGCTGAGAACCACGACTACCAGCTGCATTCGGCCCATTTGATGTGGTACCGAAGGTTGGAACCAGTTGGGAAAAGCTGCACAAAAAGTAATAGTTTTATTGTTGTCATTTTGTTTGTGACGACTACTGTGAGAAACTCATTGAGCTATAAGCCTGTCCCTAATTTAGGGCCACTGGCTCTAGTGAAGGGGTAGATCCAGTGCCGTAGGACAAACACTCCATCCATGCTTCACCTAGGGCGCATGGTTATTAGCCGGCGCCCCGTAGCACTCTGCTACAGGGGCGACACTGTGTGATTGTACCTCCCGCATAGAGATGCCATTAGGTATGTGGTTAATTTTGTTTTGTAAGTTTTCGTCTGAGTGAGGGTGATTCGAATTCCGGATGAGGCATAAATGGGTGGTGTATTTGTCTCACGGCACCGGCTCTGTCTTTTCTCTGGAACCAGAGATCCCTATTAAGGGACGGGCGAATGGTCGTTGAATTTCGGGAAAAAATGTCAGGTAGGGGTGCAATATTTTGTGGTTTGCCCCGGGCGCAGAAATGTCTAGTTACGCCTCTGGTGGGTGTCTGGAAGAGGAAATTCTTTTTATTAATGCCTAAACAGGTTAGTCATAGTTTTCGGGCCCGGGCTCAGTGACGTAACTACTACCCCCGCAGTTGCGGGGCGGGGGGGGGGGGCGCAAGTAACTAAGGGGCGTACTACAGCCGACAGTTATATGAAAAAATCCGAACACGCACAAAAACAAACAAAAAAATAATTAACCAAAGATTTAAATTTTCCTTAAAGATATATTTAGCTTTGCTTAATTAAATGTCAAGTGTCACTTTTAAAATACTGATTGCTCTACAGATTGAAATTATTCGGCCCCTTAGCTTTAGATTATAATACGATTTCTTTGCAATAGGTAGTAAGTAATACGATCGCTCTCCCATCGCCCTCTCTGTCTACGCTGCTGTGGAAAGAAACTGCGAGGCCACACGGGAATTCCCTGTGGAAGATGTGCAGTCAGTCACCTAGGGTTACGTACGCGACAGGCTCCAACATTTAGTCACATCAGCCGCATATCTACTATGTATAAGAGGGCGATTTCTTCAAGTTATTTATTTTAGTTTTGGACGAAACAATTAAACGTTGCTGTTGGTTTTAGTTCTTCCTTATATACTAAGTACGTCTATCTCATTCACTGCGTGGAAACTCATATACAAGCGAACGACATCCTTTTGCAAAATGTCACAAAAGCGTCCAAGTGGAGTAAAGTATCGGCGAGAGAAAAGAGGAGAGCACGCAAAGGAACGTCCAAAATTCGACCAGTTCTTTTTGCGCAGAGTCAATTAAGCTCAAGTGCCGTTTCTGATGAAAAGAATGATGATTTGTTTAGCACGTCAACTGTTTAAAAGCAGTCATTTTACAAAAACCAGGCACTTCAGAAACAAGTGAAAGTAAAATGGGTGATTATGAAATCTTATAATTATTAACCTTAACCCAGGGGCGGCGGAAAGTGAAGTTCGTTGACCGGGCCCGAAATTTAGAATCGTGGTGAACCCCGCATCCCTTCCCGCAACAAACAGAAGAAAATCAATGCATACGGAGCTTTGTTGGGGATTAGGACCACCCGACCACTTACTTAGAGGAACTTTCTAAGGCACATCACAACAATCGCACATATGCCAAATAAAAAAAAAAAAAATGAAAATAAAAATCTTGGCTGGAATTATTGACCGGGCCCGAGCGGTTCCGCCGCCACTGCCTTAACCATTTAAATATATTTTTCCGAATTCGTTCCTTGCGATAAAATGTATACTCATGTTCATGCATCGGTCCCCGCACCGTGTTAATCTTAATTGGCTAATTAATTACCTTTCATCCATTACGTATTTCTTTTCCAGAAGTTACTTAAAAATTTTAAACTACAGGGGTCTAGGTAACCCCTTAATTTTTCCAGACACTCTCCCTGTCTTCCTGATATTTCCCTTCACCACCGCCACCACCACCACACACACGCACACCGTAAAAAACACATCCTCCCTGGTGTTCGAAATGTTGGGAAAATTACTGTGCTTATAGGTGCTGAAGTAACTCTTGAGTGGGGGGCGCATGTTGTGCTAGTTACGCCACTGTTTTGCACGAAAAATTACTTAAAAAGTTAAAACTACAGCGCTCGAGGTACACCTCGTTACTTTTCCAGACACTTTCTCTGACTTCCTGACACACCCAACACCCTCCCCGCCCCACACATACCACGAAAAACACATCCTCCCTCGTGTTCGAAATCCGGGGAAAATTACTGTGCTTAGGGGTGCTGAAGTAAACCTTGCTTGGGAAGGGGCGCACCCTGACGCCACTTCCCGGGCTCTGCCTTGCGATGTAAAATTCGGGCTCGGGCTCTTAAACTTGAGCCCGAACTCAGCACTGGTTAGGCTACATCACCTGAAAGAGATTTTCATGTCAGAAAATCAGAAAATAAAGTTAGGCTAGAGCTTCCCGATCGCACAGAATAATTCGTTTAAAAATAAACAAGACACTGCTGTCAGATGTTTGTTGCCGCACCTGTGGCGCAGTGGTCAAAGCAATGGCCTCTGATCATTCGTCCGAAAGGGGTCCGGGTTCGAATCCCGGTGAGGCATGGATGTTGTGTTTGTCTTACGGCACTGGCTCTCTCTCCCTTCCCTGGAACCAGTGACCCTAAATTAGGGACGGGCGACTGCTTATAGCCCACTGAGTTGCTCACGGTGGTCGTTAAACCTCCAATCAAAAAAAGAAGGGGGGGGGGCGGGTTCGAATCCCGATGAGGCATGGATGTTGTGTTTGTCTTACGGCACTGGCTCTCTCCGTTCCCTGGAACCAGTGACCCTAAATTAGGGACAGGCGACTGCTTATAGCCCATTGAGTTGCTCACGGTGGTCGTTAAACCTCCAATAAAAAAACAAAAAAAAAACAACCTCCAATCAAAAAGAAAGGGGGGGGGTCCGGGTTCGAATCCCGATGAGGCATGGATGTTGTGTTTGTCTTACGGCAATGGCTTTCTCCCTTCCCTGGAACCAGTGACCCTAAATTAGGGACGGGCGACTGCTTGTAGCCCATTGAGTTGCTCACGGTGGTCGTTACACCTCCAATAAAAAAAAAAGGGGGGGGGGTGTCCGGGTTCGAATCCCGATGAGGCATTTTTTTTTTGATTGGAGGTTTTAACGACCACCGTGAGCAACTCAATGGGCTATAAGCAGTCGCCCGTCCCTAATTTAGGGTCACTGGTTCCAGGGAAGGAGAGAACCAGTGCCGTAAGACAAACACAACATCCATGCCTCACGGGATTCGAACCCGGACCCCGTTCGGACGAATGATCAGAGGCCATCGCTTAGACCACTGCGCCACCGGGGCTGCCCCGATGAGGCATGGATGTTGTGTTTGTCTTACGGCACTGGCTCTCTCTCTCTCCCTTCCCTGGAACCAGTGACCCTAAATTAGGGACGGGCGACTGCTTATAGCCCATTGAGTTGCTCACGGTGGTCGTTAAACTTCCAATAAAAAAAAAAGGGGGGGGGGTCCGGCTTCGAATCCCGATGAGGCATGGATGTTGTGTTTGTCTTACGGCAATGGCTTTCTCCCTTCCCTGGAACCAGTGACCCTAAATTAGGGACGGGCGACTGCTTGTAGCCCATTGAGTTGCTCACGGTGGTCGTTAAACCTCCAATCAAAAAAAGAAAAAGAAAAGATGTTTGTTAAAACAGAGAATTATGGTTATGTTTTCGGTTCTGGACATCAAAGAGGCCGAGTGGTTTCACGAGGTAGGCACGTGATAACTTTACACCGATCTAATGAAATCTGCTGGCGTCAATGTTTTGACCACAGTTCCACAAAGGCAACAAGCGTGAGAAGGTCTATTCGGTGAGAATGGAGCAATCTAACTTCGCAGAGTTTTTGGGGTCTATGGAAGGGAATACAGGTAATCTTTTTTTTTTAAAGGTGGCGAATGATGATTCATTGTACATGTCTTTTGTACGTCACATTAATTACGATTTTAAGGAATTTCGCTGCATCGTTTCCTTATAATGATTTAATCCAACGAGTAGTGTGCGTAGTGAGTAGGAGTTCGCATCTTGTTGCTGTATGTATGTCTTTCGCACGATTTCGAAGAATGTATATTACTGGACTTCTCTGAACAGCGTGCTCAATTTTTTTTTATGTTCTTTGTTTTTAGCTTTGCGACCACCGAAGGCGAGCACTCTCCCATTCCCCGTTTAATTATTTTTTTAAATTTTTACCTGTGAAATTTTTTATTGTTTTTCGCATGTAGTAGGTATTTTGCGTAGTGACCACCCATAGAATATTTTGTGGCTCGTATGATATCTGTCGCAGACAGACCAGGAACTTTCTGCTATGGGGGAAAACAGTATACACTTCAGATATTTTATTTTTATTTTCCGAGTTCAAACTGTCTTTAAATGCAGTGTTTTTCATGAAATGGGTTTGTTAAAAGTTGATAGATTCAATATGAGCGTTCCCATCAGAGGCGTAACTAGGTATTTCTGCGCCCGGGGCAAACCATAAAATATAGCGCCCCATGACCCTTTGTATCACACCATCACACTGCTCGACAAAAAATTCCAGCCCCAGTGGCGCAGTGATTTAAGCGTTCTTGACCATTCAACTATTTATCCGACAGGGTCCAGGTTTGGCTCCCGTTTGAAATATGGATGTTATGCTTGTCCTAGGGCACTGGCTCTCTCCCTTCCCTGGAACCAGCGACCCTAAATAAGGAACGGGGACTACTTATAGCCCATAGAGTTTTTTTTTTTTTTTTTTTTTTTGAGGTTTAACGACCACCGTGAGCAACTCAATGGGCTATAAGCAGTCGCCCGTCCCTAATTTAGGGTCACTGGTTCCAGGGAAGGGAGAGAACCAGTGCCGTAAGACAAACACAACATCCATGCCTCACCGGGATTCGAACCCGGACCCCGTTCGAACGAATGATCAGAGGCCATCGCTTAGACCACTGCGCCACCGGGGCGGCCCCATCGAGTTGCTCACGGTGGTCGTCACCCCACCCCACATACACACAAATTAATGTCACATCCCAATGTCATTTCTGTGTGTTTAAGTACAATCGGACCGTACAAACTGTGACGGTACAGCTTTTTCAAACTGCTTCGGCATGATGTCAAACGGAACTCCGAATGCAGCCGTGGCTCGTAGACCTAGTAATGACCGAATAGCCCGCAGAGAATCTTCAGCTACGTGAATGACATCTTACCTAGCAACGTAACATAATTGCCCCTTCATTCCTGAATGTGAGCAGCTATGCGTAACATTAGCTTAACATTTAGTGAAAGAAATGCAAATTTTAAGCTGCCAAGGTTACCGAGACTGGCGAAGCATATTATAAGCAAAGTCTGTCGGTGGAGAATGTTACAGTGGACCCCCCCCCCCCCCAACCTAAAACCTGAAGAAAACTCTTTAAAATTTTCCTTGTTGTCGCGTAGTGTATGAGGCAGTGGGGAATCACAGTTCAGCAGGCTCACATGTTCTTTTACAGTTTACAATTATTATTTATTTATTTATCATTTACGTTGTTTTTTCTTTCGACTGTTCACTAAATTGATTAACAAAATTGCGGGATAATTAGGAAGTCGCTCCAATACTCTTGAAGGCAAGAAATGTAATATTTTGCCATTTTGAATTGCGAGACCTCACACGACTTTAGGACAATTTGGCACAAATCTTTAGGGGCCGTACAAAAATTGCCGTTTCTTGGCGCTGTGAGGGGAATTGAATGGAGAAAACGTTTCCAGTAAGACAAACGACAATTATAATTGAATTAAAAAAAAATAAAATGCACAAATTTTGAAGATGACAATACGTTTTTTTGTGTGTAAATACATTGGCGGAAAGTGAAAAAAGAACACCAAGAAGGAATTGGCGGACGATCATGAAATTTACATATGTTAATGGCGTGGAGTTTACGTAGGCGTGATGTTAGTTCCGGGACAGACCGGTGAGCGCTTACGCCACAGGACGGCATAATATGCAAATTATCGTCGGTGATATTCAAGGAGTAGGGCGAAGTGAATGTAATCAGTCGTCGGCGTACGGACACGTGCGAAGACCCTGAAGAAGCTGCAATGCCTGGACATGGAAGACGTGTACGATTTCAGCAGTTATCGGACTTTGAGCGAGGTCGTCTAGTCGGACTCCGCGATGCCGGCTGGTCGTATCGTCGTATTGCGGAGTGAATTGGACGGGAAGTATCGGTGGTGGTACGATGGTGTCATAGATGGTCCGAGGAACATTCCCACACGAGAAGACGTGGAACAGACGGACTGATGAGCAGACCGATCGACGCATAAGAAGAGCGGCGTTGTCAAGCAGAACATCCACTGCGACGCAAATCCGAGCTGCCGTTGCACCTGAGGTGACTGTGCGAACAATCCGCAACCGTCTACTGGATGCAGGACTACGTGCACGTGTGCCTCTGGCATGTGTACCTCTGACTCCAGCCCACCGTCAGGAACGGCTGCAGTGGTGTCGCCAACGTCTGCACTGGAGAACGCAATGGCGATCTGCCGTGTTCAGCGATGAAAGCAGATTCTGCTTGAGGGCCTCCGATGGCCGTATGCGTGTTCGCAGACGCACAGGGGAGCGTCTCCACCCTTCTTGCATCCGCCAGCGACACACAGGGCCTACACCTGGTCTCCTGGTGTGGGGAGCGATCAGCTATCACTCCCGTACACAACTAGTGTTTGTACCGGGTACGTTAAACAGCACCTCCTAGATCAACAACATCATTCAGCCCGTTGTTGTGCCATTTGTAAGGTCGGTCCATCGTGGTGTTTTCCAGCAAGATAACGCACGCCCACACACGGCACGTGCAACGCAACATGCACTTCAGGGTGTGAGACAACTTCCATGGCCTGCTCGTTCACCGGATTTGTCCTCCATTGAGCACGTGTGGGATTTTATGGGACAACGACTTATCCGGTCTCCACGGCCAGCCACGACCATTCCGGATTTACGCGTCCAGGTTGAGGATGCCTGGAACTCAATACCCCAAACTTACATCCAACATCTGTACGACAGACTCCATGCCAGAATTGCACAGTGTGACGCAGTTCATGGCGGTTCAAACTCGTACTAACCATGTTACATGGAAATGTTATTTTTCAGTTTACCAGCAAATACAGCTGTATTTTGCCATAATGTTTTGATCACGTTATCCTCTGTATTCCGTTATTATGCTGTATAAATTTCGTTGGTATCAAACGTCTCCTTCTTGGTGTTATTTTTTCACTTTCCGCCAGTGTATGACAAGCATAATATCCGAAAACTTGACAATTTCGTCGTCCTGGATCGGGATTGCATAGCTCTTAATCATGAATATGGATTACATCATATTCATGATTACATAGCACCAAGGGCGCCCATGAGGGGGGGGAAGGCCCCCGTTAATATAGCCAAATCTTTGATAAATTTAAAACACTAAAATAGACGAAACCTTTTTTTAAATGTTTTGACAGCCTTGAAGGAGGTAAGGATTTCTCTCCCCCCCCCCCCGCCACATTTTCTGAGTAGGCACGAGTGCTCAGATGATGTGTTGAGTTGCAGCTTGTAATTGCTGAAAATCTCCCGATCGGACAGGAAAATTTTCATATTTCACACTTTTAGTACCCCCCCCCGACAGGTTTGCTCAGTAGGTTCATGCCCTGAGATAATGTCTTCAGTTGTAGTTTGTGAATGCTGAAAATCTCCCGATCGGACGAGAAATTCTTCATATTTTACAACCGACAGGTTGCTGAGTTGGCATGTGCCCTCAAATAATCTGTCGAGTCGTAGCTTGTAAATGTTGAAAATCTCCTGATTGAAAGATAAATTTTAAAACAAAAACTGTTAAACAGACCTAGGGCCTATGAATTAATATTTTAGTGCTTAAGTAAAAGCGCAATGCTATTAACTTGATTTGATACGTAAACGTTATGAATATGACATCGGTAGAAAAAAGACTGTCAAAAGGGCCTACGAATGAGGCATAGTAATTTAGTGCGTAATTAAGTAAAAGACAAATATTAATAACCTGACATGTTATGTAAATACACTGGCGGAAAGTGAAAAAAGAACACCAAGAAGGAGACGTCTGATACCAACGAAATTTATACAGCATAATAACGGAATACACAGGATAACGTGATCAAAACATTATGGCAAAATACAGCTGTATTTTCTGGTAAACTGAAAAATAACATTTCCATGTAACATGGTTAGTACGAGGTTGAACCGACATGAACTGCGTCACACTGTGCAAATCTGGCATGGAGTCTGTCGTACAGATGTTGGATGTAAGTTTTGGGTATTGAGTTCCAAGCATCCTCAACCTGGACGCAAAAATCGGGGTGATCGTGGCTGGCCGTGGAGACCGGATAAGTCGTTGTCCCATAAAATCCCACACGTGCTCAATGAGGGACAAATCCGGTGAACGTGCAGGCCATGGAAGTTGTCTCACACCCTGAAGTGCCTGTTGCGTTGCACGTGCCGTATGTGGGCGTGCGTTATCTTGCTGGAAAACACCACGATGGACCGACCTTACAAATGGCACAACAACGGGCTGAATGATGTTGATGTAGGAGGTGCTGTTTAACGTACCCGGTACAAACACTAGTTGTGTACGGGAGTGATAGCTGATCGCTCCCCACACCAGGAGACCAGGTGTAGGCCCTGTGTGTCGCTGGCGGATGCAAGAAGGGTGGAGACGCTCCCCTGTGCGTCTGCGAACACGCATACGGCCATCGGAGGCTCTCAAGCAGAATCTGCTTTCATCGCTGAACACGACAGATCGCCATTGCGTTCTCCAGCGCAGACGTTGGCGACACCACTGCAGCCGTTCCTGACGGTGGGCTGGAGTCAGAGGTACACATGCCAGAGGCACACGTGCACGTAGTCCTGCATCCAGTAGACGGTTGCGGATTGTTCGCACAGTCACCTCAGGTGCAACGGCAGCTCGGATTTGCTTCGCAGTGGATGTTCTGCTTGACAACGCCGCTCTTCTTATGCGTCGATCGGTCCGCTCATCAGTCCGTCTGTGACTCCCGGTTCCACGTCTTCTCGTGTGGGATTGTTCCTCGGAACATCTACGCCACCATCGCACCACCACCGATACTTCCCGTCCAATTCGCTCCGCAATACGACGATATGACCACCCGGCCTCGCGGAGTCCGACTAGACGACCTCGCTCAAAGTCCGATAACTGCTGAAATCGTACACGTCTTCCATGTCCATGCAGGCATTGCAGCTTCTTCAGGGTCTTCGCACGTGTCAGTACGCCGACGACTGATTACATTCACTTCGCCGTACTCCTTAAATACCACCGACGATAATTTGCATATTATGCCGTGCTGTGGCGTAAGCGCTCAGCGGTTGGTCCCGAAATTAACATCACACCTACGTAAACTCGACGCCATTAACATATGTAAATTTCATGATCGTCCGCCAATTCCTTCTTGTTCTTTTTTCACTTTCCGGCAGTGTATTTAGTGCCCAAGTAACTTACGGCGAACATTTTCTCGGTCAAACTCTTACTATTGGGCCAAGAAACGGCAATTGTTATACGGCCCCTTTAAACATTTGTGCCCAAAAGTCCGGGTGCCAAAATGTCCGCTCCGTCTTTCAGACAGAAAATCGTAAATATGTCTCAATTTCTTAATGATTATGAGATATAAGTGAAAGAAAATTTGTGCATACCACTTGCTCAAGTAGGGAGAAATATAGGAACACCATAATTTTTAACGCAGCGCAATTTCATTGCTTTTAAAGGGAATGTGCCCAAATGTCCGGGTGCCCAAATGTCTGAACCGCACCTCACACATAGACCTCGAGTGAAACATAAAAATTCCTACCTCAAGGGTTTTTTCGAGAGGGTGATACACGAACGAGGGAAAATGTGCTTTCGAGTGCGGACGGGAGCAGCAATGTTCGAAGTATTTTTTCACTTTTCTTCCCCTCCCCTTCTTTCCGCTTGTAGCTTAAACGCTGTGGTCGTGTACTGCATGTTTACGTCCGTGGTTCGTTGTGAGTGGGCCAAGAGACCCACAGCAGACACATAATTCTGCCAGCAAGAACGATACTCCGACGTTTGCGAGGGACAATGTGCAATTAAGAGTAGAGAATCGCCGAAAAAGGGTAAGGGATAATTTGAGCGACGTTTTTGGAAGGCAGTTGCTGATGTACGCTGAAAGAAAAAGCACATCGGATTTCGATCTGCAGAGAAAACTCATCTTAGGGCTGGCGGTTACAACTCGATGGGGAAAATGGAAACAAAGCCTGCGAGTGTGCATATTTGGAACTGCATACTCAAGCAGGGTAGATGCTATGTTAACGGGAAGGAATTGATTGCATTGTGAATGAACGGTCAAAAAGGACAGAAAGGAGCGACGGTTGGAATCCTACTATAGCAGCAGCGGAAGTGAGGGGTCCTACTCTCTAAAAGGCAGCTGACGGTCAGAATCATTTCTTCACGACGACAGAAATCATTCCCAGGGATGCAGAAATCAGTCTCGGAACCCGCAACAGCAGATATAAGAGGGGCTATTTTGTTTAACGACCACCTTCAAATCTTCACAAGAGTGGATCAGTGTACACTCTCATCATCTCATCAGCGCAACAAAGTGCGGTGTGTTATCACCGTTTACATGGTGTGCTCCAAATTATTGTGTGCTTCATTTACATCGAGCGTCAAAGTGAAGTGTTAATTCATCGGTGTGCTGCTACATGGTGCAAGTGTTTGTGTGTGTGTGGTTTTTTTTGTCGTGTTTTGTTATGTGATGCATTCTAGATGTACACAGCAAGGTCAAGAAACTGTAAGTACATGAATATTTTTATTTTTATTCACACACCTGCGAACTTGGGCCATCCCGACACCCAAAGCTGCATGGACATAGATGCAACAATACTGAGCTTCCGTTGTGACTGAACCTCAGAGAAAGTACCTGCACATACGCACTGCGATATATTACAGGGCCCATTTCCTGATCTTTTACAAGAATAAGGGAGCGGGTATGACCACAAATTCCGTTTTGAGGGACAGATTCATTTAACTTTGGATCAGGGCCAATGCGGGCAGGGCAGGATTCTGCATGTGCATGCTTATTAGATTAGTTAATTAACTTTGGCAGTATTTCGCACCTAGAATCGCGTATAAAGAAAATTAACGTGCTTGTGTATTTTTGTGTCACGTGTGTTTTTAATGTGATCATTTGCATATGTATTTTCTTTTTTTCATTCTCTACGTGATTGTGTATGACATCACCTGCTGTTCTATTTAGTGTGTTAATGATTAGTATTTCTTGATCAGATAGTTCGGTGGGGACTCTGTCGGCTTGCGACGTCCGACGGTAAAGTGTCGGTACTGAGTGCTGCCCACGTCAGAGGGGCAATTGTCTATGCGCCCAGAGAGCGCCGTAACTGTTTGAATCACAAAGAAAGTAATTAAATGTTGTGTTGTGTATTTGAGAATCATGTGTTATTTTCAAAAGTGAATGTTGTTCTGGCTGTTGGGATTGAATGTACCGGAGTAGAATCCGGACCTACACACAGTAACGAATTGGTGATTGCGGGTGAACCCCATCACAACTCTCTGATCCCCAAGTTTCGCTTTTTATTTTATTTTATTTTTATTGTTGCTGTTATTTTTGTTTACACGGTGGATTCACCCAAGCCTAATGCTTCGGGTCATTCTTCCAATTCTCATTTTTTATGTTCTGGCGTGAATCTTTTTGAGTGCAGCGGTGCACCTGAGATTCACACCTGGTGCCGCGGCCAACAAAATTGTATGACAGGTTCCAAGCACCGTTACCGGCCGACTCTGCAGGACCACTGCTAGCGCCGTGTAACAAGAAATAGCGAAGTATGGCACGAATATAAAAGATACAGAAGAAAAATTCCTGTGCATTTAAATTTGTTGACTCAAAATATGAAAAAGTTTCAATTTTAATTAGATTGTAAGCAGTGATTTTTGTGAGCTGCGGGGGCCCGCCTGTCCCACCCTAGTTACGCCTCTGGTTCTCATAGGGGCCGTCCATAAAGTACGTCCGTGATTTTTTACTATTTTTAGACTCCCCCTCCCCCATGTCACATTTTGTCCGATTGTTGACCCCCTCCCCTAAAAGTACGAAACCTCCGTTTATACACACTGGTTGTAATAATATGCAGTGTTCTCATATATTGGTAATTTCGTGAGGATGATCAAATGAAGAGATTTGTCAAGTATTTAAATAACATTTAAGAAGCAGTATTAAGAAACCTCGCAATAGGCATGTATGTTAACAACAGAATGTGAAAGAAATATCAGTTCAATGAGTGGCATTTTATACCAATGAGGATAAGGTGTTATGTATTACAGTTGTTTGCACATAACTGCCCATCCTTCAGAATGTAATAAACTAAAATATGTTATTTGTGGGAACGAAAAATCGGAGACCCGTGTCATTTTTTTTTATTTATTATTTTTTTTTTATTGACGTAGAATTACGTCTTAACTCCGCAGATACTATGGGGCGCCTTACGACCGACCGCGTGTGACAAAAATAGGTCCCAATTGAAATCATTATAGCGTTAAAAATACGTGCTGCACACTAATCGTACTAGCATATTGCAAACAGCGTGGAGTCTTCGCGTACTGCGAAACACATAGTGCGCGCGACGTTTCCCGTGCGCGGGAAAGATGATGCAATATTTCTGGGTGTGCCGCCGCGTTTGTCTCAGTCTATCTCGGCAACCGTGAGCGCAACACGACTGTGCGTGGTATCGTTTCAAAGCTCTCGGTGAGATCTACTCAGATATATGAAGAACATTTCGCAGTGGTTTGAACTGAACATTTTAAAAAGTGTGTTCGTGTGAACGTGAAAAAGCCAATGCCGCGGAATTCGCAGAATGAACGCAAGCAAAAGTGTAGAAAATCAAAACGAGAGGCAAGAGCAAGTGATGAGGAATGTAAGAAGCCCAAGAAGACAGAGCACCACGTTGGGTAACTCGTGTATCTGCTTTGTGTTCGCAATGTATCCACCATTATTTGTAAAAATTATGTAAGCTACAAATTTTGAAGAAGACAATCCGATTTTTGGTGTAAATGTGACCCGCTATCTGGGAGACGCGGATTCGAGTCCAGCTACAGGACGATGGAATTTTCAAGTTTTCGGATATTATCTGACTTACCATCCTTGTCACATTTACACCAAAAATCGGATTGTCATCTTCAAAATTAGTATTATATGGTGTAATCCCGTATTTATTTCATGACTTCCATGTAAGCTACTTTTCATATCATAGACCTGTGTTGCTACACAGTGCGTCAAAGAATTTTTAAGACTGGCGCTAGATTTCAGTCTATGGTGGCGCCACCAGTGTAATCGCGAATGCGTTATAAACCGTGAACATCTGCTTGCTTTCTGCCAAAAGTACTGTGCAGTTGTTAAAGTAACTCAAACGAAACGGTCGTTAATTAGAGAAGTAAAATTTTTTTCATGTTGAATTATTAAGATGGAACAAAGGGCTGTTATTAAATTTAACGCAAAACTCGGTAAAAGTGCCTCGGAAACGTATCAAATGATGAAACAAGTTTACGGTGAGTTTTGTTTAAGTAGATCAAATGTTTTCCTGTGGCACAAACGTTTCTTGGACGGAAGAGATACGCTAGAAGATGATAAGCATACCGGAAGACCAAGTTCATCTAGGACACCTGAGATTAGCCGCCCCGGTGGCGCAGTGGTCTAAGCGATGGCCTCTGATCATTCGTCCGAAAGGGGTCCGGGTTCAAATCCCGGTGAGGCATGGATGTTGTGTTTGTCCTACGGCACTGGCTCTCTCCCTTCCTTGGAACCAGTGACCCTAAATTAGGGACGGGCGACTGCTTTATAGCCCATTGAGTTGCTCACGGTGGTCGTTAAACCTCCAACCAAAAAAAAAAAAAAAAAAAAAGACCTGAGATTATTGAAAAAGTGCGCGATTTCGTGGCATACAATCGATGTGCGTCACTAAGAGTGATGGAAGAGTCTTTAAACATCAACAAAGAAACGATTCGAACCATCCTGCATGAAGATTTGGGCAAAACAAAAGTCTGTGCTAAATTTGTTCCACAAAAATCAAGGAGAAGTGCACATTGCAGAGACATCATTTCAGCCACTGAAAATGATCCAAACTTCTTAAAATCGATTGTTACTGGTGATGAAACATGGTGTTTTCAATATGATCCGAAAACAAAGCGACAAAGTGCGGAATAAAAGTCAAAAAACTCGCCACAAGCCAAAAAAAAAAAAAAAAAAAAAAAAAAAAAAAAGAACAAGAAAAGTTCCATCGAAAATCAAAACAATGCTCATTACATTCTTCGATAGTAAAGGTATTATCCAAAAAGAATTTGTTCCAAGTGGACAAACAATTACTGGTGAGTTTTATTTAAATGTTTTGAGGCGTTTGATGGGCAGAATTCGTCGCATTCGTCCGGAATATCGGGATGAAAACAGTTGGTGTTTGTTGCACGATAATGCACCCAGTCACACCCCACTTCTTCTTGTTCGTAGATTTTTGGCGAAAAATAACGTCTGTGTGTTGAATCATCCACCGTATTCGCCTGATTTAGCACCCTGCGACTTTTCTTTATTCCCAAAACTTAAAATGACGTTAAAAGGGTGTTATTTTGGTGATATTTCGACCATACTTGACGCGTGCTTTGGAGATAATTCCGCCAAGTGAACTGGAACAGGCATTCGAATCATTATTAAATCGCTGTAACAAGTGTATTGAAGCCGGAGGGACTTATTTTGAATAACAAACCAAAACAAATTATAATTTCTTGTTTCTATTTCATTTTACAGACCCAGTCTTTAAAAATTATTTGCCACACTGTGTATAACAAATTAAATAAACGCTTTGAAACCATACTCCACTAGCTCATTTCAACTCTCCGATCTGCTAGTCATACGTTTCAAATAGACAGCTCAATCCGAACTGAGCCTACCTGTATTTTTTTTATTTATATAACAAGAGTCAAATTTTTTTTACTATGTACAAAACATTGTGCCATTATGTCAAGTGTGTTTTTTATATTCCAGAGTATATAATTTAAGTACTCCTACGTTTTTTGTACTACACTTCTTAATCGTTACTTAGTTATTTGTTTATTTATGTTGTGACATTTCGTATAAATCGGAAAAGTCATTAGACACTGTCACACGTCAGTTGGACGTTTTCTGTGTGTAATCGTGTGACATTTAAAAGAAGAGGGCTTTTAGTTCTTTAAAATAATAAATTTTGCATGATATGATTAAGTTTGACCTAATTATTTTGTAATAATTTGTATCGGTATAAAACTAGGGCAAATATTTTAATTACAATGTACACAATAAACAAATCTATATACAAACTCCGTTTATTGATGTGAAAGTATATTTTAAGAAGAAATACAAGGAAAAAATTGTATCTCCCGAGCTTTCGCTCTCCAACCGGGAGACTTCCTCATGATCTACAAACGTTACTAACAAGTCTGGCGAGCATTAAAAAAAAAAAAAAAAATCGAAATTTTTTGTTTATACTCGCCAGACTTGTTAATAACGCTTGAGAAAGCCTCCCGGTTGGAGAGTGAAAGCTCGGGAGATACAATTTCCCCCTTGTATTTCTTCTTTAAATATACTTTAACACCAATAAACGGAGTTTGTATAGATTTGTTTATTGTATTTAGGTGTGAATCCCGTTCAACAAGTGTACAATGTAAACATTAGTGTTTCACGCAATAAAGTGAAATAATTTCGATTTTACGAAACATATTCGTAGGTTCCACAGAATTTGAATTATTAAAACACCTGTAAAGCCTAGTTAATAATATGGAAGTAAAAATTGTCAGTAATTGAAAGCTAACGGATTTTCGCAAAAGCGCCTCGAAAATATTTTTTTGCGGAGGGCCCTTCCCCGAGTTTTTTCGGTACGCCACTGTAGCACACAGATACCATATTTGCTATTGTTTCCCATGTAGCCGTCCTCCTGAAAACTTGAAAATTACATCGCCCTGGAACGGGAATCAAACCCGCATATCCCGATTTACGTTCGATTGTGCTAAGACCGACCCAAGACCAGGGCGTCGCCAATAGGACCGCCCACCCTGAAATTCTTGCCCATCCTACCGCCCACCAATGTTCCCTCTAAGCTGCGCGCGCGGCCACTCAGCTACTTAACTTCCTCCGCGCAGTAAGCATTTTAGGGCCGCGGGTGGCCTAGTGGGCAACGTTCGTGACTATCACGAAAAGGACCTCAGTTTCGATCCCAGGCAGGTACGAACGCTCGATCCACTAAATATCCGCCGTGCGTCGGATGGGCACGTTAAGCCGTCGGACCCCGGGTACTGGCCCCCGGTAATAAATAAGGGCGTCTTCCTCCCCCTTTCTACTTCGCTTCCGTGTCACTTTCCTATCTGGCGCTCTAGCCCAAATCTCCTAGTTTCCTATTTCTAAGGGTTGTTTAAGACCTGGGTCGGTCAGACACTCCCTTCCTAAAATCCTCTAAATATGATCATGATCAAGCATTTTAGATTAAAATTCCCTAATCCCCAATTAATTTTCATAAATCAAAAATCAATTATCTGCAAAATTAATAATTAATAAATAAAATTCGGGCTCTCAAAAGTCAAAACAACACTTTTCTTAAATGCCGTTCGCCTTTTTTTTTTTTTTTTTTTTTTTTTTTTTAAGTTCGTATAATTGCCCTGCCGGGGGCCCCGGTGGCGCAGTGGTCTAAGCGATGGCCTCTGATCATTCGTCCGAACGGGGTCCGGGTTCAAATCCCGGTGAGGCATGGATGTTGTGTTTGTCTTACGGCACTGGTTCTTTCCCTTCCCTGGAACCAGTGACTCTAAATTAGGGACGGGCGACTGCTTATAGCCCATTGAGTTGCTCATGGTGGTCGTTAAACCTCCAATCAAAAAAAAAAAAAAAAAAAAAAACAATAATAATTGCCCTCTTTATTCTCAAAGGCTTCTTGCAACGTAGCCTCGTGAGAGCAGATAGTGAACGCGAGAATGCGGATTAGTGACTTTCCCACGCCGAGAAAGAGGCAGTTATTGATTCTTTTCTCAAAACAACACAAGAATTGGTCGAATCCTTAATTCCCACGGTCGAGTCTTCGGTTTGGGGGGAAAACTGAGAGGCAATTTATTCATTGAAAGGACTGTCAGATCAGAACGATTTTGCACTTGTTCTATTTGAACTAATTATTTTGCATTGCTATTTTGTTTCTTATTCTCCTCAGTAATTTAATATGCAAAGAAACTGTATATTATGCGTAAATATGCTTTTCCTAATTTCCAGTGTTTGTATTCCAGAATAAAAGTTTGAGCTTCTCACTTTTTATAAAATAAAAATTTTAATTAATGAAATATTTTTAATATTTTTTTTGTTTAAAATCAACTGCCAAAAGAACGGTGATAAAAATGGGGGTATTAGAATATATAAGGGTTCCACTCCAAGTTCCAATTTCTACCGCATTAGTAAGAGAAGCTGAGAAAATAATTTTTTTGCCCAAGTGGTTTTGATGCCTGCCCAGCTCATTAGGTTAGGCGCGCATTGCCCATGGCCGCTTAGTTGCCGCCCACCCAGTTCAAGATGTGCCATTTTTCAATTTTCTTAACTTTAAACACAATCTAGATTTTGCCAAGTAATAATGAGTCTCGTATTTTTCGTCGGGTAGCCAGCCCTACGTATTTTTTCATACGAAGTGCGTTGTTTACTTCTCCGTAAAAAGTTGTCAAAATAGCATCGGCAAGGTGTCAAGTGTGAATAGGAATTCACTAAGAGGGAGTCATCATTTAATTGCTCTGCTGTTTGTTCTACTAAATACGGGATTTCAACCTCCACGTAAAGTGGCCGTGTTGGCAAATTGCCACTTTCGGTGTTGGTTGGAAAAAACAACAACAAAAACGAAACGAAAAGTGGCGGTGTTGGTAAATCGCGGCGAGAGCTACGGGTGGGGTGGTCTCTAACCCCATAGGTAAATTGCGGCTATAGCCTAAGGCAGGGCTTCTCAAACTTTTTGAGACCGCGCCGCCCTTCACAAATCACATTTTCCGTGCGACGCCCCTGTACCCCCCCCAAGCCCAAATTCGAGTTTGTGGTATTTTTTAAAAAGGAAATAGTTATTTACATTACCAGTTTGTATTCTTTTTAATGTAAAAATACAAAATTAGAAAAAAATTACAAAACTGAATAAGAAGAAATTGATGAGATAGGCATATTTTCACAATGGTAACACTCTTCATTTGGCTTTCACATTTTTACAATAATTTTAGAAACTATCTAACAGAGGTATTTGGGTCTTAATAGGATGAGGGAGCTTGTTTCTCGTCACACAAAACATCGAATCTAGGGACAATGTTCAATACAGCTACGCGAATCTCCTTCTCAACGTTAACTTTGCTCCTATATCTGGATTTATTACTGCCAGAGCTGAAAATCCTGCATCGCAAAGGTAGGATGTGGCTAAAGGGAGAATTACTCTCAACGCTTTCTTACTCAATTTTGGGTACTACTTTGCCACACTGTTTCAAAACTGTGGCAGAGTTCCGGAAGCGAATGATTGTCAGTATGGTGTCTGAAGAAATATCTATTAACTATTCCTGCTCAGCAGTAGTGAAGGTTGATGGTGGATCTGCTGAAAACGGGTCTGTAACCCACTTGCGTTTATCTGTTTGTGGAGGAAAATATTTGTCAAATTGAACATTGAGTTGAGATAGATGCTCCAAAATCTGCATGTCGCGTTTCACTATAAATTATAAGTTTTTCCTTATAGTCGCGGCGCCCCGGACCAAGACCGGTGACGTCCTAGGGCGTCGCGGCGCACAGATTGAGAACCTCTGGCCTAAGGGAAAGGTAGATGACAGCGGCTTAGGGTTTACCTTCAACTCCATAGGCAGGGGCGTACTGCGGGGGATGGGCTCATGGTTAAAAGGGCCTCTAGCCTGAGCAAATAGATTTTACAAATTTTTTTGCGGAAACTTCGTATGAAACTGGTTAAAGAAATAGCCAAGAATTTAGGCAGCTTTGAATGAAGTATTAAGAAGAAAAGCGTTTTTTTCTCAGTAAATACGTAAAATCTTCGGAAATAATTTTCGTTGCTTTAGTTCATAAAAACTGGATGACGGGAAAGCAGCAATTCAAAAAAACTTGAGGCCCCTTGTAGTAGCCATTGTTCTTACAAGGTGCCTCAAGTTCACAGCCCTCGCAATAGTTTCTATGCAGGTATGTTGAAAAGAGAATGTGAAAAAAATATCAGTTCAATGAGCGGAATTTTTATACCAATGAGGATAAGATGTTATGTATTACAGTTGTTTGCACATAACTATGTATTCTTCCGAATATAATGAACTAAAAGGCGTTCTTCCCGAATGCGAAAAATCAGAGACCTGTGTCATTTTTAGCACGTCTTTTGTAAAAAAAGATCGTGCTTATGTTACCGGTTTGTCCGACCGTCCGTCTGTACCCACGATATCTCTGCAACTATTAGTCCGATTTGAAAAATTCTTTTTGCATTGGGAAGCTTGAAATTAGCGAATGATGATCCTTCATTTCGTTTTTTTTTACGATGTGCAATTTTGCCGCTAGAGGGCGTTAGTGCAGATGATGATGTCGAATTCAAAAATACGTTTTATTCCACATATTTGCTTCTAAACATCCGATTGAAAAAAATCTTTCATCTTTCGATTCCATTTATGTCGAAGAGTATTTTAGATATAGTTACTTTTTCAAATTACGCATAGCTTTTCCGTTAGGGGGCGTAAAAGTAAATTACGTTTTCCCCGATAACTCTTCTTCTAAAACTCCGATTTGAAAAATGTTTTCTTCAGCGGATACACCTCCTGATGGAAAATCTATTGCATATAATTAAATAACTTTTGGTAAAGAATACTTTGGCCACCAGGGGGCGTAAGCGTTAATTTTTGCTTCTGAAGTATTTGCATTAAAATCTGAACTTCTAAAATATCGATTGATAAAATTCTTTCGTGGACTGATGCTACTCACATCGATAAACCTTTTCGGAATATTTTCTTCTTAAAACATTCCATGGCTTCTCCGCCAGGTGGCGTAGATGTTATATCTTATTTTTGTCAATATCTCTACTTGTAGGAGTCCGATTTTTAAAATTCCTTCTTTGTTCGATAGTGTTTTCAGTGTGACATGTTTTTCATACAATTTCAAAATTTTCAAGTAATTCATAGACTTTCCGCTAGGGGACGTAGAGGTAAATTGCCTCCCCTCCCTATATCTCTGCTTCTAAATCTCCGATTTGAAAAATTCTTTATGCACCGGATACAGCTCCTGGTGGGAAATCGTTTGCACATAATTTCTAATTTTTGTAAAAATGGTTTGGCCACCAGGGGGCGTAAATCTTAATTTCCGCTTCTGATGTATTTGTATCAAATATGAGCTTCTAGATTGAAAAAAAAAAAAAAAACGTCGTTTGTAGACCGATACTACTCATGTCGACAAGCCTTTTAGAAACATTTTCTTTTTAAAATAATGCATGGTTTCTACACCAGGGGCGTAGATGTATATCTTATTTTTGTCAATGTCTCTACTTGTAGGAGTCCGATTTGAAAAATTCCTTCTTTGTTGGATAGCGTTTTCCAGTGTGACATGTTTTTCATGTAATTTCAAAATTTTCAAGTCCGATTTGAAAAATTCCTTCTTTGTTGGATAGCGTTTTCCAGTGTGACATGTTTTTCATGTAATTTCAAAATTTTCAAGTCCGATTTGAAAAATTCCTTCTTTGTTGGATAGCGTTTTCCAGTGTGACATGTTTTTCATGTAATTTCAAAATTTTCAAGTAATTCGTTGACTTTCCGCTAAGGGGCGTAAAGGTAAATTGTTTGCCCCTTTATAACTCTGCTTCTAAATCTCCGATTTGAAAAATTCTTTCTGCACTGGAAACAGCGCCTGATGAGAAATCCTTTGCACGTAATTTCAAATTTTTGTAAAAAGTGGTTTGGCCACCAGGTGGCGTAAGTCTCAATTTCCACATCTGATGTGTTTGCAACAAAGTATGAGCTTCTAAAATCTTGATTGCAAAAAAAGTCGCTTTGCTGACCAATGCTACTCATCTCGACAAACCAAAAACATTTTCTTCTTGAAATAAAGCATGGTTTTTACGCCAGGGGGATATCTTATTTTTGTCAATATATCTACTTCTAGGAGTCCGATTTGAAAAATTCCTTCTTTGTTGGATAGTATTTCCGATGTGAAATGTTTTTCCTATAAATTCAAAATTTTCATGTAAATCATAGACTTTCCGCTAGGGTACACAAAGGTAAATTGCGTTTTCTGCGTTATTTCTGTTTCTAAAACTCAGATTCGAAAAATTCTTCCTGTATCGCATACAAGACCTGATGGAAAATATTTTTCACATAATTTCTGTTTGGTTAAGTATGGTTTGGCCACCAGGGGGCATAAGTGTTAATTTCTGCTTCTGATGTATTTGTAGCAAAATCTGGGCTCCTGAAAACTCGACTAATTTTTTTTTACTTGGACCGATACCGCTCACATGGGAAAACCTTTTGAGAATACTTTCTTCCTAAAATAATGCATGGTTTTTCACCGGGGTACGTAAAGTCAAATCTTATTTTTGTCGATATCTCCGTTTCTAAGAGTCCGATTTGAAATATTCTTTCTGTGTTGGAGAGCGTTTCCGGTGCGAAATGTTTCTCATATAAATTCACGTTTTTCTTAACGCACAAGTCTGCAACCAGAGGGCGTAAGCTCACAATTCCGTTTACAGCAATATCTGAGGTATTAAAAACCCGATTGAAAAACTTCTTTCTTCCGTCAGATATTATTGTTTTCCATACCGGTTCCATTGACTTTGAATAGCTTTGATAAATTTAATTTGCGTCAGAACGGATTCTAAAGACGTGCTTACTACACCCGAAAATTCGGTGTCATCATTCTTGTTTTTTTTTTTTTTATAACAGAGTCAAAATATTTTTTTATGTGCAGAACAGTGGCATTATGTTAAGTGTGTTTATTATATTCCAGAGTAAATAATTCAAGTAGTTTTACGTTTTTGTGCTTCAGTCCTTAATCGTTACTTAGTTATTTGCTTCCTTATGTTGCAATGTTTCGTATAAATCGGAAACGTCATTGGATACTGTTGTTTTGGTGGAAAAAAAATTTTGAATTTAATTCATTTTGAGACTATATTTATTATATTGAATTGATATTTATTAAAAGGCGTTATATTTATGCTGGTATTGAAATTCATATGGAAATTACAGAAAAATTAAATTTGGGAGATGGGTGGATGCATTTCGAAACAAAAATATTTTCTAAGTACTAGAAAAGGCCATGAACATCCTAAACAAAAATGCATCTGAAAATTTACATTCCACAAGAAGTTATTGGAAAGTTTGCGTTGTTTGTGTTCAAGCAGAGTTGAGTCACCTGAAAGTGCAAAAATAAGTGGATATTGTTGCATGTGTATGAAAATGTGTCACTATAAGTCATACGATAAAATGTACTCGTTCAATAACAACTTGTGGAGGCGGTGAAAGTCAATTTAAAAAAGGTTAGGACAAAAATTGCAGTTATGAAAAACCTTATAATACCAGGATTCGGATCGATAGCCTTAGTCAAGCTAAGGGGGAGTACATGGGACCAAGTCATGGAAGACAACAGCACACAAAAATTTTTCACACTGCACTCATTTTGAACTTTTTTTGAAAGGCTACTGCCTGTATTTATTATTTTTCTTTAAAAACTTAATAAGTTAATTTAGTGGACAAACAGATGGTATTTCCTTTTTTCTTGTTTGCTTAAACACAGCAGTATAAAACAGAATCTCAATTTTCTTTCTATTTCTATTTGGCCACTGGCCTTATGAACAGCACAACTTTACATATTTCAACACAGTTGGTTTGAACACTAGGCATGCATCCAAAATTATACCACGATTCACAGAGCTTACAAAAAAAAATACTGGATTATTTTTAATTCTACAAGGTGGACAAATTCTGTTCTTTTGAAACGTACTCTCTTCTCTCTCACCCAGTTAGCTCAATGACCAATTTACAATTTTACACTTATTGATTTAAATTTAAACAATCTTAGCAAACTCCGCAATCTCCCAGACCAGATTCAAAGACTTCAATTAAATTTACAGTTATTTTAAGAGCCACAAATTATACTTTAACAAATCTACTATCAGCAAGTAAACAAACCAAGTAAATTATCCTCAAAACAGAATTTACACTGAGCACAAGCATTAATTAACATTACATAACCCATAGAACTATCCTGAATGAACCTACTTCACTTATAAAGAAACCTCACTAACTAATCTTAAAAATTATCACTATTCATAACATCAACATAATTCAGAAATTCAAACAATCTTCTTGCACTAGCTTGCTCATAAAAATCACCTCACTCTGCACTTCACATAATAGCTCAGGATACTTAATAACTCTATACTGTAAACAAAAGCTCAAAATACCAATTAACTAAATTTCCAAACTAAATATCAAGTTCACTAACACCAACAACCAAAATTTAGAATTTACATCCCTAGCACTACAGCAAATCATAAACAAATAAATTTAGATACTTTAAATCACCAAACAAACTTGAATTTAACACAATTACTGAGGTAGCGGTGAGGCAAATACTCTCAGTTCAGACACTACCCTGGGTTTTGAGAACCAACACAGGAAGAAAATACCAAGTCAGGCTGAAGGCGTGAAATTGGGTCGTGAATCCACTTTCAGCCTATGCAAAGGGAAAGAAAAAAAAATCCTCAAGTGTGACACATCATCATCAGGCACAGAATTTCCTCTAACATGATCTCACCACATTTCTTGAAGCAACGCTCGACCGACCCTCGCTGGCAGTACGTATCTCCGTGAGCAGCGAAACTACTGGGGGGTTTGAAGACAAGTTTTCCCCCAAAAACCACGTCTTCAAGGATCTCCCCTTTTCGAACCAATGCATGATCCCACCTCGATCAACCACGCCTGCAAGAGCCTGTCGTACTTCAACCCTAAATACTCCAGGCACATCTGGCCCAGAACTAACACAACTATATCTCAGGAAAAATTCACTTATCTCTGTATATATCCCAAGAAATCCTAAATCACAGTATCCACATATATCCCAGGAAAATTCACTTTATCTCTCTATATCCCAAGAAATCCTAAATCACTATATCCACATATATCCCAGGAAAATTCACTTTATCTCTCTATATCCCAAGAAATCCTAAATCACTATATCCACATATATCCCAGGAAAATTCACTTATCTCTTTCCACATATATCCCAGGAAAAATCACTAGCAAGGAAATTCTTCTGCACCATGGCAATGCGCAGGTCCACTTCAGACAATAACACTGACCATTTACATAACCCACTAAATATTTTCACCTTATTGAAAATTAAAATTACATTTAGACTTTTAACCTTATAGTAAAAACAAGAAAATTTAGGCCAAAGAGAAGAACAATTAATACTGGAACTGGTGAGCAAAAGTGTGTCTTCTCAACCCATGATGTTCATTCTTTTTGTGAAATACTAAACTTGAGAACAAAAAAATACTTTAACTTCTATTCTGCACATATCGCGTCCTGGTGAAAATTTCCTACTCAGAGCCCTCTGCCCTAGGACAAGTTCCCTGCTTGCCCTAAGATCACCCCTTTCCAATGGGAGATTAACACTCATCTGGAGCATGTAAAATACTGGTCCTCAATTAACACTCCTACCATCTCAATTTCGACACTCAACACTCCAAGAATGTAAACAGCACTTTAGGTTTCCAATTTCATCACACTATAATATGTTCCCTAAATTCCAATATAAATCATCCCATAATTTATCTTCACTCAAAAAAAAAAATAACTTAACGCTGTAAAAAGGCTAGAGAAAAAAATGTTTACAATTATTTTATCACCCACGACATCACAATAACACTGCTTTTCAATTATCACATGCCCAACTAAACTATTATCGATGCACCAAAATTCACTGTGCCCAACTATTAAACTAAATTTTTCCGATACATCAAAATTTACTGGCCTGGGAAGTTGCTAAAATACCAGACATGACAGCACAAAAAAAAACATAAATGAAAGCATTTTCAACTCCCCTCTCTTTTTTTTTCTTTCTTTTTTTCTGAATTCGTACCTGAGTAACTAATACATTTTAATTTTGAAAGCTGAACGACGACACAGCCAAAATCAGAGGGAAAAAAACTTGCTCTTTTTCTTTTTTGTTTCTTATGCTCAGCTCGAAGTTTAGGTACCCTGCGTGGGATGTTATATATCAATACAAAAAGATATGAACTAAAACATTACCTTCGAGCTGGCGTTCTTTTTTTTTCTTTCTGTTTTCACCACAATTTACAGTCCTGGCACAACCACATTCTCGTTAGAATTTCTTTTCTCTGTTTTCTTCCTCCCAGTTCCCTTCCTTAAACGGTTAATAGCCGAGGTAACCATTTTCGAAACCTCGGGATGAGATGGAACCTTCGAGGCAGGCCTCCTTTTCGGAGTATCAGCCGAGGGTGAAGCTGTAGAGGCTGGGCCCATTCTTTCAGGAATTTCCATAAGGGAGAAGGCATGTCCCCCTTCTTTTCCTTAGCGACACTGTTCCAGCCTGCCGCCATTTTGTTCCTCAGGGCGAGGTTCCCGGCCGGCGGAATGCCGCTTTAACTGCGTTCTACATCGTCAAAATTTTTCAATAGCCAGCCCAGATCCAGAGTGTCCCCTTGTGGTGGACTGGTGGTCAGCAAAATGCTGCCATGGAAAAAACTCTTTTTTTTTCTGTGGTTCTCTCCCGCCAAAAGGCGAGGAGAAAAAAACTCCGCCGTCCCCTCTTTCTCTGACGTCCAGCAACAAGACAAGAGCAAAAGTGACTCTCAACGGATAAAAACTCTGGGGGTGCTTGAAACCGCTGACCCCTCTCATTGGTCGAAACTTCAGCCTAGCAACTCACGACTCTCCAACGGAATCTTCACTCCCACGCCTCGAGTGACCTCTGACCTTCACACGTGCAGACCCAGGCTCTTCTTGACCCTGGGGTCTAAAAATAGATTTCGTTGCTGAATTCCCTACCCCAAAAGACGAAAAGATGTTACTTTTGTGCGACTTTGGAAACAGGAACGCAAAAAATGGCGAATTCTTGCTTTGCAGAAAATCACTAATTTTAATTTTTTTTTCTTTTCTCTCGTTCCGTGATGTGAAAGTAAAATTAATTTTGATTCTCTGAGCTGCACACCTACTCGCCTTTTCCTATCGCGATATAAGAACCGATAAAATAATTATTTTCAAAACCCCAAAGTCAGTTAAATCAAATATTATTCTTTTTTTTTTTTTCCAACATGAAATTTTGTTTTCCTGGTTGTGATTAAGACAAGTGAATTTTGCGCATGAATTCCCCTGCCTTTCAACCAGGAATTTTCTTCTAACGTATGTCATGGAAGAAAATTTTTGCATTAATTAATCTCTGATAAACCAACAGAAAGATTGATCAGGTCTCTCTGAAATTCACCAGAGGTTAAAATTTTCGCCATGACAAATACATTCCCCCTGCGAAAAAGACGAGCAAAGCGAGTCGAAACATAAAATAAAATCTCAGAAAATTCGCTTCTACCTACTACTCAACACACACGTGCTCCGACCATGTCAACAAACCGATGAATGTAAACAAACCTGCAGCGCCACCTACCTCTGGTGAGCTGACTTCCGTTCCAACATGGCTACCACTGAACTAGGAAAACAAATGTTCCGAAGCGAAGCTACTTATCACCTGACCTTAATTACAGAGGTGAAAGAATTTTTTTCAAGCCAAAAAATTTTCACGGAACGAAGGAAAAAAATTCTGCACCGGCTCAAATACTAACCTTTTAACTACACTGAGAAAATTAAATTAAAAGAAATTTAACTGATTATTAAATTCCTAACTCACTGGCTATTACTACAGTAATACTAATCCTACCCAACACTGAACCTACACTGCACTCCAATAGTAAACAACCTAACTTAAAATAACTAACCAGTGCACCTAGGCACTAAATTAACCAGCGTGAGGAGAGAAGAGAAGTTACGCCTCTTACAATTTTTGCCTTATGCTTTCACCAATTTGACATCACCAACAACAGGCATTTTCGAATGACAACATTACTTTACAATACACTTTCTTCGCTTAGTTCAACAGAATATGATAAATTGCCTGAATGCAACACATTAAAATTACACTTAATTCAACACTCGGACTGCAGAGAAAAAAAAATTGCAACACATGAAAAATACACCTAGAAGTTCAATATTTGGAAAAGTGTGAAATTGCATATATATATATGTGACACACTGCAAATTATTAATTAGCACTAGTTATATTCGAAATACCAAATTATACATTATGCAGGTACGCTTGAGAAATTATTTGTGTGAAAACTCATGTAGGTAAACACCCCAAAAAAAATTGTATGTGTGTCAAGCACAAAATTACTGAAATTACTCATATATCACTGAAAATATTACACCAACACAAAAAAAAATCTTTTTATGTGTGGCAAGCCCTAACTGGCTTTTATGTTAAGCCCAAAATTATTCAATTATTACAAACACTGCTACTGAAATATTATAATACTCATACACAGAAATTCAGCTAAAATAAAAAAAATATGCACTTTCGCTACTTTGGTCACTGAGAGAGAGAGACTACCAGAACTTATCACTACGAGAAAATAATTCACATATGAAACCATACTCAAGATTTTTCGTAACTACTGTGCAGTACAGGTTGAATTCCATGACAAGGCATGTATCCTATGGTCACGGCACCAAATGTTTTGGTTGAAAAAAAATTTGAATTTAATTCATTTTGAGACTATATTTATTATATTGAATTGATATTTATTAAAAGGCGTTATATTTATGCTGGTATTGAAATTCATATGGAAATTACAGAAAAATTAAATTTGGGAGATGGGTGGATGCATTTCGAAACAAAAATATTTTCTAAGTACTAGAAAAGGCCATGAACATCCTAAACAAAAATGCATCTGAAAATTTACATTCCACAAGAAGTTATTGGAAAGTTTGCGTTGTTTGTGTTCAAGCAGAGTTGAGTCACCTGAAAGTGCAAAAATAAGTGGATATTGTTGCATGTGTATGAAAATGTGTCACTATAAGTCATACGATAAAATGTACTCGTTCAATAACAACTTGTGGAGGCGGTGAAAGTCAATTTAAAAAAGGTTAGGACAAAAATTGCAGTTATGAAAAACCTTATAATACCAGGATTCGGATCGATAGCCTTAGTCAAGCTAAGGGGGAGTACATGGGACCAAGTCATGGAAGACAACAGCACACAAAAATTTTTCACACTGCACTCATTTTGAACTTTTTTTGAAAGGCTACTGCCTGTATTTATTATTTTTCTTTAAAAACTTAATAAGTTAATTTAGTGGACAAACAGATGGTATTTCCTTTTTTCTTGTTTGCTTAAACACAGCAGTATAAAACAGAATCTCAATTTTCTTTCTATTTCTATTTGGCCACTGGCCTTATGAACAGCACAACTTTACATATTTCAACACAGTTGGTTTGAACACTAGGCATGCATCCAAAATTATACCACGATTCACAGAGCTTACAAAAAAAAATACTGGATTATTTTTAATTCTACAAGGTGGACAAATTCTGTTCTTTTGAAACGTACTCTCTTCTCTCTCACCCAGTTAGCTCAATGACCAATTTACAATTTTACACTTATTGATTTAAATTTAAACAATCTTAGCAAACTCCGCAATCTCCCAGACCAGATTCAAAGACTTCAATTAAATTTACAGTTATTTTAAGAGCCACAAATTATACTTTAACAAATCTACTATCAGCAAGTAAACAAACCAAGTAAATTATCCTCAAAACAGAATTTACACTGAGCACAAGCATTAATTAACATTACATAACCCATAGAACTATCCTGAATGAACCTACTTCACTTATAAAGAAACCTCACTAACTAATCTTAAAAATTATCACTATTCATAACATCAACATAATTCAGAAATTCAAACAATCTTCTTGCACTAGCTTGCTCATAAAAATCACCTCACTCTGCACTTCACATAATAGCTCAGGATACTTAATAACTCTATACTGTAAACAAAAGCTCAAAATACCAATTAACTAAATTTCCAAACTAAATATCAAGTTCACTAACACCAACAACCAAAATTTAGAATTTACATCCCTAGCACTACAGCAAATCATAAACAAATAAATTTAGATACTTTAAATCACCAAACAAACTTGAATTTAACACAATTACTGAGGTAGCGGTGAGGCAAATACTCTCAGTTCAGACACTACCCTGGGTTTTGAGAACCAACACAGGAAGAAAATACCAAGTCAGGCTGAAGGCGTGAAATTGGGTCGTGAATCCACTTTCAGCCTATGCAAAGGGAAAGAAAAAAATCCTCAAGTGTGACACATCATCATCAGGCACAGAATTTCCTCTAACATGATCTCACCACATTTCTTGAAGCAACGCTCGACCGACCCTCGCTGGCAGTACGTATCTCCGTGAGCAGCGAAACTACTGGGGGGTTTGAAGACAAGTTTTCCCCCAAAAACCACGTCTTCAAGGATCTCCCCCTTTTCGAACCAATGCATGATCCCACCTCGATCAACCACGCCTGCAAGAGCCTGTCGTACTTCAACCCTAAATACTCCAGGCACATCTGGCCCAGAACTAACACAACTATATCTCAGGAAAAATTCACTTATCTCTGTATATATCCCAAGAAATCCTAAATCACAGTATCCACATATATCCCAGGAAAATTCACTTTATCTCTCTATATCCCAAGAAATCCTAAATCACTATATCCACATATATCCCAGGAAAATTCACTTTATCTCTCTATATCCCAAGAAATCCTAAATCACTATATCCACATATATCCCAGGAAAATTCACTTATCTCTTTCCACATATATCCCAGGAAAAATCACTAGCAAGGAAATTCTTCTGCACCATGGCAATGCGCAGGTCCACTTCAGACAATAACACTGACCATTTACATAACCCACTAAATATTTTCACCTTATTGAAAATTAAAATTACATTTAGACTTTTAACCTTATAGTAAAAACAAGAAAATTTAGGCCAAAGAAAAGAACAATTAATACTGGAACTGGTGAGCAAAAGTGTGTCTTCTCAACCCATGATGTTCATTCTTTTTGTGAAATACTAAACTTGAGAACAAAAAAATACTTTAACTTCTATTCTGCACATATCGCGTCCTGGTGAAAATTTCCTACTCAGAGCCCTCTGCCCTAGGACAAGTTCCCTGCTTGCCCTAAGATCACCCCTTTCCAATGGGAGATTAACACTCATCTGGAGCATGTAAAATACTGGTCCTCAATTAACACTCCTACCATCTCAATTTCGACACTCAACACTCCAAGAATGTAAACAGCACTTTAGGTTTCCAATTTCATCACACTATAATATGTTCCCTAAATTCCAATATAAATCATCCCATAATTTATCTTCACTCAAAAAAAAAAAAAATAACTTAACGCTGTAAAAAGGCTAGAGAAAAAAATGTTTACAATTATTTTATCACCCACGACATCACAATAACACTGCTTTTCAATTATCACATGCCCAACTAAACTATTATCGATGCACCAAAATTCACTGTGCCCAACTATTAAACTAAATTTTTCCGATACATCAAAATTTACTGGCCTGGGAAGTTGCTAAAATACCAGACATGACAGCACAAAAAAAAACATAAATGAAAGCATTTTCAACTCCCCTCTCTTTTTTTTCTTTCTTTTTTTCTGAATTCGTACCTGAGTAACTAATACATTTTAATTTTGAAAGCTGAACGACGACACAGCCAAAATCAGAGGGAAAAAAAACTTGCTCTTTTTCTTTTTTGTTTCTTATGCTCAGCTCGAAGTTTAGGTACCCTGCGTGGGATGTTATATATCAATACAAAAAGATATGAACTAAAACATTACCTTCGAGCTGGCGTTCTTTTTTTTTTCTTTCTGTTTTCACCACAATTTACAGTCCTGGCACAACCACATTCTCGTTAGAATTTCTTTTCTCTGTTTTCTTCCTCCCAGTTCCCTTCCTTAAACGGTTAATAGCCGAGGTAACCATTTTCGAAACCTCGGGATGAGATGGAACCTTCGAGGCAGGCCTCCTTTTCGGAGTATCAGCCGAGGGTGAAGCTGTAGAGGCTGGGCCCATTCTTTCAGGAATTTCCATAAGGGAGAAGGCATGTCCCCCTTCTTTTCCTTAGCGACACTGTTCCAGCCTGCCGCCATTTTGTTCCTCAGGGCGAGGTTCCCGGCCGGCGGAATGCCGCTTTAACTGCGTTCTACATCGTCAAAATTTTTCAATAGCCAGCCCAGATCCAGAGTGTCCCCTTGTGGTGGACTGGTGGTCAGCAAAATGCTGCCATGGAAAAAACTCTTTTTTTTTTTCTGTGGTTCTCTCCCGCCAAAAGGCGAGGAGAAAAAAAACTCCGCCGTCCCCTCTTTCTCTGACGTCCAGCAACAAGACAAGAGCAAAAGTGACTCTCAACGGATAAAAACTCTGGGGGTGCTTGAAACCGCTGACCCCTCTCATTGGTCGAAACTTCAGCCTAGCAACTCACGACTCTCCAACGGAATCTTCACTCCCACGCCTCGAGTGACCTCTGACCTTCACACGTGCAGACCCAGGCTCTTCTTGACCCTGGGGTCTAAAAATAGATTTCGTTGCTGAATTCCCTACCCCAAAAGACGAAAAGATGTTACTTTTGTGCGACTTTGGAAACAGGAACGCAAAAAATGGCGAATTCTTGCTTTGCAGAAAATCACTAATTTTAATTTTTTTTTTCTTTTCTCTCGTTCCGTGATGTGAAAGTAAAATTAATTTTGATTCTCTGAGCTGCACACCTACTCGCCTTTTCCTATCGCGATATAAGAACCGATAAAATAATTATTTTCAAAACCCCAAAGTCAGTTAAATCAAATATTATTCTTTTTTTTTTTTTTCCAACATGAAATTTTGTTTTCCTGGTTGTGATTAAGACAAGTGAATTTTGCGCATGAATTCCCCTGCCTTTCAACCAGGAATTTTCTTCTAACGTATGTCATGGAAGAAAATTTTTGCATTAATTAATCTCTGATAAACCAACAGAAAGATTGATCAGGTCTCTCTGAAATTCACCAGAGGTTAAAATTTTCGCCATGACAAATACATTCCCCCTGCGAAAAAGACGAGCAAAGCGAGTCGAAACATAAAATAAAATCTCAGAAAATTCGCTTCTACCTACTACTCAACACACACGTGCTCCGACCATGTCAACAAACCGATGAATGTAAACAAACCTGCAGCGCCACCTACCTCTGGTGAGCTGACTTCCGTTCCAACATGGCTACCACTGAACTAGGAAAACAAATGTTCCGAAGCGAAGCTACTTATCACCTGACCTTAATTACAGAGGTGAAAGAATTTTTTTCAAGCCAAAAAATTTTCACGGAACGAAGGAAAAAAAAATTCTGCACCGGCTCAAATACTAACCTTTTAACTACACTGAGAAAATTAAATTAAAAGAAATTTAACTGATTATTAAATTCCTAACTCACTGGCTATTACTACAGTAATACTAATCCTACCCAACACTGAACCTACACTGCACTCCAATAGTAAACAACCTAACTTAAAATAACTAACCAGTGCACCTAGGCACTAAATTAACCAGCGTGAGGAGAGAAGAGAAGTTACGCCTCTTACAATTTTTGCCTTATGCTTTCACCAATTTGACATCACCAACAACAGGCATTTTCGAATGACAACATTACTTTACAATACACTTTCTTCGCTTAGTTCAACAGAATATGATAAATTGCCTGAATGCAACACATTAAAATTACACTTAATTCAACACTCGGACTGCAGAGAAAAAAATTGCAACACATGAAAAATACACCTAGAAGTTCAATATTTGGAAAAGTGTGAAATTGCATATATATATATGTGACACACTGCAAATTATTAATTAGCACTAGTTATATTCGAAATACCAAATTATACATTATGCAGGTACGCTTGAGAAATTATTTGTGTGAAAACTCATGTAGGTAAACACCCCAAAAAAAAATTGTATGTGTGTCAAGCACAAAATTACTGAAATTACTCATATATCACTGAAAATATTACACCAACACAAAAAAAAAATCTTTTTATGTGTGGCAAGCCCTAACTGGCTTTTATGTTAAGCCCAAAATTATTCAATTATTACAAACACTGCTACTGAAATATTATAATACTCATACACAGAAATTCAGCTAAAATAAAAAATATGCACTTTCGCTACTTTGGTCACTGAGAGAGAGAGACTACCAGAACTTATCACTACGAGAAAATAATTCACATATGAAACCATACTCAAGATTTTTCGTAACTACTGTGCAGTACAGGTTGAATTCCATGACAAGGCATGTATCCTATGGTCACGGCACCAAATGTTTTGGTTGAAAAAAAATTTGAATTTAATTCATTTTGAGACTATATTTATTATATTGAATTGATATTTATTAAAAGGCGTTATATTTATGCTGGTATTGAAATTCATATGGAAATTACAGAAAAATTAAATTTGGGAGATGGGTGGATGCATTTCGAAACAAAAATATTTTCTAAGTACTAGAAAAGGCCATGAACATCCTAAACAAAAATGCATCTGAAAATTTACATTCCACAAGAAGTTATTGGAAAGTTTGCGTTGTTTGTGTTCAAGCAGAGTTGAGTCACCTGAAAGTGCAAAAATAAGTGGATATTGTTGCATGTGTATGAAAATGTGTCACTATAAGTCATACGATAAAATGTACTCGTTCAATAACAACTTGTGGAGGCGGTGAAAGTCAATTTAAAAAAGGTTAGGACAAAAATTGCAGTTATGAAAAACCTTATAATACCAGGATTCGGATCGATAGCCTTAGTCAAGCTAAGGGGGAGTACATGGGACCAAGTCATGGAAGACAACAGCACACAAAAATTTTTCACACTGCACTCATTTTGAACTTTTTTTTTTGAAAGGCTACTGCCTGTATTTATTATTTTTCTTTAAAAACTTAATAAGTTAATTTAGTGGACAAACAGATGGTATTTCCTTTTTTCTTGTTTGCTTAAACACAGCAGTATAAAACAGAATCTCAATTTTCTTTCTATTTCTATTTGGCCACTGGCCTTATGAACAACACAACTTTACATATTTCAACACAGTTGGTTTGAACACTAGGCATGCATCCAAAATTATACCACGATTCACAGAGCTTACAAAAAAAAATACTGGATTATTTTTAATTCTACAAGGTGGACAAATTCTGTTCTTTTGAAACGTACTCTCTTCTCTCTCACCCAGTTAGCTCAATGACCAATTTACAATTTTACACTTATTGATTTAAATTTAAACAATCTTAGCAAACTCCGCAATCTCCCAGACCAGATTCAAAGACTTCAATTAAATTTACAGTTATTTTAAGAGCCACAAATTATACTTTAACAAATCTACTATCAGCAAGTAAACAAACCAAGTAAATTATCCTCAAAACAGAATTTACACTGAGCACAAGCATTAATTAACATTACATAACCCATAGAACTATCCTGAATGAACCTACTTCACTTATAAAGAAACCTCACTAACTAATCTTAAAAATTATCACTATTCATAACATCAACATAATTCAGAAATTCAAACAATCTTCTTGCACTAGCTTGCTCATAAAAATCACCTCACTCTGCACTTCACATAATAGCTCAGGATACTTAATAACTCTATACTGTAAACAAAAGCTCAAAATACCAATTAACTAAATTTCCAAACTAAATATCAAGTTCACTAACACCAACAACCAAAATTTAGAATTTACATCCCTAGCACTACAGCAAATCATAAACAAATAAATTTAGATACTTTAAATCACCAAACAAACTTGAATTTAACACCTGCAGTGAATTACTGAGGTAGCGGTGAGGCAAATACTCTCAGTTCAGACACTACCCTGGGTTTTGAGAACCAACACAGGAAGAAAATACCAAGTCAGGCTGAAGGCGTGAAATTGGGTCGTGAATCCACTTTCAGCCTATGCAAAGGGAAAGAAAAAAAAATCCTCAAGTGTGACACATCATCATCAGGCACAGAATTTCCTCTAACATGATCTCACCACATTTCTTGAAGCAACGCTCGACCGACCCTCGCTGGCAGTACGTATCTCCGTGAGCAGCGAAACTACTGGGGGGTTTGAAGACAAGTTTTCCCCCAAAAACCACGTCTTCAAGGATCTCCCCTTTTCGAACCAATGCATGATCCCACCTCGATCAACCACGCCTGCAAGAGCCTGTCGTACTTCAACCCTAAATACTCCAGGCACATCTGGCCCAGAACTAACACAACTATATCTCAGGAAAAATTCACTTATCTCTGTATATATCCCAAGAAATCCTAAATCACAGTATCCACATATATCCCAGGAAAATTCACTTTATCTCTCTATATCCCAAGAAATCCTAAATCACTATATCCACATATATCCCAGGAAAATTCACTTTATCTCTCTATATCCCAAGAAATCCTAAATCACTATATCCACATATATCCCAGGAAAATTCACTTATCTCTTTCCACATATATCCCAGGAAAAATCACTAGCAAGGAAATTCTTCTGCACCATGGCAATGCGCAGGTCCACTTCAGACAATAACACTGACCATTTACATAACCCACTAAATATTTTCACCTTATTGAAAATTAAAATTACATTTAGACTTTTAACCTTATAGTAAAAACAAGAAAATTTAGGCCAAAGAAAAGAACAATTAATACTGGAACTGGTGAGCAAAAGTGTGTCTTCTCAACCCATGATGTTCATTCTTTTTGTGAAATACTAAACTTGAGAACAAAAAATACTTTAACTTCTATTCTGCACATATCGCGTCCTGGTGAAAATTCCCTACTCAGAGCCCTCTGCCCTAGGACAAGTTCCCTGCTTGCCCTAAGATCACCCCTTTCCAATGGGAGATTAACACTCATCTGGAGCATGTAAAATACTGGTCCTCAATTAACACTCCTACCATCTCAATTTCGACACTCAACACTCCAAGAATGTAAACAGCACTTTAGGTTTCCAATTTCATCACACTATAATATGTTCCCTAAATTCCAATATAAATCATCCCATAATTTATCTTCACTCAAAAAAAAAAATAACTTAACGCTGTAAAAAGGCTAGAGAAAAAAATGTTTACAATTATTTTATCACCCACGACATCACAATAACACTGCTTTTCAATTATCACATGCCCAACTAAACTATTATCGATGCACCAAAATTCACTGTGCCCAACTATTAAACTAAATTTTTCCGATACATCAAAATTTACTGGCCTGGGAAGTTGCTAAAATACCAGACATGACAGCACAAAAAAAAACATAAATGAAAGCATTTTCAACTCCCCTCTCTTTTTTTTTCTTTCTTTTTTTCTGAATTCGTACCTGAGTAACTAATACATTTTAATTTTGAAAGCTGAACGACGACACAGCCAAAATCAGAGGGAAAAAAAACTTGCTCTTTTTCTTTTTTGTTTCTTATGCTCAGCTCGAAGTTTAGGTACCCTGCGTGGGATGTTATATATCAATACAAAAAGATATGAACTAAAACATTACCTTCGAGCTGGCGTTCTTTTTTTTTCTTTCTGTTTTCACCACAATTTACAGTCCTGGCACAACCACATTCTCGTTAGAATTTCTTTTCTCTGTTTTCTTCCTCCCAGTTCCCTTCCTTAAACGGTTAATAGCCGAGGTAACCATTTTCGAAACCTCGGGATGAGATGGAACCTTCGAGGCAGGCCTCCTTTTCGGAGTATCAGCCGAGGGTGAAGCTGTAGAGGCTGGGCCCATTCTTTCAGGAATTTCCATAAGGGAGAAGGCATGTCCCCCTTCTTTTCCTTAGCGACACTGTTCCAGCCTGCCGCCATTTTGTTCCTCAGGGCGAGGTTCCCGACCGGCGGAATGCCGCTTTAACTGCGTTCTACATCGTCAAAATTTTTCAATAGCCAGCCCAGATCCAGAGTGTCCCCTTGTGGTGGACTGGTGGTCAGCAAAATGCTGCCATGGAAAAAACTCTTTTTTTTTCTGTGGTTCTCTCCCGCCAAAAGGCGAGGAGAAAAAAACTCCGCCGTCCCCTCTTTCTCTGACGTCCAGCAACAAGACAAGAGCAAAAGTGACTCTCAACGGATAAAAACTCTGGGGGTGCTTGAAACCGCTGACCCCTCTCATTGGTCGAAACTTCAGCCTAGCAACTCACGACTCTCCAACGGAATCTTCACTCCCACGCCTCGAGTGACCTCTGACCTTCACACGTGCAGACCCAGGCTCTTCTTGACCCTGGGGTCTAAAAATAGATTTCGTTGCTGAATTCCCTACCCCAAAAGACGAAAAGATGTTACTTTTGTGCGACTTTGGAAACAGGAACGCAAAAAATGGCGAATTCTTGCTTTGCAGAAAATCACTAATTTTAATTTTTTTTTTCTTTTCTCTCGTTCCGTGATGTGAAAGTAAAATTAATTTTGATTCTCTGAGCTGCACACCTACTCGCCTTTTCCTATCGCGATATAAGAACCGATAAAATAATTATTTTCAAAACCCCAAAGTCAGTTAAATCAAATATTATTCTTTTTTTTTTTTTCCAACATGAAATTTTGTTTTCCTGGTTGTGATTAAGACAAGCGAATTTTGCGCATGAATTCCCCTGCCTTTCAACCAGGAATTTTCTTCTAACGTATGTCATGGAAGAAAATTTTTGCATTAATTAATCTCTGATAAACCAACAGAAAGATTGATCAGGTCTCTCTGAAATTCACCAGAGGTTAAAATTTTCGCCATGACACTGTCACACGGCAGATGCATGTTTTGTGTGTGCAATCGTGAGGCATTTCAAAAAGCAGCCTTAATTCTTTGAAATAATAAATTTTGCATGATATGACGCAAATATTTTGTGTAGTGACTTGTATCGGTAACCAGGTCAATCATTTTAATTATAACTTATACATTTGTGTCAAGTTGACAACACATGGAATAATTAATACTGACATAAATCAAGCTATTCTTTCCATGTAACATAACCACAGAAATTTGAAAATTTTATCGTCCTGGAACTTGAATCAAACAAAACAACGGAATCGAACCTGCATCTCCCGATGCGGGTTCGATTCCCGTGTTTCACGCAATAAAGTGAAATAATTTTGATTTTACGAAAAATACTCGTATGTTCCAAATAAATTTGTTAAAACACCCGTTAAGCCTAGTTAATAATATGAAAGTTAAAATTTTGAGGAATTTAAAGCTAATGGATTTTTGCAAGAGGGCCACGAAAACATTTTTTGCGGCGGTCGAGTTTTTCCGGTACGCCACTGTCCGTAAGTAAAATTGCGGCTGAAGCTATGGGAAGGGAAGACTACACTAAACATAATAGCCTACATCTTTATAGTAATGAATATCAACTAATATTTCAAGTTAAATCTTTGTTTATATGGTTGCTATTAATATAATATAAGACGAATGAAAAAAAAATTGCCTTACCGATACCGAAGAGAGAAAGAGGAAGTAACACTGTCATCACATATACAAAACTTGAATATGCATGCTTTTTATTATTCTTTTAAGGAAAGTTGAATATAGATGATTTCATTTCTCTTTCAGGAATGAACCTCAGCTTACCCAAAAATTAATATTTTGAAAAATATGACGCAAATTTCACCAATTCAAGTCTGGTTATACATCCTCCTCTATAATCGCTTATTTTCGTAGGAAACATTTTCTCTTCTTTGTATGGCAGTTTTGGATTTCCTTTTCCAAGTGACATCCCCTGAGCTTCGTGTTTTAATATATGTTTGAGTTCGAAAACGTTTCAGAACTTAGCTTTTCATATAAGCTTGGATGGGGATGATAAAAAAGTGAGTATTAAAACGAGCATGAAAAGACTCGCATGCATTCGTCGTGTGTTTGGTTGATGCCTGGCACACTCAGCATTTTTTTAACTGAAGAAATATCCTTTTCTGTGAGAGTCTCCGTAACGCCAGAATTTTCTTCCACAGCATGCGTTTATTATCTTTGATGGGCGTTCAGAAATATCCTCTTCAGCTTTTCATCGCAATTTTCTTGTGGGGTTGCAATAACCTAGAACGTTTAAGGATTAAAAGGGATTATTTAGCCGCAATGTATCTACACCCGGAAAGTGGAGCTAAAAGCTAAACCAGCGCTCTTAAGCCTGTACCAGGGCAGTGAGGGAGCGGGACGTGACTGACGACTGCTTTGGAAGTGAGGGTGTAAAGGAAGGTCGCTGACATAAAGGAAGGGAGTTAAGGAGGGGGAAATGCCGTATCTGCGTGTAACGACGTTAAAATTTGATTTAAATAAATATTTTCTTTAAAAAATGTTCAAATACAGTACTATTCTCATAAGAAAAAATGCAAAATTTTGAAAGCACTTAAGACAATGCATTCACAGCAAGAAAAAAAAAAAAGTCGAAATTGTACCAACTCTTATATGCTAAACCACTAATCATTGTCATGCTATCTTGTTGGTTTTTTATCAGTGGCATAACTTGTCAGATCCAGATGCGTGTGTAAGGAGAAGGGTTGTGCCGATTTCCTTTGCACCCAGTAGTAAAAAGTATCAAAATTCTTCCTTTCAGTGCTTCGTATATTGAGTTGCTATCAAAGGTGCCCAGCAAAAATAATACTCGCGCACCCTGATTTCAAAAACTAGCGACGTCTCTGCCAAAGACATCGAGCACGCAAATTTACTGATTGCGAAGTTCCTCACAATTATAGACTTGAGAAAGAAATGGATCTCGTTAATTTTGAGTTGAACAATGGAAAGCTCCCGCGGCGTGTCGCATCATTTAATTTATGTGTGCATCTGTTTGTTGTTTAGTCCGCAGGCGCGGACTGGGTCGCCGGTATACCTGGAGAATTCCTGGTGGGGAGCCATATTCTGGGCCGGTAGACCTGGAGCGGATCCAGAAGTTTTAACTCCTGGGGGAGGGGCTGTTTTTCGGGTGTAAAATAAAAGGAGGTGGGGAAGACATCATGAAAGTTTTTTTTTTTATATATACATCATACATATTGGCGGTGCCGCTCCTACCTGGCGTTCCTTTGCAAGATCTTTAGAACACTTTCACTTGTTCCAGGAATGTTAAATACCCGAACAAGCCCAAGCAATAGGTGAAAAATCATAACTGTTTCAGAGCGATTGATTGTGCGTTTCCCAAAGAAATGAACTTTACGCTTTTTTGAAATCGGCACAGACTACGTCTGAATGAAATCCTTCAAAATAAAGCCCTAAGCCCTTATATTCGGAGTTGGGTAATTTAATAATAACAAAAAAAAAAAAAAAATTAATGGTCTCCACCTGACATATTCTCATGCATTAAAGTAAATACACACCTGATTTCAACCAAAACATAATGAACACACGGTTTAGTCATAAAATCGCTAAATTATAAAACATGGTAACTGGAATTTTGTTCTCCACCTTTTTTTTTTGTTGTTGTTGTTTGTTTTTACTGTGCCCGGCGGCGACAGAAAGAATCGTTTTCGATTTCTTTTCATTGGTGATGAAATAACGAAACTTTTTACGTCCATTGGAAATTAACGTAAAAAGGTAAAAAAAAAAAGCAGTTCTGATATGAATTACTTACGTACATGAACTAAAACTCCAGTAAAGGACGGTAGACACACGGGCGTACTCAGTGTGTCTTGTCTTTCCTTTATTTTTTGCGTGCTCTCTCTCTCTCTCTCTTTATTCTATTCCCTTCCCTTTCTTTTTTTACTGAAGCTAAATGAATATAATACGTATTTGAAATCCATTTCCGTAGTATGCTTATTTGTCAGTTTTTTTTTTAGAAAAACTGAAAACAAAATATGCAAGTTAATCATTTACGATCTTCTTGCTCTAATATTTCCATACTTTTCTTTCGTGCTATTCTATCAGGCAATCTGCTCCTAACTCTCTTAGATTCTCTTTCACCTGCCAAAAGGCGCATGGCGCTGTGAATTCAGGTCTCTCAACCTAAATTAGGAACCCCTTATTGTTGTTTTACGATCTTCTCTACTTTAAATAAACGTATAAACTTCATTAGGGTTTAGAGGGCGCGATCGCCTAGTCGCACCCTCCCCCCGCTGGATCCGCCACTGCGGTAGACCTTATGCTAACTCAAGAAAAAAAAAACATATACATCTTGTACTTTAATATTCTTGTAGAAGAAAACCAAGTTTTACTAAAATGGAAAAGTTTACCACTTTTTACGGCTTCAAAATAAAAAAATCTGTGCAGCAAAGGTTATGTTGAACCAAACAGTTTTTTTGATATATCCTTTCTCGCCTTTCAAATTTAAGTCTGTCACTTTGGGCTGATAACTTCCATATCAGTCCGTTTTTGCTAATTGCAGTTGCAATTTAATAATAATCAGTACAATATAATCACCTATGCTATCAATTGTTTGCGATAGAAACTCGTCATTCATTGTGTACGTTCAATGGATTGCGGTTCACCTACGGTCAAATTTTTGGGTTGCTGCTTTTCATTTGCATATGCTTCTTTTCTTTCTTTTTTTCTTTCGAACTAGATCTACGTCTTATTTACCACTTTTTTGGGCCTCACGGTTACACGAATTTTTAAACAGCAGTTCTGGAAAGTGTTTCAGATATGTATCAGCAAAAATACCTTTTCGATTTGAAAGAAAATAAAGAATTTTTTTTTTCGCATTCTCTTCAATTTTTCCCACTTTATAAATTTTCACTGAAATTCTTGTAGTTGTGAACATTTTCCGTTTTTCCAAGAGAATTTTTAGTAATTATTTTATTAATGATTTTTACTAAATTAAAGCATTTTTTTCTAATAATATAAGTCACATTTTAACCAAAAACATGAAAAAATAAAGCAGTTTAGGAGGAGGAAGGGGGGGGGGGGTGTCTCACCCTCTCTAAGTACGCCACTGTTCTACCCAACGTATGTTTAAATTTTCAGTGTTGTTTTTTCTCCTATTATTGCTCCTATCAGTAGGAATCGCGTCTTACTGGGTGATCTTACAGTTTAGTCTCGTTCTTGCAATACGAACGTTCTGTCACTCTGTATGGTTCTGTTAAGGTACACATATGCTTTGAAATAAATCAGGTTCCTTTTATATGATAATTAAAAAAATCCTTTGTCCTGCTTGTCTTCAGCTAAGTCTACAGAAAAAGTGCCTTAGCATTGCCAAGCCGTGTGCACCAAGGCTCTTCTACACCACTGGTATATAAATTATAAAAAAATAAAAAAACCGGGAATAGGGAAAAGCCACACACCCACACACGGACCAAAGGAGTAGTGGTTAAATATAAGAAATCGATTGCTGAATGGGAATTTTGCAACTTACAGTTTAGCTGATCTATCCGCTGTGGAAAACGGATGGAAGATCCCTGTTCCTACACAAGTCAGAAACAATGGGTATTGTGGTGGTGTCTCAGTTCACAGGTGTCTGTTAGCTGGGAAAGCAATAAAAACACTAATGAAGAGCAGGTATAGCAATAACACCCTCTTCATCTGTTCTCTATTTGGGGTTTAAAAAGAACCACGTTATTCCAGTTCAGCCTGTCCAGTGCAATGAAAATATAAAAAGCAGGTTAGTTATGGAGCTTGCCTTAAGAAGTAAATGTGATATTTCTTTAGAATATAATTGTAAGACTTATTCCAATGATAAAAGAAAGCATTTTTATTTAGAACTGCAACAAATGTAAAGGGAAATATAATGTGCAGGTATCTCGAGGCCTCAACGGATTCAGCTGCAGTCTCTACGCTGTGCCATTGATGATGCCTTGGTCTCTTGTGGCAACCTTTAGGCACTAGTAAATGCTGACTCAGTAGTTTGCCATTGGGAGTAGTAGAGTAGGGTTCCCATACAAGAGTCCTAATAATGAGTTTTGCTTGTACCAAAAAAAAAGAACCTTCTTTCAAAAGTCTGATAATGATAATTATTACTTTCAATAATATTAATACACCACTGCTACTATTATTGAGAGCAATGTAGTTATTGACATTAAATATTAATATTTAATGATAAATTAGTAATCTTGTTGACAATAGTATGAACATCGTTACTCCTACTACTACTATTGTTATTCTGAAAAACTGAAAATATACAGCTGGCCTTCAGAGCATGGTGTTTACTGATGCTTGATCCTCTGGTGAAATGGTATGTGGCAGATAGAACTGGTATGTCTATCAGTATTAGTAACCAATCCAAGTGACTGGTGATTAACCAGGATCTAATCTAAAGGTTATTCTAAAACACTGAGAATGGATAAAAGAAATTATTTCCCACAGTTACTGGAGGAAGAAATAATTAAAATTGTAAAAAAATTATAAAAAAAAAAAAAAAAAGAAAAGAAAATGTATTGGTAATTTCTTTAAAGATGAAGTATCTCTTAGCATGTCCTATGGGGTACAATGTTTCACAATATGAAATTTGTCTATCCAGCATCTTGTAGATGCAATATTACCACATCTGTTAGTCAGATTCAAGAAATTTGTTTTCATTATGGAATATCTCAAATGTAAGAATGAAGATTCATATGCCATTGAATTTCTGTGATGCACAGTTTTGTTACTCAATGGCATAAGCTTGTTTTTACATTATGTGTGATGTCAGCACTTCAAAAAGCCTGACTGAAAAAATTCTCATTTCACTTGATGGCTGTAGATATGTGGAAAATTTTTCTTACATTTCTTCTGCATACTTTTTGCTTCCTATTGTTTTAAATATAACTGCTTTTTTTTTCATTTCTGAACCCATTTTGCTGTAAAATGATTCCATTAAGGCAGCATAAATCCTCTGATCCTGCATAATGTGAGTAATGTCCTTACCTTTCAAACTTTCCTCATATCAAAGTATTATAAAATGATAGTCTCCTAAGCATTCTACCATCCGAATAATTTAGTGACTGAGTAAGTACCATCAACATTTGAGGACATAATGTAAAAATTTCCTACCATTGCAGGGTGACATACCCCTTTTCTTCGTTTGCTTTGTCTCTTGACTACTAGTCAAAGCTTTATTACTCTACGGGCTGGCTGGGTTCCTTTTTAGAATTGTTTCTAGAAATGACCTAATTGTTAGTGAACTTTTCATTATTATTATTATTATTGTGAAAGTAATATTTTAGTGTGGGGTTTTGTTACACCCTTTTATCAGCCAGTTTCCAATACTTTCATTAAAGGAATGGTTTCAATTTCCAAAACACCTTTTATTTATATTCTCTAAAATTACTTCCTCACTTTAAGATTATGATCAGTTTTGCTTTAGAACTTAGATAATTAAATTATTAATAAAATCACAATAAAGTTTGCTTTAAAATTTAGATTATTAAAATTGGTCATTCAATTATTAAAAATTACAAATTATTAATCAAATTGTACAATTTTTTAAGTATCGAACAATGAAATTCACTGGATAGGATAAAATATGAAACAACTCTTGCATTTGATGCCAAGTTTAAATAGCTGCCCTGATGGTGCAGTGGTCTAAGTGCAGGATTCTGATCGTTTGTCCAAGATGGGTCTGAGTAATTCAGTGAGGCATGGATGTTGTGTTTGTGTTACGGAACTCTCTCGCTTCCCTGGAACCAGTACAGCTTATAGTACATCAAGTTGCTCACTGTAGTTAAACCCCCAAACATTATTATCAAAAGTTAAATAGAAGGAAACATAAGTAATTACACATCATATATCATGTGACAACTACAGCACTATGATTTGGTGAAATATTTTGTTTTGAACAGGGCCTAAACAGTTTCCTGGCCCTGGGTGGGCATCTTAGTCAGGCCCTGTTATTATTATTCTTTCATAGTGTTTTTGTTTCTGGGTTTTATGACCCTACTAGATGAAAGCCCGTCAATAATGATGGGGAAAAATAAAATTTATCATCATCAGGAATTTCCACTACTAAGCAGATTTCCTCGAACATATAGTTCAGCCAGAGTCTTCCTCCATTTCTCTCTATCCAAGGTCATCACTTCATCCAGTCCATTATTTTTTAAACTTGATTTAATCTCCTCCATCCATTTTCTCCTTGGGGTCATTCCATGTGAAATCAGCAAATTTCAGAATAAATGGTTGCTTGACCAATTTAAATTTTTTTAGAATCCCATCGTAGTTAGTACCATTAGTGAGTAAACCAAAACAATTTTTAGTTTTTTTTTTATCTGCCGCCATTTTAGATCTACACCTATATTTACCTGCTGAGAATGGCAAAAATTAGGGTTTTCAAGGGTTCTCGGAAATGGCTGTTACTCAATAACTACTTGAGGTAACTAAATAAACCTTTTACCCCCTGAAAGTAGACATTTTGAGGTTTCATAAAAGGTACTTACTTCAAATGTAGCTTTTAATCTAACCAGATTAAAATGGGCTTATGTTCAGCACATGCGATTCGCAAAATCGCCATTATTAATTAGGAAGCTGCAACCCAGGAAGGGCTTAAAACCACAAACTAAAACTTTTTCCTAACCAACTATGGCTAGGTAGGTTTTAGCTTATTAGGAAAAAAATTCATGTTTTAAACCCCTTGCTAAATTTTTTTAACCCTAAATTTGCCAAATTTGCGAAAAATGCAGATTTCAAGGTCAAATATCTTAAAAGGGCAACCTGCAAAAAATCTGAAATGTTTTGTGTGAACTCACCTATTGGTACCCTATCAATGATATGAATTTAATTTTGTGGTTCAGCTGGGTTTCTGAATTATGAGGACTCAAAATGTTGTAAAAAAACCCTCTCACAAAAACAATAACATACATTTTGGTCGTTTTTCTGAGCAAAAATTATATACATATCATTAAAAATACACTTAAACACAATTATTTGATTTATTATTTTAAAATTTTTGCTAAAATTGTGAGCTTACCTTGAGCAGTCAGGGTGCACCCAGCAATTTTTCAAATTTCGTGTTACGATCATAAACACAAAGTAAATGTAATTACTTAAGATATGTGTAATTGTATTTAAAAAAATCTTCGGTATGCTTGTATTGTATAAAAAACATTTACAAGTCTTTTTTTATTTTTTGGAAATAGCAGTTTGTTTCCCCCTCCAAGTTACTGGCTACCACATGACACATCAAAAGGGTAAAGTTTTGCAATTTTGATTTCTTAGTAGGTTTTTTTTTCAACATGACTTTTTTGAGTAAGACTAACTTAAAAGAAAGTTCAGTGTTCTTTTCTTGGGTAATGTTGATGTTGTGCGTCAGCCCGGTTGATGTTGTACATTCAAGAGGTGATAACTTGGCCAGTACATTTTGCATTGGAATCCAAACGTTTTCCGCATTTTCTTTCATACTGAAAGTTGTAGAAGGTCCACTTGGATTGTACAACTTAGCCCAGATGTTATAATTTTCTTTCGACAGTTCTTCAACCCGAGCTACAAACCATTTTTCCCTGTAAGCACATACAATGTTATCTCTCATCCTTGATGTTTTTTATATCAACTTCATCTTCATTAAGTATCTTGAACATGAAGTTATGCTTGTCTGGGAAAGATTGAGGTTCTGCTGATAACCAAAGTAGTGCCATCCTTTGGAACAAAACTATGTTTCCTCGTGTATTTGGCACAGGTCGAGCTTCAGAAAACCGCTTTGTGAACTTTCCATCTTCTTTTCTAATCACTTCTTGGTCAATTAAAAAAAAATAATTCCAGTAATTTTCTTTTCACAAAAGTCATACATGTCTTTAACTTTTAAAATGTGATCTTTTGTTGTTCTTTGAAGGCTCGCTTTTGCTACAAGTCTTTTTACAGTCCCACCGACACCATCACAGGGGCCTTTACCATGACTTGTGGCAAAGAAGTGCCACTCCGCATCTAAATCAAAGTCTTCCTTGAGCTTGCACAAGTTAGCAAAATTTTTCCTGTTTTTGTATTGGGCTGCAGACCCATCTGAAAAATAAATAACTTTTTTCATGCTTCCATTTAGAGATTGTACAAGAGGTATCAGCTTCTTTTGAAAAGTATAAACAGCAGACGTATTGTGAATTAGACAGTCACTTAGGAAGCACACACTTCTACAAAACAGTTCCCCATTTTCATCTCTGTAGTAAATTCAAAAAGGATGAACTGTTGTTTGGGAATTAAGCCAGTGGAAACTCTATGAATTTCATCCTATACGATGAAAGTGAAATTTTCAGAAAAATGCCCAATGACTATGCATTCATCCCTTTTCAAGTTTTTCTTTTTCATTTAAAAAAAAATTCGACTGGCTTTTTGCAATAAAATGGTGGCTTTTCAAATCTTGAAGTTTGGTAAGGAAATTTTCTTTAAAATCATCATACGGTTCAACAAGTGGTACAAGTTTGCAGTGGTCAGTTGTGACCCATTGCTTGTATGTTATCAGCTTATCTTCATACTCAGGGTTGAACTCTTCCCTGAGAACTTCAACTCCAGGACACTTTGTGCATAATCCAAACATGCAGTCTTCATTTGCAATATCACAAACTACTTTAGAAATAAGATCTCTGAAATCACGTAACTGTATAGCACTCGCAACCAACTTGACATTTTGGTGAGTGGAGCAGATGCAAACTGAATGTGTGCCATTAGGTCCAGCAAGAACACACCATTTTGGGCGTAGCATGCAGAATTTAGAAAATCCTATCGTAACGGTTGGATGTTCAAATTTGAATTTCTCATATGCTGCTTTTAAATTACACAGTATCGGCCGTTTCTGTTTTACCTGCTTGGTTCCATCTTCTAAACAAACTGATTTAGTGTCTTTCATTCCAGGGCACATCCTGCTGATTTCATACACTTTGATAAAAATTTACAACTAAGTCCACAGTTTCTTTCAATAGTTGTTTATCACGCTTGTGAATATTTACCTCTGGAATGATACCATGTGTTTCAATTAGGCCCCATGCTTTTTTTACTAAATACATACTTACACCCAACTCTTGTACAGTTTTCTTTATGGACCAGCTATGAGGAATAACACTGATAACTTATTTTTTCAGAATTTCTGTTATAACTCTTAAGCGTGTGTTTAATGCTTTGGACTAAATACTCAATGTCTGAGAGTTCAGTTTCATTATCTTTACTGACTTCTTCCACTTCATCAATGGACTGACTCTCTTACATCTGAAACGAGTTTGACAGTTTTTTCTGGACAGCTGTTGAAAATTTTTTCAATGTTCTTTTAACCTCTAAATGCTTCTTTTTGTCACTCAATTTTCGAATTTTAACTTATGATAAACCCAGAGCAGTTCCAGCTTCATTAATTTTTTCTAAAACAACTTTTGGTGTAGTGAAAGGCACTGCATCTTCAATGTGAATTTCATCTTCAATCGTTTCACTTGAAAGTTTTTTATAGCAAGTACAGCATACAGATTTCACTGGAATGAGAGGCAATGAAGGCCACTTTTCACTAATTTCCACAGTTATTTCTCTCAATTGCTTCTTGACAATTTTCTTGTGATATGACAAAGGATCACAGCATACTCCCCTAAATAAGTGTCTGTACCTGCAAACATACTTTTGGAAGTGATATCTACAAAGAGTGGAAAAGTCATCACAATGAAGTCTTATTTTTAAAAGGTTGACATCACAGTCTTGGAATTCATTAATTGGTTGAATTTTTGAAATTCTATAACATTGATTTTCACAATTTTCATCCAAAATTATACCCAGAGAACACTGCATTTTTGCAGTCTTAAAAGTTTACCTGCAGATGCAATCCTAGGAAAGTGGCTCCATTAATATAACTCACTAAAACACTAATATCCAGAATCACCATGTGTAACTAATTTTAAGTCACTGACAAAAGAGAACTTACTGGCTAAATGAGTAGATACACATTTATGATAAGGATTCCCAATTGTGGTTTTAGTTTAAGTTTGCTTGGTTTTCAGATCTGCTTAGTTTTAGTTTAGGTTTGTGCTTCATTTTGGTTTGAGTTTTGCTTCATGTAGGTGCTTAGAGACTGGAGTACATTAGGCTTATTGACTAGTAATGCAAGGTTAAATTATAAAATTAAAAAACATACATTTTAAAGTAAATAAATTTGGGAGGAGGGGATGTACAACATATTGAAATGTCATACTGAGTGATGCATCTGATGTAATTCGATCATGTCCTAGAAATCATCACACAGGAAGGCAGCAGAAAAGAATATTTTTAAACAAATCGCCCCCCTTTTTTGCGGTTCAAAAAAATGTTGGTGCAGCATGACTGACCACTAGTTTCAGCTCAAAATATCATATTTTAAAGTATAATAAATCTAATAACTGTGTTTAAGTGTACTTTTAATGATATGTATATAATATTTGCTCAGAATAATGACCAAAATGCATGTTATTGTTTTTGTGAGAGAGGGTTTTTTTTTACAACATTTTGAGTCCTCATAATTCAGAAACCCGGCTGAACCACAAAATGAAATTCATATCATTGATAGGGTACCAATAGGTAAGTTCACACAAAAAAATTTCAGATTTTTTGCAGGTTGCCCTTTTAAGATATTTGACCTTGAAATCTGCATTTTTTGCAAATTTGGCAACTTTAGGGTTAAAATAAATTTAGCAAGGGGTTTAAAACATGAATTTTTTCTTGAAAAGCTAAAACCAACCTATCCATAGTTGGTAAGGAAAACGATTTAGTTTGTGGTTTTAAGCCCTTCCTGAGTTACAGCTTCCTAATAATGGCGATTTTGCGAATCGCATGTGCTGAACATAAGTCCATTTTCATCTCGTTAGATTAAAAGCTACATTTAAAGTAAGTACCTTTTATGAAACCTCAAAATGTCTACTTTCAGGGGGTAAAAGGTTTATTTAGTTACCTCAAGTAGTTATAGAGTAACAGCCATTTCCGAAAACCCTAATTTTTGCCCTTCTCGGCAGGTAAAAACAGGTGTAGATCCAAAATGGCGGCAGATAGAAAAAAAAACTAAACATTGTTTTGGTCTACTCACTAATGGTACTAACTATGATGGGAATATAAAAAATATATAAATTGGTCAAGCAACCCACCCTTGCTGATTTCACATGGAATGACCCCTTGGTCCTCCTCTTTCCTGGAGCCTCCCACTCCATCAGAAGTTTAGGAAGTCTCTCTGATGACATTATCCTAATATGGCCGACCCATTGTAATCTCCGCATTTCAATAGTTTGAAGAATGTCTACTTTAACACTCATAATAATTCACATTTTTGTATTACACACTTTTTCACATCTGGATTTTCTTGCTGAATGCCTCCAAAAGTCCATCTCTGTAGCCAACAATCTTTGTTGATGTCTTTTATTCAGTATCCATGTCTCCGCACCATATAAAATGATACTCTGTACAATCGCAGAAAAAATGTGTCTTTTTACTCTTGGAAAGACATTGCTGCTCCAAAGGACAGGATTCAAAACAGAAATATCTTTCCTGCCCTCCGCAATTCTCCGATCAATGTCATGACATGTACCATTCTGATGTATTATGGATCATCAGGATGGTACATAATACATCAGGAGCAGTCGGTTATGGAATCTGATACGACAGGTTGTTTGTTTGTTGTGTGTTTTGTAAAACCTTTAGTCCCTATTTCGTGAACACTTTCTTGCACACAACATTTTTCGTATACACTGACTGTGAACCCTGTATCAATTTCCCCTGTTCTTTTCCATGAATTATTTTTATCTTGACATCGTCAGATCATTGTACTCTTGACGTTGCCACATACAGATGGCTAAACACCGGTTCAGGTAGTGCACCAAAATTCCTGATGTTAAGTTTTTCATAGCTGGCCCGGTGGCGCAGTGGTCTAAGCGATGGAATCTGATCATTCGTCCGAAAGGGCTCCGGGTTTGAATCCCGGTGAGGCATGGATGTTGCGTTTGACTTACTGCACTGGCTCTCTCCCTTCCCTGGAACCAGTGACCCTAAATTAGGGACGGGCAACTGCTTATAGCCCGCTGAGTTGCTCACGGTGGTCGGTAAACCTGAAAAAAAAAGTTTTCGTATCTCTAGAGCTGACCGCGTGACGTAACGCATCTCTGACGTCATGTGAGAATGATTTGGATTAAATGATGTCACACCAGCCAGCTGTGTTCTTTGTTGCTATGACAACAAAACAAAGTGGTATATGCGTGTAGGTGATGACGTCACCTACACAAAAAGCTAAGTGTGACGTCACAAACATTTGTTTCTCGGTTGTTGCTATGATGACTTAAAAAGTAGCATGGAGGAGGGCTCTAGCAGATTATATATTAAGATGAGTGCATTTAAGGCTATAAGGAGTTGCCTATCCCAAATTCAAAGCTACTGGTTACAGTAACAGATCTTGAAGGAAGAACACACATTGTTTTGCTCCAGAATCTGAACCTGGCTCAGCAGTATGAAAAGTCAGAAATCCATACTGTAGATGATAACTTGATCACTGAATGACCCACATAATTTAATCAAGACTTGTATTGATAGGAATAGTAACACAGTAGGGATGTTCATTTTCTGGAACATTATTGTGTGCCCATGGTGGGTAAACACATCTTGCATCATAAATATTGTACTGTCAAGTGTTATGAATGTATTATGTACCATTGTAACTTAGTCACTTTGCGGTATGGCGTCTCAGGTGCGGCCTTCTCTGGGGAGGATTATAACCTGTAGAGTTCCCTCTGTTCAACCATCACCACTCATAATGAATTTATAAGAATCTAGCACAAAATTGAAGCTACAGTGCAGAAGATAATCTTTCTAAAAACTTTTATGTAATTTATGCATTTCCTTTTCTAGAAAATATATGATTTTCACTTGTCAAATTGTTGGGTAAAGTAGACCTGTCCATCTTCAAGGACTCCCGGTAGATGTAGTCATTCACAAGATAAAATCCAGCCTTTTTGATCATTTCAGTAGTTCCTCTTCTTTTTTCTATTTCTAGACCTTCTGCCATTTTTCTTTCGATAATGTGCTATTGGTGTGCCAGTTCCATGAAGTCCCAGTGCATTTCATGCTCTCTGTAGTTTGTACAATAGCAGAAGGGGACACAAAGTAAAATAGGACACAACAGAGGTACTATCACACTAACAGCACGTTTTTAAGACACATAGCAGAAGGTCTAAAAATAGAGAAAATAATAGGAACTACATGAAATGATAAAATCTCTTGGATTTTATGAGAACACGTAAAACTCCAGAACGGAAATGGGTAGGTCTACTAGCCAAAAGTTCGACAAGTGAAAATCATATATTTCCCAGAAAAAAACAAATAAAATACTTGAAAGTTGTTAGAGTAATTATTTGTAGGAATAGCCATATTATCATTTATTACTAAAATAATGCTCTTTGAGAAAATGTGCCCAAATGAAAGGTATCTATTTAACAAACAAGAAGAAAATTACTGTTCCATATAGGATGATGGGAATGGCAGTTCATGTGAATTGCCTATGCTAGTGGTACTTTTCTATTCCAGAATGTTTATCTGTTGTGAAGAAATGTGAAAATGGGTGTGTTTTAAAGTGTTGTACAGTACTTACTTTTCCAAATTGTGTTGGAGCAAAACAAATTGTTATCTAGTGTCTTGTTAAATGAAATACACCTTAGAGTAGTGATATTTTTAATTTATCTAAAAGATTGTATGTAGAAAATGCAAATATAAATTATATTTGGGAAAGAATAACATTCGTGCTGTTTATCTATGGTTCTTTCTAAATGTTTAAGCTTCCAACACAATTCTGGGCTAATTTTTCTGCAAAAAGCCATACTTACTTCTTCCTCCAGTGATCAAACTTAAAACTGATTTCACCCTAAAGACACATCTGTTCAAATTTTAGTTTTGCCTTTGCAACATATTTTGCATTATGCTACAGGCATTCTTAAACAACATTTGTGAATGTCCAATTGTGTTGTTGGGCCTATAAAGTGGGATGACTTGTACTCCCCCCCCCCCTAGGTCTTTGGTACTCAGTTTTTTTGACTACTGTTTTGTATTGCCTTTGAAGAAGAAAAAATTTTACCAAAAGTTTTATTTTTTGAATTAGTAGCTTTTTTATGCACAGTGTATTAGTAGCTTTACTGCACCACAAAGCAGCATTCAGTAACAGAAACCCAGAGTTAAAATGCAGGAGTCATCCCATTAGGTTATAGTGCTTCAAAATGACAATAGGAAATGTTGCTTTGAGAAAATGCCTTGTGCATAGGTGAAACATGTCACCAGGGGGATTGGGAAGACCAAACCAAACTGGGAAATTTTAGTCTTGTGGTCCACTATAGAGTCCTTTTTTGTTTTTATTGGGGGTTTAACGACCACCTTGAGGAACTTGATGGGCTATAAAGCAGTCACCTGTCCCTGATTTAGGGCCACTGGTTTCAGGGAAGGGTGAGAGAGAGCCAGTGCTGTAAGACAAACATAACATACATGCCTCACCTGGATTTGAATCCGAACCCATCTGGGACAAATAGTCATATGCCAGCACGTAGACAACTGCGCCACCAGGGCGGCCCACTATAGTCACACAAAAATAATTCATAAATAATCTGTGTAAAAATTACTGTTAGATCCTAGATTAAAGAGAACTGTCATGGATTGTAAAACGAGTTCAGTCGTGAACAAATTTAAATAACAATTTACCGGTGAAAGGATTTTAAAAATCCGCTCATAATTAAATGTAGTAACAAACCACTACCAGATAATTATTTTTCTTTAAAAAATTTAGTTTTTACAAAAAAAACAAAACAAAAAAAAACAGTCTCTTGAAAGACCCTGTTTCAAACTAATCACTGTGAAAATGATTCTGCAAGTTGAATTGCACACATACCAATTTCCCTACGTAGTAAATTTTTATATTTGCCACTGATCGCCTATTCCACAATAGTATTGATATCTACATACATTGAAGTACCAGAAAAACTGGTACACCAGTCTAATACTTGGTAGGTCCCCCACGGGAGCGCAGGACTGCAGAAATACGACGAGGCATGGACTCCACTAGCTTCTGGAAATATGCTGTAGGCAATGCACACCATACTTTCTTCAGAGCGTTCCACAATTCGGGTGTATTCTGAGTTCTCGGATTCCTGTGTTCGATAGCGCGTTGAATGGCATCCCAAATGTCTTCTATCACGTTCAGATCTGGGGACTTGAGTGGGAATGGCAACACCCCAAATTCAGATGAATGCTCCTCTAACCATAATGTGTGGCGTTCCGACACTTGTGCGGAGGTGCATTGTCTTGTTCGAACAGGCCCAACCTATCAGCATGAATGCAGGATATGAATGGGTGTACCTCATCAGAAAGGATGCGCACATAGCGTTGGCCGGTCACAGACATTTGAAGACGTACCAGGGGTCCCAGTGAAGTCCAGCTAAACACACCCCATACCATTACGAACCTCCCACCAGCAGGTACAGTTCCCTGTTGACAGGCGGGATCCATGGTTTCATGGGGTTTGCACCACACACGAACCCTTCCATCTGCCCAATACAGTTGGAAACGCGACTCGTCAGACCAGGCTACTTGTTTCCAGTCCTCAAGTGTCCAGTGGCGGTGTTGCCGTGCCAAAGCGAGGCACTGTGTCGTGCACCCATCAAGGGGACTCGTTGAGAGTCGGCTCCCAAAGCCCATATCGTGCAGGGTATGTTGCACAGTCCGGACGCTGATGCTTGTTGAGGCTCCAGCATTGAATTCCGATGATGCCTGCGAGAGGGTTGCATGCCTATCGCGTGAAACGATGGGTCACGTTCACCCAATGTCTTTTTACGGTCACACTGGTATCGTAGGTTTTGCCGGATTTCTTGTAGTCACTGTGTCATGGTACACCCTTGCAATGGTCGTCCGTGAAAATCCGAACTTCGTTTCTACCTCCGAAATACTATGGCCCATCTCACGAGCGCCAACTATGACACTGCGTTGAAAATCGCTTAAATTGTTATTACTTGTTATTCTCATGCCAAAAACAGCTCTGAGAGCTGGCAAGGATGTCTATCGCTTTATATACGCACTGGCGGACGCAATCTAGTACGTGCATATGGGATGTTGCTATGTATTTTACATAAGCTCGTCTGTACCAGTTTTTCTGGCACTTCAGTGTACATACATACATATCACTAAGCTGTAGGGTCATTCTATAAAATATCACATGGTGGTGGTTGCTGACATATTTTAGAAAAAAATTATATTTTTACCATGGAATAGCTGTTATATGTAGATTTCAGAAATGCATTTTAAATTTTTTATAGGCTGCCATATTGAAGAAAAAAATCAAAATGTCCGCCTCCAACAAGCAAAATTGAGTCCTGCAGTCATGTTTGCTTTTTATAATATCTCCCAAACTATTAAAGATAACAGTTTCAAATAAAACCCAGTAACTTAAACATAGTCTGAGCTATAAAACGAAGTATTAAAATTGCAATTAATATTTTATTCAGTACAGTACCAGAAAATTTGACATGCGTTTTCAAGCGCAAAATTGAATATTTCACTAACTTTAGAAGGAATTACATACACAAAATGAAACTCTACAATTAAATAAAGTACATGTAGTTAGACAAATTTAAAAATGTTAAACTCAATATTAACACCCTCCTTCTTATTAAAAATATTGTTTAAAAACTACATTTTGCAAATTTTGGCCATATTCGGCAAGCTGTATCTAAAAAGGGAGTGGATGAAAAAATCTGAAAATTTTACAGAATGTACTTCTAGAAAAGGTATTGGCACTGTTTAAGTCTCATATTGTGTTTTTTATCTGTATAGCTGCTGTAACATATTGAAGATCATAAAAAAATCGCAAATTACGGAATATCAATTTTGCACATCGTAGTAACTTATTTTGAGTATTTATACTAATATTGGTACCCTATTAAATTTTAGGGCATTGTCATGTGAAATATTATTTATAGGCATATAAGGAAGTGGAAAATAAAATAGTTTCTATAAAATTATCTGAAAAAAGTTGGGTTTTTAAAACAAAGATTGCTGTTTACATTTTATTTATAGTTGATGTGATTGATTAAAGTTGTTTTAAACAAAGACATCGCTCTTTCTATGTTTTTAATAACACACAGCAACCGAAAAATTGTTACATGGTGACCGCCAGGGAATTGAATCCCGGATTTCTTGATATCTAGCCGAGCACATTAGCCTTACACCACGGTGGCCAACAATCCACGGCGCTATGTGTATTTTTCTGTCAGCTTCTGGCATCATAAATCCGTAAGATGGGCTCAGCTACTGAGACGTCTCCATCTGGTGGGCATTAATGGCACTGGCTATATATTAATTATAGCAGTTAAATCCAAAGTGAAATTCCCCTCCAAATACGTGGCATCAGTGAATAAACAGACATCGCTCTTTCCATGTTTTTAGCAACACACAGCAACTGAAAAATTGTTACACGGTCACCGCCATGGAATTGAATCCCGGATCTCTCAATATCTAGTCGAGCGCGTTAACCTTACACCACAGTGGCCAACAATTGTTAGTCTTACACCACGTTAATGCCCACCAGATGGAGACGTCTCAGTAGCTGAGCCTATCTCATGGATTTATGTCAGAAACTGACAGAAAAATACACATAGCGCCGTGGATTGTTGGCCACCGTGGTGTAAGGCTAACGCGCTCGGCTAGATATTGAGAGATCCAGGATTCAATTCACCGGCGGTGACTGTAACAATTTTTCGGTTGCTGTGTGTTGCTAAAAACATGGAAAGAGCGATGTCTTTGTTTATTCACTGACACCACGTATTTGGTGAAATTTCACTAAGATTGTTTTGTTTAGAAAAATTTTCCTTGACAATCTTGAAGTTAAACTTGAGTATTAAATGTTCAGTTTGTAAGCCACAAACAACGTTGAGGTCACTTTTTCTGTAGCAACAATGACAACTTTGTGTTCACATCACAACTAATGTTATGAGTCCGTCCTGTTGCTGTACTGAGTTCCAATGCTGAGATTTCCCTTAATAAATTTTCAGATCACCCAAACCTTGTCATCTCTTGATAGTTTAAAACAAGTGCTTGGACCACAAGGATGAAAACAATGAATGAAAAAGTCATTTGTGCTGACAGATACATTTCCAACTACACCTAGTCACCATTTATTGTCATAAACACAACATACAAAGTTTTATATCTCATACTAAAAAGTTATGTTCTTTATTATTTATTTCTGTACATTTTTCTGATCCAGAAATAATGCCCACTTTTAATGTAAATTTATTTTTCGGAATGAAACAGTGATTACATCTATCTTCCAAAAGATTCTGTATTTGAAGTATTTTGTAGTAGATAAAAATTTAAATGTGATTCCAGTAATATTTTCATTACAAAATTTATATATATCTTCAGCAGTTAAAATTTGATTTTCAAATGGATTTTGGAGATTTGTTTTTCTGACCAATCGTTTAACAATGCCGCCACACGCCCCTTTTCCATGCGCAGTAGCAAAAAAGTGCCACTCAGCAGGTATTCCAAAATCATCTTCATGGTAGCATAAATTCGAAAAGTTTTTTGTGATTTTTATATTGTCCGGCACACCCATCTGAAAAGTAATATATTTTTGTAATATGATACAATTTTTCTTCTAATTCTAAAATAAATTCTTTTTGGAAACAGTAAAATGATGTAGTATTATGCTCTAAATAATCACTGATTACACAAAAACTGTAAGATTTTACTTCATTCTTCTCATTCACACATCATTACCATGAAATGGAATTAACGAAGACAGTGGTATCTGTCAAAACGGATGTGGAAGTATCAAGCTTTCTTTTTTTGGTTGGAGGTTTAACAACCCCGTGAGCAACTTAGTGGGCTATAAGCCGTTGCCCATACCTAATTTAGGGCCCCTGGTTCCAGGAAAGAGAGAGAGCCAGTGCTGCAAGACAAATACAAATCCATGCCTCACCGAGATTCAAACCCAGACCCATCTCGGATGATTTGTCGGAAGCCAGCACTTGGACCACTGCGCCATTGGAGGTGGCTTTCTTTTTGTAGATATGAGGAGAGGAAAAGTACAAAACCGATGACAGTAATGCTGTCTTGCATCCACGAAGAAAGAAAAAGATTTCACAGATGGTTTGAAATCTTTTTCTTCTGCGTTGATCCAAGGCGGTGGTTGATGGAATTTCGAACATCGTAACGGCTAATTATCAGCGAAAATCAAGAGAATTTGACTTTCATCCAGGGGGCTGGTGGAGGAAGGGCAGAAAATCTGGGGTCTCCCGCCTAAATTCAGAAATTTGGCACATCTGCATAGGTGGAAGAAGCTTTTATGCTCTGGCTATGCCGGTCTGTGTGTCTTCATGATAACTCGTGTAAAAATGCTTCGATTTCGATGAAATTTTAGTATGTTGTTAAGCAACGAATGGGGATCTACCCTATTTAAAATCGTTAAAATCAGACTGCAATTTAATTAGAAATCAGACCCCAATGAAATTTCCATTGAACAGGATAACTCTCGTAAAATTACTTTGATTTCGATGAAAGTTTAGCATGTTTCTAAGCTACACCTGGGGATAAAATTGTCAGAATATTTTTTCCGAAATCAGCCCACAATTATTTACTCATGGAATAACAAAATTCGGCGCTCCATTTTCTGCGGAAGTGAGGAATAGATGCAAGTAACTGAACTATGCCCATAAATAATATTATTTTACATGAACATGCCCTAAAATTTAATAGGATACAAATAAGAGTATAAATACCCAAAATAAGTTATTACGATGTGCAAAATTGATATTCCGTAATTTGCCATTTTTTATGATCTTCAATATTTTACAGCAGCTATACAGATCAAAAACACAATATGAGACTTACACAATGCCAACACCTCTTTTAGAAGTACATTCTATAAAATTTTCAGATTTTTCGTACACTCCCTTTTTAGATACAGCTTGCCAAATATGGCCGAAATTTGCAAAATTAGTTTTTAAACAATTTTTTTAATAAGAAGGATGAGGGTGTTAATATAAAGTTTAACATTTTTAAATTGTCTAACTACATGCACTTTATTTATTTGTAGAGCTTCATTTTGTGTATGTGATTCCTTCATAAGTTAAAAAATCTTAAAGTTAGTGAAATATTCAATTTTGCGCTTGCAAACGCATGTAAAATTTTCTGGTACTGAATAAAATATTAAATGCAATGTTAATACTTCATTTTATAGCCCAGACTATGCTTAAGTTACTGGATTTTATTTGAAACTGTTATCTTTAATAGTTTAGGAGATACTATAAAAAGCAAACACGACTGCAGGACTCAATTTTGCTTTTTTTCTTCAATATGGCGGCCTATAAAAAAATTTATAAATGCATTTCTGAAATCTACACATAACGACTATTCCATGGTAAAAATATAAAATGTGTCAGCAACCAATTTAATTGAAATCATGTGATATTTTATGGAATGACCATGCACTCTCTGATCAGAGGTTAGCTCCAATACAAACTACCAGATAATTTTACCTTACTGTTGCTGTATGAAACAAACTTCCCCAATTACAGAGATCTTGACATACAAAAGGGCTTCACTGACATCCATCACATGCCGTACGCAAGACCTTCTGTACTTCATACACAATCTTTTTCTCATGCAGACATTCCTAAATCAGATCCTCCCACAACTTCCTTGGCCTTCCTCAACCTTTCCTTCCTGCCACTTGGGCTAAAAAGATTTTCTTAGTAAGCATCTTATCACTCCTTCTTCCAACATGGCCAAACCACCGAAGCATATTAGTCTCTACCTTGCTAACAACATTTTGCTTCACATCACACAACTGCAACACATCTTTATTCTTCACACAATCAGAACGAGTCTTGCCACAAACCCCCCGTAAGTAGCGCATTTCTCCAGCACACAAACGACTCCTATGTTTCTTCTGCAGTACCCAGGTTTCACTGCCATACATACATAAGAGTAGAAACAATTACACTCTCATACACAGTCCTTGAAATATGCCTTTAAGTCCACCCATAATTTTGACCCACAAACTAATACTGGTAAATTGTTGTTTCTTTTAAGATTGATGTAGGTAAGATACGAATTTCGGAATATCTCTGCAAAAAAATTGCTTTGTGATCTGCGACAGTCTGGAAAAGTGGGAATAATGGACCATCATAATGGGTACTAGTGTCTTCTTTAAGGTTACAGAAGGAGGGTAGGGCATACCAATGACCTACATCTAACTGTAGTTAACTTTATAGCTTAATTAATGTACAAACAGCATGCTTGGTCTGGTTGCACTTTTCTCACATAACTACAGGGAATTTTGCAATGTCATTTCACAACAAAAACCCCAATGTGTATAGATATTGTAGAAGCTAACTTTTTTTTTTTTTTTTTTTTAAGGAAAGTAACCCTTCAGACAAAAATAAAGCTCAAATGAATTTAACGATTGTTATTCATGTGCACCAAAATAATAATTATTTCGTTTCGAAAGATCCAGGCGAAGAGAATACGAGAAAGTGGGCCATTTCTCGAGTGGTCTACCGGGAAACGTTCCGGTGAGCCAATCTGCCCCTGTATGTTGCAAATACAAAATTCAAATTTGAACTCTTGATCCAGGGATGTAACCATTTTTAATTTTGGTTATTTAAGGAAGTTTCCGCACTTTTTGCTGATGTATTAGACCAAAATCATGTTGGGAGCTTGACATTTTGAAAGAAGAAGAGGTGTAACACTATGAATGATATTCTAACTTAAGTAATCATGAAACATATTTTTATTGGATATTTCCTACACCTGATTTTGATCAGGATATTTTAAACACACACTAAACTTGTTTCATGGGTCTAGTGTGAAATTACATTAAAACTGCCAATTCATCTGTTAGCCAAGAAGATACTGTACTGCAATACCACCATTTCCCTGACATGGGATTTTCACCACAATTGTATAAATGAACAGTTCGACAAAATAAGAAAATTACTCACAAAATTGCATCTCACCCATTTTTAGCAGTTCATGCTGCTGTGTATGTATATCTTATTCTGTTTGCACTCAAGTTTACTTTCCAATACTTCTTATTTCATGTCCTAAATGATCTCATTATCAGTTAAAGTTACGGTTACAAGGACATATCTTAGTATTCTATGAAATTAGAGCGAACATTTTATCAAGTAAAAAACTAAGCACTGTCCAATTTCAGTGCTATTTATTGTGATCCAGAATTATTTTTATTGCTGTACCATTTGTTTGATGCACTGAAATGTAACAGCAGTGGACACAACTTGAGGTTAAAACAAATTTACTGTTCTGATCTCTTTTCAAAAGGAGGTTTACTCTTTCCACCTCATCCGTTGCTGTTACATTTCAGCACGAGGCAGATGGTACAGGAATAAAAAGAACTGTGAGATAACAATAAACAGCACTAAGATTGGACAGAATTTAATGCGACTTTACAAAATGCATGGTATAATTTGATGCAATGCTAAGATTTATATCCTTGTAACCTCAGCGTTTAGTGATGTAATCATTAGGAGCATGAAATAAGTAATTTCATTAAAATCACCAACACTTTTGTAGTCTTCAATATACAAAGAAGTGAAATGTTGCTCTGGTGGATCCTTCATACAAATCCTCACCAGGAAATTGAACTTTGCATACATTGATTTTTTATGTCTGTGGTCTTCTGTATACAAAAATGTGAATTGCTCTTATGTTTCCTTTATACAAATCCACAAACACACACACACACACACACACCATGAAATTAAATTTTGAATAGAGTGATTTGACATTACAGCTATATGTATCAAATCAAAATTTTGTTTTCTGTACAAAATCATCATAAAAATGGTTGCCAATTTCCATGTCTGACTTAAATGACTGCTGCCACAAGGAACAAGACAAAAACATGTGTTGTTCTTGAGGAATCATAATTATGTAGGTAACAAAAATGTCCAAATTCATGCTGCTTTTACCATTTTCATTTGATTTTAACTGTGTAAAGAAATATTGCTCCTTTAAAAAAATAAATGAGAAACTTATTCAGTGTTTAATTACAATATGTGTGTGCTGCTACTCTTATTAACAAAGAAACAAAATCTTCAGTGAAAATAATTGTGGTAGTAGCATTATTGTCCCTCACACAGAAATTAAAGAAAAATGTTCTTTTTCAATTCCATTGTTGTCATTTCTGCAAGTTTATTTCAATTTCATTTCATTGCTGTTTTTTCTGCAGAGAAGAAACACAAAAGAAAAAAATTCAATTTCATTACTGTCATTTTTCTTTCTTTTTGTTGAAAGCAGACATCAAATCTAGCAAACATTTTCGTGATGGTTTGGGGAAGAAGACTGCATATAATGCTTATAATGTGTGTGTAGTATGTGTGTGATTTATTAGCAGATATTCCAGTTTCTTGAAGGATTCTGCCATTACACCACTGGAAAAACAAAGATGCTCAAAGTGGGGAAAATAACATGAGACTGAGAACAAACACCAGTCAGAATTGAGGGCAACAGAATCTAATTGATAGACTCAGGGTAGGCTTGAATGCCATTTTTTGTCTTTCATTTTTGTTGTATAGATGACAACCACAACTTCTGCTACAGTTGTGAGTGTCAGCTGTACCATCATGATTAATTATGCTGAAACCAGATCTAGGTTTCCTTTTGGACTTTTAAAAGCACTAGACATTGTGCTTGTGTTAAGTGACGGATTAGTACATTAAATTCATTTTTGTTTCAAGTACCTTATCATATCACCAAAGAAAAATAGAATAGGGAAAATAACAGTGAGGAAAAAAATAAATAAGAACTGTGAGCTGAAGAGACTAATTGCAAGTGTTGCCAAAACAAATGGTACAGGATTATGCTGATAATAAATACAGTCCTGTTGTCTGAGAACAAAAAGTAAGTTCCAGTATATGCTGTCTAGGATGAACGAAGTATGTACAAAATTTGCACTGAGAATAAATAAAGGAAAAACCAGGGTCATGGTTTCTGGGCAAGGAAATGTCAGTACTGAATGCAAGGTAAGTAAGGTACAGAGTTGAATCAGACAAATGAATGTATACTTAGGAAGAATGTTTAAGAACAAAAATACATTAGATGGTGAAATCAGTAAGCAAGTGAATTCAGTTTTAAAAGCCACAGCTGCTTTAGGAGGATTTTACAGAACTGATGGATTCCAAAGAAGGCTCCAGATGTGTATGAATGCATAATTGTTCCTACTCTGCTGGGCAGTAGCAAAATCTGGGTACTGCAGATAGCAACGTAGAAGTTGATTGTGTGCTAGAGAGATACATTACTTATGGGAGTTAGTGACAAGCCTCATTCTTATCAGGTGAGTAATAATATGTTTTAGATGTACAATGTGATGCAAAATGTTTTAAGCAGGGTGGACACATGTTTTGAAGTGGTTTGGCCATATTAAATTAATGAGTGATGAGATGCTAACCAAGAAAATTATCATTGAGATTGTAAAGGAATTGCAAAACACTATTTTTCCAGATATCCACATCAATTGTAAGAACTACAAATGGCTAGTTCCCAAAATGACAGCACAAGAAGGATCAGTTTTGGAGAATCAAAATCAACTTCCTGAAAACTCTTACAATATTCTTCAGTACACTGTCATTTTAAAAACAACCACACGAAGAGTTGTGTCCAACCAAGTTTCTTAGTCCTCTGTAACTACACAGATTCCACTGCATAGTCTGGTTTTAAAGGTTGGAGCTCCCATTATTCTCTTTAGAAATTATAATCCACCAAAACTGTGCAATGGTGCAAAACTGCATTTGAGATTTGAAGTCCTATCTATCTCTTTAGAGTCACAATATTGACAGGCAGCTCCAAAGGTGAAAATATCCTCAAGCCACACCTGCAGATATGCCACTTGAATTTAGACAACTTCAGTTTCCTGTTAAGCTGATTTTTTTTAATGTTAGTAAACAAGGCTATGGGTCAAACACTCCAGGAAGTATATTATACCATGATATTTGATGCTTTTCAAATGGACAGCAGCTCTATGTTGTATGTTTAGCTTTGGGAAACATCTTTACATTGTGGATCCAAATGGCAAGACAAAATGCATAATTAAACATGCTTTGCATTGAAAATATTATAAAACAAAAAATCATGTATTGGTGTATTTTCTTTGTTTAAATTTGTCTTGGACAACATCAAACATTTTTGATTTTGAATTGAAATCACCTGTAATAAATACATTTTCCATGAAAGAATTAAATTTCATTATATCACAGTTATGATTTGTAGATTCATTTTCAAGAGAATGTATGCATGGAACTCAGCTGAAAACATTAAATATTTTTCTTTCTTGCAAAACTGATTTTTGGTGAATCTGTGCAGTGCGAGTGAGCTGATACTGAATTTTCAAGATCAGTGATTTACCCTAATGTAGTCACCAGATGAATTATAATGAATCTCTGTAGTTAAGCATTTTTTTACTGTTAGTGATTACATCCCATGAAAAAATGGCCATTGCTTATTTTTTAAGCCTCTGAAAATGAATGTTATTAATAATGCTTAATAAAAATATATTTAATTCTGATTTAAGCATATTTTTTTGGCTTATAAGCCAATATGAAGCATAAGTCCAATAGGTTAAATTTCTCTCTCAATTTTCTTTTCTTCATTCATAGATAAGTCAATCTTAAGTATGAGATGAGGCTAGAACAAATACAGTTAGTGTTCTGAATTTCTGTTACAATTTTTAATGCTATAGTAAATATCAAAAGGAAGAGAAAGTAAGGTAACCTACTGCATTTTCCTTCTTAGGAAAAAGTTGAATTTCATAAGCTTAATTTTTTTTTTTTTTTTTAGTACAAACTGACACTACTATAATCCTTCCTTTCAAATAACCAGTAGACGCTGCTGCGGAAGAAAGGTGAAAAGAAAAAAGAACAAGAAGTGTGACAAATCAGAGTGATGCCTGCAGCGTAAACTATCATTCGCTGCTTTCTTAAAAAGTTCGATTGAAGTCAGAAGCCAAAAGAGCTTTTGATTTCAATCAGGAACATGAAAGAAAATAAGATAAGCATAATAAATGGAAGCAATCGTTGATTTTAATTCAATTGAGAGAAACAATTCAGAGTCTGACAAAGAGAAAAAATAGTGCCTTTGCAAGCAGCTGGTCATTGTTGTTCTTCAAAGCGCATGTGCCACCCTGCAGTCGACATGATTGTTACCAGCCAATAAACCATGTGGCTGCACCCATTGCTGTTTTGGTGGCTTTCAAAATCAGGGATGAATGTTCCCCCCAGAGAAATTGCAAAGGGATGCAATTAACATATATATCACAGCTGCCACTCAAAACCAATCACAGCAATTTTGATGA